>JBAIZL010000010.1:35921591-35981591 GCA_036971475.1 Prosapia bicincta | reverse complement strand
CCCAGAACATTTGCCATCCTCCTTGTTGTAGTAAACGCTACTCTATTGGTTATTGTATCAACCACAGACGTGATAATGTTCTTTGAAAACTCGGTGCTTAGTTACGGAATGTTTGTAAACCATTTGCACTTGGTCGGGTTGAACTGGTCGGTGATGGGTGGCTACAGCCTTCTTATTTTGGCAATTCGTAGTCGTATGCAAATGGCTAGAGAAAGTTTAAATGAAGTAAAAAGATCCCTGCAGAATGATCCACCAGAGATTTCCATACTGCGCGAGTTCCCTTCATTAGATTCGATCAGTGTATCTGTGACACCAGGCGAGGAAATGCACAAACAGAAGTTGTGGAGGATTAAGAAGGTTTACAACGAATTGTTTCAAGCTCTGCGTCACAACGTGGACTACTACACTGATTCTGTAGCTTTGTTCTTTGTGTTTCATGGTTTGTTCCTAGCCTTTGTTTTGAGACAAATCACTGCGAACAGCGTTGAATTTGTGTTTCTGGCATCGTTTTTTTATTTACCAATGTTTCTAACACTTCTCTGCGGTACACTTCTGGAGTCAGAAGTACGATACGCACAGGAAGACTTTCTGCAAATTTTGTTAACAAATAAATGTAAGATTTTAGAGAAGCAACTTCAAAATGCGTACTCCTGGATTCTACACGAGGACAAAGTGATTTCTTGTGGCTGTGTCAATATCAATTTGAGCCTATTTCTATTTCTGGTAAATGTTTTTAGTACTTTTTATTTTTCTGTCTATGAAAAGTAAATAAGTAAGGAAAATTTGATGATAATCTAAGTGTGTATAGAATAGCCTATATAGGGTAAAATGAATATCACTTATATATTTCAATAATGAAATGTCTCAATAAAAGTTGAAATACGTTTAATACAATTGGTATAAATAATTCTTTTAAATATAATAGTGGAATATTGGGTGCAAACATGGATATCAAATTTTAACTTTAATATATCAATTAGTCTCTTCTCTTGACAAGTATAAGAACATAAATTGTTCTCATTTATATTATACTCATTATTTATAAATTAAACGAGTTTAAAAACTTATAAAGATAATAAGTTATAAAGATATCCATGTATGTTCTCAGTATATGAACTCTTTTATAAATAATGATTTTATAACTATATTGTAATCCCATATTTTAATTTGTAATTACAGTATATGAATAAAACTGGTTCATTTATAAGAGATTTATTTTGTAAAGGTGAATAAATTAATTATAAATTTAACTTCCTAATAAATAAAGCTATAGCCCTACATTTTTATCAAGAGTATTATTTAGATTGTAAGTGCAACCACGTTTATTCCTAAAGTTTCGGTTACTAAAAGACGGAGGGTATTCTTTGCTATGAATTCATCCCTGAGTAAAATAGGCGTCGAAAATATCAGTGGGTTTTTCTTTCAATCTCAGTATCGTAACCTAATGACAGATACTGTTCATGAGTTATGTAGGATACTGGGGCAATTGGGATATGGGTTTAGGATAATATAAGGCAAAGGTTAGGAAATGGCCAGCGCTGACGCATAGTAATGGGTGGCTGTTTTTAGAAAGTGAAGCAGGTTTTTCTTGTGGCTCTACAGAAGTTTCGAGTAATTTGAATAACCAACAACATTTACACTCCTGCAAGTGATAATTAGATTCTAAGAAGACGTTTCTGCATGACCAGTACATTCATGTTTGAATATTAAAACCTATTTTTTTTTGACAAGAAATCTTGGTGTAAGGACATTCAAACCACCGGTAGGTTTTATGCATCATACGAAACATATTCTGTAAGATCACTAATTGGTTACTCGTCCGCATATCCCACTCAGTTTGATCTGAATTATCGTCCATAATTATTAGACCTTAAATATATATTTATAAAAGGGTTGGTGGCTTGCATAGTCGGATCGCTTTTGTTTCAGTAGACTATATATATATATATATATATATATATATATATATATATATATATATATATATATATATATAAATATATATACCTTTATAATATATAGGCCTAAATTACACACACACACTCACACACACACACACACACACACACTGCAACGCCCCCGCCCCCCCCCCCGTTGCCATATAATATATATATATTATATATTTTTGCTGCTCACACCGTTTTGTGTACCGTGTTAAGATCCCTAAATTTTGTCTTATGTTCCCGCGTAATGTACCACGCCCAAATGCAAGCCTATTCGCGCTGACTTCTACCTTAACGTTTGTATGACCTCCCCTAAGTTGGTTGGCAGGTTTGTTGGGTCTGTATTTAGTCACACATGGCAGTAAAATAGTCAGCTGGAAAGAAACAACATTTAGGCCTATATGAACACACAAAATTTTCAAAGAATCTTACCACTTCATGAGATCTGCAGGCACAGTAAGGGGACGTGCAAAATATGATCGTGTTTAAGATACCTATTTTAAAAGGCTCCTGTGTTCTTTAAACCGGATCTGCCAGTAGACATCGTCTCTGGGCTTCAATACAAACAACTAATTTTTAGAATAGCTCAATAAAATTGTTCTCAAGAGAGAACTCGTTTGAAAAATATTAGGTTCTAAATTTTATATATTTATTAATTAATGAAATTTAATTAAAACTGTACTCTGATTTTATAATCATTATTTATCAGTTGGAAAAAACTAAAAGTTTTTATTGGTTGTTCAACACAGGATAAATTCAAATACTGTAAGTTTTTACAATGCAATTAATTATTGATTTTAAACTAAACTAATTTTCTTTTCAAATAAAACATATTTAGCTCTCTCTTTATCTTCACAAATTATTAATTAAAAGCTCGTTAATTTTTACATATTTAAATCCTACATTTCATATATAATTCATTACCTACATTTACACAATTAAAAAAAAATTATTTCCAAATTTAACATAATAAAAAAATGGTATCTTCTTATTTCAAGATTGAATTGGTAAATTCACATTTTATTATAAATAATGTTAAAGTTTATATGATTCAATAAATCTGGTATTCTTGAATATGATTGGCTTATGGCCAAAACCACTTTGTAAATCTACTATTTAATTTTCATTATTTCAACAGTTTTGTTATACTAATTAATTTTATTACTTTTAAGATTTATTTCATTTTTCAACATAGAATGAAGTAATTTTTTAAGTTTAATTGGTAATTTGAATTTAATAAATTTAAGTGACTAAATTTGACGTTAATTTGTATGTAATTGAGAAAATGACTTGCCAAGGATTTCCCTGCCGAACCTGGAGTCATCTCGTCTGGATTCCCTGGTCCCTGGTCATCGGAAGTTGCCATCCCTGGTCATTCGATGGAAGTCTTTCTCCATTTTCACGTCCCGGAGGCTGAGTCTGAAGCCCTCGTCCTTGGATGGAAGTAGACGGCGGAAACGTGGTGATTTTGTCCCATCTGGCCTAATGGTGATTCTAGGCGCGATCCGACATAGCGGCCGTTAGCACCTCGTATTAAAAAATCTTTACAGACTGCCTTACAGGCCCATACGTTCCTGTATTTATTGCGGCTATGTCACCCTTCCCCTCCGCTCTAACTTCCTCGCTATCTCCGTGCTTGTTTCTTGTACGGGCGGGTTGGACAACGTATTAGTTTTAACCTGCATAATTTTGTTATCTACTTTAGAACACTGAAAAATGTCTATTATTTTGAAATGGCTGTAACGTTTTTGTTATTTGAGTATTTTAAATTCTGTTTTCACTACTGTTTATTATGGATTGTTCTGGTCATTTCAAAATGTCGATGATACTCGTAGTTCTACGTGGCCTAGTTCTCAAGTTAGCATTATTCGGCACTTTGAAAATTTTTCACTTCACTCTCGTTTGTCAAATTTAGTTAGTTATTACACTTTCATGCTATCATACTTTTTAATTTGTCTTAATAATACTTATTCAAAATTTTACTGACTTCTTGACTCTTTACTATGTTTATTATAACATAAATTAAAACCTTATTATTTAAATATTAAAATTGTTATTTAAAAAATAAGAAATTATTAATTTCCTAATTGAAACGTCAATTCAGACCGTTTCAACACACACACACACACACACACACACACACAAACACACACACACACACACACACACACACACACACACACACACACACACACACACATTCACGCGGGCGCGGATGTTTAGTGATGTACCTAAATAAACCCATTTCAGTCTAGGCGATTTCTTAGATTGTATCGAAACAATAAGGTGTCAGTTCAGTTAACCTTCACCTGACTGACTTGAGACTTCAAGTGTGTGACCTTGATAAAAACGGGTTTCTAGCAAAATTTAACCATAATATATATCATTTTTCGACACCACGTTTTTATGAAAACGACCTATTTACCTAATATAGTGAGTAAAGACTCTTCCCACACTATATAAAATATAAAGTTGTATCATAATACATACGAAAATTCAATTTTATACTTTGCATAATTTACGTTTGTTTAAAATTACAGAACAAATGTGACTTATTTTGTAAATGCTATCTGTTTTGAAAATAAGTTTGTAGCTTCTAGAGAAAGTTATGCTAATAATTTTACATATAAACTCCTGATATCTCATCCAAATAAGTCTATCAGGCTCTTTTCTCCTATTTTAAAGTTCGTATTCATATTTTTAAGTTTTTTTCGAATAAATATCCATTTCCGAACCCTTGTCGTCACACGTACATAGACTCAAGTAACCGTGAAGCCCTTCTTTTTATTGCCGCTGACCGTTCTGTCCCCTGTATGATCCATCAGCAAAACTTTAATCAGTCATGTTGTAATTTGTTCCTAACTTTTGCTGTAACACATATTTGTCTATGAAGTTTTTCTGTTACATTGTTTTTAATGTAACCAAAAGTATACGTAAAATATAAATATAAATACAAAGACCTAATACAAACCAAATATGTATTGCTCCGCTTTTGTATCTATTAGTACGCAGTTTTATATTCATTAATAGAAGGTAATGTCGTACATGGGTGACTACAGCCATTAACTTTTGAATAGAAACAAGAGTGCACTGAAGAATATAAAATTAATTTATTTAAAAGTCATTAGTTGTACAATATTCTACAGAAATAAACGTTTACAATACAATATTTAAAACTCAACGTTAATATTAATAATAAATGAATGAGCCGGCAATATTTATTTTAGATATTTATTTCTGAAAGTATGTTAATTAGTTGGAATAATCGTTTATTATGCACAACTATGGTAAACACATTGAATTTATTAGTTTATTTATATTATCCACATTATATCTAAATTCTATCAAATAACGTCCCCAACTATTAAAAATACACTAATTTTATGAAAATAAAAATATAATTTTTTTAATAATAATGATTTAAAATGTAAAAAACAAATTTAATTAGAAAAACATAAGGCTACCCAACTGCACCAAGCTGCATAAAGTCAAATCAGTAATCTAGTCAAATTGATTTATTTTATATAGCCTACAGATTATCCTCACGTCCAAACCCCCCTCCCCCCAGGATGCTAGCAAATCAATATCTGCTATGAGTTTCTCTACTGGAATCATAAGCTGAGATGGAATAGTATTTTTTAAAAATCTAATTACGATACATCATTCTAATATATTTCATGATATATTGCAGCTTAACGGGGTGCAATGTAATTGATTTAATGATAAAAGATGGCTTTGTACGTCCCCAGCGCAGTAATATGAAAATAAACTATGAAATAACTGGAATATAAAAAACAGGAATTAGCTTGTTTATACATTAAAATGATAATCGTCTCTTCTATCACATTCCCTTTAAACCCATTGTCTAGCCCTGTACGCGTTTATTTACCCTGCAAAAATTGATGACCTTTAACCACTTTCATATTATTTTTATACTTTTCGGTGTCATTTTTAACAATAATAATATTAGATAAAGATTTAATACTTATATATGGTATAAAGGGATATCTGCTGCATCTAGTGTAGGGGTGGAATGTACGCCTATAGCGGGTATTACATACAATTTTTAAAACAATTGTTTACTATAAAATCGTCAATTGGTCAATAAGCCAATGTTATCTTTATGCATTTTGTCCTTATTTGTGATACACATATTTAGTAAGCACTGGTTGTACCAAATAGCTAATTTATTCTTCTCGCTGATGAAGTTTAAACTTTGTTTTTTATATAAAGAGAGAAACAATGTAAATAATTATTTGCGAAATGTAGTGTAGGAGGTTTCTGTATCTGTTTATCCTAAACTGAACAAAGGTAAATATAACCTCGCCCCATATAAAAAGCCTGGGGCCTATTTTTCACTCCAAGAAATGTAGACAATTTTCCATTACCTTAGTTTTGACAAGCAGCGTTACCGACGAAGATGCGAAACTAAAGTTCTTGTATTTAAAAATACCTTTTTACACTGTTGTTATATTTTTTATAGGCGTATTCTTTTAACAATGTTCTGATTTGTAGTTTCATTTCACAAATGTAGGTGATATGGTTTCAAAAAATATTGAAATTTATGTCTACAAGAATTGTTTGAGTAAAATCTTTGCGTCACAGTACACTTAATATTTAGAGCTCTCTTTAAACCTTACGTATTAATGCAGCACACTATATAAAAGTATCCACTTTCTATGTAAAACCTCAGGGTGCTTGAAAACTATAATCCCAGAAACGTACTAAGGGAGTAATGTTATATGGTGATATAGAATCAATCGATCTTAGCTCTATCTAAAAACCAGAGTCAAAGCTAGATTGTCATGTTAATGATTTACATATGATTAGTCTGTTGTAAAGGGTTATACGTTGTGAATACATATTGCAAAGAAGTTGAAATAACAAATTAAAAAAAAAGTTGAGAAATGCAATTATTTTGTTTGAATTATTTTTTTAATTTTACTTTAAAAAATATGGTAATAGATTCAAATCAAATCCTTACTTTTTATAATCGTTCATTTGTCAGTTAATTGTTTTTCTATATGTTTTCCAGCTAGAAGATCCTAGACGGGATGTAGGCGTACAATAATATTATATGAGTCTGAATATTTGTTTTTGCATAAATAAGTGTAAATATAAAGTGAAAAATGATACGCTACAGTTAACAACTTAGATTGTGGAGTAACCTAAATCACATACAAGCACGTGAAATAAATTCCTTTAAATTGGAAGACGTTGATCCGTACGGAAACAGAAACTTTTTATTTATTTAGAAGATTTACAAAAATATTACTTTGAAAAATAATTAGGCCTATAATTTAAGATAAAGAAAATTTTAAATGTTTGATACTAAGACGACCGCAAGAAACTTCAGCTAAGTTAGGAAGCCTAATATAAAAGTAAAACCATCTTATGTATTCGGTGATAAAGGATGACTAAAAAAAATGCTGTAAATAAAGGGGCTAATGAAGCATTTTCAGAGAATAATTGCTCATAATGCTTTATTCTCTTTTCACGAGAATGTACTAAGGAAGTATTCATAGAGGTTTTGTTACACATACTCCCATATGCGTCCGGAACCCAACAACATTATTATTTTGGTTTGTTCTGAAAAATAAAGCAATGCTGGAGTTTTATATCATATTGCTTCCGTGACAGGAATTGCTTTCCTACCTATAAAAGGATATAGAGTCTTCGCCTTGCTATGAGTAGTCAGATATTTTACAATGCAAGTAAATATTTCATATACCAGAAAAACATGTATTTCATCTTTAATACAAATTCTATATCCCGAAAGATACACCTTATAGTAAAAAAACCTCTATTTTATAACGGAATCCGACTATATTCCCTGTTATAATATTCATCTAAATTAATTTAAAATATTTCTTTAGGAAACCACTATGCAATTAAACGTAACGTCCGATAGAGGTGTTCTTTAGTCTGGTTGAATAGATAGTTAAAATAGCTAGTTAAACCACTTTTTTTTGTTACAGTTATATTAATATGAAATACTGTATACAATTAACATGAAAACAAAAGTCCATGCCAGGAAGGAGCTCACAACATACATTGGATCTGTGTGATAAAATTATAAAATACATAAACAGACCAAAACTAAGGAGGTTGTAGTGATTAGATGACAATACAAAAAAGTTCAATGTGTGAAAATCTTGACTCTCGATGATCACTGACTAGACTTGTATCATGCTATTGATAGTTCGATAAAAGTTCCATACGAAAGCTCCCGTACCTCGAAAAAGCTTCTGAAATCTACCTAATGGGGAATCTTAGGCCAAAGGAATATCCACTGGGAATAATGTTTATCAAGCAAGGAATGTACTTTGAAATTCTTAAATTTAAGATATTGTATCAAAATATCAATCTATTTTGTATCATACAAAATGTAAAATTATTTTTTTTTAAATACGTTTTACAAAAATATCTGTAGTGGGCTACTCTGTTAAATAGAGTTTTTTGTTATAACTTTATAACGATTATGGGCAAATGAAATCATCCTTATGGAATCATTGTACGAATTCTGTAAGAGGAAAAACCAACTGTAAACAAGTAGGGAAAGCAACATTTATGTTATAACAAACTACTTTCGTCAATAATATAATGATAAAATATAAATTATCATAAACAATATTAAAATAAACGGACACATAAAAGATGGTGGAATTTCATTTGACAATACCTAGAAAATATAAAGCAATCCATATTGGAAATATATTCCGTCATCAAAATCCGCAAGACTGCTTATAATTGAAATAAAAATTGATATTCAAAGGCGCTCTTATTGACAGACGTCAATCAGGAAAGGAAGTTGTGACATTTCAATCTGTCACAGATCTGTCTGGTTGGGAAAATATATTCAGAAAGGAACTGATACGGCAGTGTAAAACAAGTAAATGTTTTGGAAGAATAGTTCTCCACAACATATTAATCTCAGGCGTAACAAGTTATTATTACGTCACTGCTACTTATATAAAGTAGATAAAACATCATCAGAAGAACTTACTAATATATACCAAACTTTGTCTCAGGTTATTTTCAACATAACACTTCTAGAACTAACAATCATTCCAACAGTAAAGGTATTGAAATACATAAGAATTTTGTTTAAAATAAAGCATAGCTCGTACAACTATTGAACAATTACCGTAAAAATATTCCTTATAAAATATTAGACATTTATTTATTTATTTTGTCGTGTATTATATAAAATTGTTTACTATATTTTAGCCATTTATAGAAATGTATTTATTGCATTTAATTGAAAATGTTTATGTCTAAAGTTTTAGAGTTATAAATATCCGTACATTTGAAAACAGATTAGGGAAACTCTTTAGAGGGTGAGAGGGATAAAAATGAGACAATATGAGCTGAAATCAATAGGAAATACCCTCTAAAGAATAATAATGATTGTGGAAAATTTATTTTAAAAAATAATATTGACTGATTTCTTCTTACATTTTTTTAGATATTTACATTTACATGTATAGTATATATAATATATTACATAAAATATATATATTATTAATTTAAATTGAAAAATTAACAATTATGCTTTTTTGAAACGAAAGCCAATAAATAATACCTGACCTCTAGTATGTTTCTAAAGTGAGGCGCTAGGCTAACTTGAAATTTGATTGTGTTACACATTCAAACTCAAGAGGTAACAAAACTGAAATGTATTCGAAGGTTTATATATATATATATATATATATATATATATATATATATATATATATATATATATATGCTTGGGTACCCAAAGGAGAGATTTTAAGTTGGTTGGAGGTGAGGTGGTGCATACTAAAAAAATATCCCGAAAAAAAATTATTATTAAGTAAGTACTAGGCCTCTTTACTTAATGTATAAGGACAATAAACACAACCATGGGAAGTGTGTATAAAACTCGTAGTTTTTATTAAAAAACCCTCGTATGTAAATATTCCTAAAAACATACTCTTTATGTATAAATACTTAGGTTTTATGTTATGTCCTACAATGATTGTTTGATCACTCCTTCAAAAACCGTTGAAAACGTCATTAATTGTCAGTTTTAAACGTCGTAATAAATTCAAATTTACAGGGACAATAAATGTTACATGAAAATTTTCGCCCTAGATGAACGACTGAAAGCTTTGTTAATTATAAAAGCATCAGACAAGGACGCCAGACAACCTTGTGGTGTGACGTAACCTACTCATATCTAAAAGGCATCGCATACTTAACACTCCCGTCAATAATTTAATTTGTAAAATTATTTTCATTTATATTAATCACTTGCCAGACATTTTACAATAAAATATTTTTGATATCGAATAATAATTGTTTAAACTTATCAATTATTTTATAATTTTATATCGCATGAAATAAAAATTAGTAAACCGTTGTCATTTGCTAAAATATTGAAAACTGAAATAATATTACAAGAATAACAGAGCTAGAGGAATGTTTAAATAAATAAGTGATACAAGTTCCACTTAAATTTGTCTACCCGACTGAAAAATTAAACAGCTTTCTGTGTTTGTCCTCTCTCCGTAACATTAAACTTTTCCTGTGTTTTCATAAACACTGGAATTCCTCATTTATAAAAGAAAGAGACTTGTGACTTTAATGTAAACATTTTGCAACAATCCTGTTGTACTACCCCTTACCCATTAACAATTACTATCATAAGTTTGTAAATGTTTTACCACGAATTATTTAAAAAAATGCACTACTAATCTTATTATTAAAACTGAAAAGAAGTTTTTCATTTAAAAAGTAAGTGAAGTCAGATGAACTAATACATTGAGCTCTACAATATACGTTTTATTCGTTAAAAAGGCATAAGCCTAAAAGCCTCCTAAAACTGTTTCTATAGTTATATAATGGGCGAACAGTAAGATTTAAGTTTTGAAAATAGAGTGATTCCAAAACGCGTCAACATGGGACAGTATTGTAATGTAAGGAAAGGCAGAACTAAGTAAATATACACAACTATTCCTAACAGACAAGAATATTAGTATTTATGCTTAAACTTTATAATAATATTTCGTTATTAACTGAACCTTTACAGTTTATCATATCTATAACACATTATTTACCCTAATTAAATAGCACTTATTAGACGACCTATATTTAAAATAACAGCCAATAATATGTTACTATGTTAGCCAAACATAGATATTGTTAATTTGTTAGGAAATAACGTAGTTTTCATTATAAATACATTTCAACTTCCACGTATGTTATATTCATAGGATACGATAGTATTAATAACTGGATTTTAAACAAATTAATGTTGTTGCACTTAAAAATGATTTAAACCTAATTTCCAAATTACCTCTTAGTAATGGCTGTGCGCGTTAAAAAACACTTATATGGCCGCATAAATATCTACATAAATTGTTTACCTATGGAAATATAATGGAAAAGGCCTCACTATTGTAACTCCATATGTCGATAGTATTACTACCTTAAACGCAACTAAAGTACTATCAAATACACAGCTTTTAATCATACTATTACCTATATAAATATAATTACCAGTGAAATTAAGTGTAATAAAACTCTTTTAGCTGTGCAATATGTAATGAAGTAGGTAATTATACCCACTCACACACTCACAGACACACACACACACGCACACACACACACACACACACACACACACACATAAATATATATATATATATATACACCACACACATACACACACGCACAGACATACACACACACACACACACACACATATATATATATATATATATACGAGGTATATATATATATATATATATATATATATGTGTGTGTGTGTGTGTGTGTGTGTGTGTGATTAGTATATTCAAAAGTCGTCTATTTACATTGTCAATAAGATATCTGTATTCGTTAAAACTCAATCTAAGAGTAATACACTCGCCTGATGCATGACATATTGCAAGTAATGGAATGCAAATGTAAACGCGTCATGGTATAAATCTCTACTGAAGTCGATGCGTTTGGCATCTGGTAGTTTATTCCTTTAAAGAATGCAAAGTGATGAACAGGTATTCCTTGTGCGAAGTATGTATCACACACTCGTGATTCTATTAGATACATAGGCTCTAATCATCACACACTGGTAAGATTAGGAAATCATTAGTCATATGTTATAAATGAAATCTACGTAATGTTTAACTGTATAATGGAAATCATGTAGTAGACATCCTATGTTACATATAAGATGTCTACATACATGATGTTACATACATTTCTTGTTACCGAGGTGTTACATATAGTCTGTCTACGGATTGATAGCCTAATGTTCACTTTAAATATACAACTGCTATCGTAATTACTGGTAAATAACAAAATCCTCAGTGTAATACCAATGCATCAAATTTTATTTTGGAAAAAATGGTTTTTCTTATTATTCCTTTTAAGCTACTTCATTGCGGTTACAAACCAAATAATAAATGACAAACTACTCGTATTTAACAAGGGTGCGCTGTTTATCATATTATAATCGCTATTTTTATAAATGAAATTCCCAAACTACTAACATATTTGCAATTTAAAGAAAATTCTTTTGCATTGTTCAGCAATTTCAGACGATAACGTGACGTAAACGTATTTGGGGTAGTACGTTACCTTCGACCAGATGGCTCAAGTTTCTATTAACTGCCTATTAATTGCAAGTTCTATAATCCTTATACGTTATACAAAAAGAATTGAGAATTATGTGTTCGTGAACTAAATCTCTGAAATAAAACCCCTTGCAGAAATAATAAAATTGGAAGTTGAATATTATTTAAATGAATTTGCATGCATTTTAAATATATATTAAACTAATTGTTTGTGAAAATGAAAACTGTGATCCATAGACTAGTATATATTGTAATATATAATATTGGGTTTATATATATATATATATATATATATATATATATATATATATATATATATATATATATATATATATGTAAACACTCTATACTTGCACTATACTTAATCATTGATTTTATATATACGTTACAAAAAGGATTAAATACTAATCTATTTAAATAACTTTCTAGTGAATTTAGTCTTAAAGTTTTTCCTTTTTTTTACGCGATCTGTTTATTTTTTATTTTTGTAAATATATATTTAGTACCAATTAAATCACATCTGTGACTGATTTATGCTGATGGAGCAAAGTGTTTTTGTGTCATCCCTACACAGAGAAAGAAGCCACTAATTGCGGGGACCATTAATTTCCATTCATTAAAATTAGCCCCCGCGTTTGTATAAGGGTAGCGTACGTAATAGAAAGGCTGAGATCCGACCCATTTTAGGATTTAGTTCTTTGACCTTCAAAAATTCATTTTACTTGTAAAAAGTTAAATAATCAATCGTACCTGTAAGAATAGGTTTTTGAATCTTCGAACTTGGATTGATTTATTTTTAGTTATTATTACGATCAAATTACCAGTTGTAAAAATAAAGAACACAATATTTTTTATTATCTAAATATTTTGTTTGTGTTTCTTAACTCCTTAAGGAGTACTAGGGGGATAAAATGTATGTAATATTTGTATGTATTTGTTTGTGTTATATCATTACAACTCCAAATCAGAGATGTTTAATGTTTGTGTTACGGCCCTCTAATGATACGCCAAAGTAAAAGTAAAGTTTTAGAAATTAGGAGGAGAATTATTGTGTAAGGCTTGGTAAATACTTTTCTGAAATTGAAGTACCTACTGTGTCTTTCTCTAGTTACAAATTATACCAAACTGGTAAGGATAGAGAATTAAAACACAAAATCGCGAAATATGGCGCAAATCGTATGTAAGGCTGTATCAAACAAATCGTTTGATAAGTTATAAGTTGTTAAGCAAAACAAAATTGATGAAATAAATGCATTACGTGATCCCGAGTGAAGCGTGAAGGCTTCTTAATAGTTTCCCAGCAACAAACAGTACAAAACACTTAGCTTGGGTGCCATTGGAACTAGGCTAAACCGACCCTAGAGCTTTCTGGTAACTCTAAGGCCTGTGAATAGATACGTATCTCTGCTTTTATAAATAAAGTTTTGTCTTATATTATGTAGCTTGCGAGCACACTATTGTATCACAAGTGAGGTGAAACCTTATTTACAGAGATCCGTTGTAGTGTGACTTGAATGTTGTTTAAAAAGTGAATATTAGTTATTTACAAGATACGTTGAGTATTATAATATATATATATATATATATATATATATATATATATATATATATATATATATATATATATATATATATATTAAAACAACATAGGGTATTCAAATACAAGAATATTTATTTATTTCATATCCAAAGCTTTTCGTTGGTAAACAGTACCAAGATCATCAGGAATGAAAATTACAATAACTACAATAATGATTATTGTAATTTTCATTCCTGATGACTGATGATGTTGGTACTGTTTACCAAAGAAAGGCTTTGAATATGAAATAAATAAATATTCTTGTATTTGAAAAACCTATGTTGTTTTTTAAATTATGAAACAAGAAAACGTATTATATATATATATATATATATATATATATATATATATATATATATATATATATTTAAACCTAAGTAATCATGAACAGCTGTTACACTTATAGACCACTTGTATTATTGTAAATAAAATGATCAACTATAATTCTATTCCAGGTTTAAGTTTATTTTGGAACTGATATATTTATTAAAAATTACCAGCACTGTTGTTCTTCATAATAATCTTTATCTTTGTATTATTCAATTTGTTGTCTCATATTTAGTTATTAAATGAAAAACGTAAAACTAATATTGAAAATACGCTCAGCCTTTATCTTTAAGAATGAACCTGGCGAGTTAACGTTATTCAAGGTTTTTGTTTTACTTCAAGGCGTTCAGATTATTTGACAGGTGTTTTCCGGGAAGGGTGGAGAAAGTACTTTTTAAGTGTACGTAGAACAATCAAAGAGGAGCAAATATAGCACAAAGGAAGAATGACAATGATGGTGGAAGAGAATTTATAGATGTTGGAATAACGTTTGTACAAAGCTAAGTCACGACGTCTCTCTAGTATTGTGAATAGAGGAGAAATATAAAATCTTCGAGACCATTATGTCGGTCGATTCACTGTCGAGTTGACAGGCCCCAACTAAAGGCGGTAATATTTTCAATTTGTTTCACTCCTAATTAGTTTATCCAAATTTTAAAATATAATTTTCCTTATATCAGTTCGATATATCTAAGGACCTATTCTATCTCAGTCAGCTCTAGTATCATAAACACTACAGAATTTACTAATTCGTTTTTGGATGGAAATGAATGTACAATTTTTTTTTATAAAATAAATGATAGATAAATTATTGATATAAAGAATTAAAATATTTTATTTGGTATTGCATATTGAGAGAAGCAATCTATACAATGGAGTATCAATTAGGCGAAGTATGAATATAAATACAAATTGGTAATTGTTAGTTACAAATACATATTCCTTATTTTGTACATAAATATGACAATCTCTTAATCCCTTTGCTGATCAACATATACAGTAAGCCTAATTCAAATTAAACATAATCAAGCAGATTTCATTATAAGTATTTGATTATAGATTTGTTTATCCATTTAACTGATTTCGTTTTGGTTGCTATCCGCGATATCTAGTGAAATAACATCTGTTAGAGCAGTTTGTGTCTCTGGAAGATCTAAATATTATTACAGAAACTATCAATGCCAACTACTACCACTATAAGCCAGACCGACCTTGTGCAGTAATCTTTGAGGCTCGTCCAGCTGCATCTTTATTACTTCATTACCGACAACATAGTACCTATATACAACCTGTGCAGGATAATGCCAGGTAATAGCAGGCTAATCAAAAAACTATCAATGCCAACTACTACCACTATAAGCCAGAACGACCTTGTGCAGTAATCTTTGAGGCTCGTCCAGCTTCATCTTTATTACTTCATTACCGACAACATAGTACCTATATACAACCTGTGCAGGATAATGCCAGGTAATAGCAGGCTAATCAAAAAACTATCAATGCCAACTACTACCACTATAAGCCAGAACGACCTTGTGCAGTACTCTTTGAGGCTCGTCCAGCTGCATCTTTATTACTTCATTACCGTCAACATAGTACCTATATACTACCTGTGCAGGATAATGCCAGGTAATAGCAGGCTAATCAAAAAACTATCAATGCCAACTACTACCCCTATAAGCCAGAACGACCTTGTGCAGTACTCTTTGAGGCTCGTCCAGCTGCATCTTTATTACTTCATTACCGTCAACATAGTACCTATATACTACCTGTGCAGGATAATGCCAGGTAATAGCAGGCTAATCAAAAAACTATCAATGCCAACTACTACCACTATAAGCCAGAACGACCTTGTGCAGTACTCTTTGAGGCTCGTCCAGCTGCATCTTTATTACTTCATTACCGTCAACATAGTACCTATATACTACCTGTGCAGGATAATGCCAGGTAATAGCAGGCTAATCAAAAAACTATCAATGCCAACTACTACCACTATAAGCCAGAACGACCTTGTGCAGTACTCTTTGAGGCTCGTCCAGCTGCATCTTTATTACTTCATTACCGTCAACATAGTACCTATATACTACCTGTGCAGGATAATGCCAGGTAATAGCAGGCTAATCAAAAAACTATCAATGCCAACTACTACCACCATAAGCCAGAACGACCTTGTGAAGTACTCTTTGAGGCACGTCCAGCTGCATCTTTATTACTTCATTAACGACAACATAGTACCTACATTCTACCTGTGCAGGATAATGCCAGGTAATAGCAGGCTAATCAAAAAACTATCAATGCCAACTACTACCACCATAAGCCAGAACGACCTTGTGAAGTACTCTTTGAGGCACGTCCAGCTGCATCTTTATTACTTCATTAACGACAACATAGTACCTATATACTACCTGTGCAGGATAATGCCAGGTAATAGCAGGCTAATCAAAAAACTGTCAATGCCAACTACTACCACTATAAGCCAGAACGACCTTGTGCAGTACTCTTTGAGGCACGTCCAGCTGCATCTTTATTACTTCATTAACGACAACATAGTACCTACATTCTACCTGTGCAGGATAATGCCAGGTAATAGCAGGCTAATCAAAAAACTATCAATGCCAACTACTACCACCATAAGCCAGAACGACCTTGTGAAGTACTCTTTGAGGCACGTCCAGCTGCATCTTTATTACTTCATTAACGACAACATAGTACCTATATACTACCTGTGCAGGTTAATGCCAGGTAATAGCAGGCTAATCAAAAAACTATCAATGCCAACTACTACCACTATAAGCCAGAACGACCTTGTGCAGTACTCTTTGAGGCACTTCCAGCTGCATCTTTATTACTTCATTAACGACAACATAGTACCTACATTCTACCTGTGCAGGATAATGCCAGGTAATAGCAGGCTAATCAAAAAACTGTCAATGCCAACTACTACCACCATAAGCCAGAACGACCTTGTGAAGTACTCTTTGAGGCACTTCCAGCTGCATCTTTATTACTTCATTAACGACAACATAGTACCTACATTCTACCTGTGCAGGATAATGCCAGGTAATAGCAGGCTAATCAAAAAACTATCAATGCCAACTACTACCACCATAAGCCAGAACGACCTTGTGAAGTACTCTTTGAGGCACGTCCAGCTGCATCTTTATTACTTCATTAACGACAACATAGTACCTACATTCTACCTGTGCAGGATAATGCCAGGTAATAGCAGGCTAATCAAAAAACTATCAATGCCAACTACTACCACTATAAGCCAGAACGACCTTGTGCAGTACTCTTTGAGGCACTTCCAGCTGCATCTTTATTACTTCATTAACGACAACATAGTACCTACATTCTACCTGTGCAGGATAATGCCAGGTAATAGCAGGCTAATCAAAAAACTGTCAATGCCAACTACTACCACCATAAGCCAGAACGACCTTGTGAAGTACTCTTTGAGGCACTTCCAGCTGCATCTTTATTACTTCATTAACGACAACATAGTACCTACATTCTACCTGTGCAGGATAATGCCAGGTAATAGCAGGCTAATCAAAAAACTATCAATGCCAACTACTACCACCATAAGCCAGAACGACCTTGTGAAGTACTCTTTGAGGCACGTCCAGCTGCATCTTCATTACTTCATTAACGACAACATAGTACCTACATTCTACCTGTGCAGGATAATGCCAGGTAATAGCAGGCTAATCAAAAAACTATCAATGCCAACTACTACCACCATAAGCCAGAACGACCTTGTGAAGTACTCTTTGAGGCACGTCCAGCTGCATCTTTATTACTTCATTAACAACAACATAGTACCTATATACTACCTGTGCAGGATAATGCCAGGTAATAGCAGGCTAATCAAAAAACTATCAATGCCAACTACTACCACTATAAGCCAGAACGACCTTGTGCAGTACTCTTTGAGGCTCGTCCAGCTGCATCTTTATTACTTCATTACCGTCAACATAGTACCTATATACTACCTGTGCAGGATAATGCCAGGTAATAGCAGGCTAATCAAAAAACTGTCAATGCCAACTACTACCACTATAAGCCAGAACGACCTTGTGCAGTACTCTTTGAGGCTCGTCCAGCTGCATCTTTATTACTTCATTACCGTCAACATAGTACCTATATACTACCTGTGCAGGATAATGCCAGGTAATAGCAGGCTAATCAAAAAACTGTCAATGCCAACTACTACCACTATAAGCCCGAACGACCTTGTGAAGTACTCTTTGAGGCTCGTCCAGCTGCATCTTTATTACTTCATTACCGACAACATAGTACCTATATACTACCTGTGCAGGATAATGCCAGGTAATAGCAGGCTAATCAAAAAACTATCAATGCCAACTACTACCACTATAAGCCCGAACGACCTTGTGAAGTACTCTTTGAGGCTCGTCCAGCTGCATCTTTATTACTTCATTACCGTCAACATAGTACCTATATACTACCTGTGCAGGATAATGCCAGGTAATAGCAGGCTAATCAAAAAACTATCAATGCCAACTACTACCACCATAAGCCAGAACGACCTTGTGCAGTACTCTTTGAGGCTCGTCCAGCTGCATCTTTATTACTTCATTACCGTCAACATAGTACCTATATACTACCTGTGCAGGTTAATGCCAGGTAATAGCAGGCTAATCAAAAAACTGTCAATGCCAACTACTACCACCATAAGCCAGACCGACCTTGTGCTGTAATCTTTGAGGCTCGTCCAGCTGCATCTTTATTACTTCATTACCGTCAACATAGTACCTATATACTACCTGTGCAGGTTAATGCCAGGTAATAGCAGGCTAATCAAAAAACTATCAATGCCAACTACTACCACTATAAGCCAGAACGACCTTGTGCAGTAATCTTTGAGGCTCGTCCAGCTGCATCTTTATTACTTCATTACCGTCAACATAGTACCTATATACTACCTGTGCAGGATAATGCCAGGTAATAGCAGGCTAATCAAAAAACTATCAATGCCAACTACTACCACTATAAGCCAGAACGACCTTGTGCAGTACTCTTTGAGGCTCGTCCAGCTGCATCTTTATTACTTCATTAACGACAACATAGTACCTACATTCTACCTGTGCAGGATAATGCCAGGTAATAGCAGGCTAATCAAAAAACTGTCAATGCCAACTACTACCACTATAAGCCAGAACGACCTTGTGCAGTACTCTTTGAGGCTCGTCCAGCTGCATCTTTATTACTTCATTACCGACAACATAGTACCTATATACTACCTGTGCAGGTTAATGCCAGGTAATAGCAGGCTAATCAAAAAACTATCAATGCCAACTACTACCACTATAAGCCAGAACGACCTTGTGCAGTACTCTTTGAGGCTCGTCCAGCTGCATCTTTATTACTTCATTACCGTCAACATAGTACCTATATACTACCTGTGCAGGATAATGCCAGGTAATAGCAGGCTAATCAAAAAACTATCAATGCCAACTACTACCACCATAAGCCAGAACGACCTTGTGCAGTACTCTTTGAGGCTCGTCCAGCTGCATCTTTATTACTTCATTACCGTCAACATAGTACCTATATACTACCTGTGCAGGTTAATGCCAGGTAATAGCAGGCTAATCAAAAAACTATCAATGCCAACTACTACCACTATAAGCCCGAACGACCTTGTGCAGTACTCTTTGAGGCTCGTCCAGCTGCATCTTTATTACTTCATTACCGACAACATAGTACCTATATACTACCTGTGCAGGTTAATGCCAGGTAATAGCAGGCTAATCAAAAAACTATCAATGCCAACTACTACCACTATAAGCCCGAACGACCTTGTGCAGTACTCTTTGAGGCTCGTCCAGCTGCATCTTTATTACTTCATTACCGACAACATAGTACCTATATACTACCTGTGCAGGTTAATGCCAGGTAATAGCCGGCTAATCAAATAAGCATTTAAATATCTAATTAATTATACAAATGAAATTATATTGAAAACAGTTCAATGACTTCAATTATCACGCTCCTCATTTAATGAGGAATGGGCTGTGAAGTTCCTATTCCGGTTCTCTCTCCGGTAGGTTTCCCCATGTCGCCCTTTCCGTGGCATCCACTAGAACCTTAGGATCTGATCGGGGCGTAGAGGTAATGGAAAGATATCCTAGTAAACTTATACGCTTTTTGAGTCATAATAAAGTATAAGTGCCTTATTAAAGGTGTTTTACCTAACCCAACCTAACCTTAGAGATTGAGAAGAATATTCATTTAATCGAAGCGTAAAAGTAAAGCTTTCTGTATCTTAGTACGATGTTTACGTTGAATTAAGCAAGAGTAATGGAACTGTTAGAGTTTTTCATTGAATTTAATTTTTGATTGCAGTAATTAGTCATAAAGCTCGTCGGAGTCAGTCAACTAAAGTTAGCTACGAGAAATGAAAGCACGACCAGGTGACTTGCATTTAGCAGTGAACAGTTTTTAATGGAGGAGTTTCCTCTAATCAGTATAAACCTGTTACAGTGGGAAATGTCACTGTAATTTTTACTTCCAGCAGTGGAACGTTGTAATTGCTAAACATTGAGCGACGAAACTAACATTGTGATTGCCAAGCATACCAGTGACATTTACCCATAACGTTTTCTCCTTTACTTAACTCAAAATAATAACTAGGTTTTTTTCAAGAAAATTACTGCTAAATATCTCACACTACTTGTGGTTGTCAATGACATAATATTTAAAAAAGATTTTACATAAAATAATTAACAATAATAAATATTAATTAGGTAATGCTATTATATTATAGTTTTATTAACTAACTATTTAGCTTGTTTAGTACTTTAATTTGTTTCTAAGTGGTTTTCAAATCGATTGAATTCACCTTGTTAGAATTCTTCGGAGAACTTTGAAGTTCTTCTTTCTATTACTTGAAGGAACTGAAACTTTTCTGTTACATTTGTGTAAAATATGTTATAGTAAAACAGATAGAAGATGTTACTAGATTTGTAGGGCAAGCTTATAGGGTTTATAGTGAGAGCAGGATAAAGAGTTGAGCCAAACATAAAGTTTGTAAAATATGTGTCGGGGTTGTGAGAAGAGAGTTTTGCCTTTTGAAATTGTAATTGTTTGAAGAGAATCATGGAAATGATTGTTATTTATGAGTGGTAATTAACTCATAACTGTTTTATTAGGTTCTTAAAACACAACCAACTGTAATATTCCTTCACGTCTAGGCGCACGTATTGATTAAAAATTGTTTTAATCCTGGTTCCATCTTCAACAGCTGTAGAGTTTTATTCCAATCATGATGACGTAATGTGCAAGGCGTGATGATACAGCTTATACATGTTCTGTCAGTACAAAGCAACGATTGAAACCAGGGTTTAAATACTTCTAAGGAAGCAGCTGAGTTACTTGCTTCAAGACGTGAAGGTAAACACTTCCTGCATTCTCGTCTTCTTCCCCATTTGGCTCTATATAGCCATGACTTTTACATGAGGAATTTTGCACGCGGACATGTTTTGCAAGATTTTTTTTGATGCAGCTTGAGTAAAGAAACTATCCCGTTTTTCTCTTGCGTGCTTCAAAATGTAATTTCTTCAGCTGGTGTTGAATCTAGTTGTCAAAGATATGGTTTGATGCTGCTAGGGAAATAGGTCCGTCAATAAGAGAAACTCCTGTATTGTAATATCATAGGCAATTTTTCCCCTTTGTTTACCAACGAGACCTTATGCTCAATAAATTTAAACAGTGCAAAGAGAAAAGTGTAGACAAAGCTACAATAGGCGTAGCTATCAGTGAATTATTAAGGAGAACCCATCAATTCTCTAATTTTATATCTCGAGTTTTTCGGTCATTAATTTTTCTGTCTTACCCCTCTGCAAATGCATTGCCACACTGAAAAAATATTGCAGTAGAATTCAACAAGTGTTAGGATTGGATCCGTCAATTAGAAGGTGAATTCACACGTCTTCATGGTGTCGCCAAGAGACATTTTATCTGTCCCTCACAGTTTGTCAAGAATATTTGTGTAATAGGTGCTTCATAAGACCTGGTTGTTAATCTTTTCAATACAGAAAGAGATATAAGAATTCACCTGTGTCAATGTTGTAGCTAGCCGTCAATAGTTAAGATATTTTATAGGAGTCCATTGCGACTTCGGTATGGCGCTTGAGAACTGCAGGTACCTACTCTGTATCTGTCTTCAAACTTTACACTTCTTGCCTTTCCCAGAAATTTTAGCGCGACTAAATCTTTACGGACTTCAGGTTTAGTATATAAAAGTTATCTCCATTGCAGTAATAAGGTTGTAAAAGGTTAGTCCAGTTAACCATCGTTAATTTCGGTAAGCATCTAGCTTCCGGGTACATTTCTAACTGGCTTTGTCCATTGTTACTCTCGCTTGGGTTTAGTACGTAGTAGTGAAGACATACTGGATGTAACCACATTACTTTGTAACCAAACATTTATGTAGAACCCACGTGTTTCGGACACGATTCTTTATCATCACTACTGTAGCCATTTCACGACAGTCTTCCGTCAGGCTTGACTTCCAGAATTTCCAAGGAAGGTTCTGGATAAAACCAGATGTATGTATTCAAGTTCAACTTCAGGGGAAAACCTAATGGTCGATGGGATTAAAGGTTATTTGAGTTTACATTAACAAACTGTGTTCAATTGAAACGATGCGGAAAAGAATTTCTAAACTCCTTCAACGAGTTTCTTCTATTGTCCGTCCATACATATTTTGTCAGGCTTATTTGAATTCTATTTCGAGGGCAGAAGGTGGCATATTGAGATGGTTCTGAGCTAATTGTATAAAGTTTCAATTTAGTCAGTTCTTGGGTGATGCTGCAGAAAACAAGATGGTCGATTGATGTAGAGGGGTTGCTCCCTCTGCTTCCAAAAATTAAAGAAGTACGGGGTTTATTCTGAAAAAGTCATTCATAGTCGAATATCCCCAAGGCGATAAAGAAATTTAATCACTTTTTCATTATTTTTCTCTTTAATCCTTAGCGTTGGGCTCTCGAGAGCTGACAGAGGCGCACAGTTGTGCTTGGCAAGAACGTGTTTATTCCTTGGCTATCATTGATTCCCGAGCTTTGAGTTTTTGTCGTTATTGATACTTGACCACACTGTGTATGCCTGTTTTGTATCTCTCTGAAATCCGAGCTTTTTACAAAGCGTTATTTACAAGGCAAATATTCTACACTGCAACTACATTTCATTAATACAAGAAGGCATCTCCTTATACTTGAAAAAATAATTTTTGATAAAATTAGAACATAATGCCTAATAAAAGCAAAAACAAAGCTAAAGAGAAAATCGTTAAACGTTTGTTATCAATTTGTTCAACTAAAATGTATGTCACCTCTTAAATACACAACACACATAATAATTACAAACAATAAATAAAGAAACACAGGAAAACACACTTTATATCATTTCACACTGATTGATGTATTGAATCGTTAGACTATTCGATATTTCTAACTCAATGACTATATTGTCAACAATAATTGCGTAATAACACAAACGACCAAAATCTCACTATTTTCCCTCGTTACAATCGATTTGAATATAAATAGTCGTGCATTTGCCAGTTGTGCCTAATGTAGTGAGACTCAGTTACTCCAGAACGACCGACAGTAACACTGGTCTTCCACTAGATTTGATGTTACTGCAAATTAGAACCACACAATTAGGTTACATTAATTTAAATACAGCATCATAGTTTAATTAAAGGTCTATATTTATTGATATTGTTCCCTTTAGAGAGCTCTTGTTGCCATACGGTTAGAGTACGATGCTAATATTGGGAGCAAGTTGCTGTAATGCTGACGTATATTTGGTCATTTACAATATAAATAGCTTTACGTATGCATAAAATTGTTAAAAATTTGTAAAGTATTTTAAAGAATTAATACAACGCATTGAAAAGTTAACATGAGATTGAAGGAAATGTCTATTTCCCACGATTTACTATATATGGACAAATATATTCCCCATTTATTAAAAAGGACACTATTAACTTAAAGCTACATATTTTCTAAAGACAACGTATATCTGAATATTTGTACAGTCACCTGTGACATCAAAGAAGTAATTAATATCAAAATAGAAATGCAATGTATATTAATTGATTAAAAATATAGTCACTGAAATATATGTTGTAGGACGATTTTCATATTTTAAAATCCTTTTTAATTGGTTTAGTTGGCTTTTTAATTTTAATTGGTTGTAGATTTATTACTTTCCAAAATTAATGTTCACATTTTATTTCCGATAAAAGTTTCAAGTGTAAAATAACTTTGGCTATTTGAAGAACTTATTGCAATCGTATTTGGCCCAAGTATAATTAACAGAACTTACAAAAGCTCCGCTAAAACTTATGACAACACTATAATTATCGTATCCTTAAGCTTATTCCGCTTATCAAGCGATCACTATAAGCTTGTCGCGCTTAGTGGTTTAATTTCCGCTTTAGGAGACTGTTCCTATAAAGTGGCTACAAAATGAAAGTTTTCTGCTTACTTTAGCTCGGAACCTCGAGCGGAGTGTAAAAGCAAAGACAAGAATATTCCTAACGTAGAGATATATGCGTGTGGTGCAAAACGACCTGGGTGACATCAAAATTGCTTCATATATTTTATCTCCGCTCGTCTGAGAAAGGGAGCTCATTTAAATTAAACGATTGCCCTTTGTCAGCAGTCTCGCACATGGTTTCTGTATCTTATTTAAATAGCACGATTTCTCTCTAGGTACAACACGTAATTTATCTCTGCACATCTCATACACGTGACCTCGCATAATATCAGAGACGATAAAAGGTTTACTTATCCAACAATATTTTATAGTTTATTAAATAACTTCTAGGAAGGTTATAAGGAAACTAAAAAGGTAAAAGTAAAATTAATTTAATATTTATCTTATTAAATAAATGAATTATTATTTATTTTACTTAAGGGAAGGTGGGGCATACATTTACACGTTATAGTTTATTCATGTACGTAGTAATACCTAAGAATTATGGAAAATTATTTAAACAAGTTTTATAGAGAATCTTTTCTAGTTGTTTTTTTCTATTGGCTTAAATAACAAACATTTATCTGCAAGCAAAGAAGTACCTATTTAAGAAGTTAAGCTTTTTAAAAGATTCATTGCTAACATTTTCAAAAAATAACTCTTTGTTAACAAACCCTCTTAAGAAAGAACTTAAAATTCTACAAAGTTTTAAATATCTCACAGTATTGCCAATTAAATAGAAATAAATATCCCTGGCGCTATAAATAAATATAAATATGTATATGTACGATACCTTTCTTAGGTTGAGCTGTAAGCAAATAAAACTTCTAATGGTAAGTTTTCTTCTTCTAATGGTAAATATATCTATCAATTTACTATATTTTAAATGTATATGCTTTGCGAGACGTGTAAAACATTTTTGCTTACAGTTAATTTGGAAATATCAACGACTGATTACAGTCTTGTCCGTAAAAGGGCAGCATTGAACAATATTCAGCATCCGATGTGAAAAATAAAATATAATGGCTTTTTTCATGTAAATTGATAAATGATTGAATAATAGCAATAATAACGGAAATATGTTTCAACAATTTTACTCTTTTAGTTTTTTATATCTGTGTCTATAGATTACACATGAAATAATATTGCTTTATATATATGCTAATAAAATTTATAATACTATATTATAATACTGTAAAATATATATTACATGTTAGGTGATATATCTTGTTAAAGTAATTTATTATGAGAGAGGTTTGATATATTCAAATAAATAAAGAAATATAAATATTCATACAAAATATGAAATCATAAATAATTAAATTTTCAATTTGTAAACATAATTTTATGTTTGACTGTAAACGATAGATTTAATTGGGGGTTTCAGTAAGTATTTAGAAATAAATAAGTACTTATTAATCTAATGCTTACTAAACATCGTAAAAACTATTTCCGTAAATTGGAAAAAATGAATGTTTGTAGATATTTTGTTAATTACCATCCATTTACGTAAAACGTTCGTCTGCTTTTACATTCTTTATTTTATATTCTATACTGCTCGTGAATTTAGCTGTTATCTATTTTACAATTTGCCTCTGTTTTCATCAACCTGATTAGTACGATATAAACGAGTGTGTGTAAATAAACAACAAAGTAAAATGATGAAACTACCATATATGTAGCAACTGATATTACAAATAGAGACATATGCACTAGAAATGTAGGTGACAAGAAGTTTGGTTGACTGGTGAATATAACTGAAAGCGTATTACAGTGAGGGTTTTTGCCAAAGTGCGCTTAGTTAGTCCAATACCCCGGGACTAAACACTTCAGCGCAAGGAATGTTGGGGTAATTGGGAATTGCTTAATTTTGCTTCATAATCACTTGTAATATTTGCACTTCAGTGTATTACATAGTGAATGAATCGATGGTTAAAGAAAATGCCCCAAAGTAGATTACTATAAACGAAATGTATTATTTAGAACAATTTAATTTACGAATAATTTTGAGGGTTCCCTATTCTTTATCGAAGTAAAGCAAACGTACACACTTTCTCTATGTTACACAATGACTACAGTAGATTTTCTGTGCAACATATTTATACTTATACAATCTTCCACATTTTCTACTTTTATAGTTTTATTAGTGAATTATCGTGATTTCAATAATTAATAGCCCATTATTATCAACAAATATATTTTAAAATACTAAAAATGTAATAAAATGGAATTTTTTTTGTACAGAAGATTTAATTTTGTTTTACAGCGTAAGATAAATGTTTTACATAACTGGACCTAAACACCTCGCTATTGTAGCTCAGAAAAGGAATATGTTTGACCAGTTGTTTGTAGGAGCTCAGCCTTGGTGTAATTTTCTGGCTATGTTTAACGTAATTGTTTAAAAATAACTTTTTAAATCCAAATAATATCAAATGTCTTGCATGAACTTAAAGGCAAAATTTCATGAATCTACTGAGAATATAGCTTAATGTGCTACAAGATTGTTATTAGGTAATTGAACTGGTTTGTGAGTTATATTTTTAAATAATGAAATAAGTGCTCATGAACTCACAACTCCATATTGCTCACTTTATTGTTATGAGTATGCTATATGCCAATAAAGTATATAGTTTTGTGAGTTCGTGTACTGTTATTTATTACATTTCAATTCTATTATTGTCTTACAACGTAATTGATATTTTAGCCTTAATATGTAGTGGATGTGTGTGCACTACTATTTATTTTTAAGTATAATTAAAATCCGAATGTCTCAGCCAGAATATAAAATACTAGGTGTCCATTGAAAAATATTCAGTGCAATATTAATTAAAGGAACATGTAATTGGAAATTATCCACTGGTAAATGAAATTATATAGTTTTAAATGCCTTTTGATATATATATATATATATATATATATATATATATATATATATATATATATATATATATATATATATATCAATACAATCCGCAAAAAGGAGATTAAAGCAATTAAAATATAAATTCATAATAATTAGTAACCAAGATTTAACAACTTTGAGTGTGGGTAGCACTTTGTAAACGCTACATTGAATTACATGATCAAAACGTAACACACTAACAATAATAAATAGCAACGCTGATGAAACTACAACAGCATCAACAGAGATAAAGAAACATGCAACGAAAGATCATCAACACAGATTAAACAAACAAGCAAAGAAATAACACAAACACGACAAGACAGTTTACTATAGCGCAGACAAAACAAACCGTTCCGATTATTGTAGGTTTATATGAGATTCAATTTCATTTGTTTGGCTCTCTGTCTTTTGATCAAGGTCCAAATGTTGATAATCATTCCTCCTCAAGAAACAAACAACGCAAACAAGTGCTCCAGCATTTATCTTACAGCGTTTGTTTGCTACGTATACATTGGCAAAATTTAAAATATTTATATAAAACTATGATATTAATTTCAATCATATAAACTTATTTGGTAGGGTTATTAGAAAATTAAATATTTATATTTCAAAATTACTGATTTATTGACTTTTAAATTGGAGATTTGGAACAAAAACAAAGCTGTTACTGGTCGTGTGTGATAAATGTTAATACTTATAACTTAAAATCTTGATATCCTTACAGTAAAATTAGTCACCAACAATACTCCAACTATTCAAAATAATGGAAAACATTATTGATTTATTCAATTTAAATATGAATTGAAAAAAAAAATTAATAGCTAATCATAGCCCTATGTTGGCATTCTGATACTTATAAGGTGGAATTAGAGACCAGAAGGCCTACCTAATTATAATTTAACGGTATCGTTTGGAAAAACAGTTTTCCGTTAATTTATTGTCCTAATATTTTGTTCCTGTTGTTTGGACTGAAAATTGAGTATATTTCTAATTATTGACAAGTACTGAAGTAGTTTGTTACTAAAATAGAAAATACTGTCTAAGCGTTATTGGCTACTTAAAATATCTATGGATAGATAGTAAAATGACGATCTAAACTGCAAATTCGTAAAGACAAAAAAAAAATGATAATAATTAAAAGGAGCGTAATTGTTTTTTCAAAGAGCTACTGATTACTACGTCACTTTATGCTAAACGTGTAAAATGTGTGGCAGCTCGGCTGGGTAAAGTACAGAAAGGAAATATAAGTAAACTATCAATAGTTTTTACTCGATGAAAAAAAATAGTATTTTCAGAATTTCATGTTTTTGAATAATTTTAAAAATGGCTATTTAACGTAATAAAAATTAGTTGTAACGTGTCAGACTTGTAAACGGAATTATAAACGTGCAGTCGTCCTCATAGGTTTACCTGGCATCAGTGTGACGTAGTGGATAGAGGACGAATCCTCCAGCAAGGCCATTATTTATCGTCTGATCTACGCTAGAACCTATTATTACTAAAATAATATTAATATTACTTTTGAAGTAAGTACCTAATGAATAAAATAACTATGTAAACTGTATTTTGTGCTTTTTAATTCTATTTTATATAACTGAGCCTCGTTATGGTAACAAATATCATGTTTAACAACATTTTAAATTAGTTTAGGTCTATGTAATTACGCAATTAAAAGTTTTTGTTGTGTTATATAATTAGTTCTATTACGAAAAACATGAACTGTAGCTGTAAATTAAATTTATATGTAATAAAATTAAATAGAAAGAGGCGCAATAAATGTTTAGTTTTAGTCTAAACAATAACTGCTGTGTAAATAAACAAAAACCATTTGGAAAATGTATATTTTAATTTTAAAAATATTCAATTAAATAGTATAAAGAAATAACAGTTATAAAAACCTTTAGACATTATTAATTTTAATTTAATTTAAAGGATACCTATTTTTCAAATTATTTCACTAGACAACATCGTTTTAGGTGCATACAGAAGTAGGTACTATATTTATTGATTTTATCGAAGTAGTTTAGACAAAATTATTTTTTAACGCCCTTTGGCAATCATTTTGACTTAATAACAACTTATTATCAAAATCGAAGCGCTACATTCCAGGGCCTGCTATTTTGATATAATAAAATTTAGATAACCATAAAGGAAGAACTACTTATTCATTTCACAAACACAAATGTTATTAAATTTTGAACAGTATTTTATCAAAAGTTTAAATGCCATCTATCTAAGATTCCAACCCATGGCTATCCTCTCCTAAATCAGGATCTTAATGGGCTAACACTTAAGATTTGTCACGATTGGTCAACAGATCCTCCCCTTAAACTTTTGAAAGAGAGGGCTTTGATTTGTTACCTAAAACTCCCTCCCCAAACGCTACAAGTTGCAAAACGTGATTATGTTTTAAAAAACAACGTTGGTGTTGAATAAATGATAAACCGTTTAAACATCGAGTCAAACGTTTATTTATTTAGTTAAGTTTACGACAGCTAGTTTGCTGCCCTTATGAAGGCTGAAAATAATTTTACAATACACTATAAATACGCAAATACAATACAAGTACACTCACAACAAATATTTAAAACTTTAAAAAAATCAATGAAATTTTAGTAAACAACACTTAAAGATTACTCATCAACGTGGTAAGAGTTATAAATTTATCTAAAATATAATTAGATACAGTAACAAAACTACAGAACAGTAACACAAACATAAAAAAACAAATAAACAAAATAAACCCACACGTAACACTTTAAACGGACCAATCAACCAACATCAACCACTTCTTGGATGTATTTAACTTAAACAAAAATGATTGATACATACATACTACATATCTTTAAGTTAATATTGAAAACTTCAGACTAAATCATCTTCCTCAAATTAAACTCACTATACAGTATAACCAAATTTTCAAAATAAAATTTATACCTAAAACGTTTCCTTTGTTCAAAGAAAACACAAGATGACTAGTGTTTATGCCTCTTACAATTATTCTCATGTTCACGAACACGAACACCAACCTGTCTCTTAGTCCCTCCCACACAAGAGGCATCAAACCTTAGACAGCACTTTTATATACCACATTATTCACAAGTAATCGATCAGTACAGTCTTTACATCTGTTAATAAGATTGCTTGATCTATCCGAAATTATATGAACCGTTCTATGTTATTAGCAATTTTCTCCCAGATACCTTTTTATATAAGGTAAATATAAAAATTATTATCCCTGAAATTATTAGTAGTAGAATCCCTAGAATTAGGGTTACTATGATTATAGTCATAAATATTCAACCTTAGTTTAAAATGCCCCTAGCAAAAAAATCTAGTTGTTTGTTTTCAGGCTTGATAAGGACAACAAATCAGTTGTTGATCGCGTTGCACTAAATAGATAAACTTTTGACTCCATATTACTCCTTATCATTTATTCAATAGTTATCTAGTACTCAAATAAACATAAATAACTAAAGTTGCTATTTAACCCCTGTTTTTTCTGTAAGTAAAAAGATTTGTTTCAGCCCCTGATTCACTTACTCAGTAGTTTCTACCTTGCTAAGTAAAATTAACAACTTAATGTATGCCTAAAAATATCAGCCAAGTCGGTGGAACTTTTGCTGGTCGTTTATTAATCTACTGGAGTTACTATTTTGTCAACATCTAATAGGTAATTATGTTTCCTACACCGCTTTATTCTTATAGTTTTGCACTTATCTTCTACGATATTGGTGTCCTTCCTATTTTTCGTTTACCTGCAGCGATCCTACTTAGAGGAGGTTGGGGTTATAGTGGTTGTGCTATATTGATTTGTGCTTGACCGTCGAATTTATTTTTGTTTTGGTCCATATACTCACATTTTCATATAAGTTTACCGGTCACCATACGGTTTCACAATAATAAAACAAACACACAGACACAATCACACACACACACACACACAAACCCACACACACACAAACCCACCCTCACACACACACACACACACTTTTATTATTTATGAGTTATTTTTATTAATTGTATAGTATTTTAAAACTTCAGTGTAATCAATACATTAGTAGTTAAATTTACTTTGTGGGTGTTAAGGTATTATGTAAATGTAGCCCACATATAGTTACATATCACCAGGTGTAGAGAATAGCAAACATGTATATATCTTAGCTAATAAGCATTGGTCGTAAATACTTTAAATAGAAATATGTTAACTATAAATAAACTCAGCATTAACTCTCAATTTTACTATACAATGTATAACCCGTCTACTAATATCTGGTACATTTTCAGTTTATGATTTAAATATAAACAACCAACCAATGCGTTTTAAAAATGAACATAATTATGTTTAAAGATTTCTAAGAAGCTTTTATTGTGCTATATTATTATGAATCATTGTTGTACAAAGAGGGACCACTTTATGGGTTTGAGTTATTACTCGTGGTTTTACTTAAATTATAACGTGAACCGTATTTATATAGATATGCGAACCTCCTTAACCTGAGCACATCTTTATAGCTATTCCTTGTCTTACGTCTGTACAAACAATAACACTTTCTGAAGACAATAAACTGACAGAACAATAAGGGTTACAAGCAACAGGAAAATACGCTTTCCAAACTTACGTACGTGTCTCTTGAATGTAATTTGTATCAGTTTGATTCCTTTCTAAATCCGCATTACACATTACTCCTGAGGGACGTAACACATCCATAAAATCCTTGTTTTATATATGTGTGTCCCAGATATAGTACAATAATTCTCTTGAAACTCCTTGCTTTTAAGAAGAACATGAAATGCTATTTCTTCAGGTATAAATATCTTTAAATATTGTTTCAACTACAAGTTTGATTCTTAAATACTTGTTTTAAAGTTGAAAAACTGTCTGAAAATTATTTATTGTAATATCATAATTTATTTAAAGTAGAAAACGAGACTTATTTTGATTATACGAAATAGTTTAGGTTTTATTTGACAAGTAGCACACATTGCGGAGTGATCACATTAACAATTATTTCATTGTCTTACTCTACTTAAGAAACGCAAAACAGATGTTACGCTTTAGTACGTAAACTCATAAAATTAAGACGATATGGTTGTTTTTAGTAAGTAGACCAGAGAAAACATCTAGGCATTTCGTGTTACAAACGACGTATTTAGTTGAGAAGGAGAAAAAATATTGGTAATATTACAATCATTATTACAATGCTGTATTTAAGTTTGTGAATAGCTGTAAGAATCGTTTGTAAACATCTGATTGCCACAAATCTGAATTTTCTGGTCCTTCTTTAAAATTAAAATCAAGTTAAGACGAGTTGTATAGCGAGGGTCCAGGCAAAGGTAGCGTGTTTAGCTGGTGACTCTTGGGAGGACTCCCGATCCGTCTGACGCTTCCTAAGGAAACCAGCGAGCACCAGAGATAACCTTAACCATATACTACCGCACCAGGTAAATATTTCAATTTTTTTAAAGTTATTATATATATATATATATATATATATATATATATATATATATATTGTAAGTAAGCACATCGTCCACACACTTAGAAAGTTAATTGGTCAAAATTCCTTTAAAAGGAGGTACATCCTAAATTCTATTTTGGGGAACCATTATATTGCTATTTATTTTTCCTTTGGCGGTGTGTATCAATGTTATATCGCCTTAAGGTAAGTATACTAACTTGTTTTAAAATTAAATATGCATTTGGTAAGTGCTAAATAGAATTTCCATACAGAACATTTTATTAAATGTGCAGTTAATACATTATATTTGCTATCGGAGATGAAGCTGGAATAGATAAATAAAAACCTTTACTTTGCAATCACGCCAGTGAAATCGGATTCGTAGCCATAGTAACACTCTGCCCTACTAATAACTCTACAGAGTTGCTGAGCCCTAATTTTGTAATTATAGAAGATTCTGATTTTCGAATACAATGAATGGATAATAAAATATCATAAAGATTTTATTATGATGAAATCGCAGCTCTGCAACTGTCTTGATCGTATAAGACAATATTCGTGTTTAATAATCATCAGGTAATTTTGCGAGTTTGTAGCATTAGGTGCACGATCAAATATCTCTTCACGTATAATTACAGTAAATATCTAGGTGTGCATATTTATGGTGGATCCATCATATATAAAACAAAATAAGGACAGGGACCACAAATAAAACACTCACAATAGAAACTGAACTCGCGGCATAATGTAATAAAGGAAATATAAAGGCTTAAACCTTGGTTACAGAGTTTGTACAGAGAAAATGGATCGGTATTTGTAATAGAGTGAACACGGTGTCACTTGGTTAAACCTATCGCCAAGTGTTGTAAATGTATGACAATATGTGTAACGTTCGTAAAACACTATTTCATTAAAGGACAAACTAGCAATTTTTTTCCTATTTAAGTGTTTAGAGAGATTGGCCTAATTTGTTTAATAACCAACCTTTTATACAAATAGAAGGTCCATATAGACCTTCTAATAAACCATTATACACACTTGCTACAAAAATTAGCAACAACCGTTTTATAGCTAGAGTTTATAGTTATTTTATTAATTTAATTACAATTACTCTACTGTGCTCCTAATTTCTTTTACTATACTAATATTTAATATGTTTTTTAAAAAACATTTTAGTATTTCATTTATAAATACGGCATTTTGTTAAGTTAGACATAGGTTAGTCAAAGTATTAAACCATTGTTTGTCATAAAACATTAAAATACCAAAGAGATATTTCAAAATCAATTAAAAGAGTGATTGTCCCTTTACAAACATGCAGAGAAAGTACTAAAGGAGATTCTTACGGCAATGACCATTGCTAATTCTATTCGGAAAAGATTATTTGTATTGTTACGTTATACTTTTGTCCTCCTCGATTTAACAACTGGGCTTCTGAAACGGTCCTGCTAAGCAACAAAAGTAAAGCAACGGCTAGCCACAAATATGTATGGATCTGTTAAGATTTGTAAAAACAATTTTGGTAAATAAACAATTATATTTTAACTTAGTGTTTTTGTTGTTCGTTTCAGGGATTTTTTGACAAAATACTACTTTTGTTATCACTTGGCAAAAACCCACTACTAACTGTACAGAGGTGATTTAATTCTCTTCGATAATTACATCGTGGAGTGTACAGAGATGATTTTATTCTCTTCAAATATTATATCGTGAAGTGTACAGAGACGGTTTTGTTGTCTTCAAATATTGAGGTTTGGAGTATACAGAGATGATTGTATTCTCTTCTAATATTAAGTCTTGGAGTGCACAGAGATAATTTAATTCTTTTCAAATATTTCACTGGGAGTGTACAGAGATGATTTTACTCTCTTCAAATACCAAGGCTAGTAGTGTACAGAGATGATTTTATTATCCTCAAATATTAAGGCTTGGAGTGTACAAAGATGGTTTTATTATCTTCAAATAATAAGGCTAGGAGTGTACAGAGATGATTTTATTATCTTCAAATATTAATACTTGGAGTGTACAGAGATGATTTTATTTTCTTCAAATACTAAGGCTTGTAGTGTACAGAGACGATTTTTTATCCTCAATTATTAACGCTTGGAGTGTACGGAGATGATTTTGTTATCCTCAAATACTAAGGCTTAGAGTGGACGGAGATGATTTTATTTTAGCCAGTAGCAAAGAGTGTTTATGTGGTAACTCGCCGCTATATTCATGTAGCCCTGAACCTACATATAATGCAGAGATATCTTATCCGTAATACAATTTCCAATGTTCTCAAAACTGTCGTTATACTAGCTTTGTTTGTACGTTAAATCATAAACCTAATAGGAATTCCTTTTCATAAAAATATATTCGAATTACGCGTTATTTAGTAGTTCTAATTTTAATGAAATGTAATATCTTTGTAATTATATAAATTTATATATAAGTTTATATGTATAAACCCTTACAATTATTTTACCACTATCGTTATATTTTCTTTGTAAACATTAAAAGAAAAATAAGTTTTCTCTAAGTATAATTGCTACAGGTTTTTATAATTATTAATTTTTTTAAAAACTAATTTTTAATAATAAAATAAATTGAACATGAAAAACATAGAGAAAATTACAACATTAATAAGAAAACAATTGTAAAGCTGGGACAAGGTTTATAGAAATCCTCCAAAACCAAAAGTCAGATAGGTCAACAACATTACAAAACTAATAACAATACCGTCAGAAATATACCACATGACAACACTGTAAGGCAATTCTAGTGGTATTATCTAGGCAAGAAGCATACAGTTTGTATAACCGCATAACATTTTAACGTCACATATAAAACAAGAGATATGCATTTAATATCGTTCACTAAATGTACTGCCAGCTCCATGACAGTTTCAGAATGAATGTATTGCAATCCAGAGCATGTAATTTGTGCTCACGAATATTTCTATAAGAAGTCAAAGTTAAAAAAATTATCTGGATAACCTAATGCATCGAGTGCTGTAAACAGATCAATATTAAGTACATTTTTATTACAGGACTGCATTCACTTTTATTACAAGATTACATACACTTGTATTACAGAACTGCGTAAACTTTTATTAAAGGACTGCATACACTTTTATTACAAGATTGCATACACTTTTATTACAGGACTGCATAGACTTTTATTACAGAACTGCATACACTTTTATTACAAGATTGCACACACTTTTATTACAGGACTGCATAAACTTTTTTGCAGAAAATCATGCAGTTTTATTACAGAACTGCAAACACTTTAACTACGAAATGCAATACACTGTTATTACAAGTCAGCATAGGCTTTATTTACAGGACTGCATATACTTTAATTACGTTACAGCATGCACTTTTAGTACAGGAATGCATACACTTTTTTTTACAGAACTGCATATACTTTTATTACAGGACTGCATACACCTTTATAACAACTATGCATACACTTTTATTATAAGACTGTATATACGTTTATTAAGGAACTGCATACCCTTTTATTACAATACGGCATACACTTTTTTTACAAGACTGCATACACTTTTATTACAGGACTGCATACATTTGTATTACGGAACTGTATATACATTTATTACAAGATTGCATACACTTTTATTATATGACTGCATAGACTTTTATTACAGGACTGCATTAACTTTTATTACAAGATTACATACACTTGTATTACAGAACTGCATAAACTTTTATTAAAGGACTGCATACACTTTTATTACGGAATTGCATAAACTTTTATTACAGGACTGTATTTATTAATGTCACCATATTTCGATGAGTTTATAGATACCTAATATAATAGCCTATAGTTACATCGAATACATTAGAATAGTTACTAAATTTAACTATTTAAAACACCTCAAGTAAAAACGAATTTTAAGAACAAATTATTGATACGCAGTCTTGTGTTATATTATATATTATTACTAAGTAACATTTCGATTTGCATATCTGTTTTAAAGTACAACCTTAATCCTCAAAACGTATATTATTTAGGAGTATTAATTATGATAGAGTACTTAAATAAATCCAAGGAAACCAATGGGGTTATAAGAAAAGACTATGAGTTTAAGAGCTGTAAGATGACATTACTTAATATTGAGATGTAAGTGTTTATGTCATTTCGTGTAGAATTACATTTCAAATTATTGCATATATTTATATCTAAAAATACAAATATCCACACTTAATAAAATAGAAAGGTCGCTGTAATTACATTCTTTACTATAAATTCATTTTAAAAGATTATAAGGTAATTGAATTTTTCACATATAAAATATCCTGAGCTTTAACCCTTTCTCTTTGCGTGTAACTGAAATTTGACAGCCTTACGTGAAAGCAATTAGCTCTAAACTTCCTTTACTCTTCAATTATAATTTTGTACATGTATGAAAAAACTATTTTCATTCCAGAAGTATATTGTGAAATTTATAGTTAAAAAACACGGATTTATGAAAATATCCGTAACATTTTTACAAAAAATAACTTTAACTATAATCTAATAATAATCAGTTATTACATAAATCTTTTAACAATTATATAACCCGAGTGGAAAGTAGAGCAGAAACGTACTAAATTATGTTTCGCTGCTCTCCAGTAAGTGGGGCTGCAATAAGCGAACATGTAACTTGAATGCTCCATTTTTTAGTCACGTGGTCGATACGTCCAGACTGTACAGGAAATTTGAACGTCTTTTTTCCGGTTTGCGTTATAGATCCACCCCTATGGCTACGAGAAATATTCTCTGTTAAAGCTTCAAACTCAGTGATACTTGATAACATGTGTCTTTTTATATCCCCTAAGGTTCTCTAATGAAATCGTATTTTGAAATATAACACCTAAAATAAATACTTCTTATAGGTAAAAGTTAGTAAACGGAATTGTATAAATACTTCGAATACATGTTATGAATGTTTTTTGTTGAATAGAAAACTATTATTTCATTACTATCTATTGGTATTTTGACTCTCAGAAATGCGTCGAATAGTTTAATATCAATTTGGCATTACAAAGGAATTATCTTTTTAAAAATTCCATGGTAAGTTTGTTTCTTCAGCAAATTTCTTAATATGTAACTTTATTATTTATAGAAACGTCTTAATTTCTGATGAAGGATTTCTGAGGAATTTAATTTTTTTTCACATACAATAGTTTTTTTTAGTTGACTTTAGGTACCAGTTCAGAGTTTTACAATAGGCACTTGAAAGTACTTACCCAGACGACAAGTTTCGTAGCAACGTAAAAATAATAGTATTTACAAAAATCTTACATTGATAAATAGTTTTTCATATTTTAATTTTTAATCCAATAGCTAAACTTTAGTCTCTTTTATAATGTAGCATATCATAGTTTTATTACGTACTAGTTTTTTAATTATTAATATAATGCTCCTTTATGAGACTTACTCCATGACGTAGCCTGCATGCTATACGTCATTACATACTGTTGGCTCTCCTCTGACCTTGCTAACAGAAACAAATCTCGCGTATACTGTGATGGGAATACTTACCAAGATAAAACTTTCCCATGTAGAAATACGACTGGGGATTACAAATGTGAATATAAACAATAGGATGTGATGTCACTGCGTAAAGCGTATGTTCCTCCGTTTCTAGTTAAACCGAAGTGGGTAATGTGACGTTTCATTTTAAACCATTACACTAATGCTACAAGTGAGCATCTTCAATATGTGGCGTCGCGGTATCTAATATAATGTTACAGAAGTAACTTATCTTTATACCCTGTGCAATGAAATACAGTGATCCCTCGTTATTCGCGGGGGTTACGTTCCCCGAATTTACCGCGAATACTGAAACTAACTGTATATGCAAAGAGTAGAGTTACCCTCCACATAAACCATAAATTACAGCTCTAATGTACACTTATAATACAATATGGTAGATTTACGTATTGTATAATTACATGTATAATTTTTATTGCTTACTTACGTTTTCCGTCTATCTGAAAACACGAACATTCTATTAATTATGCACACTCATACACACAGACACACGTATTCTATATTCTTAAACACTATCCACTAAATTTCTAAACACCTAGTTTTATACAAAAATCTTTTAATAACTGGTAATTTTACTATTCTATGGGGTCTTAAACTAGTTAAGATAGTTCGTAAGAGCATTATTTTCCAAAACATTCCAGTCTCATCCTTATAAATAAGAAATGCCTATCTATTGAGTAGTAGACCTAGTAGTGTACAGTATAACGCATGTGTGGAGAATAATCAGATTTATTTGTGATAAATAACTAGAGTACTGTACAAAATAAATAAGACGAGAACACATTATCCTACAGCCTGCACATTAACTATACTGTCTTACTTGTCTTCTTTTAAAAAATACGATACATATTAGTGGGATGTCTTGTATTTTTGCTAACCATGAATTGCGAGGGACTATTGTACAACTCTCTAAATCTGTACTCTATTATGATTTATTTGTAATTGTTGTAATTTTCGTTTAGACTTTACTATCAATTTTATTAGTTTGTATTTCATGAAGACATCTCTCTGGTAGTATTTGTTACAGGAAGGAAATGATTCTTTTGAAAACTTTATTACACGTCACAGGTGAAATAAATATTAAGTCTTCAAATATACTTTTGCTATGTTTGTGGCATAAAGTAGGTCTTATGAAGTTGAAAAATGTATAGTTTTTGAAAATGTTTTCAAATGGGGTCTACACAAACCACTCTGTTTAAAGACGTTACTGAATTTATTTCTCAAATTTAAGAGTTAAATTACGAGAATGTTAGGGAAGGTAGAATCGAATTATGTAGGTTAAACGTCTGTCTAATATAGACGAAATGAGCTTTTCCACTAATAGTAGTTTGGTGTTAGGGAATAAAAGCAAGAGTGTGCTTGAAAGGAAGCTGCTAATAGAAGACATTAGGCCTGGTAGCTCATAACCGAGTCTCAATGCGCCAAACCCTAACGGCTGGGTTTTCCTTCCTCTGAGGAGTTACACTAATGCAAAGTAAACAAAGAAAACATTTAAATACAATTTTGTTTAATCGAATAACTCGTTCCATTATTGTAACATAATATGAGTTTAAACAGACATTATATTTGTATTTAATTTTCATATTGTTACACTTTTGTCAGATTATTTTATGTTCAATTGACATTATGATAGCAACACAGGTTACGTAACTTTGCGTCACATACCTTATATTCATACTTTCAAAATAAATTTTGATTTCACATCACTTTACATAAAATTATTTACTTATCTGAAACTGGAATTTATGTTGTACACCGTGGCTCCTGGATTAGGCCTTGCTATTATTCATTTTGGATATGTGTTGATTGTAGATACTCCTTTACATAATTGAATTAAATAAAATTAAAACTGTTGAAAAGCATTTTGTTCATGATACGCCCCATCTTGCAGTGTCCTTTCGGGTCGAAAACCTAACCGAGAGAAAAAAAAGAAATGTTTGGAGTTCATTTTGCGATTCCTGACCGTCTGCGCAATTTTCCGGCGCATTTCTAATTGTTAGCTGTTTTCATAAAAAAAGGCTTGTGGACGTCATACTCAACCAGTACTATTGTACATAGAATTATAATTTACAATTGTTATATATTTTATATATATTTTAATTTTTAAAGTAATGTCTGGGTTTGTTTTCTGATGCTGCTGTGATATGTAACATTTTGCCTAAAATAATGTTAAAATGCAATGCACTTACATAGCCATAGAATCCGCTAAGCTAACAAAACAAGTTGTATTTTTATTTTATAAATTATGTTTTACTAAAGTTTTGGGTTTTTGGTTTAAATAATGTCGGTTTTGGGAAGTACAGCAAAACAATCTGCCCCTCCTAGGCGTGTATCCTAGGACGAGTGGGGTGGGATATAAAGCTGTCCGAGACTGAGACTTGCGTATAGTAACCCCAGATGTATTGGTTCAAAAATAAACAATTCAACTATAGGCACGTATTTCAAATGATTTCTAAAATAAATTATTGTTTTAAAATGTCCTACGTGATTCAACCTAACTACTTCATTATTCTCTATTAGAATATTTCTAATATACATTGTGATATTAGTTTGTGTGTGTTAAATGCAATGTTATATAACATAGAGGTTTCAGCATATATTCATTGCGATTTAATCCCACACTATATACTCCTGGTTGGCGATATTTTTCTTCAGCAAGACTGCTTTCTTTCAGGGACTGACATATTGCACCCGATAACTTAGTTTTATACTGTTTAACCCCAAAACAATCAACAAACCATCGATAAAACAGCTAAGGTTGAACTTTTTTTTTTTTAAAGTTGATCACTACATCCTTGTATAAGCTTCACTGATAATTTAACCCTTTCAATATTTCAGTAACAAGTAAAATAGTTTTAGTTTCTTTACCACATGATAAAACCAGTTAGTTTTCTTCAACTCATTACCTCGCTACTTACCAAGCAAATTCAAAGAATTTCATTTATGTTTCTATGAAAATGTGAATTCCTTTGTAATCAGAAGCAATGATGAAAGGTGTTGACTTTTAACGTGACCTTGTTCAAGTATTTTCTCGTTCATTAGTCGAAGGGTTTGAAGGAAAGGTAAATAGGAGAGAAGTGTAACTTTAGAAACACGCTGTGTGGAGCATTTGGTTATTTGATTAAAGGGGTGAAAATTATGATGTAAAATCTAATCTAACGAGAGCCAATCCAAAATCCTAATGAAGTTTCCAAAATACATTTACGTGTTTTTACAGCTGTGTTTGGTCATGTCAAGATTCCATTCTACTGAGAGTAACTTTAGAGAGCATCCTAACCAAAAGTATAACAAACAAGATAAAACTATAAGCAACACCAAAGACACAGATATCCAATAGACAACCTGGCAGATACAAAGACTTATTTTTTCCAACAACTTATCCACGTTATGCTGAAAATACCCGAAAACGTTCTGAAAAATCTAATGACTACCTAGCAAGAGACAGAATGGGTTGTGACTACAACTCATGTGAATATTCCGCACCTCAAGTTTTGTATGAATTGAATATGCCTGGGATACAAAGTTAAACATTGTTTAGAATGATTTAACTACCGATATGATGGGGGCAAGTTATATAATTTCATGCCCAAACTGTAAAGCTACCAATAGGGAATACGCAATAAACCATTCAATAACACCACAACTACAGAACTATTTATTGATGCAAATATTTCACAGAATATTACAACCAAACACAACACCTGAACATTGAAATGACGAATTAAGTAAAACAGTTAAAGAAAACAATTAAACAAAATGTCAAAGTGGAATTCACTTTGGAAAGCATAAAATATGCAACTTCAAAGCTATAACATCTAATATAAACAAAAAAGTTTTAAAGTCATATACAACTAAGGTCAACAAAGAAAAATGTTATTTGAGTTGCTTTTAAATAAATAAATAGAATTAACATGGATAAAGTAACATAACATTTGCGTTGAAATTGCAGTTCCACCGCATAACCTATAAAATATCAACTGTTTTATGAAATATATGTTATCACCTACTGATTGCCAATTGGGTTGAAGTATCTATATTGCATACCTTACCCCTTTTATGAAATGTTTTTCTCATATAGAGAAATAACATTATTTATTTAAATTTTTTAATGAGGTAATATTTGGAACAAAACTATATTAACATCAAGTGTCATCGCGTATAAGTTGAAAAAAAAATTCAACTTGAATCTATAAATAGAAGTTATTTAACTAAATAATAATAATAATAATAATAGTAATAATACAAACCTTGCAGCTGTCTATTAGCATTCAGTAATGGGAAATAATTTCCTATCTCAAATAAATCTTTCACTATAACTCTTATTCATGAACCAGATAAAACACCACATAACCTATAAATGTACAAACGAAATAAAATTATAGGGTAAATACTAAAAGGGATAGCTTTTCAGCGACCCAGTGTTCTATTGAAATACGTAAAGCTATTTTACTTGATGCTGGTTTCAGAACGTATCAATTCACAACTCAGTAGCCATTACCCCTTCTAAGACATAGTGAGAAAATTACACGAAATTACTAAACGACAAAATTAACGTACTTAGTCAACCGAACAAAACCACAGTGAGATTTCTAATAGACTAAACAAACCCCAAACATTTTAAACATTCAGTAATATGATACTTGAACGGAGATACAAATGAAGACATTTAAATTTCGCCAAAAACTACTAAAACTACCCTAAACTTAAACAGTACCACCATTTATGAATACCCTAAACTTAAACAGTACCACCATTCATGAATACCATAAACTTAAACAGTACCACCATTCATGAATACCCTAAACTTAAACAGTACCACCATACATGAATACCATAAACTTAAACAGTACCACCATTCATGAATACCCTAAACTTAAACAGTACCACCATTCATGAATACCATAAACTTAAACTGTACCACCATTCATGAATACCATAAACGTAAACAGTACCACCATTCATGAATACCATAAACCTAAACAGTACCACCATTCATGAATACCCTAAACTTAAACAGTACCACCATTCATTAATAACCAAACTTAAACAGTACCTACATTCATGAATACCATAAACTTAAACAGTACCACCATTCATGAATACCATAAACTTAAACTGCACCACCATTCATGAATACCATAAACGTAAACAGTACCACCATTCATGAATACCATAAACTTAAACAGTACCACCATTCATGAATACCCTAAACTTAAACAGTACCACCATTCATTAATAACCAAACTTAAACAGTACCTACATTCATGAATACCATAAACTTAAACAGTACCATCATTCATGAATACCCTAAACTTAAACAGTACCACCATTCATGAATACCATAAACTCAAACAGTACCACCATTCATGAATACCCTAAACTTAAACAGTACCACCATTCATTAATAACCAAACTTAAACAGTACCTACATTCATGAATACCATAAACGTAAACAGTACCACCATTCATGAATACCATAAACTTAAACAGTACCACCATTCATGAATACCCTAAACTTAAACAGTACCACCATTCATTAATAACCAAACTTAAACAGTACCTACATTCATGAATACCATAAACTTAAACAGTACCACCATTCATGAATACCCTAAACTTAAACAGTACCACCATTCATTAATAACCAAACTTAAACAGTACCTACATTCATGAATACCATAAACTTAAACAGTACCACCATTCATGAATACCCTAAACTTAAACAGTACCACCATTCATGAATAACCAAACTTAAACAGTACCTACATTCATGAATACCATAACCTAAACTAAGTAATCATTATTATGTATTGTGTTATAGAGATAAAAGGATGCTATGATACACGCGTCCAGAAAGGTGTCTGAGTAGGCAGCAAGTATTGCAAAATAGCATTAGCAGAAACATTTTAGTAAAAGTAGAACAATTGAAAGGAATATAAGAAGAAAACATTTTACCTTGAAGTATGTCTGCTAACCATAATATTTGCCACTTAGGCGTCAACAGACATTCTGTTACGTCAAAATGCTTACTAAAGGATTCATAAATATTTCATCTCTCGGAGAGGGAGAGACAAAAGCACTAAGGAATTTTATCCTGAAAGTACATTAGCTAAAAGCCTGTAATGCAAGATAAACCTTTGCCACACGTTTCTTTACATTTATTTTCAAGTGGAAAAATGAAATGTCATACGCATATATATATGTATATATATATATATATATATATATATATATATATATATATATATATATATATATTTGTAGTTTTGCAACACTCTTTTCTTGTATTCACTTATCACTTTCACTATATGTACTTAAACAAGAATTTTACTTGGTATTTATGCGAGTTAGCGTTCAAAGATTGGTCGTATCTCCATCATCGGACATCACTGGCCGGGGGTTGTAGTAGACTGTATATATATATATATATATATATATTTATAAATAAGAGAGATACAAATAAACAAATAATTATTTGAACTGTACAATTTAGCTTTTCGCTGGTAAACAGTACCAAAATTATCAAGCATAATAAAATTCCTTTATTATTTCTAATGATGAAGTTAGGAGAGAGCAGAGGTAGAAATACGCTGTCAGTGGATATCAAGTGAACTATCCCAATATACCATAAAAGATAGGATTATAGGTCCAGGGTTCTAGAAACGAATTGCATATTCGAATAATAATGAATATCCCATACCTACGGCATGAATAACGGCATGAAAATTAAAAAATTAAAAATAAACTCATATCAATAAAATTATGCTACATGTTATATATGCATGTGTTTAATTTTTGCAACACACACACACACACACACACACACACACACACACACACACACACACACACACACACACACACACACACACACACACACACTCTTTATATCTGTCTTAATTTTTTGTTTGTTTACCCGATTGTTTTGAACTTTGTATATTTAAAATCATATAAATAACAAATTTTATTATTTGTTACAGTCCAGGCATTCGATTTTATATATTCTGTTATTAAGTGTGGGACATATTTTTTCCGGTTGGCTTATGTTATTGATTATGCTTCCTGTATTTTTGTAAGTTATGTTGATATTGTTATTTTTTAGTATTTTAGTTACTTCTTTTATTTTGTATACTGTGTATGTGAATGTGGTCCATTTTGTTGTTGTTTATGGTACATGTTTAGGTTGTTTTAATTTTTTTATTGAATCCATTCTATTGGGATATTTGTTATGTTATTTATTTTCTTTTCCTTTTTTTTATTTTCTAGTAGTAGTTTTAGCATTCTGTATAAGAGTGAGTTGGAAGCAGCCATTTTAAGTTTTTTGGGGGATGGTTCAAGAAGTTTGGTATTGTATTTATGGTTTGTGTAGGTTTCCTAGAAATTGAGTATTCAATGTTTTTTTTATTTTTCTGGTAATTGTTAGATCTAGATAGTTCATTTTATCGTTTATTTCCTCTTCCATCGTAAATTTTAGGTTAGGGTGTAAGTTGTTGATTTCATTTATGAAGATATTATTGCTTTATTTTGTGAGATGTATAATCCATCATCAACATAGCGTATCCAATGTCCGTTGGGGTTATGTTTTTATGGTTTTTGTGATTATTTCGTCAAAGTTTTGGAGGTAAATTTCTGATATTATACCAGAGAGGGGTGATCCCATTGCTAAGCCATCTATTTGTTTATATATCATGCTATTAAATATGAAATAGTTTGGTTTTAGTATTGTCTTTAGGAATTTTGTTTTTTTTGTTGTGTATTTAGGTAATTGGTTCAGGTGGTAATATTCAGGTGTTGGTTTTGAAATTAGGTAATTTATTAAGGCATTTGGATGGTTCGATTATTCGGATAGTACATGTCTCTTTTATCAAATGATATAAGTTTAATGTTTTGGTTATGTTTATTGTCGGTTAAATTATGTGTTTTTATAGCGTATTTATTTTTCAGTTTAGGTTTGGGTTTAGGTTATTGGCAATTACTTGTGATGTTTTATAGGAGTGAACATTGTTGAAATTCATTAGAGTTCTTATAGGATTGTTGATTTTATGAATTTTGAAGAGAGCGTTTATTTTAGGGCGATTTGAATTGTCTATTGTGTATTGTTAAGGGTTTTTGGCTGAATAAATTGTTATTATTTTGGTATTTGTTAGTGGGGGTCTTTGTTTAACTGTAAGTAATTGTTAGACTTTATGAATAATTCTGTTTTTTTATTGTATTCTGTTTTTGATATAATCAATGTAGTGTTGTTTTGTCCTTTTTTGTTGCTGTTTTGTAAAGATTTTGTTTAGCAGAAAAGTATATATATATATATATATAGATATATATATAGATAGATAGATAGATATAAATGTATGTATGCCAACATAATAGTGTATTATCTAAGCGTTCAATTTAAAAATATAAAATCGATATAGACAATAAAATGGGAAAATAGGTTTATCCAGAGCGGAATCAGTGGGAGAGAAACGGTTGCACCAAACAGAATAATTTCACAGTATCGGAAGGTACAGATTATCTTGCTAATCTTTGTAGTTTAAGGTGTTAGCTGGTAGTCTATAGTGCAATTACATTTGTTACAATGGATATTGACTTTTGCCACAAACGTTATACAGTTTATTGAGTTTAGCACAATGTTTCACTAATTATTCTAGGCAGTTATCTTATTCTACAACATTGGCATATATATATATATATATATATATATATATATATAATATATGCAGACCATAAATTACAAAGATTAGCTAGATAATGAGTACCTTGCGATACCTATGATAGTATTCTCTACATTATTATAGAATTTATATTACACACACACACACACACATCTATATATATATATATATATAATATATGCAGACCATAAATTACAAAGATTAGCTAGATAATGAGTACCTTGCGATACCTATGATAGTATTCTCTACATTATTATAGAATTTATATTACACACACACACACACACATCTATATATATATATATATAATATATGCAGACCATAAATTACAAAGATTAGCTAGATAATGAGTACCTTGCGATACCTATGATAGTATTCTCTACATTATTATAGAATTTATATTACACACACACACACACACATCTATATATATATATATATAATATATGCAGACCATAAATTACAAAGATTAGCTAGATAATGAGTACCTTGTGATACCTATGATAGTATTCTCTACATTATTATAGAATTTATATTACACACACACACACACATCTATATATATATATATATAATATATGCAGACCATAAATTACAAAGATTAGCTAGATAATGAGTACCTTGTGATACCTATGATAGTATTCTCTACATTATTATAGAATTTATATTACACACACACACACACATCTATATATATATATATATAATATATGCAGACCATAAATTACAAAGATTAGCTAGATAATGAGTACCTTGTGATACCTATGATAGTATTCTCTACATTATTATAGAATTTATATTACACACACACACACATCTATATATATATATATATAATATATGCAGACCATAAATTACAAAGATTAGCTAGATAATGAGTACCTTGCGATACCTATGATAGTATTCTCTACATTATTATAGAATTTATATTACACACACACACACACACATCTATATATATATATATATAATATATGCAGACCATAAATTACAAAGATTAGCTAGATAATGAGTACCTTGCGATACCTATGATAGTATTCTCTACATTATTATAGAATTTATATTACACACACACACACACACATCTATATATATATATATATAATATATGCAGACCATAAATTACAAAGATTAGCTAGATAATGAGTACCTTGCGATACCTATGATAGTATTCTCTACATTATTATAGAATTTATATTACACACACACACACACACATCTATATATATATATATATAATATATGCAGACCATAAATTACAAAGATTAGCTAGATAATGAGTACCTTGTGATACCTATGATAGTATTCTCTACATTATTATAGAATTTATATTACACACACACACACACATCTATATATATATATATATAATATATGCAGACCATAAATTACAAAGATTAGCTAGATAATGAGTACCTTGTGATACCTATGATAGTATTCTCTACATTATTATAGAATTTATATTACACACACACACACACATCTATATATATATATATATAATATATGCAGACCATAAATTACAAAGATTAGCTAGATAATGAGTACCTTGTGATACCTATGATAGTATTCTCTACATTATTATAGAATTTATATTACACACACACACACATCTATATATATATATATATAATATATGCAGACCATAAATTACAAAGATTAGCTAGATAATGAGTACCTTGCGATACCTATGATAGTATTCTCTACATTATTATAGAATTTATATTACACACACACACACACACATCTATATATATATATATATAATATATGCAGACCATAAATTACAAAGATTAGCTAGATAATGAGTACCTTGCGATACCTATGATAGTATTCTCTACATTATTATAGAATTTATATTACACACACACACACACACATCTATATATATATATATATAATATATGCAGACCATAAATTACAAAGATTAGCTAGATAATGAGTACCTTGTGATACCTATGATAGTATTCTCTACATTATTATAGAATTTATATTACACACACACACACACATCTATATATATATATATATAATATATGCAGACCATAAATTACAAAGATTAGCTAGATAATGAGTACCTTGTGATACCTATGATAGTATTCTCTACATTATTATAGAATTTATATTACACACACACACACACATCTATATATATATATATATAATATATGCAGACCATAAATTACAAAGATTAGCTAGATAATGAGTACCTTGTGATACCTATGATAGTATTCTCTACATTATTATAGAATTTATATTACACACACACACACATCTATATATATATATATATAATATATGCAGACCATAAATTACAAAGATTAGCTAGATAATGAGTACCTTGCGATACCTATGATAGTATTCTCTACATTATTATAGAATTTATATTACACACACACACACACACATCTATATATATATATATATAATATATGCAGACCATAAATTACAAAGATTAGCTAGATAATGAGTACCTTGTGATACCTATGATAGTATTCTCTACATTATTATAGAATTTATATTACACACACACACACACATCTATATATATATATATATAATATATGCAGACCATAAATTACAAAGATTAGCTAGATAATGAGTACCTTGTGATACCTATGATAGTATTCTCTACATTATTATAGAATTTATATTACACACACACACACACACATCTATATATATATATATATAATATATGCAGACCATAAATTACAAAGATTAGCTAGATAATGAGTACCTTGTGATACCTATGATAGTATTCTCTACATTATTATAGAATTTATATTACACACACACACACACACATCTATATATATATATATATAATATATGCAGACCATAAATTACAAAGATTAGCTAGATAATGAGTACCTTGTGATACCTATGATAGTATTCTCTACATTATTATAGAATTTATATTACACACACACACACACACATCTATATATATATATATATATAATATATGCAGACCATAAATTACAAAGATTAGCTAGATAATGAGTACCTTGTGATACCTATGATAGTATTCTCTACATTATTATAGAATTTATATTACACACACACACACACACATCTATATATATATATATATAATATATGCAGACCATAAATTACAAAGATTAGCTAGATAATGAGTACCTTGTGATACCTATGATAGTATTCTCTACATTATTATAGAATTTATATTACACACACACACACACACACATCTATATATATATATATATAATATATGCAGACCATAAATTACAAAGATTAGCTAGATAATGAGTACCTTGTGATACCTATGATAGTATTCTCTACATTATTATAGAATTTATATTACACACACACACACACATCTATATATATATATATATAATATATGCAGACCATAAATTACAAAGATTAGCTAGATAATGAGTACCTTGCGATACCTATGATAGTATTCTCTACATTATTATAGAATTTATATTACACACACACACACACACATCTATATATATATATATATATAATATATGCAGACCATAAATTACAAAGATTAGCTAGATAATGAGTACCTTGTGATACCTATGATAGTATTCTCTACATTATTATAGAATTTATATTACACACACACACACACACATCTATATATATATATATATATAATATATGCAGACCATAAATTACAAAGATTAGCAAGATAATGAGTACCTTGTGATACCTATGATAGTATTCTCTACATTATTATAGAATTTATATTACACACACACACACACATCTATATATATATATATATATAATATATGCAGACCATAAATTACAAAGATTAGCTAGATAATGAGTACCTTGTGATACCTATGATAGTATTCTCTACATTATTATAGAATTTATATTACACACACACACACACACACATCTATATATATATATATATAATATATGCAGACCATAAATTACAAAGATTAGCAAGATAATGAGTACCTTGTGATACCTATGATAGTATTCTCTACATTATTATAGAATTTATATTACACACACACACACACACACATCTATATATATATATATATAATATATGCAGACCATAAATTACAAAGATTAGCAAGATAATGAGTACCTTGTGATACCTATGATAGTATTCTCTACATTATTATAGAATTTATATTACACACACACACACACACACATCTATATATATATATATATAATATATGCAGACCATAAATTACAAAGATTAGCAAGATAATGAGTACCTTGTGATACCTATGATAGTATTCTCTACATTATTATAGAATTTATATTACACACACACACACACACACATCTATATATATATATATATAATATATGCAGACCATAAATTACAAAGATTAGCTAGATAATGAGTACCTTGTGATACCTATGATAGTATTCTCTACATTATTATAGAATTTATATTACACACACACACACACACACATCTATATATATATATATATAATATATGCAGACCATAAATTACAAAGATTAGCTAGATAATGAGTACCTTGTGATACCTATGATAGTATTCTCTACATTATTATAGAATTTATATTACACACACACACACACACATCTATATATATATATATATAATATATGCAGACCATAAATTACAAAGATTAGCTAGATAATGAGTACCTTGTGATACCTATGATAGTATTCTCTACATTATTATAGAATTTATATTACACACACACACACACATCTATATATATATATATATAATATATGCAGACCATAAATTACAAAGATTAGCTAGATAATGAGTACCTTGTGATACCTATGATAGTATTCTCTACATTATTATAGAATTTATATTACACACACACACACACACATCTATATATATATATATATAATATATGCAGACCATAAATTACAAAGATTAGCTAGATAATGAGTACCTTGCGATACCTATGATAGTATTCTCTACATTATTATAGAATTTATATTACACACACACACACACATCTATATATATATATATATAATATATGCAGACCATAAATTACAAAGATTAGCTAGATAATGAGTACCTTGCGATACCTATGATAGTATTCTCTACATTATTATAGAATTTATATTACACACACACACACACATCTATATATATATATATATAATATATGCAGACCATAAATTACAAAGATTAGCTAGATAATGAGTACCTTGTGATACCTATGATAGTATTCTCTACATTATTATAGAATTTATATTACACACACACACACACATCTATATATATATATATATAATATATGCAGACCATAAATTACAAAGATTAGCTAGATAATGAGTACCTTGCGATACCTATGATAGTATTCTCTACATTATTATAGAATTTATATTACACACACACACACACACATCTATATATATATATATATAATATATGCAGACCATAAATTACAAAGATTAGCTAGATAATGAGTACCTTGCGATACCTATGATAGTATTCTCTACATTATTATAGAATTTATATTACACACACACACACACATCTATATATATATATATATAATATATGCAGACCATAAATTACAAAGATTAGCTAGATAATGAGTACCTTGTGATACCTATGATAGTATTCTCTACATTATTATAGAATTTATATTACACACACACACACACATCTATATATATATATATATAATATATGCAGACCATAAATTACAAAGATTAGCTAGATAATGAGTACCTTGTGATACCTATGATAGTATTCTCTACATTATTATAGAATTTATATTACACACACACACACACATCTATATATATATATATATAATATATGCAGACCATAAATTACAAAGATTAGCTAGATAATGAGTACCTTGTGATACCTATGATAGTATTCTCTACATTATTATAGAATTTATATTACACACACACACACACATCTATATATATATATATATAATATATGCAGACCATAAATTACAAAGATTAGCTAGATAATGAGTACCTTGTGATACCTATGATAGTATTCTCTACATTATTATAGAATTTATATTACACACACACACACACATCTATATATATATATATATAATATATGCAGACCATAAATTACAAAGATTAGCTAGATAATGAGTACCTTGTGATACCTATGATAGTATTCTCTACATTATTATAGAATTTATATTACACACACACACACACATCTATATATATATATATATAATATATGCAGACCATAAATTACAAAGATTAGCTAGATAATGAGTACCTTGTGATACCTATGATAGTATTCTCTACATTATTATAGAATTTATATTACACACACACACACACATCTATATATATATATATATAATATATGCAGACCATAAATTACAAAGATTAGCTAGATAATGAGTACCTTGTGATACCTATGATAGTATTCTCTACATTATTATAGAATTTATATTACACACACACACACACATCTATATATATATATATATAATATATGCAGACCATAAATTACAAAGATTAGCTAGATAATGAGTACCTTGTGATACCTATGATAGTATTCTCTACATTATTATAGAATTTATATTACACACACACACACACATCTATATATATATATATATAATATATGCAGACCATAAATTACAAAGATTAGCTAGATAATGAGTACCTTGTGATACCTATGATAGTATTCTCTACATTATTATAGAATTTATATTACACACACACACACACATCTATATATATATATATATATAATATATGCAGACCATAAATTACAAAGATTAGCTAGATAATGAGTACCTTGTGATACCTATGATAGTATTCTCTACATTATTATAGAATTTATATTACACACACACACACACATCTATATATATATATATATATAATATATGCAGACCATAAATTACAAAGATTAGCTAGATAATGAGTATTGTGATACCTATGATAGTATTCTCTACATTATTATAGAATTTATATTACACACACACACACACATCTATATATATATATATATAATATATGCAGACCATAAATTACAAAGATTAGCTAGATAATGAGTACCTTGTGATACCTATGATAGTATTCTCTACATTATTATAGAATTTATATTACACACACACACACACATCTATATATATATATATATAATATATGCAGACCATAAATTACAAAGATTAGCTAGATAATGAGTACCTTGCGATACCTATGATAGTATTCTCTACATTATTATAGAATTTATATTACACACACACACACACATCTATATATATATATATATAATATATGCAGACCATAAATTACAAAGATTAGCTAGATAATGAGTACCTTGCGATACCTATGATAGTATTCTCTACATTATTATAGAATTTATATTACACACACACACACACACACATCTATATATATATATATATAATATATGCAGACCATAAATTACAAAGATTAGCTAGATAATGAGTACCTTGTGATACCTATGATAGTATTCTCTACATTATTATAGAATTTATATTACACACACACACACATCTATATATATATATATATATAATATATGCAGACCATAAATTACAAAGATTAGCTAGATAATGAGTACCTTGTGATACCTATGATAGTATTCTCTACATTATTATAGAATTTATATTACACACACACACACACACACATCTATATATATATATATAATATATGCAGACCATAAATTACAAAGATTAGCTAGATAATGAGTACCTTGTGATACCTATGATAGTATTCTCTACATTATTATAGAATTTATATTACACACACACACACACACACATCTATATATATATATATATAATATATGCAGACCATAAATTACAAAGATTAGCTAGATAATGAGTACCTTGTGATACCTATGATAGTATTCTCTACATTATTATAGAATTTATATTACACACACACACACACACATCTATATATATATATATATAATATATGCAGACCATAAATTACAAAGATTAGCCAGATAATGAGTACCTTGTGATACCTATGATAGTATTCTCTACATTATTATAGAATTTATATTACACACACACACACACATCTATATATATATATATATAATATATGCAGACCATAAATTACAAAGATTAGCTAGATAATGAGTACCTTGCGATACCTATGATAGTATTCTCTACATTATTATAGAATTTATATTACACACACACACACACACATCTATATATATATATATATAATATATGCAGACCATAAATTACAAAGATTAGCAAGATAATGAGTACCTTGTGATACCTATGATAGTATTCTCTACATTATTATAGAATTTATATTACACACACACACACACACACATCTATATATATATATATATAATATATGCAGACCATAAATTACAAAGATTAGCTAGATAATGAGTACCTTGTGATACCTATGATAGTATTCTCTACATTATTATAGAATTTATATTACACACACACACACACACACATCTATATATAATATATATATAATATATGCAGACCATAAATTACAAAGATTAGCCAGATAATGAGTACCTTGTGATACCTATGATAGTATTCTCTACATTATTATAGAATTTATATTACACACACACACACACATCTATATATATATATATATAATATATGCAGACCATAAATTACAAAGATTAGCTAGATAATGAGTACCTTGCGATACCTATGATAGTATTCTCTACATTATTATAGAATTTATATTACACACACACACACACACATCTATATATATATATATATAATATATGCAGACCATAAATTACAAAGATTAGCAAGATAATGAGTACCTTGTGATACCTATGATAGTATTCTCTACATTATTATAGAATTTATATTACACACACACACACACACACATCTATATATATATATATATAATATATGCAGACCATAAATTACAAAGATTAGCTAGATAATGAGTACCTTGTGATACCTATGATAGTATTCTCTACATTATTATAGAATTTATATTACACACACACACACACACATCTATATATATATATATATAATATATGCAGACCATAAATTACAAAGATTAGCCAGATAATGAGTACCTTGTGATACCTATGATAGTATTCTCTACATTATTATAGAATTTATATTACACACACACACACACATCTATATATATATATATATAATATATGCAGACCATAAATTACAAAGATTAGCTAGATAATGAGTACCTTGCGATACCTATGATAGTATTCTCTACATTATTATAGAATTTATATTACACACACACACACACACATCTATATATATATATATATAATATATGCAGACCATAAATTACAAAGATTAGCAAGATAATGAGTACCTTGTGATACCTATGATAGTATTCTCTACATTATTATAGAATTTATATTACACACACACACACACACATCTATATATATATATATATAATATATGCAGACCATAAATTACAAAGATTAGCCAGATAATGAGTACCTTGTGATACCTATGATAGTATTCTCTACATTATTATAGAATTTATATTACACACACACACACACACACACATCTATATATATATATATATAATATATGCAGACCATAAATTACAAAGATTAGCTAGATAATGAGTACCTTGTGATACCTATGATAGTATTCTCTACATTATTATAGAATTTATATTACACACACACACACACACATCTATATATATATATATATAATATATGCAGACCATAAATTACAAAGATTAGCTAGATAATGAGTACCTTGTGATACCTATGATAGTATTCTCTACATTATTATAGAATTTATATTACACACACACACACACACATCTATATATATATATATATAATATATGCAGACCATAAATTACAAAGATTAGCAAGATAATGAGTACCTTGTGATACCTATGATAGTATTCTCTACATTATTATAGAATTTATATTACACACACACACACACACATCTATATATATATATATATAATATATGCAGACCATAAATTACAAAGATTAGCTAGATAATGAGTACCTTGTGATACCTATGATAGTATTCTCTACATTATTATAGAATTTATATTACACACACACACACACACATCTATATATATATATATATAATATATGCAGACCATAAATTACAAAGATTAGCAAGATAATGAGTACCTTGTGATACCTATGATAGTATTCTCTACATTATTATAGAATTTATATTACACACACACACACACATCTATATATATATATATATAATATATGCAGACCATAAATTACAAAGATTAGCAAGATAATGAGTACCTTGTGATACCTATGATAGTATTCTCTACATTATTATAGAATTTATATTACACACACACACACACACATCTATATATATATATATATAATATATGCAGACCATAAATTACAAAGATTAGCAAGATAATGAGTACCTTGTGATACCTATGATAGTATTCTCTACATTATTATAGAATTTATATTACACACACACACACACATCTATATATATATATATATAATATATGCAGACCATAAATTACAAAGATTAGCTAGATAATGAGTACCTTGTGATACCTATGATAGTATTCTCTACATTATTATAGAATTTATATTACACACACACACACACACATCTATATATATATATATATAATATATGCAGACCATAAATTACAAAGATTAGCAAGATAATGAGTACCTTGTGATACCTATGATAGTATTCTCTACATTATTATAGAATTTATATTACACACACACACACATATATATATATATATATATATATATATATAATATAAGACCACTTGTTAAAATTAAAAAGAAAAATAGACCACTGTTTCGGCTAGTAGAAAGAAACATTGAAGTATTATAAATGTAACAATAGATCAGTTCATGAGTAGGCCTATAACTTTATTGCATATGTTCTACAAACAATTGTAATACTCGCTATTGGATTAGGTTTGTCAACGCAACACCTGTTTCGAAACGCGTCAAAGCACATAATTTAGTAGTTTTTATATAAATACTGAAATAGTTACCTGCAAGTTTTATATACTGTATTGATTTACTTAAATTTGTATAAATAAAAGTATATGCTTTTATAAAGTAGATGTACTGGATAGTAACACAGAATATAAGTTTATAGTTTACCAATAATATTTTGTCCAATAATTTTAAAACTTTGACATATTTATATGTAAATACAATGTAACATCTAAATTTAATTGAATTTTTAAAGTGTTTTTTTTAGGAGGTAAAATAGTGTGGAGGAGGCAATTTTCATGAGTTATACTGAAATCAACGTACCCCGCTCCTACTAGTATCCTGATTGCAATAAAGATCCCTTAACAAGCAAGGTCAAGGATAGCACAATGCTTTCTGGAAGCATTCTACGTAATGAAGTTAATGGCGCAGTAGGAAATGCTCCAGTGCACCTCCTAACAAACACTACAACTTCTCCCCTCCATGCTCACTAGTGCAAATATGATGTACGAGCCACAAGTTTAGTGCTACGTGTTTATGTTGCTGTGGGCCCGAAATTGTTTATACGCTGAGACAATGTAGTAAGCATATATTTCAAAATCGTATTAATAAATATGTAATACATTATTTTATCTCATTGTTTATATCATATATATGATCGAAGAATCATATATGATCGAATATATGACCGAGACCAAAGTATGAGTTCAAGTCGAAATATAGACTTGGAATATTGCTAAAAGTGAAAGTTTTAAAAGCAAGCTTCTATGCCAAACAATAATAAAGAATAGTAGAGTCTCGAAATTCCGAGTCCCGATATCTCGAGCTTCCGTTAAATTTTAGCCTATTTGTGTGTCCCATTTTATCATTTTGATAGAAAACGATGAGTCGGGTTTCCTAGAAATGTATTTATCAATATGGTGTGCAGAAGGAAATGACATTTATATAAATTTCTGTATACTTGTTTAGTGTATTTGTATTTACCTGTATTGTTGGGGTTAGGAAATATTTTTTCGAAAGCACAATAACGTGTTTCTATGTAACCCGAGGCGTCTCGGAGTTTTCTACCTTGAATTATCGAGACCCTACTGTACTCGGTGAATATAATGGTGTATTTGAAAGCTTAAATGTCATAGTACGTTTAATGCAGATCAGATATAGCTGCAAACAGTTAATATAGAAAGTTGGAATTTTTATTGGCTATATCTATTGAGTTTGAAATAACAAGAACAAAATATTAATAAAACAGCAACGTATGAGACTGGACGGGTAAGGATATAAATTAAAAGGGTTCAAGGAAAGGTGTAAGATCGTAAGGAGGGTATATAGGTTGAAACGTTAATGGGATTATGAAGGAGGCATTGACGTTACAAACTTAAGATACATTATTTTATTAGGGTTGAGTAAAGTTATTGGAGTTGCTGACCAATAAATACGTCTTGCGCGTTGGGATATTTGTCGTTTGGGAGTAATTAGAAGCTTTGAGAAAGAAGAGATTTTGCCGGGAGCAAACTGAGAACAAGAAAGAACGTATCCT
>JBAIZL010000010.1:35911591-35919091 GCA_036971475.1 Prosapia bicincta | reverse complement strand
CTGATTAAAGTTCTTAAAGTCTCTTTAAAATAACTGTTATCACACTTATTGATATTAATATTAGAAGTGCACTTATAGATTTTAAAAGTAGGAGATTCAATTTCTTGCGAAATTTGAATCGACCGAAGCTGTGCAACGTAACCAGACAAACCACAAAAAGCTGACACTCAACTTTATCCAGGCAGATCAGAGGTGGCAAGTTCAAAGGAGAGATAGTCTTAATTGCATGAATACCGATGATTTCGTCAAATCTACCTACTTATTTCATACGACTACAATTTCCCTTGCGTCTTACATTCGCAATAACCGTAATCAAGGTACAAGGACAATCATTAACCATTGTTAGATTAGTTTGGAACATTCGAACTTTTACCACGGACAATTAAATGTTGCGTGATCACGTGTTTGGACTCCTAAAATCTTTACGTCTATATGCCTAGTTGAGAAAAACATTGTCTATCCTTTAGCATTGCAGTAAATGAAATATAATTATTTATGTTTGATTTGCTTTTCTTATTGCAAAAATTATGATTTCGGGCTTAGAAACGTGTGCCGGGTACATATTTAATGAGTATTCAAAACTTCCAGATATATAATAAAATTAATATAACTTGATTTATTTTTAACGACATATTTACAAGTGTTAATAAAGCCATTTCTTTCTTCAAACAGTAAAACCTTTATTGTATTGTAAGGTCTCTGCCAACAATATCACGTATTGTGTCCCCCAATAAAAGTTACTTTAGTGCGATTTTTTTATATTAGATTTTAATATATTGTAATTTATTTAATATATTAAACATTTAAATGTCGACGAATTAGTAAAACATCATAATTACTTGAAATAATTTTGCTCAATATTTCTTCAACTTTTGATTCACACTAAAATAGGTAGTTCTGACTTAATCCACCAGAAGTCAGATCACGTTCGGATCTAAATTGAGGCGGACGTACCTCGTGCGGAATCCAATAATACATACAACTCCCCTCGTGTAAACTCTTCTCTCCGCATATATTTGTCTGTAGGACGTGAATGTAATCTCTCCCTGTGCGACGTATCTGCGACGTGACAGAGTTGAAATCACTATTGAAAGGAAATAGAAGAATCTGGAGAAAATAGTTGTAACACTGTAGTGGGAGAGGTGTTTACCAGACAGTTCTGGAGATATGCCCAGAGACATACAGAAATAAGTACAGCTGCTAATATAGTATTGTACGGTAAAATGCAAAGGGGGTAATATTTATTTACAATTTTTTTGAATCTGTGTATAACCTATATCTGTGCATTGTTTAACTTAGCTCGAGAGGCACACTGGTAGATACTACAACAGGCAGTGCATGCATAGGGAAATGTCTGGTCGATCGTTCTACAGGGTTACTTTTAACGCGTTGAGTATGTTCTTGGAATTTGCGTACGGTTACTTACTGCCAGGTGCAAAGAGCGTAAGATAGAATACATTGGCCAAGGCAACCATGTAACCATGTAAGACCAAAATTATTGCACGTCTTACTATATATTTATTGAATGTATTTGTTTCACTTGGAGTTATGCTTACAACGACAGTAAGGATGCATCAGCTCTGTGTTTCCACGAGTTATGCCCAAAATGTTGGAACTAGTCAGAGACACAAAGACACGGAGAAAAAGAGGGGATTCGTTATAGGAATTCCATAATGATTAGGAACCGTATAAGTGAAATATAATACCAAATGATATTAAAATAGTTTCCATTCTATTCGTATGCATAAACTAAATTAGTGGTAATGTCCGCTAAGCTTGCTAGACACAGCAAGCATTTGTACAAGTAATATAAACAAAGATTTTACTAAAATCCTACCGAGGTTAACAAAGAAACATTTTATCATAGTTACCCCAGAACACTATTTATGGTATTGTGTGGTAAACATGGCAACAGTTTAAAGTTGTACAATAAAGGCATCAACGACAACCAGATGAGGGGTAAATTATTATAAATCTTTGAGAAATATATTTCTAGGAATTAGCGCGCAGTGTCAAAGCACGCTAGACTTTGAACATGAAGATTTTTAGTTTGAATCCGGTTGAATCCCACAAATTTTATAGTTTAATTATTGAATAAATATTTGAAAGTAACTTTTCATCAATTGTCATCCACCATAGCTTTATAAAAATGTATTTGAACTTAATTAGATAAATATAAACGTATTATTAACGATTTGAAAATTCGTACAAGTTATATATCAGGAGAATATGATCTAATAGAAAGAGCATACAACGAACGAGTAGGAGCAAACAATGAAGAAATTTTAATTATATCTTTAATGTTAACACTTGTTTGGGGTTACTATGGAGACGACCGTTTAATGTAATTAGGTATTCTGATATTTGCAGAACTGTTCTTGTAGGTGTAATATAATCAACGCTGCTTTTATTGTAATACATTACTCCCTTTACAATATAGGGCAATATTGAAAGTACCTGACAGTTATTACCAAGGGGCAGGTTTAATCAATTTTCCCTCATTTATGTATGAAACAGATCAATGAAGATATCGTATAAACATCACATTCGATATTTTTAGAGCTTACCGAGGAAAATTGGTGAAATGAGCACTCTTTTCTTGTAATACATTTTGCAATTTAATTCTTTAATATTACAGTTTAATATTATAATATATCTAATAATGTGGTACATTATGTCAGATTGTTAGATTTTTTTGAGTAATTGAATTTATAATATGAGAGCAAATTTTTTAAGATGCTAAGATGTTTTAAGAGTCTTACAATGAAACAGACAATGTTTCTGCTAATTTAAACAATTTGCTAACTTTGCAATCACTCATTTTAATAATCCACCTTGTTAAATATTTGTAGATATCAAAGTTTGAAATTGTGTTTATTTGAAACATCTCATAGAATTTCCAATCTTATTCTATTGAAGCATAAATATATAAAATAATATACGGCTCTCTAGAATAGGTAATATCTAGACCATTTAACAACCAATCATTAGTCCGATCTTCCACACTTCTAAATAAAATGTATTTAAATTTCGTTAAACTTTTATTTTCGTTTATTGAAATGTATATTTATACAATACTATTTTAAATGTACACATTTAGTTTGATTTTAAAATTAGAAAAGTACATCTTAAACATATTTTATAAAAATGCAAAGTAATACACGACGATCCATAACCTTATAAAAATAATACAAGCCGTATTAAATATTACAAATACTATATAAATTTACAAAAGTTAATATCGGAATATATATTCTTTTAAAGAAGAATGTTATGTAATAACGTGGAATACTTGCAAACAGAACTCCCGTGTACTATGGAAGTGTTTCAGATTCAGAGCAAAGCCATACTCCTGCCATGGAATCCAAATGTTTCGAAACTAAGAATTTATATTTTTACAACCTTAACTTTTACTTTATATTTATAGAAATATTTCATGTAAAAAAATATTCTGTTGTTTTCTCATTTGCAGATTTTATATATCCGCCAGTAGCTATGGCAACACTATTATCCTGCCTTTAATATTGAGATTGAAGGCCGAATAATTCAAACTATTGCCTTTAATAACTGATAAGAAAAGCATTTATACTCGAAGAAGGTTTTATAAATCGTATCCTAGCACAGTGGATACCTCACGGATATCTTATATTACAAAGTTCCTACTGTACAATAAGAAAAGTTCTGTTTTACAGATTTAACGCATGTACATAAAGCCACAAATATGAATCATTGCCACAATCAAGTAATATTTCAATGATTTCTGAAAATATAAGAACTTTATCTAAAGGTAAATTTATGTAATAAATGTATTTTTTGTCATACATTATTTATAAAACCCCTTACAATGTACAATTTCGTGACATTAATAAAACTTTTCGTCTCATTTATCATGTTTATAAGCCCTATTTTATACTCGGGGCCGTTTACCTCATGGATTCTCCTAAAGCAGTACTTTTGTTCATAGGCCTTGCATTATTCATGAGCCGTTGTGGGAAGAAAAGTTGTGTTTAAGATACTTGAGCACACCAGGATACATCTCATCCCCTAAGTCCAAGTATAACCTATCTCTTTATAGATTTGTACAATCTAACGTGAAAAATATGTTTTACTTGTATAACAAACAATTCCTATTAATATTGGCATAAATAAACGTTTAAACATCTAAGTAATCTTTCACTTTACAAAATAAAAGTTGAAATATCCTTTAACATTTCATTAAAACCTAGTAGTAGATAGGTTAAGACTTAAGTAACGATACATGCTTGCCTATATCTTTTATAACAACTCAGGTATAAATATTACAGTTTTAAAGTTACGTAACGAAACAAAATATAAAACTTGAAAGCTTCAAATAAATTCTTATAATCAAATTCGAGCTGATATTTGATACATCAATTGGAACGGATATTTACACTTATCATAAAAACGTGTTACAAAAAGTTATGCAAACTGATAATAGCTTTTCATAATGGTTATAAAATTCAGACGCCAGGAAAATACATTTTAGAACTTTTAAAATTTAAGAAAAAGCACTTTTTAAGATGTTATACTTGTCTATAGTAGCACTTACTTTTGTAATTGTTGAGGACGGCCATTTCGGAAATCTGTCCCATTGTCAACTCAGACCGTAACTGACGTCAAAGTTTTTGTATGTTAGGTTGGGAATGGGATATTAGGGTGGGGATGTAGGTGTATTTTGTTGAGTATTAGGAGTTATGGACTCGAAAAGTGTATACGAGCTATAATGTAATTGGATGCTGAGTATCTGTGTAGGGTGTAGTTTGAAATGTTTGTATATTATATTGTTCGCTTCTGTACCGTTGGCTATTTTTGTTTTGTTTGTGAAATATTTGTAGGTTATATGTTATGTATTTTAGTCATCGTTTGTGGATATGTGATTTTCGGCGAAGTTTGATGGGTGTTTTTATTTGTCAGTGCTTTTATGTGTTCTTTGTAGCGTGTGTAAAATGACCTCCCTGTCTGGCTTTTAGGGCACAAACTGTAAGTTAGTTTGTAAACGCCAGCAGAGTTGTATACGTCACGGTCTATGTTGTTGGGTTTACATTGTTATTTGAGAGTGTTGGGCGAGGAGTAGGTTATTCTGATTGTATATACGCGCTGTGTTGGTTAGTTTGTGGGTTTTGAGTTGTCTTTATGATATTCTTACGTGTTTTATGGACTTGTGCTGAGCATTTGTTGTTGGGTTGAGTTTATTTTTTAGGCAGTTGTATAGTTTGTCAATCATTTTTGTGTTGTATCCATTGGTTTGTGTGGTTGAACGGCTGCGGCAGTTGTACCATCTTACTTCGGATTTGTAATTGTTACTTCTAAACACTTAGGTAAAGAAATCTGCAAAATCCATCGCTAACAGAACCACAAGCATGTGTATTATTAATAAGCCGTCGTTCACAATTACGGTATATATGTTACGATTATAAATATTATTTATAATGATTATAAAAATGTTGATTATAAAACTATTATATAAAATGTTTGTATATTTTCTCTGATCTACATTTGAATTTAGTAATAACGTGTAAAACAATAATATAGATAGCAAAAAATCCACATCCATTTTTCCATTCAACACAATAAATTATTATCCTTTGTAAAACATAATAACGAGTGATGCTGGAAAATTCAGACGTTTACCGATATATATGATTAATCTTTTGTCTAATTAATCACCCCCCGCTGCTTTATATTGCACATTTATCACAAACAAAAATACTCTACAACCAGAGAAATCCGAGACATTCACAATGGTGAACTGAATACAAAGTAGTAACAAGTATAAATTATTTCTATTTTATGTTCATAAAATAAGTCTCTTGCATTATGTCTGTGTGAAGATATACAAAAACATAAATGGAAACTGTCTTTGATTAATTCAAAAGGGTTATAATATATTGGATGAGAGATGGAATTGTGTTACGTTATAAACAAAGCGGTGGAATATTTTTAATTTTCGGTAATTTCGGTACTTACGTATTATACGGGCGCCACTATTATAGATACGTAATAATGTTATATAAAATTACAACCAAAACTATCCTGGCTTGATAATTCATAGATATTTTTTTCATATAGGTATAGGTGGTAATGTTGCATAATATTACAACCAAATCTATCCTGACTGGATACTTCATAGATATTTTGTTTTGATATAAATTAACTTAAACTTTCACGCAGTTTAACTGCGGTAAACACGCTAAATCTAGGTTATGTTAGGTTTATTTTTTCACATTTTTGTTGCTACTAGGTTTTTGGGCGCAAAGTAGCAACAGCGCACTGAATTAGGTCTAGACATGAGTCTACCTACCTATAAATAATCCAGTTAAGATACATTTGGTTGTAATTTTATACAACATTATTACATACCTATAGGTATATTAGTGGCCTCCGTATAATACTTAACTACCTGAAATTCTTTCCTGCTCTCTTCATCGCTTGAAGGAGTAAAATATTCGGAATATTCTACATTTATTATCTAAAGGATTTTCTTCAAACGATTTACAAGGAATATATTCTCCTTATATTCCTTATATTACAAATAATTATAATTTTTGTTTTCTCATAAAACTGGGAATATCATCGGACACAATTGTTCGCGTAGATTACATTACTTTGGCTATCCTAGAAGATCCCAGACATAATTATTTTATAAGCAGATATAAATGAAAAACTTACTAGTAAGCTCTAAGAAGATAGGTTGGACTTTATGTTTCTTGCGTCTCGCTAGGTTACGGGGCCACTAGTGCGTACACGAAAGCTTTAAAAGCCTAAGGTAGGAAAGTCGTGGCAGGAATTTCCTGTCATCTTCGAAAAGATTTATCGGTAACGTTAACTTTACTGCTACTGGATCCGTAAATAAATAATCGGTAATAATCAAGTGGGTTTGTCTAAAACTAGTAAAGTTGTTGCTTTTGGAAAGAAGGATGTTTGTTTATTTCGAGAGTCACGGTTAAAATTTGAATTAGGATAGTGAAATTCTTCCCCGACATAAATTCTCTCAATACTTTGTAGGAGTAAACGCGAAACATTTTACATATAATATATAAAGGATTTTTTCAAACGATTTAGTAGAAGGAGTATATTGAGGCCAGAATTTAAAGTTAATACGTTTATAAATCTAGTTCACTATTTGTATTATAGGCGAACATCTATTCCGTCCCTATGGAGGGCGCATGGTCAAGGCAGAATGTTGTAGAGGGAAAACAAAGGCGATTCCAGTTTAGAAGTTGAGCTTTCCACCGTGTTGTGGCATATTACCGGGCGTAACAACCTATTTATTTGGCAAATACATTGTTTATGTTTTGTCAGTTTCCTGTAAACAAAAGCCATCTATATAAAGCAAAGCTCCTATATCAAACTCTTGATTTTACTATTACACATATTCTATTATGATGTATACAATGTAAAAATATACTGTTACAGGTATAAAATCTTTTTTAATAGGTTTCAAAAATACTAATAATATTCACTCTTATATGTTAAACT
>JBAIZL010000010.1:35874091-35906591 GCA_036971475.1 Prosapia bicincta | reverse complement strand
ACACACACACACACACACACACTCACACACACACACACACAAACACACACACTCATATATATATACATATTTTATATATATATATATATGTGTGTGTGTGTGTTGATGAAAAATTAATGTTAATATCTGGAGTACTTCTGTTGATTTTTCAGTGCATAAAATTGTGATTCCGAGGTTTCGCTAGAATCTCAACTACCATCTCATCTAACGAGGTGAACCCCACAACATTTGAATTGGCGAAACATCGTTCTTGTTGAAAACGTCAACAATTCGCACTTCAACTGTTATTAAGTTCACATCGTAATATTGTTAGATGAGATTCTAGCGAAACGTCAGAACCACAATTGTATGCACTGAAAAATCAACTAATTTTCTCCGGATATGAACTATTCATAATATTTTTCCTCCGTGAAGGTATCAACACACACAGACATATATATATATATATATATATACCCATAACATTTTACAAATGTAGTAGTTTTTGTTTTCGACTAACATGTAACTTCCGAATCTACCAGATACTTGAACAAATATAATGATTCAACCACCAACAACATCTTTTATTACCAAGCCAAATATTTAGAAGAGAATCCAATTTTAAAATTTTTTAAACTAAATTAACATAAAATAATAATCTCTATACAAATGATTAATACATGTATCATACTATGTTGAGCCATTCATTTACGCAATATAATCAAGAACCTAGAGAAAATATTTTGTCGGTAATTACGTACTTAAACTAATATAACGATTTCAATTCAAGATACCGATGCGATGGAATTCAAGAACATTTTAACTAAGTTAAATGGAGCTTGTATTGGCTGAAACACGTAGTTTGGTCTGATTGCTTCAAGGGGACAGAATTCCGTACACTGAGGGATTCGGTATATTTATGGGAAGTACAATCCAGACACAACAGTTTACTCGAATGATATGAGGAACTCGTGTCCTACTGGAATCACATTAAAATAAAAATAATAACCTAACCTAACCTGACCTGACCTGGTTTTCTTAGATTAATATGAGTTTGCCGTTAGAAATAACTTCAGACTCGTGTTCAGCATGGTCAAATGGATAATGAAAATAAATTTCCCCCGATCGGAGCGGTAGTCGCTGATCTTAATAATTACCCAAAACTTTGTTTTTATAATTTGTAAAAATTATGTATTATTACAGATAAACACGCTGCACCCTTTAGCACTCAGATGTCAGTAGTAAAATGAAATTTAGTGAAATAAAACTAATAAAAGTAGTTAGTTCTATTCGTACTTCAAAGAGCAACATACAAAACATCACACGCACGGACGAATACTGGAACTGTTCCAACTCAAGATGTCTTGCCAAACGCTGTAGTTGTCAGGTTTGTTTACATTTAGAGAACAAGCCAATAAACGTCCTGGATAGCATGCAAGGGGATGGGGTAATGGTACGAGAAGTTCGATTTCGGCCTAACAGTCGAACAGAGATATTTCGTCCCACTTCTATTAAATGGCCAAAACACAAAGATTTAATTAACAGATAATTATTAACAGTTATTTATTAACAGATACTAAATTGAAGAAAGCATTAGATTAAATTCCAGAAAACAGACGGTTGGAAAAAGTAAGGTTATATAATGCATATTAAATGAGATTTAATATTTTTGTAGTCATAAATTTATTTTTACAAGGAAACATAATGCACGATTCAAACATCACGAGTTATTCATACATTGTAAGTATCTCTCATCAAGTGTATTGTTATAAAGCCATATAGCTATTGAGAATTTGTAATTTTTTAAATTTTTTTCAATTTGAGTAAAACTTACCACTTTAAATAAATCATTTAATTTTAATGCGTTCCTGTAATTGCCTTATTGATTAGGTGTCATATTTTGTATTTAGGTTTTTTCTTTTCACTGTGCTAAATGAATTTATATTGAATAACATACGAAAAATACGAAACAAAAAACGTATAAAAGTAAGCATAAATAAGACTAACACTAACACAACACACCTGAGCAACAGTCTTGTCCGTGACTCACAGCATTGAATAATGCGCTGATCTTGTGCGAAAAGCGTCTGCTGAATAATATCAGTAAGTAGGGGTATTTTTACCAAGTTTATACCAAAAGTATTTATTATTTTTAACAAACAGAATAAACCTTTTAAAACCATAGTATAGTAATTATTACTGAAAAAGAAGCTCACAGACAGTTGTTTAAGCGTATTACCTCGGACTGTTTGAATACAAAATCAGTCATCCATCTTTTTTCTACATATTCAAACCAATTAAACGCCCATCAAGACCAAAACAACCTATATGTTATGGAACTATGGCTCAGTCTTTGTGATTATTCATGTAAATTTCAAATTACTAATAATTTATATTCTCCCATTGTTATTCTTTAAAATAACTTTAAATAAAAGAAGTAACTTTAACAACCTTTAACGCAACCGGGTTTCTTTTTTAAAGATTTATAGTTTATAAACTATTGTTTCGTTTTAGGTGTTCATGGATATTATTTTCTTCCCACCAATATTTTAATTTTACGTCATCTAAGTTCATCCGTATTATACAAAGTCAGAACTCCTCCTCAACTTATTCTCTCAATAGATTACATCCTGGGTTTCGAAAGAAGAAGAAAAAGTAGGTTTCTTATAAAAATATTATTTAAAAAATATTAAATTCCCTATTTTATTTGTACGAATAGAGTCAAACAACACATTGCAAAACGTAAAGTTCTGGCTGAATTTCCAATAGAAGCATTCCTCTCTGTGAAGTATTTCTCAATTTACAACAAAACACAATTAGTAGCTTACTTGAAGGCAGTAATTATATTTTGATTTAAACCTTACCCTTCCGTACTAAGGCTACTTTTCATCTAATTATTTTACTAAATAGCTTCGCAAATTCATCCTCTCCCCATTCTATTTATCGAACTAACGCATCAACCTTCCTAAATGCATTTAGTCCTTAATAAAACTGATATCGTGTAGTACTTATTCCTCTCTCAGACACTACAGTAAAACATTGATAGTAAAGTTAAAAAATTGCTGTTAGTTTACATAATAAACGCATGTGTTTGCATAGGATATATATATATATAGTCCTATATATGTTTTTAGTTTGTTATTCTTAGCAAACAAATATTTGTACAAAATTATTGACCGATTACCGGTACGAAATCTTATTTTAATGGGAAAATCTTGATTAATAATAAAAAAATACCCTTTAATTCTTTTAATTACAAATCTTTTAAATATATACAATCTATACTATTATAAAAAAAATCTAATGGTGTGTGTATGTGTGTGTGTGTGTTACTTAATCACGTAAAAACTACTGAACCCATTGAGCTGAAATATTATATGGACAACCATATTGTACTTGGTTAACACACAGGCCTATATGTATGTAGACGTTCCATCAGGGTACCGCCCCACAGGCTTTAAAACATTCTTAACACTCAATTAGCTATACTCCAATATATACTTTAATTAATCAGCTGATAATTACCTGTAAAAGTCACTTTTTAACACACTAAAACGTCTGATAGTAACTGTTTGTTGTTATTCATTTTATAAATTACAAATGTTATGTTACATATGCCTCAAGGTATTCCTTCTCTTGGTTTCTCGTGAAAATATTCGGTAAGTTTATAATGTGATATATATTTATTGGAAACACATCTATATTATTATATAAAAATCTAATGGTATCTGTCTGTGTACGCGAATAGGGGGTGAGTGAAAGTGCGACGGCCTCTCTACTATTATTAGCTAGTACGTTCCTATACTTACGAAAAATTCCACAGTTTTTGAAATCACTTTGCCTGAGCACTTTTTCATCCCATAAGCTTGTCAAAAAACTCGTCAATTTAACTTGTAAATAATACACACTTTACCAAACAAATCTGTGTTTTGTTTCATTTTTAACTTGAATTCTGGCAAACGCGGCTGAAACTCGACACCCTTCAAGTCCACATTATGTCTAGTTTTCGAGACTCTACTAGCATTATTCTAGCGTTATGTACATTTTGTTTACAAAGTAACCATCCTAAGGGACATGACAATACATAGGCCTACTCTGCGTACATACATTACAGTCTGCATTGTCATGTACCTGAGGATGGTTACTATGCCAGAATGTACATAAGGCTATAACAAACATATTTGTAGTTAGAGGTTGTGTGTATTATTTTTTAACAGGTGGAAATGTTTCACCTCTTGGGCAGCATCGAGTAACTGAAATAGTCCTGCTTCTTTATTCTGTAAGGTCCCACTCTCTCTAAGAGACCTACATTTAATTTATAATAGGCTAAACACTGTTGCTTTAGTTCTAAATAAGTTACACTTCAAGAAATACTGCACTATTTTATTAATTGACTGAGTCTTTACTTTATAATACATTGTGCGTTAGAGTAGTGGCATACAACATTTGATGTATAAAAAATCTTTAAAACTAATAACTGGGATAATTGACCAGAGGACGTATAAGGGAATTGCACTTGCAGCAGGATGTAACCGCTCTAACTTTGGGAGATTGAGCAAAGTTTGTCGGAGTTAGACAAAGTTTCCCGGAGAACTCGATTCATCGGTCAGATAATTGGAGTTAACTCAATGGGTGGCTCTGTGACTTTGTAAGCGTTTACAAAGGGAACATAATATTATCTGTGTGGGGCGGGAGTAATTAGTCACTAACAGCGAAATGTCAACTAGCAATTGCTGAGACAGTAAAGCTAGAAATTAAATCCTACATTTGAACTGTGAACGTTTAATGCGTACTTATGTCAAGACAGTAAACCTACATAAATAATGTACTTCTATGTGCACATAACGGCTAATCCAGGTGTTCTCGAGCTATGCGCTACTTTGTGAGTGTAGCTTAGTATAACATGTTTATTGTCAGTTATTTGCTGTTTAAACTTTGCAACACTTTGATGTTCAATATTCTTTGTTGTTCTGCATTCTAATTCACCTATTTTTATTCTGTTATATAAAATGAGGCTTATAATAAAGTATTGTCGTCATAATATACTTAATGAGTATTAATAGAGTCAGTTAATTATACTCATTATTAAATGAAACCGATGGAACTCAGAAAAGTTAAGGACTCACGATTATTAAGTAAGTTTTCACTTAATGTAGCGAAACTAGAACTGTACCTAGCAATGAGTGTAGATTGAGCACTTGAACGTAAGTGGGACATGTTGGACTTTAAACCTTATAGACCGGGTCTTAATGAGGGAAGGGTTTATTTGCCAAAGTGTCCCTTTGCCTGGGAGGTAGTTGGGGAAATAAAACCGTCCTACAATGCAAGCGATATTAAACCCATTGATTTTTCTTTTAATTTGTTAGAAGCTGAACGTTGGAATGCATTGGATTCAATGTTTAATTAACCAAGGGCTGTCAGAGTAATGGCGTAATGACGTGAAGGATTAAATCAAATAATTTGAAGCACTTTAAATATAGACACTAAACATAGGCGTCTGTAATATTTCATCCAAGCTGACACAAACGTAGGTTTAATACATTTATATAATTGTTTTATACAGTAGTCTCGAAATTCCGGGTCCAAATACTTCAAACATCCGTGTAATTAGAGCCTATTTCTATTTGATCCTATTTTATCTATTTGAAAGAAAATGATGAATCGAGCTTCCAAAACATGTTTATAGTTATAAAATATCTAAAAGGAAGTCGGGCTTCCAAGAAATGTTCATATTAATACGGTATGCAAAGGAAATACGTCGGGCTTCCAAGAAATGGTCATATCAATACAGTATACAAAGGTAATGAGTCGGGCTTCCAAGAAATGTCGATATAAAGTTGTATAAACTTATTTTGTGGATTCGTAATCATAGTACTGTATCAGGGCTTACCAAAACTCCTATTTTTTTGTAATGCACAGGAACGTATTTCCCTATAATCAGAGTTTTCGCCAATACGAGGAGGTCTCGATCCCATCTACCTCAAACTATCGAGACTCTACTGTACACACTAACTAAAGTTTAATTACCTCCCCAATAAAAAATAATTTATTTTAGCCATGCCCGGTCTCGACAGTTGAGCCATTTAGCATCGAACTTTCGAGTGAAGAAATAACCTCCGGCTTGGGACACAATGAGAGGCTTTACAACTGGAACCCACGGAAACAATAAACAGGCAACAACCACTACGACTAACAATAAGCACTTTGCTATTTGAGACTTCTATAGAACCTAATTCTAATAAAACCTTTTTTACAGTTAGTATTAGAGTGACTACCAACACTCAATGCTATTGACCAATACCTCGTTTTATGTTTTGTTCTATTTCATTACTTATTTTACAAGTAACATAAGGTACTGCAAATTCTTATAGTTTACATTTATATTTGCAATCATAATATTATTTATATTTATCTAAAAACAAATTTTTTGAAATGTAAACTCATTTATTGTATCTCCAAAATACAAGGGGCAAAGAAATATACAGTTATAGAAACACCTAATTGGTAGTTTTCTACAAAATGTAGGAGCGCAAACATTAAGCTACACAAGTAAATCTAAATAAGAACATCATTTCACACTACCACTGCTCTCTTACCTAACTTTGTTTCCTTTGTATACGTTCCTGTTTAACTACAATCTTTATGTTTGCAAGCCTCCAGTATTCTCTCTTTATACTTATATCTATATAGAGGCAAGTAGACCTGCCGTTGCCACTGTAAGAGTGTTGAGATTGTCTCATTTGAAACATCTTCTTAAACTGCAAACAGTTATATAGCCTTGTAAACTCGACAACATTGTCCTATATCCTAAGGCACATATCAAACCACTGCACCAATAAGAGATTCAAGCACCTCATGTAAACAGGAGCACTAAGGAACAGCTGACCCGATATCTCAGTCAACCCTATAAATTTATGAATCTCATAACTTAGATTTAAGCACTATTTAACGTTTCTTTCCTACACGTTCGAAATATATCCCATAACGTCTTATCCCTCGGCTTATAGAGCTTCATAATAGTAATGTAAAACGAAACCTTTAAAAATTCATTTAATTTAAAAAGTAATTTTAGGGTTTATAGATAAATTCGTTAATTATTGATTCTTAATAAAAACATTGAAAAATATATTTCCATGCAATCATTTTAATTATAAAAGCAATACATAATGCGTTAATTTTGACAGGTAAGTTAAAATACAAAGAATGAATCGGAAAATAACATATTGTGAAACTTGTCAAACAGGTTTTAATCACTGATAAAGAAACACAAAATTATTTTGTCACTTTAAAATCTTTAAAAGTTAGAGTCATCACTAATATTTCTTGATTGAAAAAACTAAAAACCTCTCATACGGGATTATTAATTTACATTAATTACATTCAACAAAAACAAATACCAGTTTTAGCTTTTGTACATTTGTTATTTCATATTACTTATTTATATATTATTTTTATTATTAGTAGAATTGTATTACACTCACTTCTCTTCTTGTTATTAATAGCTTTTGTCTTTGCTGTGTTAATAGTTCCGCTGCAAAGCACTTCTTCTTATGATATATTCAGAGGTATGACCTAGTTGTAGGCTTTAATTACAGTTGAATTATTCAGTGTAGCCATTTAACTAACTAGACGCAGCGGTGAATTAATTCCGAATATTACCCTGGTTAAATTAAACTTACTTCATCCAAGTGTAGCCTATTTGTACATATATATTGATATTTAGGATATAGTAATGTTTAAACAATATAAAATTAGCAACACCTGATTCTAAATACACCCCTAGCAGTCTAAAATTTGAGTTAAATAACTTGGTATAATGGTAGCAATAATTTTACCTGAATGCATACAAGCGCTTTACCGAGAGACTCGCGTATATTACAGTAGCTGTATTATTTATCCCCATGTCTAATAACCTCTGCTCTGCATTATGTAGACTTAAATATTAGGGGCAGAAAGGGCAAAGGGTTAGCCGAGGACACCGCGACAATAAATTATGTTTGAGCTACCGGAATATATAACCCTGGAACATTGAATTCATTCAAGCATATTCTTTAAAATGTTTCACCGTCCTTTTGTTCTCAGTTCTTCCAAATAACCTTCCATTTATTCAAATATTAGGTTTGTGTTACATAATAAACCATTGAATTTTTACCCAATATTCATATGAAATTAACAATGCGTGTAGCAAGATAAATTACACAACGCTTGAATAGTAATAGAAGATCGATTTATTTTGCAAAGTGAATTAGAAAGTTTAAATTAATACCTATCATTAGGTATTTTAAAGATACTACTGTGTGTAAGGTTTTAAATATATATATATATATATCACTTTCGCTTATGTACTTCAACAAGAATCTTACTTGGTATTTATGCGAGCTAACTTTCAATGGCTGGCTGTGCCGTCATCCTCGGGCATACTGAACAGGGTTGTTGTAGACTGCGAGCTGAGTGGATTTCCCGTTGACCTTGGTGTACCGTTATGTTCTATTTTTAGATTCACTGCACTGTGCCAGTTTTTAAAGTTTGCTTTGGGGTTAATATTGTCTATTAGATTGAATAATTTATCGTTTTTTGATTTTATTTGTATTTGTTCGTTAATGATATTATTTTTATTTTTATAAATTTCTAGTTGTTCCCAGATTGTCATTTTGAGGCCTTTTTGAACCTTTTTTTACTAGGTGTACGTTTTTTAATGTGGGGAATGTGTGTTTGTTTTTGATGGCGTGTGTGGCCAAGTTTGAGTTATAAATTTCAGGTTTGATGTATGCATTGAGGCGTTCTTGATATCTGTCTTTTAATTTCTTTTTTGTTTGGCCTATGTATATTTTATTACAGTCTGGGCATTCGATTTTGTATATTCCGTTATTAAGTGTGGGACATATTTTTTCTGGTTGGTTTATTTTGTTGATTATGTTTCCTTTGGTTTTGTAGGCTATGTTAATATTATTATTTTTTAGTGTTTTAGTTATTCCTTTTATGTTGTATCCTGTGTATGTGAGTGTAGGCCTTTTTATTGTTTGTGGTTCGATTTTAGGTTCTTTTAATTTATTTAATATTTTAAATTATAATTTATCTATAGTTTTTTTATTGTATCGCATTTTTTGGGGCTATTTGATATATTATTTGTTTTTCTTTGGGTTTTTCTTCATTATTTAGAGGCAATTTTAGCATCCGGTATATAAGTGAGTTGTAAGCGGCCATTTTATGTTGTGGGGGATGGTTGGAGTGGTTTGGTATTGTATTAATGGTTTGTGTGGGTTTCCTATAAATAGAATATTCAATGTTATTTGTATTTCTGGTCAATGTTAGGTCTAGATAGGTTGATTTATTGTTTATTTCTACCTCCATGGTGAATTGTATGTTAGGGTGTAAGTTATTGATTTCATTTAGGATGATGTTATTATTTATTGCTTTATTTTGTGAGATGTATAATCCATCATCAACATATCGTATCCAATGTCCGTTGGCGTCGTGTGTTTTTATGGTTTGTGTGATTAATTCGTCAAGTTTTTGAAGGTAAATTTCTGATATTATACTTGAAAGTGGTGATCTCATTTGCTAAGCCATCTATTTGTTTATATATCTTATTATTGAATATGATATAGATTTGGTTTAGTATGGTCTTTAGGCATTTTGTGATTTGGTTTGTGTATTTGGGGTAGGTTTTAAGGTCCGAGGATGACGGCACAGCCAGCCATTGAAAGTTAGCTCGTATAAATACCAAGTAAGATTCTTGTTTAAGTACATAAGTGAAAGTGATAAGTGTATACAAGAAAACAGTGTTGCATAACTACAAATATGGATATAGCCCCACAAGGTAATCAAGCAACCAAACTATTAAACAAATTTGAAAAACTTAAAAAACAAATCATAAATATTAACCATAATATACATTTTAATAAACAATGCATTAAAAACAAAATAACACTAAAATATGCCAAAATAATAATAAAAAACCAAACTAGTTCTGCACAAAAAACTGCTAAACAAGCTGAAACTCTATGGGTAAAAAACGAAATTAAATATCTATACACAAAGAAAAACAAATTAACTAACACACTCTTAAAAACCCACCTAGATTTAGCTAACACACTTAAACCAAACCAATAGCATTATAAATATATCAAAATTCAAGAAAAATGCAAGAAATTCACTGCAATTAAAAGACAAAAAATAGAATCTAAACTTAACAAACTAATAGAAAAACAAAATAACATAGACAATATCACTACATCCATTCCACCCAAATTTTATAAACCTCACAAAAACGAATTTCACCAAAGAAGAAATAAAGATACTCGAAAATAGCACAAAAACCAACATCAAACCAAAATTACAAAACACAATAGAAAACCTCATAGTAAAAACAGAACTGGCAATAAATCTCATTAATTACGAAAATCAAGATGACATTTGAAACATTGCATCACACTAAATCAACAAAATCATCAAAAAAAAATCAAAAAAGGAAATCACATTGAAAATAAAATACAAATAAACCAAATTAACAAATTGAAACAAAAACTATTCAAAAACGAAATAATTGCAACTAAAGCGGACAAAAGCAACGCTACAGTAATCATATCAAAAACAGAATACAACCAAAAAACAGAAGAATTCATAAAATCCAACAATTGCATAGAATTAAACAAAGACCCCACCAAAAAATACAAAAACGAAATTAAACAATTAGCAAAAAGCAATGAAAATTTATTCAACCAAAAAAACCGTTACCAATATACAATGGACAACCCCCCCCCCAAAATGAACGCCCTCATCAAAATACATAAAATCAACGATCCCATAAGACCCTTAAAAATTTTAAAAATGCACCTGCCTATAAAATATCACAAATAATAGCCAACAAACTAAAACACGAAATTAAATTGGAAAATAAATACACCATAAAAAACTCAATTGAATTAACGGAAATACTGAAAACAATAAACATAACCAAAAGCACCAAATTTGTATCATTTGGTATCACGAAAATGTACTCTAATATACCAATTAACGAAACCATCCAAATAATAAAAAAAAAATTAACTGACCTCAAAACCTACCCCAAATACACAAACCAAATCACAAAATGCCTAAAGACCATACTAAACCAAAGCTATTTCATATTCAATAATAAGATATATACACAAATAGATGGCTTAGCAATGGGATCACCACTTTCAAGTATAATATCAGAAATTTACCTCCAAAAACTTGACAAATTAATCACACAAACCATAAAAACACACGATATGTTGACGATGGATTATACATCTCACAAAATAAACCATTAAATAATAACATCATCCTAAATGAAATCAATAACTTACACCCTAACATACAATGGAGGAAGAAATAAACAATAAAATAAACTATCTAGACCTAACGTTGACCAGAAATACAAACAACATTGAATATTCTATTTATAGGAAACCCACACAAACCATTAATACAATACCAAACCACTCCAACCATCCCCCAAAACATAAAATATCCGCTTACAACTCACTTTTATACCGGATGCTAAAATTGCCTCTAAATCAGTGGTCTTCAATTACATTTAGTCAGGGTCCGTTTTGGATTTTCTAAAGTCCGCCGCGGGCCTTTATATATATATATATATATATATATATATATATATATATATATATATATATTCATGGGGTAAAGAACTTAAACACATTTGAACAAAGAAGTAAAGTAATTTGTTTATATTTAGACTCAAAAGATACTACAAAAAAGAACAATATATCTTTAAACTTATATTACATACATTTTAGTGAGAAAAATGACATTTTTAGTTTGAACAACTTCCTTGAAGTTTGGAGTTGAGGTTGTACAACTAATTCTAAGCAAGTTGTTAAGTTGATTATCTGTCAGACGTGATCTAAAACGATTTTTAATAAAGTTCATTTTTGAAAACGCTGACTCACACAGGTACGTAGAGCCAAACATTGTGCACAACTTAATTGCTAATTTTCTCATCTCCGGGTATCTCTCAGGGCTAACATATCTAATCCAAAACTGGTCACAAGGAAGATATTTGGGGACTTGACTAAATTTGTCCTTCAAACCGAAGTCTTCTTGAAAGTCGACCATCTCCATTTGCAGGGCAGCCCTATTTGAGTGGAAAATCTACGCTGCTTCACTTGTCCATTCACCATTTGGTTTTAAAGAAAAGCATTTGTTAAGGACTTGTACAACATTTCCTATTTTCCCAAAATCAGAAAACCTAGCTTCAAACTCAAGTTTCAAATCTTTCAAAAATTTTTCAAATGGTTTGATATAAATACCATCAGTTTCGTCACAAATAGATCTTAGGTTAGGAAAGTGCAATCGTTCATCAGAGATATCTTCACACCAGATGCCGATTTTGTTTGAAAAACTTCTAACTTCCGTGTAAAGTTCACATACAAGCAGACTTTACCCTTATAGCTTTAGGTTAAAGAAATTCCAATGTCTAAAGATATCTGTTAGAAAGGCAATCGTAGCTACATTCAGTTCTGTGTCAAGTAGGAAGCCTAAGTATTCACTTGCGATGTCTTCTTTGCACTCAGACAGAAACACTTTAATATCGTTAATAACTGCAAATAACCGTTGAAGAACCAAACCCTTGCTCAACCACCGAACATTGTTATGAAGAAGCAAATCTTCAAACTGTACATTAGTTTCCTGAAGGAGAGCTTTGAACTCACGGTGTCGTAGAGAAGACTTTGAACGAATGAAGTTGATGATCTTAATCACAACCTACATTTTACATTCAAGAGAAGGGCTCAGTTTGCAGCACAAAACAGTTTAATGAATGATGCAATGGTAGAATAGCAGATTTTCATTGAATTTAGCGTCACATTTTATTTGACCAACCAAACCTTTGTTTTTACCAGTCCTTCTACGAGCACCATCTGTTGTTATCGAAATTAACTTTTTAGGATCAAAACTAGCATTTTCAAAAAACCCCGTTAAAACCTTGTGCAAGTCTTCTCCACGGGTTTGACCTTCCATTGGTATGATAGTTAAAAGTTCTTCAATGAACTGGTCTTTAGCTTTATCTAAAAATCTCACAAAAACTACTAGCTGGGCCATATCAGAGATGTCGCGTGACTCATCTATGGCCAATGAATAACTGTCTGTAGCTGCTAAAACCTGCTTTAACATTTTATTATTTCCATCTGCTAAAATCTCTGTATTTCTAGTAGTTGTAGCTGCTGAAAGAGGAATACGACTAATAGTGTCAACAACGTCCTGTTTGGTGTCAAATAATGCACTCCCTGCCGCTAACATACATTCTTTAACTATTTCTCCATCATTAAAAGGTTTCATATGTTTAGCGAGAGTCCAAGAAATGCTTCTGCACATTTTTCCTGCGCTCCCATAGATCGATTCATTATTTGAGTGGAAGTTGAATAACTGGCACATAAGGAATCAACTTTTGACTTGCGTAAATTGCTGCCAATTGGAAATTTTTCATAAAAAGACTTGTGTTTTGTCTCAAAGTTACGTTTGACATTCGCACTTTTGACAACAGATACAATCTGGTGACATATTAAACATACAGGCACTGCACCAGCGCGATTTGGGAGTATAAACAAATATTTATCAGTCCATTCTGATAGGAATTATCTATTTTCGCTGTCAACTTTTCTTTTCTTACCTTCCATAGTAGCTGTTGACAAACTTGAACAACTCACTTTTAAAACTTACAACACACTCGACAAAACGTTAAACACAATAAATGCAGACAACGGCACTGAAATAATGTCCACTATGTACTAGCAGCAGATAGCTCAATAGTGACAATGACACCGATAGTAAGAGACTGTCGCTAGACTAGACCGTCCCGGTAAGTAAGGGGACCCATAAGTAACGGGAATTACGCTGTGGTGGGGAGGGAGAGTGGGGGAACCTATTGTTTGACCACATGTCCCTTGGTGTCACGCCTCCTGCGTCAGTGTGCAAAGTTGTGTCGTGTGAGACAACTCAAACATTTGGCACGGGCCGTTCAAAACGAGCTCGCGGTCCGGACCTGGCCCGCGGGCCGCCATTTGAAGACCTCTGCTCTAAATAATGAAGAAAAAAACCAAAGCAAAACAAATAATATATCAAATAGCCCAAAAAAATGGATACAATAAAAAAAATATATATAAATTATAATTTAAAATATTAAATAAATTAAAACAACCTAAAATCGAACCACAAACAACAAAATGGGCTACATTCACATACACAGGATACAACATAAAAGGAATAACTAAAATACTTAAAAATAATAATATTAACATAGCCTACAAAAACACAGGCAACATAATCAACAAAATAAACCAACCAGAAAAAATATGCCCCACACTTAATAACGGAATATACAAAATCGAATGCCCAGACTGAAATAAAATATACATAGGCCAAACAAAAAAGAAATTAAAAGACAGATATCAAGAGCACCTCAATGCATACATCAAACCTGAAATTTATAACTCAAACTTAGCCACACACGCCATCAAAAACAAACACACATTCTCCACATTAAAAAACGTACACCTAATAAAAAAAGGTTCAAAAAGGCCTCAAAATGACAATCTGGGAACAACTTTAAATTTATAAAAATAAAAATAATATCATTAACGAACAAATACAAATAAAATCAAAAAACGATAAATGGTTCAATCTAATAGACAATATTAACCCCAAAACAAATTTTAAAAACTCGCACAGTGCAGTGAATATAAAAATAGAACATAACGGTACACCAAGGTCAACGGGAAATCCACTCAGCTCGCAGTCTACAACAACCCTGTTCAGTATGCCCGAGGATGACGGCACTGCCAGCCATTGAAAGTTATCTCGCATAGATACCAAGTAAGATTCTTGTGAAGTACATAAGTGAAAGTGATAAGTGTATACAAGAAAACAGTGTTGCATAACTACAAATATATATATATATATATATATATATATATATATAAATATATATATAAATATATATATAAATAAATATATATAAATATATATAAATATATATATATATATATATATATATATATATATATATATATATATATATATGATGATGATGGTGAATAATTATTATCTAGAGTACATCCGTTCATTCTGCAGTGCTCAAAATCGCAGTTCCGACGTTTCCTCAAGTAAATGTTTCATAGAGACTTATAAATAATTACAATATCTTGTTAGAATTTTGTGAAAGCATTTATGGAAATTTTAACTGATCAGTTTCTATTGTGTGATTGTAGTACAGAAAATGTGTTGAGGTGACTGAAAAAAAATTAGAAATTCTTAAACAACCAGACATTTATTTACCACACACCACACTTATCCACTGGGTTCATGTTGCTTCCCAGAGGACAATTGAAATCCCATGCGAACAGATGCTGGTTTCTGAAAGCACCGTTGATTCTGTACTCGGAAGGAGCGTGGGAGTCTGTGGTTATCTGCCACCTGAGAGCAGGTTCGCGGTACACCGAGCACCAAACGTTAGCAGCACTGAGCCAGAACAACTGATAAGGCGAGTACTCCTCTAAACCTCCCAGCCTAGGCTCCTCCCCGTGCTCCATCACCCAAGCCGTGTACGCGTTGGCAGAAAGTTTATAGCCTCCGATGTCCGCGCAGTTCTCTCCTTGGGTGTTGATACCATTCAGCTGAAAGCAGGTAATAACTCTATTGTTAGCAAACTTTATAGATTTTATTTTAAATAATTATTATCTTAGTTTTTTTTCTTGTTCGTTAAATTACAAAACTAAACTTATTTACTAAAATTTTTAAATTGATTAAATTTTTTCTAGAGATAAATTTTTTTAATAAAAATTATGTTGAAGTTTCTTATTACTCATATGTTTACAGCTTTGTTTATATAAAACAATATATCGAGAACTGTTATTATCTTCCTCACTTAGAGACGCTAAATCATTATATCGTGAATCATACGTTATATCACTATATTTCAAAAATATGTTAACAATTTGTTTGTTCGAAGCTTATTACGTAGGATTGTTCTTAAAAGATTTATTTTTTTAAAGGTTGTGATGTCTTAGTGCATGACGTAATTTGATTTACCAAATTATTTTGACTGATTTTTCATTTAGAAATGCCAAGTGTTTCAACAAAAGCAAATTACAATAACAAAAGTTAAAACAAAATGAGTAAATTATTTACTTGATTGCTTATAACATTAGTTCTGTAATAACATCTAAGATGAGGCAAAATTAGTAAATTATTTACTTGATTGCTCCTAATATTTTGTTCTGTAATAACATCCACGATGAGGCAAAATTAGTAAATTATTTACTTGATTGCTCCTAATATTTTGTTCTGTAATAACATCCAAGATGAGGCAAAATTAATAAATTATTTACTTGATTGCTCCTAATATTTTGTTCTGTAATAACATCTAAGATTAGGCAAAATTAGTAAATTATTTACTTGATTGCTCCTAATATTTTGTTCTGTAATAACATCCAAGATGAGGCAAAATTAGTAAATTATTTACTTGATTGCTCCTAATATTTTGTTCTGTAATAACATCCAAGATGAGGCAAAATTAGTAAATTATTTACTTGATTGCTCCTAATATTTAGTTCTGTAATAACATCCAAGATAAGGCAAAATTAGTAAATTATTTACTTGATTGCTCCTAATATTTTGATCTGTAATAACATCTAAGATGAGGCAACATTAGTAAATTAATTACTTGATTGCTACTAATATTTGTTTTGTAATAACATCTCACACAATATTCTAGATAATTAAAAATAGTAAGTTTGTTTACAGAGCGTAACTTACTTTACTAAGTGGTTTATACTTACTGTTAGGTTCACACTCTTGACTCTATAGTTGTTCGCTTGGTCTATGATACATTGCATTTTCGTTTTGAATTCTTCTTTCGTTTTTGGTTTCCACCAGGCAGCCAAATTACCTGATTTGTCAAACTGACTACCCTGTTTAAATTAAATTAAAATTCTATTAGGTAAATTGAAATTTAAATATTATCTTATGTAAGATAATTTGTTAAACTTAGATTGTGTGTTGAAGTAAACTAAACAAACGAACGCATGAAAAATACGGTTTTTTTAAAGCGGATTTCAATGAGTAATCATCATTATTGATGACTATACAGTAACAAAATATAGGGCCACACTTTACAAAATATAAAACTTATGTGATCAAAACGAGTTGAACTAGTAAATGCATATATACTTGCACTCGTTCCAATAAATAATATTAGAACATTACTTTATTATTTATAATTAAAATATAAACAAATTTGTGTTTCCCTTTACTTCGAATTTATTAATGTGTTCAAAATAATAATAATGATAATATAAAAAAGCTAACAAAACTAAAGGGGTGATGATGGAGACAAGCATCTTTAGGATTAAACAAGAGCCTAGGTTTGCAACAACCTACGTCTTCACAGACTCGTATTCTAAAATCAATGAGAAACTTTTGTTGAAATAGACCGAAAGTATTTACATGGAATAGGGTTGGAGGTTTTTGAAAAGTGTAATGCATTTAGACTTTTTGATGTGGTAAACGACATTTTGTTATAAACATTGTTTTCTTCAAAAAGAGCTACAAAGCAATTCGAGATATGTAGGTTTATCTTTAATAGCACGATATTTCAAGTATGTTTGCAATAACGGATGATGAATAGTAGCTAAGAATGTATATTCTACTAATAGTGAATACATGAGGGTGATATTTCAACACTCATGAAATTGTATTTATATCAAAATTTACCGTATCGTAGGAGGATTCTAAAGTGATCCAACACTGCGGCGTCGGAAATGAAACATATTGAGATATTAGAATGGCCAGAGACAAATAAACACTTGATACACTATTCCTGAATAATGCAAAGTAGTCGGTAGTCAGCCGAAGTATATTGTACTGTCCGGGTGAGTTTTGTATTTAGGCGATTACTTATTGCTATGAGTAAAGCATCTGAGCTAGTTTTTTATAAAGTTTCTACGCATGTTCTGCCTATTAAAAACTGTTAAATAGCCTCTGATATTTAGTTCTTTTTGTTAAAAGACAAATGAATCAATCATGAATTTTGATTAAAATGTGTGTAGAAAAAGGCTTAGGGGCCTATACTCGTATATGACTAAGTCTATTTGCCGAAAAAAAACTGGCAACTCTTTCGTTGCTAATCTTAAATAATTTGTAGTAACAAACATTAAAGCATGTAGTGTTTGTATGCGAAATAGCAATAAAACTATCCAAAATAATGAAGGAATCAAAGAATCATGTAAATGTCACAGATATTTTTAAGGATCTCGTGTTAGTGAAAAACACGTAGAAGTTAGACGTGAAAGGCGTTTAAGGGTGAAATTTACCTAAACCTTGCCGAAAATAATGATGACGCACACGAGTTTACTTTGGTAACCCGCGATAGTGTACCGATGTGTGACTTGAATAACTCAAAAATGAAATAAAGAAAATTTTACTTTTTTGAAGCAGAACCCGCCAAACTTGCGTGACCAATATAAAAAAAGAAAAGATTGTGTGTTTATATGGTCACGTAAGTACGTGAAATCTATAAGGAGCTTCCCACAGCAATCAACAGTCAAAGTGCGCTACTTTTTTAGTATATACTCAACTCTCTATCGATGTTGGAATAATCGCGCAGGCGCAATGTAGCACATTAATCATTCAAGCTGCTGGCTTGGACCTATCATTTTGTTGTATTGAAGCTGTGGTGGACATTCGTAGAAAGAAATTTGCATAGCTGTAAATGATTGTAACCCTTTACTTTACTTCTTAAGTGTTACCTTATCGTCGAATCCGTGCGTGATTTCGTGCCCTATTACTAATCCAATACCTCCGTAGTTCATATATCTAGGCCGGTCAGGAGAGAAGAACACGTCCTGCAGGATTCCAGCTGGGAACTCTAAAAAACAAATTAAACATTATTATATTCTCCAAGCCGAAGAAATCACTTTTTCTCTGTTTAAGGACGGTACTCGTGTGCCTGGAGTGAGTCGTCTCACTTCCCGGTACACTGAACTTGTTAATCCATATTTTATTGTGGCTATAGTAGAACCACAATTATAATATTCAATTTACCTTAAAATAGAACTTTACCTTAGCTTACCTTTTATGATCTTAATAATAAATATAGTCACAGTATATTTAACTCTTTTAAACATATTTAATTATCCAAAACACCTATACAACCCAAAAACGTTACAACACAATATTGTTAATTTAAATAAATTACAAAATATAATATTCAATATTAACATCTTTCTCATCGCCCTATTTATATTTCAATAAGAATGTTGTCGTCTTCAGAGGAGTGCATTGCAACTTAACTAAGCCCTAGCTACAAGTTCCATTAAATATACGAGCTTACACAAACAGACACTCGTATTCTTTTTTGTTAAACACTACACTCACACACACACATACACACACACACACACACACACACACACACACACACACACACACACACACACACACACACACACACACACGCACACACACACACACACACACGCACACACACACACACACACACACACACACACACACACACACACACACACACACACACACACACACACACACACACACACACACACACACACACACACACACACACACACACACACACACACACATACACACACACACACACATACACACACACACACACACACACACACACACACACACACACACACACACACACACACACACACACACACACATTTACATTGTAGATAGCAAGCTACCACTCCGTTTATTTACGTACATTCAAACAGGTAGTTAAAGGAAAGCGAGAGACCGGAATAATTAATCAGTGTTCTGTACTTGTGTCTATGTGAATTTAATGTACAAGCTTCATCTGTAGTTAATAACCAGTATATTGAAATGTATATAAACTGAAGGTTTCAAATGTTTTAAGATAAACAAAGTAGTATTTCTAAAGCAGTTTATGTAACAACACTTTGCGGTCAGAGATCTGGGTGTTCTAGAAGGTTTATTTAGTTGGACGTTTGTATTTACTCAGAAGGTTTATCGGCAACGCAATACTCAAAGTCTAACAGAACGAGGATTCATTAAACAATTATAAAGTATTTTATACAAATAAAACCTCCTTAAAACATTTTATTAAAATATACACTTTACAAAATATAAAATACTTGTCATGAACAATTCTCGCTACCACGTTTAAAATGTTGCGCACATTTTATTGCAAAGCAATCATCTTCATAAAATTGTTACAGAAGTAGGCCTAACTCCTTTTTTGTATTATAATAATTTCTTCTTCAGATGTTTGCTTTAAGACTGTAAAGTAAACAATGGTTTAAATTAAGGAGCTTCATCTATGGTTATAACGTTCTATTTATTTTAAAATAAAACATTACGTCACAGATTCTTGAATTAGATAAATATAAATATATTATTAAAAAAATTAATAAATCAATTTCATTTAATAGCCGAATTTGGTAAATCAGTAAACGTTCCTAATTACTTGGAATAATTTTCTGTGTTTCAATATTATTAAATAGTACACACAACATCTACAGTAACTCAGAATAGTTTTATTCTAGTCTTATGTACATTTCGGTTACAAAGTAACCATCAGAGTAACCTCAGAGAGCAGCCAGAGTAAACATGACGTATGAGTATGTATTGTCCTGTTTCTGAGGATAGTTACTTTGTAACCGAAGAGCACATAAGCCTAGAATAGATATTTTTGTGTATAGATGTTGTGTGTATTATTTATCAGTTAAATGCAAGCATAGGAAAATTATATAAATTTTATAGGATCACTCGTGTAAGCATAGGAGTTATACTAAACCTTATTCAATTCACTCCTTACATATTTCACCCCTTACATTCTTCACCATATACATATTTCAACCCTTACATACTTCACCCCTTTCCTTCTTCACCCTTTACATACTTCATTCTTTACACACTTCACCTCTTTCCTACGTCATCTTTTACATACTTCAACCCTTATAGTCTTCAGTCTTTACACAATTCACTCCTTCACCCCTTACATTCTTCAACCCTTTACACACTTTACCCCTTTCCTACTTTTGCCTGTACATGCTTCACCCCTTACATACGTCAGTTTTTACATACTTCACCTTTTACATATTTCAGCCCTTACACGATCCACCGCTTGCATACTTTACCCCTTACATACTTCGACCCTTACATACTTCAACCCTTACATAATTCAATCCTTACATGGGCCACCCCTGACATTCTTCACCCCTACATATGTTCACCCTTAATTACTTCATCAATTACATAATTCACCACTTACAGACTTCCCCCCATTGTTATCAGGAACGTTAATATTTAAAAGTCAAATTACATTACTAGACAAGTCATTATGTTATCAATTATTCTTAATATTTATTATTTAAATTTTTAAATATTTATTAAATATTTATTATTTATATTAATATTTATTTATTTATTATTTAATATTTATTAAGAATAATGAAATATTTCATTTTAATTATGTAAAAATGTATTGTTTATGAATGATAAAACTATAAATTAGGGTTTAATATTAATCAAGTTTTAGCTCTTGAAAAGGAATTTCGGATAGGCAATCGAAATGTAGAGTGTATTTGTAGTAGCATGAATTGGTCTGTGATCTAGCATTATCTTTAAAACATTTTCATGAAAACATTCTTTACAGAGTAGAAACACTATCAAGACAACAGTTTGGTGTAGGTAAAATCAAAAAGGTATCAGATCAGACACTATTTATTCGATGACGTCATAAAGTGATCTTGCGAATTAGCTTTGTTTGCACATTGTATATCATTGTATTGGTTTAGCAAAACGTGTTTTTTATTGTAAAGTAGAAGCGATCATATGCGTGATAATTAATGACGTCATACAGTAGATTATACCTGTGTTTAAGATTGTAATAATGTTTAATATTTTGGCCAGTTTTGGGACATTATGTCTTGAAAATATTTCTTTTCACTCATTGAAATTACTCAATATAAAAACAAAAATAAGGAAGAAGCCATGTGCTTACGTATTGAATTCTCCTCAGGGCTGTAAAAAGCATTTATAATGGCGACTTTGCCGTGCGTTTCCCAAGACGTCTTGTTGAATCTTTCCCTCAGCTTCCTGACGTAGTATTCCCTCTGGAATTTGGTCACGTTTATCATAGACTCAAAGAACTTCTCACCGGTGATTTCTAACTGAGTGACAAATTACGAACAAATTAGTTTGTACAATTCAATTTTGTTGTATAACAGAGAAACAAACACACAAGTTCTTTAACAAATAGAATTTGGTAAAATTAACAGTATAAGTAGAATATAACGTTATGGCTTTGTTTGAATTCATAGTATCTGTGCTCAATTCGTGATGTCATCATGAAAGATAAAATCAGCTAGAGTTCTGTTCAAAAAAATATTATTTAAATTCTTCTTGCAGTGTGAAAGGTGATTTTTCACGAGTATTTTTTCTTCGTTCGTATACAACATGTATCATTACTTACATGTGTCAATAACCTTATAACGTATCCAAATTAGTGTATCATAACCTTATACGTATATCATTACGGATTCATATCAACAAACTATGATAACAACCTACTGGAAAATGACCCTATTACAAAACGCTTCAAAACATGAAATTTGTTTTTCATAGGAATACATAAAAAGTTATGAAACATTATTTTTACTTGCTAATATAACTATTTTATTGTACTATATACCAGTATATTGTATTGATTTTATTGTAAAGCCATGGTTTTATAGAACTCGATGGAATTATTATAATCAATTTTTGAAATAAATGTAATAAATAAATACTATATATAAACATGATATTTGACTTCCCAAATTAGGCACAACATTGATTCCAGGAAATTGAACTCGACTAATATATAATCGTATTTATAATAGCAGCTGATGTGCAGACACACACACACAAACTATATATATATATATATATATATATATATATATATATATATATATATATATATAGAGAGAGAGAGAGAGAGAGAGAGAGAGAGAGAGAAAGAGGAAGAGAGAAAGCGAGAGAGCACATTGACTGAACAATCTAATACCTTAAGTAAATGGAAAAGCTTTTCATCAGTAATTATTAAAATCAATAAGAAAGAATTAAATTTTTGTGCTGACGCGATTCAAAACTGTTCCATTGGGTAATCCTGATCTGCCACACGTAGAGTTGCTCTTCGAGTAATAGTAGCAGGTTAGGCTTTGCAAAGTCCAATAATTATATCTGCATCACGTAATTAAACACTTACACCAACGCTACTTGGAAACTGATTAGTAAAGAAATGTACTAATTATAAATGTTATTCGATGTACTCGTAGTTGATAATTATTAAATACTCATTGAATGACACTGCCTATATACTTACTCTGGAGTAGTATTTTTCAATCTTTTCGTCCTCTAAGAGTTCACTTGGGTAGGCAATATGATTCGTAGTCGCTTGGGCTTTGTCTATAGCATTTGACCTAGGAGAAAAATATATTGTTATAACTAATATTATTATAATATCATAATTATAAGCTATTAATATAATAAATAGTATTATCACATGATGTGGAGAGACTTTTATTTCAAAAGCATTTCGCTATGTATTTTTCATTTTTCAAATGAATTTCTGCATAATTTTTTTTTGATATCTCTTTGAAATTCTCTACATACAAACACAAACTATATATATATATATATATATATATATATATATATATATATATATAATGGGGGAGAGAGAGAAAGAGAGACAGAGAGAGAGAGAGACAGAGGGAGAGAGAGTGTGTGTGTGAGAGAGGGAGAGAGAATGTGTGTGAGAGAGAGAGAGTTTCATAACATATTAATCTTCTCAAGGCAATACGTTATTTAGCAATATACGAAATGTTTTTTCTCTTTTCGTACAATCAAATCATACCTGCAAGAGCGTGCACATACACAATATGAATGGTTTATTAATATTTCCAAAAAAATACTCTTTTACGAAAAAAAATATTTTACTAACAGAACGATCATACAAAACATTACGGTCAAAACAACTTATTATTATGTGTGTAATCAAATTCTAGTCTGCAATAAGTGTGTGTGTGTGTTCGTGTTTGTGTATAGAAACAGACTTTATAAGTATTGAGGCCCTTCGAATGTAATTTTGTACTTCGTACCTGGTTCCTTCGTCCATCCAATCCACCTCTTTCAAGACTGCCAACATCTCTTTCTGTATTCTTTCCACCATGTCTTCGGCGTTCGTCTTGGATTCTTCATTGTAGAAGTTGCGTACATACCAGGCGCCAATAGCTAAGGGTAGGCTACAAGCATGGAACATTGTGTAAGTATTGTATATCGCTAACTATACATAAGCAACACCCCAAACAAAGAAATTGACCAATAAACAATATAAAGGCTTTTTTTCTAGTAATTAATTTGTAGACGTAAAATATGAGATACACAATACGTTTGAGCTAAGAAGAACTGCATGACGATAAGTAGTAGAACATTTGAATTAAACTAACTTAAATTAACACTTAGAAACTAAGAGATCTGTAAAGGAAGGTGAGACCTTTGCTGTACAAGTTTTACAAATTAAAGAAACATTTGTGCCAAGTGCACGGTTACGTGGTTCGTACTATACCTGTGTTTTGGTATTGGTAACGAAGGAAGATGCAGCTCATTTCTGTTTGCCAGTGCTTGCTCCACGCATTTCATCCGATCAGGTTTCCTACTCTATAACAAAAAGACAATCACAAAATATCAATGCGTACCTGTTAGAAGTGGTTGCTACACATTCCTTCCAGCGAGGTTTTCGTTCTTGTATGCCGTTAATCTCTCGGCTTAGCTCGAACTGTCGGGCCCTCATTGCTTCGGTCAGCTCATCTACAGTGTCTTTGGTTGCGCGCCACATAATGTAGTTGGCGAGTGTCCTAAAACCAAAATGAATTGTATGTATTGCCCACTGGCCAGGGTGTCCATACGGTTCATTTTAAATCATTTAATTTTTTTAACTCCGGTTTTTATACAAAATTCATTATAATTATAGAAAATATCTGTAATGAAATTTAAATGTAGGCTATATTAACATATTCGGAAAAATTTAAATATATTTAGGTATTTCATTTTTTTTAAATTTTCGTTATGAATAAACTGAACTTGGTTAAATATTGTCTTAATGTTCCACCAACATCCAAATAACTTTTTTTTAAAAAATATTCCAATATTTTTTTAAATCCATGGGTTCTCAGCCTAGAGTTAATAGAGGATTTTCCCACGGGGGGGGGGGGGGGGAGGTAAATATACTGTAACTGTCTAAAGACGAAAGGCGTTTATTATAATTTGGATGCACCTATATTTATATTGTCGTGAACTGGACAGATATGCGTACTGAACTATGTAATTGCTTTTTTCTAAAATAATTAGTTTATATATGCCATTGTTATTAGGTTATGGTCTCTGTGCTCAAGGATATCTTGTATGAGGCATTGGTAAGAGTCTTAATATATTCTTGAATTTTGTAGTCCATTACCTGAAGACACTGATGAAGATCGGCACATAGCGATCGAAAACGTTCTGTCCCAGAAAAGTTTAACAAATTTACTAAATTTAAACATCGGATAGTCATAAACTATTGTTAAAGTGATTAAACTTAATATATGTTATTATGCTTTCTCCATTTTATTGTGAAATATAATTAATACTGTATACAGCATTATTTGATTACCTAATTTATACATGTCCAACGATTTTAAAGATATATGTTATAGAAGGCTCGAAACAAGTGTGTCACTGCGAATCGATTAAAAATTAGTCCCCAATAGTTGTTCTTCAAAAGTTAATGCACCAAAGCAATTAAACTCCTATGAACAATCATGAGCAATGTTCTTGAAGCTATCATATTACAAGGTGAAATCGTATTTACACCACAGATCACAATAATTCTCCCTGATTTATCCATCCCACTCTTATGTTTGCAGCATCCAATGTTCGTTGGCATTTACAGTGACTAATGATAAGTCACAAGTCCAAACGTGTCAATTTGTGGGTTGGATCTACACAATCCGTGCTTCTCACTTGGACAATTAAATGTTGCTTATTCAAGGGTTGGCAAACATTAGGTTTCTTTGGATATATTGTTTATCAAATTTAATTACGATGAATAAAGTGTAATTAATATTTATATATAGATGAAATACACACACACACACACACACACTTACACAAATATATATATATATATATATATATATATATATATATATATATATATATATATATATATATATATATATATATATATATATATGCTGATACGTATTCCTTCACGGATGGAAAAATATGATGAAATGTTACTATCTGGAGTACATCCGTTCATTCTGCAGTCCATAAATTCGCAGTTCCGACGTTTCGCTAGAATCTCATCCAGCATTGACGAGGTGAACCCAACAACAGTAGAAGAGCGTGATTTTTTCATATATATATATATATATATATATATATTAAATATGGTGATATATTTTCTTGTAATATAGTTGATAAATTAAAAATATTTCAAAAACAAGAATACTTTTAATGAATATATTTATTCAAAGCTTTTCGCCGATAAAATAGTACCAGCATCTTCAGGAAAATATTTATTTAATAAAAAATATTATTTATTTTATTATTAGATTTTTTTACTAGATAATTATTTTCCTGAAGATGCTGGTACTATTTTATTGGTGAAAGGCTTTGAATAAATATATTCATTAAAAGTATTCTTGTTTTTGAAATATTTTTAATTTTATATATATATATATATATATATATATATATATATATATATATATGGTGATACCTATTCCTTCACGGATGGAAAAATATGATGAATAGTTATTATCTGGAGTACATAAGTTCATTCTGCAGTGCATAGAATCGTAGATCTGACGTTTCGATAAATCTCATCTAGCATTGACGAGGTGAACCCAATAACAGTTGACTCGCTCTTCAACTGTTGTTGGGTCACCTCTTCAATGCTGGATGAGATTCTAGCGGAACTTCGGAACTGAGATTCTATTCACTACAGAATGCGCTCCAGATAATAAATATGCATCATATATATATATATATATATATATATATATATATATATATATATATATATATATGATGAATAGTTACTATCTGGAGTACATCCGTTCATTCTGAAGTCCATAAATTAGCAGTTCCGAAGTTTCGCTAGAATCTCATCCAGCATTGACGAGGTGAACCCAACATCAGTAGAAGAGCGAGTCTGTTGCTGCGAGCAACAGTGACTGTTGTTGGGTTCACCTCGTCAATGCTGGATGAGATTCTAGCGAAACGTTGGAACTGCGAATTTATGGACTGCAGAATGAACGGATGTACTCCAGATAGTATCTATTCATCATATTTTTCCATCAGTGAAGGAATACGTATCAGCAAATATATATATATAAACATATCTATATATGTATATAAATAAAACAATATACGTTATTCAAATACAAGAATATTTATTAATTTATATTCAAAAGGTATAATGAATGTAAATTAATAAATATTCTTGTATTTGAATAACCTATATTGTTTTAGATTATAAAACAAAAAAAAACTATATATATATATATATATATATATATATATATATATATATATATATATATGTAGATATAGATGTATATATAGATGTATATATATATATATATATATATATATATATATATATATATATATATATATACATACATATATATATATATATATATATATATATATATATATATATATATATATATATATATATATATATATACATATACAAAGAAACTGCAGTATTTAGAATTTTCTTGTTTCTTGCTATTACGAGAGTTTTAAAGTTTACACTAAGTACATTATAGTTTATAGTATACAGCTATACTTACACGCAATTCATAGGACTAGTTGTGATAACTGTAAGCTAGATGTCGTAAAGGTGTTAGAAAAAAGTCAAAATATTTTAAATCAAAACTGTTCAAAATGTTGAATGTACAACTTTTGAACAGGAGCACGTCTGTCGGATACGCTGGTTGTACATAAGCCTGGCAATATATTGTTTTAATAACGTAAATTATAGTCGAAATATATCCTACTGAATATATGTATATATATATATATATATATATATATATATATATATGAGAGAGTATATATAAAAGTTTATACTATTCCTAAAGAAACTGTAACTCTTGCCTGTTATCGACTCTTTTCACAAGATCCTGCAGACTATCTAAATACTTCGGAGTTTCCACTACGATTATCTCATCAGGCAACAGTGCTGTGATGTTATACATCATCTTACTGGCGTACTCCTCCCACAGGACGATGGGATATCGAGCCTGTAATTCCTGGATATTCATGGGATTATACAGCTTAAAAAGGTCTCGTCGTTCCTCCTTGCTTAATGCGATCTGTAAAAGTATACCATTGAGTAAATATTCAGGAAAAGAATTAATGTTTGTAATTGATGATGACGTTTCATTGACCTATGGCCTATTTCATACCTCACTAAGCTTGGGATGCATCTTGTAATATTATCTATTTACTCCTTGTAAGAATCTTATTTGCTTTTATTTTTAAATAAATAAAACCTCTAAACCACAAATAACATTTTATTTAAACCTTATGTACATTTCGATTGCCCTGCAATCATCTTCAGAGGTATTTAAAAAATACAACTTGAGTTGTATTTTTTAAATACCTCTGAAGATGATTGATGGACAATCGAAATGTACATAAGGTTTAAATAAAATGTTATTTGTGGTTTAGAGGTTTTATTTATTTAAAAATAAACATTACGCCACAGTTGCTTCATACAGTTATTTGCTTTTCTAGTTGATCATAGAGATAAGACATTTATACAATCATAGTTTTCTGTATGTTACTTTATGCTATGTATTATGATTTTTGTAATTTATCAAGCATAAATATTAATATGTTGTGTTTAGATATGCATTTGCTTGTTGATAATTTCATGAATATAAATTTGCAAGTTTCACAGCATTGGGTTTCTAGGCTAAAGTTTTTAAAACTTGGAAATTTTTAATCTCGTGGTAAAGCAGGGACAACAATAGACAGTGGCGCACCTAAGGGGGGCAGGTGCCCCTTTTGGACATCCCTATAAAGAAAACAAAATACGCACGTCATCCATCATTATAAAAGGGGTAGTGGGCATGCGTCGAATATAAATTTAACTACCAAGAATGGCAATTAAATAAGTGCGATTGAGACATTTTTAGTTTTTATTTTTGCCTGAAGAATTAGGAGCATTAGTTAATTAGCAATTTAAAATTTTGATAATATTTAAATACAGTAACAATAAGAATTTCAGGAATACCCTTTAAAAATACACCGATGTTGAGTTTGCACCCTAAACTAAAAGCTAAGTTAATTTGATTTCGGGTGATTTTATAACCGAGTTGATGCCCCCCCTGTTGTTGATGATCTTGCCCCCTTAATGAATTTCTGGGTAAGACGTTGAAAATAGATAGGTAATATATTTTAAGTATAATACGTATGTCTATTACGTCAAGATAATTGACAGCAATACTTTGATTGGATTTACGTTAATAACTTACACATATAGAGTTTTGTTATCGTATCCACTTGGTTTGTTGTTAACCATCTACAGAAGTGTAAAAGATTCGTTCAAATATTTTCAAGCATATTGAATGGATATAGTTCCAAAGAACCTTTCGTGTTTTCATGGAGGCCCACTGTTTCATTTTGGTTTTCTTTATAGTTTTTTTTGTATTATGTGTTACTTTTTTAGGTTATCTATTAGGCCTACATTACTCTCTGAATTTATTTGAAATTATTTGAGATAAATTTATATTTCCAGGTTGATATTTATTCTTTTGTCTAAATTAGTTAGACATTCAATGTTTTAGTAAATATCTATTGTATTTAGTTATAATTTTATTTTTAAATCTTTCTGCATTTTTTTATTGTATCTGTAAAGTATAATAATAATTTTGAGATATTCTCGAAAGTTAGGAGCTGAAATGTTCTCTAATATTCAAACTATTTGAATTTTTTATGCGTATTTGTCATGGCAATAAGTTCAGTGAAATTGACATTGTTAACAGTGGGAGAATGTCTTGATTTGGGAGGAGGAATTGCAAACTATTTAAGGCGGCGTTCACAGACAAACTCAGCAGGCAGACAGCGAGCCTGTTGTTATGATTCTAAGTTTGATTGTTTATATAAAATATGCGATAGACAATTATTAATAGAAATAAATCAGGCCTGTGCCCACTTCTGAAGTAATGGAGTCCAATTCAAGAAGTAAATTTGAATGAAAAATTGACAGACTTAGCAATTTACTTACTTTAGACCTAGAAACTTACTTTAGCAATTTCTATTTCGAAATCCAGTGCGTCACTCATTTCCTTCTGGGCCACTTCAAGATCAGCCCCAAACAGATGAGCAATATCAACCATGTATCTAGCGTACGCTTGCACCAGCTTGTTCTCACGGCCCTGGATCATGTAAGCCCTGTCCAGGCCGAATTCTATTTGGTCAACCTGCAACATATTTAATATTGTAAACAAAAATAAGCGTTCATAGATATAACGTCATCAAATCAGAAACATCTTTGACGGCTCTTTACATCTGTGATGTTTTAGACATCTAGACAGATGCAAAGAGACTGAGTTAAACTGAATAGTCATACAGTTAAAAAATCTGAATGCAGAAGAAATACAATGTTTATAATTGTTTGGAAAATAAGGCATGGGGTAGCAAATGCGGTTGGAGTTATTAGTACGCTGTACACCAAGGATAACAATAAAAGAAAGCAAAAAACTATAAGAATAAATTCACCATGGATTTAAAAAATCTAAAATTGTTTATTTTATTTAAAATAAAGGTTTTATTTATAAGTAAATAATAAATTAAAATTAAATTCTATTAAAATACTATCAATTTATCAATAACTATCGAAAGCCTAAAATACAAATTATTATAAAAAACTATTCTTATTAAAACAAGTAATTTTCGTTGTATATTTCCTACACATTTGCCCATAGGTTTTGTCTGCTTTACCTAAGCTCGAATGGTTTAGTGTCTCACTGTCCAATTATCACGCTGTTGGAGAGCCTTTGTGTTTAGAAGGAGATGAATTGTCTCTTCACGTTTTGGCTGATCTTCTTTATTTCGCCTGATATTGAAACATTCAGATCTCAACGAATATTGTTTAAGTTTTAGGGTAACTAACCATATTTCATATTATTTTGTTTTGCAATTTTAGAGGAACTCCTACTTTCAAATCTCTTGCACATCCCCTTTGTTGGATGCCAAATAGCCAGGCTGAGTTTCAGATTTGTTATAGATTGTTAATTTATGGTTTATTGAGAACTTTCAGTAGTTACCAGAAGTAAATATGACATGAGATACTTAAAACGTATTTCCTCCTTTTTTTGTTGTGGTACTTTTGTCTCAGATGAGCGTTTAGGTTCATACGTAAGTAATTGCAATATTTTCATAGGTTATGGTAATTTATTAATAATTGCTAGCGTGGATTTCTTACTATATTTATTATAAAAAATTATTAGATGAATCTCCTTTTTATTTAATTTTATTTATCATTTATCAGTCCATTCTACTACTATTTTATTGCTTTCTAGACTTTTTATGGAAGTATATTAGTCAGTTGCCAAAAGTGCAAAAAATAATAATTAACAATTATGAAGTATAATGAAAACAGTATTAACAACATATTGAATTCTTGATTAAAACTCATTTATCTAAGAGACTATTTTCCATTTTAAGAAACAGATATTGGTTTCAAAATTTCAATAGGAGCCTAAATTGTATAGTTTGAATATTGAATGATTGTTTGTACTATATATGGTGTACGATAATAGAAGCCGAAATGGACGAGCATTTCAAGATACAAAAGTACTACAAATTATGTGTGAATATCTTAACTATGTAATATTACAATCACGAGACGCCTACTGCATTTATAATGTAAGGAAATTTGATAACGACTGCTTACTAATAGACAGTAGACGCAGGATTCGTGGTAAAATGTTCAGTCGGTCCCAGTACTAAACAATAGTCACAACTTTACAGTTTACATAATCCTGTGACAATTAACAATAGCTAAACCAGAGTTCCTTCAATAAACTTACAGAAAGCACAAGTTTGGAGGAGTTGACGCGGTCGATATCAACAAAGAATTTGAACAGCTCGCTGCCCAGTCCGAGGTCGTGCAGTTTGTACAACATTTCCACCCAGTCGAAGTTCCTAGAGTTCCACTTATCTCCCTCCAGCACAGGCCATCCCCCTGCCTTCTTAGTCATGTCTACAACGAAGTCCACCCCTCTTTCGTTCATCAGGTCTGTAACAAAAACGAAAACTTCAAGATTTACAAATTTAACAAAACGTCACCAAAAAATTATTAATTCGTAAAACAAATTTTAAAAAAATTAGTAATAATAATTTTACAATACAAATGTATTAGCTTAGGAAT
>JBAIZL010000010.1:35819091-35869091 GCA_036971475.1 Prosapia bicincta | reverse complement strand
TTGTGTCTTACATTACATAGTACATGTTTTTTATTAAACTTACATTAAGATCAATAAAGAAATCTTTAAATCAAAAAGCTTACCTGCTTTAAGGCATCCAGGCGTGTTGCATATTTTATACTTGGAAGGTGACACTGTAAATATATAGGTAATTATTATCATAAATAGAAAATAAAAACGCATCTACAACTATGTTAGTTAAAAGTAACTAAACGTAATGATTATGTTATAGTAACAGTTGTTAAGATATAGCTTAGAGTTGTGTGATTTTTAGGTGATTATCAAGCATATAGGAGGAGTATTCATCTCTGTACAATTCAGGTCTTCCTTAACAATCAAATTTGGCAGTTGTTCGTGTTTTTTCTGTATTCAAGGATATTACTTAATTGACGAATGTTTTCAATTTTACAAAACTAAAATTAAAAAATGAAGTTTAATAGAATTGGAACTGAACAGTTTTATTTGAAATTAATTGAAGTTTCGTTTTTTACGCAGTTTTCTAATATATCTTGATCACTCCTGACGCTATTTGTTGTCTTTGTGGAATACTTTGTGTGTTTCCATTATGATTACTAACTGCACCTCGTTTCACATGGCCGTAAAAGGGCTTAATAGCTAAGTTATGGTTCCCCTAAATATAATTTAGAATGTCACCCCTTAAACAATTTTTGACAACAAACTTTTATAGGGCAATGAACGGTGTGCATAATTACAATACCAAAGATTTAAAAATATATAGATTTTTACCTTAGTCTTGCAAATAAATGAGGTTACCTCAGAAGTGTTCGCTGGTTTCCTTGGGGGCCGACTGACCGATCAGATGAGGGTCCCTCGCAGTTACAAGCTTGGACTGGCTTAAGATGCTTGGTTCCTTCACAACACTCTTTTTATCCGACTCCACTTAACTTGAACTTTACTTTTAGAAAGGTCCGGAAAAGTCAAGTTTGTAGCAAAACAGCTGATTTTAGACGGGGGACTGATCGTGCTGCCCTAGTGTGGCGACTATTGAAACTACATTGCCTCAATTATGATTATCGGCTGTTTGGCGGTATTACAACTTCAAAAAACTTTATGTCTATTTAAACTCAGTGTTGTCTATACTCTCTGTAGGAGATTTTATTTCTCACCGATTCAGTGTTGTCTATACTCTCTGTAGGAGATTTTATTTCTCACCGATTCAGTGTTGTCTATACTCTCTGTAGGAGATTTTATTTCTCACCGATTCAGTGATGTCTATACTCTCTGTAGGAGATTTTATTTCTCACCGATTCAGTGTTGTCTATACTCTCTGTAGGAGATTTTATTTCTCACCGATTCAGTGTTGTCTATACTCTCTGTAGGAGATTTTATTTCTCACCGATTCAGTGTTGTCTATACTCTCTGTAGGAGATTTTATTTCTCACCGATTCAGTGTTGTCTATACTCTCTGTAGGAGATTTTATTTCTCACCGATTCAGTGTTGTCTATACTCTCTGTAGGAGATTTTATTTCTCACCGATTCAGTGTTGTCTATACTCTCTGTAGGAGATTTTATTTCTTACCGATTCAATGTTGTCTATACTCTCTGTAGGAGATTTTATTTCTCACCGATTCAGTGTTGTCTATACTCTCTGTAGGAGATTTTATTTCTCACCGATTCAGGGTTGTCTATACTCTCTGTAGGAGATTTTATTTCTCATCGATTCAGTGTTGTCTATACTCTCTGTAGGAGATTTTATTTCTCACCGATTCAGTGTTGTCTATACTCTCTGTAGGAGATTTTATTTCTCACCGATTCAGTGTTGTCTATACTCTCTGTAGGAGATTTTATTTCTCACTGATTCAGTGTTGTCTATACTCTTTGTAGTAGATTTTATTTCTTACCGATTCAGTGTTGTATTTACCTTGTTCCCATTTATGTAGTTACTTATTGAAAAAAGACCTGAAAAATACAGTAACTAATTGTGGAAACGTAGTTGCTTTATTGAAACAATAACCTAATGAGTCCTCACCGTTTTTTTCCCTGAAACTAAATATTCAATAACTATTTCAAAAATTTAAATACAAAATTCTACCGGCCTTGGCCGCTAGTGCGGTAGATGAAGCGTGTGTCTACGGGCCGTCTCAGTGTGTGTTTTTGTATTTGTGTGGGTGTCTGTGAAATTTTTTCGCTTTTTCAACATGGCCGTGTTATGTAACAGATATTATCAACGTCATTCTATACACAAAGTCAGGACCATGTCCTTGATTTTCTCTTTCAATGACAATAAATGTTTCATATTATTTTCATCCAAAACACTTCAGAATGAATTTCATCCTAGCTAATAAAAAAAACACAATACTCCAAATATGTTGTATCCTAGTTAACAACTACAACTGGATCTTTAAATAACCTCAATTGTAAAACCCATCTAAAAATATTAGTTACATTTTATGCATTTTAAAATTACTTACAATAATAGTTGAAATAATAATGATTGTGAAACTATTGGAATTACATAATATGCTAATTATTTTGTTTAAAATATTCAACTGGTTCTAAAATCCTATACTTCTAAGAGTTGGGAGATATGATCAATTTTCGATATAATTTTTTAAATTGTTGTTTGATAATAATCTTTCAGAATAAAAACTTTTCTAGGGGTAGATAGCAAATTTAATCTGCTCTCTCTCTCTCTCTCTCTCTCTCTCTCTCTCTCTTTCTATATATATATATATATATATATATATATATATATATATATATATATGTGTGTGTGTGTGTGTGTGTGTGTGTATTTATGTTTGTGTGTAGGTATTTGTCAATACTATTTAACATTATCTTGTGGGCAGCCTTAGCCAAGAAATTGCTACACACAAAAGGAATAAACAGTCAGACACTAAATTAAATGTTTATTTTTTTTTAAATTTCAAACTTAAACAAAAATATAAATTTGAAATTACAATATTTCGAATGTCACTAAATGCCATACATAAATCATCTTATTGAGATAAACGTTAAAGTTATAGTTTTAGTCACAATTTCCATTTACTTCCCACCTAGTTTATAATGTTTTTACTATGAATCTAACTCATACTAAAGGTAAACAATACCAACCTCGTAACAATAAACAGCCCCACAGGACCACAAACAGAAGCAATTCGAGGAGCTGCATGGCTGACCATACGTAATCTAACTCCTTCCGTGCCTACCTTTGTCTTATCAACACCAGAGGCAATCGTTATTTCCGTCATAAACCAAGGCTTACTTGATACTTAAATTACAAGCATACGAAAATAATAGCTGTACATGAAATAAACGGAGGCTAATAAAACTTTATTGCGTTCGAACATTGTGAGAACTAAAAACACTAAAAATAGTAATAAAAATATTATTTATTATGACTTTCCTGATTACAGTAAAGTATGACGTTTACTCCTTAATAATCACTCAACCGTAACGTTTCTGTACAAATTTTGCAATCTCTTTCCATTTGGTTTTATAAATGCATAGTTGTAAACGTCACATTACTATCCAATAAAGCAAAAATCAGAATATAAAATGAATCATCCATAATATACTACCACATCCATATTATAACTGAAACAAATATAAATATTCTTTTATATAGAAGTATAAATATTAAATGGTGCTTCGTCACTGGCAAGCTAGTTACTTTCGAGATATAATGTGACCCTGAATATAAATCTGGTCCGTTCCTGGATCTACAAACCTTAACTCATTGTCACACCCGAGCAGTTTACGAAGGATCCTGAATTTTTATAGTTAGTTGGCTTAAACTGTAACAGAGTGAAGCACCTGTAAACTGTTCGTCTTATGCTTTGTGGCTAATATTATTTCGCTTCACAGTTTTGTTCCAGGGGACGCTGTGGCACAGCTTATCCCCAATAGAAGTAGTCAATTTGATTTGCATGCCATTTCAGTTTCGAGTAGGTAGCAGAAGAAGAGGGTCATGTGATCTCACTATAGCTTCACTAACAAGGTACCTGTAAGGTATTTATTACATCTTACCATCACTTAGCATAAAGATATCCTAGCCGCCAGGGTTCTTGCATGGTCTGTAATTTAATACTTCCTGGAAGGATTTCTTTCTTACCAGGTAGCTCTTAGCGCTACACTTACCGTACTATTTCATTTACGTTTCTCCTGAGTATACATGGAAAGAGCTATCAGCTTTGAAACATATGGTCAACAAATCTCGTTTTTTTCACTCGCAGTAGGGATACTAACTGCATGAGCCTTAAGACGGAGGGAGCCCGCTTTAGGTAGGCTAACACGCAAGCTGGGAGGGTTTTAGGGGCCCAGACCCAAGTTACGAAAACCTCTTTGTGTAGGCTAGAAATGGGGAAATATTCCTGTAATTTTTTCGGGAGACCAGTGGTTAGAATTCCAGGCTTGATTCCAGTTGAGGAACATCCTGTGATAGGTAGTCGCCTACTACAAGCTGGTGGTGGGTAAACATTAGGTTTTTTGATCCCGCTCCTAGCGCGACACCTACCATACTGTTTCTTACTCCTTCAAAAAAGTTTATTATCTAGGAACAAGCGCGGTAGAGATACTAATCGCATGGGCATTTCAGACAGAGCCACCTGGATAGAGGATGGCTGTAATGAAGAACGGGTTCTTGTGACCGAAAGCCAGTGGCCCGATGGGCAAAAACAAAATTTCTTTTTGAGTGTCTGTCTGTCTGTCTTTCTCTCTCCCTCCTCTATCTATTTCAATTATTTACTGCTATATCATTTGATTTAAATCATATATTGACGTAAACATATGTCCAAACGTAAGGCCCTAAACTACATCCCCAAAGAAACATCAGCATCCGAAAACTTGAAAATCTAGACTTGTAAATGTTTTTTAATATTTCATGAATATTTGTAGGAATTGAAGAGATACCAACCCTCGAACAGTATAACAAAAGTAATATCAAGAGAGAAAGAGAGAGAGAGAGAGAGAGCGAGAGAAAGAGCGTTTGTGTGTGTTTACTTTATAAAATGTTAAATGTTGTTTCAGAAAACCTTATAAAAATAAAATTGCTACCGTACAAAATAATGGTAATCTGTTTACTATAATTCGAAAGATCATGTATAATATAGAACCAGTCTTACTTTAAACTAACAAATAATAATAAAACATTGCTGTAAAACTGAACAAAGAAAAGAGTAACCAGGAAAAATATTAACTTAAAGCAGCCAAACAGCAAATAGTTCTACAAAGTTTAATTAAGCAACAAATGAGTTTATTCTACTTATATAGTTGGCAACAAAATTAGGACGATATTGATGAAATAAATGGGTACAGTAATCCCAAGTGATGCATGAAAGCCTCTTAATGCTCTCAAGACAACAAACAGTACAAAACACTTAGCTTAGGCGCCAATGTTACTGGGATGATGCAATCCTAATCGTTTCCGATGACATGAAGGCTTCTGGATAGAAAATGATCACTCTAGGAATTATATTTCCTATCTTATTGTAGTAAGTAGTACATAAGTGTACTACTTACTACAATAAGTTGATTTGGAATAAATTTAAAGTCAGCTCCTTAAAATAAAAATATTAAGAATTTTATAAACTCGTTATTATTTTCTTTAAGAAATCATACTTTTTTTCCAATACAAAATGTATCAAACCAATTGCAGTAACCCATAGAAGCCTTAAAATAATTAAGTCCGTTTTATTAGATTTATTAAATTAATAATAATTTTAAGAGTATGTTGGCTACCGGCAAATTAGAGCTAGAAAACTTAATAACGTATAGTTACCTGTAAAGACTACAAATTTAAGAAAAATTATTTGAAAACCATTTAATCTAGTATTTAAAGTTTGTGTGTTCTTTACCCCCCCCCCCCCCCACACACACACACACACACACACATACACAAATCTGCGTTATAAATAAATTTATTTTTACAACAATATACTATTAAAGTAATATCAAATTTTGATTTGGTTGAACCAAAGTTAGGATTATTATCTATGATTGTAATTATTGATGATGAATTAAACTAATCATCTTACCCTGTCAGATGTAATGAGGTCTCTCACACCTTAGATTTATCTGCTTACTTGTCGTTTTAGTCTATAACTGCCAGTGTTGTGCTGTAATCAAACCATTGACTTTCACGGGGGAGGCTATTACAAATATTTTCTTGCAGCATTCCATCCTGATTAATAGTTACAGAAGTATAAAATAAACGATTAATGATTTTCAACAAATTGTATGTTATCATTTATTGTATTTACGAATTATTGACTGTAGCAAGTTAGCGACCCTTAGACGGCCATAGATATAAACCAACTAGACAATTTCAAAGAAAAATATTTTTAATATTGATTTCAATACTGACTAACATATTTTTCTATTAAAATAGTAAAGCAAGTTTCAATATAAACATCCAAAGCTTGTTATGGTTAAATAATAGCTAAAATAAATAAATTGGTTTATTTAAAAAATTACACAAAAACCAAATAAATAAAGCTTTTCAATTACCTTGCATATATTTTTGCTCAGTATTTTTTACACCTAAGGCGTACGAATTTTCAATGGTTTGAAACATCTGTTGTATTTACAGCTGAGCAGCGTATAGCGGTGTTACAGAATTTGTTTCTCTTAAAAACGCAGTAAATTAGAGAACATTTGGGATTAAATGTTTACATTTATAATTACTACGCTTTGTTTACTTCCAAAAACCTACAATCCAGTCGTATCCTTTCTAATGAGTTGAAGTTTTGCTTATGTGTTGTACCCTGATTCTACAGCCTGACTGATTATATGTATAATTCATTTTGGAAACATTTTCTCCAAATCCAGGTAGTCAACACTATTGAGCTTACAACGGAAAGTACTATTGCAAACATTTTTAAATAGCTTTAGTTACAGTGAATATCACGTTCCACTGAAACATATTACCATAACAAGTCAGGACGGTTGCAAATTGAAATGTCACATGTTTCTTTGTCGGCTGACATCTGTAATACATTTCAATTTGTGTATCAATGACACACGGACTTGTGTAATCTTTTTGCATAACCTACTTCCTGTATTTGTGATTTTCTAGGGAAATAGAATCACTTAATTAAATATATATTTCGCAAAATACAACACATTTATCAAGTAAAATGTATATTTTTACATTGGGTTTTATTAAAGGTTTTCTTTACCTTTAAACATGTTTTCAAATGTTTTTTTCCGTTTAAGAGAACCGAAATATATATTACGTCATATTTCAAGTATGTTTAATTTAGCGGGAACGTTTCGATAACTTATTCGTTATCATCTTCAGGTCTGTACATATGAATAATAATTAGTGATAATAAAAAATTATTTAATAGCTATAAACCAATTTAAATACAGATTTAAGGAAATTTATTGTCAAAGAATGTTTACAAAGAAAACATTACAAATTTAGAAAAAATGAGAAAATTACAATTTACTTAATACAAAGAATAACTTATTTTAATAGGGAGGCTGCTTCCGCTTCTCTGCGTCGTTGCCGTCGCCATGCTCGCTGCTTATTGCGCCACCGGCGTTTAGACCTGAGCTCCTTTTCCTCCTCGTCCATCATGAGTTCTTCATACATCTCGATGTGGCCTACTGCAAGGTCTTTATCCGGGATTCAGACTCCCGGAGCTAGGACGAGCTCAGTTATTTCCTTAAACGATGTATCGAGCTCGTCGCGTGGGATCAGCTCAGTACACGTGTCGTCGGCTTCTTCGGAGTCCCAGAAGAAGTACTTCCTCTTCAACTCCTCGACACGTGCCGGCTTGGTCTTCAGCCGACGGCGGCGACGCCACACTCTCTCCCAGCCGGTAGCCACAGCAGCGGGATCCTCCCTGTACTCCGTGTTGCGGTACTTTCTCTTACGAGGGGGAGCAGCCTTCTTTGATACCGCAACAGTATCCGGCGGCGACGACGACGACGACGACGCAGCCTCTTTGCTGTCCGCAGGTGTTGGCGGCAGCACCTCGGGGGAGACTATAATGCAGTTGACATCCAACAAATGACAAGGATAAACACACAATACATTAAAATACTAAATTCCGGTATTAGTTATTTTAATCAGTAAACAAAATACAACATTTAATAAAAATAAGGAAATATATGTTTTATAAATTTTAAATGATGTATTTGTAGTTTGGTGAATGAAATAACTAATACACGATTATAGTATTTTAATGTATTGTGTGTTTATCTTTGTCATTTGTTGGATGTCAATTGCATTATAGTATTTTAATTAGTTTATAACTATTAAATAATTTCTGTTATATCTAATAACTATTCATATCTACAAACCTGAAGATGGTGACAAATATGTAATCAAAACGTCGCCAATAAATTAATAAATGAAAATGCTTGACTTGTAAAACAGTTGTTTCATTTCTACAAAACATCTTAGAATATTTTTAATAATTACATTTCACTAAGTTATAGGTATTATATTTATTAAATCAAAGCACTATCTTCAGACCGTCACGATATCACGTAACAAGTTAAAACTCACTCAGAAAGAAGATCCCGTCTCTCGTAAGTTTATAGTGATATTTTGATATATTTGTGTTTAAATTTATGTTTATGAAATGTTATTTATTGACTGGTGGGTTCTGGTGGTAATATCTTCTTCCCTCCGTTCGTCCTTGGAACTCCATGCGTTGAATATGAAGTCAACGGTGTTAACGCCAGCCGTCTTGAGGATCTCTTCTATCATGATTCGCATGGTTTTCTGGTTCTTAGGTCTTGACCCTCCTGTTCGCCAGAATGGCCAAACATGTAGACCGTCGCTATTCCCCGAGACATACTTCAGAAGTCACTTATGTCGTGTCCCACGGCATAATTTTTGTAGACTACTATCACAACCGGTGGTTTTTACTTCCAGATAGAAACGCTGCTGCCCGAACATCTGTGCTACATGACGGTCCCGCAAATCCTTGTGCAATGCTCTGAACTCACTGCTCTTTCTGAGGATTAAAGTCTCTCATAAAGAGTGAGTCAGTTAAAATTTGGGGTTTTTGGTTGCTGTTTAGTTGCCTTTTTAACGACAGATAGATAATAACGTTTATTCTCTTTAGGACCGAATACTGGCCTTTCCATGATTTTTGGTAGAGAATGTATGGCATCCTCCGTAGTTATATAGTAAACTAGATCTCCTGATCTGTAGGCCTATTCTTCTTGCTTTACTTCCGAGCACAACTTCATCCTGTTACTGGACTCCTAGAGGTTATATAAGACGAGGCTTCATTTGGATTTCTATCAGTCACTTCCGGAGGTGGGGAACATATTCCACCCCTGTAGCACCCTCTTTCGGTTTAATTCTAAATTTAAGATCGAACCAAGGTTAATATTTGAAATAATAAGTTCATTAAAATAATTTTTGTAACATTTAAATTATTGGTAATATTTAAAAAAATATTTTTATTTATAAAAATACCCTTTCAGTAAGTAGATAATTAGCCTTGCAAAAAAACTTCATAAAATAATACATTTTGTTTTATTTATATTCACACACACACACACACTATATATATATATATATATATATATATATATATATATATATATATATATATATATATATATAAAGAACAAAAGTCAAAATACAAATACAAGAATTATATTTGAATTTACAATTCAAAGCTTTTCGTTTGCTAACAGTACCAACATTCTTCAGGAATATTAAACAATTGAATTGTTTAATATTCCTGATGATGTTGGTACTGTTAGCCAACGAAAAGCTTTGAATTGTAAATTCAAATATAATTCTTGTATTTGTATTTTGACTTTTGTTCTTTATTAATACACAAGAAAACATATTGCGATATTTATATATATATATGTACATATATAGTACATGGAACGAAAACTAAAAGAAGAATACGAGAATGGAGGCCTTAAAGTTAAAATAGGTAAGACAAAATGAATGTGCGTTGGAAATCTCTTGGGGATTAACTTAGTGTTAGAAGTGGGCGAAGAAATCAAAATCTGCGACAAATACAATTACCAAGGCGTGAAAATAACATAGAACCGTTAACGAAAAAGAATAAATAAAACCTAGAGTAGGGCAGTGATGATTAGCGGTAAAAAGACTGAATGTATGGCGGGACGAAATAACAAGTGGTCCGATAAATCGAATAACACCATAGTAAAGAGTATCTTGACGCATGGGATAGAAACCTCCGTAATGTTTCAAGCAGGCAAAATCAGGAATAACGCAGTAAGAGTGGACGCTTTTAGGAGACCATGACAAATCTCTAGACGAGAACATAGGAGAAATGGAATTATTACATACATGATAGAGAAGAAGGAGACAGTCGTATAGTAGATTTAGAGGAGACAGCTGTTATGGTTCGGATAAGTAAAGATCATGTCCTAGGAAAGATTACCGCAGAGAGTTGCTATGGAATGGACCCCCCCAGGGAGAAGAAGAAAGGGAAGACCTAGACTAAGTTGGAGAGAAGCCATCAATAAATCCAAGTGAAAGGAACTTATATGTGGAAAACTGATACAGTAGGAAAACATGGAGGCAATGTTTAAAAATCAGACAGCGGCAGCAGACGCTATAAAATATATATCATAGAATGATTATTATAGTAATACACGTAATCCAATTAATAATTGTTTATATACCTTTGCTTTTCTCCATTTTCGTTATTATATTAAATCTATTTTACTAATTATACTCTGTTTTGCGGAGTACTATTCACACTACATGGCAGACTCTATGCATAAGTGAATGGAAATACCAAACTGAAGCGGAAAAAAAGTTAAAGCCAGAAGATTATTGAATACATCTTTTATTTACCTCAGAACTAGAACTGTATGTAACACAATAAGGGTAGCTTAACCACTTGAATGTAAGTGGAGCTTAATGCTCATTAAACCTAATAGACCGGGTTGTATTGAGAGAAGGGTCTGTTTGCCAAAGTGCCCCTTAGCGCAATATGCCTGCAAGGTAGTTAGTATAATTAAACCTTCCTACAATGTAAGTACTATTAGCCTAATTTATTTATCGTTTATTACAGTATAAGGTGAACATACGAATGTATTAGGCTACAGAGTAATAAATCCTTATTTATACATGTGCTGTCAGAGTTAAGCCGTAATATGTGTAAAAGATAATTTTAAATATTTAAAATCAAATTATGAAGGGAATTTCAAGATATTCACTAAGTATGGACGTTTGTTATAGTTTACCTGAGGGAAATTATAGCCGGCTTTCTCAATAATATTACGTTGGATTGTATTTTTAATTGTATTAATATTATTAAAATACAAAGCACACCTGTACTTTAGTCAAAGTGCACCATTTGAAATTTTAGCCTTTTCATCATTGACCTTTTCAAGCCTTTTCATTTAGCCCTTTCATCAAATAAACACAAAATAAATGCACTACCTACCTTATAATTAGAACCCACCAAATCATGCAACATGAATGCTTCTCATAATTTCAAAATTTTCAGAATATATTTTCACTATTACTATGTTGCCTTTTACGAAAACGTTAAAATATTGAAAAATAAAAATGTTTTACTTTTTCTCTATTTCGTTACATATTTTAGTTGCAAAACTGTTTTTCCTATAAAATAAAGTTCTGTAGGTTATAATTAAGAGATTATAAAAATTGGCATTACAATCCAAAGGTAAAACTCCTTTGGGAATTAATCATGACGTCTATAATTACTTGAAAATCAGGGTTAAGTGGTTTTCTAATCACATTAATCTTCGGCGTCCGAAATTCCAATAATTAGTTGACCTACTAAAAGTTATTGCATTTTCCTAGGGAGCTTGTGAAAATTTCCACGCTCACCATTCTCTCGCTAACCTTATTTCCACAGTCTGGCCAATTTATATGTAAAATTCATTTTAGGGATGTTTTAATCCCGCCCTGTAGCGTTGACTTTTAATGAGTTTGCACATGGTCACACAGCACTTTCGATAATTCCAGTCCGCAAATTATTACTAAAAGATCTGCATAACTCATGTTTTCAATTATATTTTTTTACAGATATTAAATAATGGTAAACAAATATTCTATTTAAAGTTGCTTGTTGTAATTCACAGATTACACTATATTTAAATAATACGTAGCTAAGTGTTCCCGTTTAGAGGCTTAGCTTCGTAAGAGGGACGATTATTTAGAAGCGCATCAGCAAGTAAGCCCTTAGTTACTCACTTAGTGACGTATCACTTAGTTATAGTAAATATTCCATATTTAATTTTACTCTACAGGTCTAAATTCATGAGAATTTCAAAACCTAATATATTATACAACCACCCATAATGACACATTCTGTTGAAACATATCCCCTCACATCAAAGGCAAGAAAAATGCTAGAATAAAAATGGAAATTATTAGAAGAACTCATGCAAAAATACTCAGGCTTAGAGCATATGCTGCAGAGGCAAAATTGGACACATTAATGGAAGGGTAACAAAAGGAATAATAGAATGGAACGACCATATTGGTAGAAAGACTAAAACATACAGAGAATATTCTGTGCTAGGAAAAGCGGCGGTGAAAAGACTTGGAAAATGATGAGACGACAACTTAATTGGAACAAATTATAAAACTGCCCGAGTAACAGCAGTAGAAAATAAAAGATGAATATATTTATTCACAGTAATTATCAAGTTGTAACAACATATGTTCTCATAAAAAAACAGAATGGAAAAATTGAAATTACACGGGTTACATTGTTGACTGACATCTGCAACACATTTTAATGACACAGCGGACTTGCTTCATCTTAGAGAATCTCTTTCCGGCATTCGTTATCTTCTGTTTCTTTTTTATGTAGAAAAATGTATTTAATATACAAGTGATGTGCCAGTTCCGATTCTAGATTCCTGGAGCAGTCGATTCTAAAGGTAGTGAGTAATCGCTGATGCTCGATTCTCCAATGATGAAAGTTTCGATTCCGATTCTTGTTTTTATTAAACTGTTCAAACAGTGTGGTGTGAACGGGAAAATAATAAACTAACAAATATGGCTTACTTTTGTATTAAGTGCTATGAATGAATTAAACGAATAAAACAAAAGCTGATTTAAGATAACTAAAATATTATTATTATTTATGAAGCAACTAACGACAGTATTTCCGGGCAGTTTTTTGTCACTGCTTTTCCCGCCCTGCTCTTCTCTTTCTATCTCTCACTCTTTCTCTGTCCATCTACCTATGTATCTATTTCTCTCTCTCTCTCCTGTTTTCTCTGGCGGCAACTTCTTCATAAAAAACCTGTACTATATATTTTTTTATGTCATGCTCCAATGGACAAAGAGCAACTCTAATTAAATGAATGCATGATATAAAAATACAAAGTACAAATAGAATGAGCTTATTATATGCTCTAAGAAACATAACAATATATAGGGAAGTCAAAATTCCTATTATACTCATCTTAGTTTGCGTTAGGAATATTTCTATATATATGAGTAGTTTCCTGCCTTCCCTAACGTTGCAATATTTTCCTCTATTGACGCGTTTCGGAGTGACATCATTTTTAAAACTTGAATAGTACTCTTATTAGTACTCAAATAAATATAGAGAAGTTATTGAAATTCTAATATAATTAAAATTATAACCCTAGAAGGAAGCAAGTAACAGGAGAAGGTAATCCTGTTTGTAATAATAACATCTTGTTGGTCACGTGATTCTTATCTTCATGGCGAATTTCTGTGAAAGCTAAAACTATATCAAGTTAAAAGTCAAATGAAAACCCCTTAACACTGATTTTCAAGTAATTATAGACGTCATGATTAATTCCCAAAGGAGTTTTACCTTTGGATTGTAATGCCAATTTTTATAATCTCTTTATTATAACCTACAGAACTTTATTTTATAGGAAAAACAGTTTTGCAACTAAAATATGTAACGAAATAGAGAAAAAGTGAAACATTTTTATTTTTCAATATTTTAACGTTTTCGTAAAAGGCAACATAGTAATAGTGAAAATATATTCTGAAAATTTTGAAATTGTGAGGAACAGTCATGCTGCATGATTTAGTCTTGGTGGGTTCTAATTATAAGGTAGGTAGTGCATTTGTTTTGTGTTTATTTTGATGAAAGGGCTTGAAAAGGTCAATGATGAAAAGGCTAAAATTTCAAATGGTGCACTTTGACTAAAGTACAGGTGTGCTTTGTATTTTAATAATATTAATACAATTAAAAATACCAACCCAACGTAATATAATTGAGAAAGCCGGCTCTAATTTCCCTCAGGTAAACTATAACAAACGTCCATGCTTAGTGAATATCTTGAAATTCCCTTCATAATTATATTTTAAATATTTAAAATTATCTTTGACACACATTACGCCTTAACTCTGAAAGCACATGTATAAATAAGGATTTATTACTGTGTAGCCTAATACATTCGTATGTTCACCTTATACTGTAATAAACGATAAATAAATTAGGCTAATAGTGCTTGCATTGTAGGAAGGTTTAATTATACTAACTACCTTGCAGGCATATTGCGCTAAGGGGCACTTTGGCAAACAGACCCTTCTCTCAATACAACCCGGTCTATGAGCATTAAGCTCCACTTACATTCAAGTGGTTAAGCTACCCTTATTGTGTTACATACAGTTCTAGTTCTGAGGTAAATAAAAGATGTATTCAATAATCTTCTGGCTTTAACTTTTTTTCCGCTTCAGTTTGGTATTTCCATTCACTTATGCGTAGAGTCTGCCATGTAGTGTGAATAGTACTCCGCAAAACAGAGTATAATTAGTAAAATAGATTTAATATAATAACGAAAATGGAGAAAAGCAAAGGTATATAAACAATTATTAATTGGATTACGTGTATTACTATAATAATCATTCTATGATATATATTTTATAGCGTCTGCTGCCGCTGTCTGATTTTTAAACATTGCCTCCATGTTTTCCTACTGTATCAGTTTTCCACATATAAGTTCCTTTCACTTGGATTTATTGATGGCTTCTCTCCAACTTAGTCTAGGTCTTCCCTAACGTTGCAATATTTTCCTCTATTGACGCGTTTCAGAGTGACATCATTTTTAAAAATTGAATAGTACTCTTAGAAGTACTCAAATAAATATAGAGATTGAAATTCTAATATAATTAAAATTATAACCCTAGAAGGAAGCAAGTAACAGGAGAAGGTAATCCTGTTTGTAATAATAACATCTTGTTGGTCACGTGATTCTTATCTTCATGGCGAATTTCTGTGAAAGCTAAAACTATATCAAGTTAAAAGTCAAATAAATTTATCAATGAAGGAACATAAAACCCCCGACCATACCTAAACTCTTCCCCCTCTTCAATTCCTCTCTCTCTCTCGCTCTCTTCCTCTCTCTCTCTCTTTCTCTCTCTCTCTCTATCTATCTCTCTTTCTTCGTCTGTCTGTATTTAAAGCAATGATTAAACTTGATGCAATGCAGCGGCTAGTGCTTCTCCTCGCTAGGGGTAATTAATGGATTCAGCTATTACTGCTTGCTGAAGGTTCACAGAGGGTTTCCATTAAATGTATTTAGATACCTTACACAGGATTGTTATTCATATTGAAATAATAAATGTTTCTATAGTATGAAAGAATATCAATACTTTAAAATAGTTTCAATTAATCAACAAAGGCCTCAAAATAATAATTAGTTATCTTTTATAAAATTTTGTTTAATATAAAAAGCGCTACGCAATATCACTAAAGTTGGTAAAATTTATATTTAATCATTTTAGTAAATATTCCATCATCGTTCAATATTTGTACGTTTTCAACACATTAGAGATGCCGCAAAATACACAATGAAATTAAGTGCTAGTTTTTAGAACTTTTCAACCCCCATGGCTCCATCTTTTTAACGCATGAAGTGAGACAGGATTTCTTAAATTTTAAAAATGTATAAATTTACTTTATTAATTTATAAATTTACCACACACCGAATTAAACTTTTATCTGGCGCATACACAATTGTGTTGACTATATATGCTTGCAGCTGGTACGATAAATCAAAGAACTTTGACAGCCAAAAGACTCAAGCTGCAATTTGCATCATGGAATGGTCATATCAAGTATATTAATGTTATTACTTCTCGAAACATTCCACATTATATTTTGCACTTCTTTAGTTTAAATAGAAGTAATAATGATAGAGTGCTGGAAATTATTAGTTGTAAGAAATTAATTTATATTATTATTAATAAAGGAGTAATTGAGGGATCGTTTTGTGTAACAGTTCCATCTGGGTGGCACATTTCTGACTGGAAGGGAGAAGAACCACTTAAATCCGATTCCCATCTCCATAGTTCATGACGAAGGAGATCACTAAATCCTACTTTTGTACTTTTACCTGCCTTCTTTTACATGTAGTTCAGAACTGTCTCTTGGTTAGACCAAGAGAAGGTTAGTCCTCCTACACAAATATACTCTTTGTTTATTATCAATGGAAAACTAAAAGTGATCAGGGGATTATATATATATATATATAATATATATAAACATAGACGGTCTAATCCTCTATATATTGAAAAGATAAGGATGTAAAACTAATTGAAATTTTAATTTAAATGTAATAAAAAATGTTAGAATAATAATATATAAACAATTTTCTTCACCCAATTATGAACGGAGTACTTCCAACGCCTAAACATAATTTATAGTTAAATACAAATGAACTGGTTGCACCGAGACCTTTCTAAGCTTGTAATATTAATTGAATTACGAGTGAATATAGAAGTAAGGCATTTCAAATAGGTATTTTATAGTGAAACCACTATTGAAATAGCCAATTGGTTTCCCCACTTCAAGAATCTCCCACAGCTTTCTTGCTGAGAGTTTTCTCAATCGAACGTGATTTCATATTTTGGTGGGCATCTTTATTAAGTACCTGAAAGACTGTAGTGAACTGATATAAACCATGGGTCTCTACCGTTCAGTGCCTCGCCAAATGCTTCAACTGCCAGGGGTGGGCGTTGCCTAGTATGTATGTACTATTTCCGTGGTTATGATTGGCTCTTAAAGGCTACAAATACCATCTTAGAATGTTTATCGCAAAAAAATATAAATTATTTGTAAGCAAAAAAGGTTTGTAGAACTATAAAAGATAATGTTTCAGCTGTTCTTAATTTCCTCAATGTCAAGTACACAGATGAGATATTGTAAATAAACAAGACTTGTCAAACATTCGTAAAGAATAGATAAAGGTTGATGTAAGAAAACAACAACTTGTATCACCTCATAACAATTCAATTACCAACTTGTGGCAACACTCAAATGACTAACATAAAAATGGCCGTATAGTATCGACATTGAAGATATTGAAAATGAGCAAGAGAGAGAGTTAACGAATATAGAAGTATGGACTACTACTGTACTCTGATTTTATAATCATTATTTATTAGTTGGAAAAAACTAAAAGTTATATTGGTTGTTCAACACAGGATAAATTCAAATACTGTAAGTTTTTATAATACATTTAACTTCTGATTTTAAACTAAAATAATTATCTTTTAAAATAAAACACATTTAGATCTCTCTTTATCCTCACAAATTATTAATTAAAAGTTCGTTTTTTCAAGGTTTAATTGGTAAATTCACATTTTATTATAAATAATTTTAAAATTTACATGATTCAATAAATCTGGTCTTCTTGAAAATGATTGGCTTATGGTCAAAACCACTTTGTAAATTTAATATTTATTTATCATTATTTAAACATTTTTGTTATACTAATTAATTTTATTACTTTTAAGATTTATTTAATTTTTCAACATAGAATGACATTATTGTTTAAGTTTAATTGGTAATTTCAATTTATTAAATTTAACTGACTAAATTTGACGTTAATTTGTATATAATAGAGAATGACTTGCCAAGGATTTCCCTGCCGGTCCTAGAGTCCTCTCGTCTGGATTCCTTGCTCCCTGGGAATCGGAAGTTGCCATCCCTGGTCAGTCGATGGAAGTCTTTCTCCATTTCCGCGTCCTGGAGGCTGAGTCTGGAGCCCTTGTCCATGGATGGTCTTAGACGGCGGAAGCGTGATGGTTTTGTACCATCTGGCCTTATGGTGGTTCTTATCGCGATCCGACATTACGGCGGTTAGCACCTCGTATTTCAAACTTTTACAGACTGCCTTACAGGTCCCTAAGTTCCTGTATTTATTGCGGCTATGTAACCCTTCCCCTCTGCTCTAGGCTCGTCGCTATCTCCGTGCTTGTTTCTTGTACGGGCGGGTTGGACAACGTATCAGTTTTAACCTGCATAATTTTGTTATCTGTTTTAGAACACTGAAAAATGTCTATTATTTTAAAATGGCAGTAACTTTTTTGTTATTTGATTTAAATTCTGTTTTCATCACTGTTTATTATGGATTTTTCTGGTCATTTCAAAATGTCGATGATAGTTCTACGTGGCCGTGTTCTCAAGTTAGCATTTTTCGGCACTTAGAAATTTTTCACTCCACTTTCGTTTGTCAAATTTAGTTAGTTATTACGGTTTCATGCTATTACAATTTTTAATTTGCCTTAATAATACTTATTCAAAATTTTACTGACTTCTTGACTCTTTACTATGTTTATTATACAATAAATTATAACCTTATTATTTAAATATTAAAATTGTTATTTAAAAAATAGTAAATTATTAATTTTTTTAATTGAAACGTTGATTCAGACAGTTTCAGTGTGTGTGTTTTCTTGTATAGTAATACTAAAAAACATCTGAAATTATTCTAATACAAGAATTATTTATTAATTTTTATTCAAAGATTTTCGTTGATAAACAGTACCAAAATCATTAGGAATGAATTATGCAATAATGCGAGATATAAAACATATGTACATATATATCCCTAACACAAATAATACAGAACCTTTAAAACTCCCTTCTTAAATAGGTTTAATTGAAAAATAAACTTTTAAAATAGATTTAATTTTCTACTTTTAGAGTGAACTGTTTACTTTTGTATTTTTTAAGACCTATTTGTCATACAAAAATATGTATGTGAAATATTTTTTAATCATTACTGCATTTAGAAATATAAAAAAAATATTTCAATATAAAAATATATCTTCTACTGATTAATAATAACTGTATGTATAATAATAATAATAGACTTCAATAATTAGTCTGATAATAATAATAATAATAATATTACTGACATTTTTTTATTGTATATTAATTACCAAATTACTATTCTACAAGGTTGTCGTAATTTGAAGAATGTGCCACCTAATGTAAGGATATAAATGAATAGTTTGTGATTTATATATTAGGTCTTTAAACTTTTAAATGATGTGTTTGAAAAATTAACAGCGCTGTATTGTCAAATAAAGTACAACCGAGTGTAAAAATGTGTATGTAATATAAATTAAATCAATAATGTGTGCTGTACCTTTAATGCTTGGTTACGTGAAACATAATCAATTTAGGAATAATGATGACACATAGTTACAGACGGTTATATTTATATCTGTGAATGTAACAAAGGGTAGACTGGAGCAGTGTTGCCAAGCATACGTTATGCGCATGCGCAGATCAGAGTTATGCCTTTACATGTATCCATTAGCAACCTCGTGGCCCAGAATTCCATTGCCGCAATACCTTCTAAGCATAATATAAACATATTTCAAAGCACGGTTTAAATTATCTGCATGTAATAATTTACGTTAACATTCCAGTGTAACCGATATTTAGAAGGCTGTGTCATTATTGAAATCGGAATTTTAAGAGATTCCATATTAGGTTTTCTATCGTTATGACCAAAATATTTTATATTCTTATGAAATGTAATTTAACTAGTCTATTTTTTTAATGCTTTTGAAGTTTTATACACAGATTATTATTATGTGTTGTATTAATTGTGTTTCACTATTATGGTATGTAATAATATACCAAGTAAACATTTCATTCGTGAATTTCCGTAGCATCACTTGTGTTGCAGAAAGAGGGAAAACTTAATTACCATGTATAAATTTAACAAATACCCGGAAAAGAGTTAGACACCTGGAAACGTAAAAAAAACGTTTCCCTAAATAACCAGTGGTTATTGTTGTTGTAATGTAAGGGGAGACAGAAATGAAATTATTAAAAGGGCTGTGAGTTAATGAAAGCGTATATGCTCTGATTTTATAAATAAACTAAGGTTATGTCAAGGCGCTATTTTTTAATAGAGTGCAGGAGGAATAAGGCCTGAAGACGATAGCGTATCCGTTATTGAAACGTTGCCTCTGTAAATAAATATTTTTAATGCCACGCAAGTCAACCGCTTTTATTTAATAAAATGAAATTGTTTAGTTCTTTTTGTATGCTTCGGACTCTGGAGTAGACGTCGCTTGTCTTTGATAGTTGTTTGTTACAGGATAAAACTTAATTTTCACATTCTTCGAAGTATATATATATTTTCACTGTATTTAATAAAGTAACAAAATCTTGCGTTTTAAGATCCGTCATTGTAAGTTTCTCTTGTAGTGCTTCTTGAACTCTGTGGTGTAAAAAAAAACAAAAAACATTTTATGGAATACAATAATTTGCTTGTACTAAACTCGAACTTCCAGAAGTAGATTTTTAATTGATTCGTTTTTTTTACCTTCTAATATGAAATATACTCTTAAATAAATTAGCTACTCATTTCAAATCTTATACCTCACCTCAACAGTAGATGCTCTATATCATAGCTTATTATTGTAAGTTAATCTCGCATTTGTCTACAATATTTTTTAATATTGTTACATAAACTCTGAAATTTAAAAATGTTAACTTACAAAAATGCTGTTTATATTTCTATTGAAAACACGTTTTTTAAGTTTTGGATAAATTTATAGATTTAAACATTTTACGACGAAATAGGCATTTACATTTCATAACATATAGAAAAGAGCTTCTGCTAGCAAATAATATAACGTACTTTGTATAGGGCACAAAAATCCATAGAATGTAAACGTAAATTAAATTTGTGAGAGGTAAAATCCGATTTCACTTATTCTGGGTTTTCGGCCGGGCGTCATCCAACATTCATTTGTAATCTCTTTTACAATATTGAATAGTGACGGCTTTTACGAGTCATTAAGTCCCGTATAATCCTTGTAAAGAGAATAAATTTCCTATTCGTAGACAGCTTTGGTTTGCTGGCGTATTGAGATATTAAATATTTTTTACCATAGAAGTCGCTCAAATATTTATATATCATGATACTCAAATAAATTTTATAAATTTGGTTTCGGGTCAAACCACGATTAGTTGATATCACTAATATAGGTCTCTGGGTTTCTGTATCTGTGCGGACTTACAATTTCTGAAAAAAGAATTTTATCTCTAAAGAGAAAAATGTAATCTTATTAAATTTATTACGGAAAAGTAAAATGAATGAAATTAATAAAATTTAAATTAGGTGTTAAAAAAATAGGTTATAAATTGCATTATTTATGATATAATACAAAATATATAGTGATTTTAAATAATATATAACGCTAATAATATCACAAATGTATTTTGTATGAAAGGGCTGCATTTTAAAAACATTTTGTCAGTTATAAATTCACGAATTTTGATGCTAAACATATTCTAGAGGTAAAGAAAACATATTTTGTAAGCATTGTCAGTTCCGGGTTCTGGGTTCTAAACTAGAAGCTCTATCATCTTCTTAAGCACCTTAGCATTGCAATGAAGTGTCACAGTTGCTCTTTTTAAATGTCTCTGTCTGTCTGTATGTCTCTCTCTCTCTCTCTCTCTCTCTCTCTCTCTCTCTCTATATATATATATATATATATATATATATATATATATATATATATATATATGAATGTTTGTATGTGTTTATGTATGTTACAGATGCCTAAACAGTAATTAATGAAATTTGGAGGGTTTGTTCAACATATTCCTAGGATAGTTCGTGATACGTTTGGTGTAGATTCATCCACAGGGCATCGCCCCAAATGTCAGGATGGCTCAAAACAGATGTATATATGTATTTGTGTGTGTATGTATTTATGCACGCCTAAAACGCAGTACAGGAATTGCTGAAATTTGAATGCTTTGTTTAACATGTTCCCAGGATTATTTGTGTGATGTTTAGTGTAGATTCAGCTACAGGGCTCCGCCCCAGAAGGTTTCTGATTAATTAACACGAATATAAATTTTAACATCACGCATTTATTCTTGACACTTAATTAATACACATTATACCTATTGTTCGTAATACTATTTGTTGCAAGATTGATTTCTTACTAATATTACAATTACAAAAAAAACAAAGGTGGACTATTGAGGTTTTAGGTTATTACAATGAAGTTTAAAAATGACAGTGTTAATTTCTTTTTCTCTGGCCGTTCTATTAACAAATTTTACCCCTTATTAACAAAACTGACACTTGGTCCCCCCCCCCAATACGTTTGCCCTCTTCTGAAGTTCATCCAAGACTCCTAAACCACTTCCTTTTTCAACCTCCACCGTCATCTCTCTCACATATTTGAGTTAATTTGGTTATTCCCGTACCTATCTATCTGCCCTAACGGTAGTATTTTATAACCTAGGTATTTTGGTCCTTGGAAATTCCTATCTTAAATTAGTTAGACCCTTCTTCTGTTAAAGCTTCCCCAGGCCCTTTATGGGTACACTCGGAATAGAACAATGGTCATGTACTTTGTCCTTAATTTTAGGAACTATTCTGGTCGATTTGGCTTAATATTTCTTACGACTATTTTTCTTTTTGGATATAAGCTGAATTTATTCTTAAGCCTCAAACGTTATGTTATAATATATATATATATATATATATATATATATATATATATATATATATATATATATATATATATATATATATATCGGCCGGCGGCCGATATAGTCTCGGGAATTAACCGTGTACCGTTAGGTTTAGCTAATTGTAGAACTTTGGGAAACTTACAAAGAACGTATTAATGGTAGTGGGAGAGATTAGATTTTTAATAAAAACTAAATGATCGGGAGTTTAAAGGAGAGTTGGAAGAGAGTCTCCGGGAGAGGAAGACAGGTTGGTGGGGACAAGGATGGAAGTGTTGTAAAGGGAGAATTTTGTTAAATTAAGTCGAGTTTTTTTTATAAGTAAAATTTAGTAAAGTGCGACGTAAAGGTTTTTTGAAATATAAAGTAAGTTTTTTTTGCGTCAAGTGTAAGCGCGGAAGTGAACAAAGCCAGGATTCCAGGGACTCTTCAGAACCATAAGTATATTTGAATATATGTGTAGCCAACAGACATCTATCTTTCAGTTTAAAACAAATTTTAAGTTCATCAAAATTTATAAAAATTATTCTAGTCACCATTTCTAATTTAAAAGCAAAGTTCCCGTAATAGCGACCCCGAGAGCAAGAATGAAATTTTAATACTGTTTTTTTATGTTATTCTATTAGAAATATAAATCCTCAGAAGTCCACCTTTTATCATTGTAATATTAGTTAAGATATCAATCCTGTCACTGCACAATATTAATATAAATTTGCAATAATGTGTAGGGTTAATTGAAGAGAATAAATGCAAGTGATGTTTAAAAATTGATAAGATTGTTAATTCTTTTATAAACCTGAAGGTGTGACATTAAAAGGTAAGGTAAATAAATAACATTTAAATATAAATATAATTATAACAAAAGTTAACTTATAATATATATATATATATATATATATATATATATATATATATATATATATATATATATATATATATATATAGTCCAGTATAGTAAATCTAATCCAATCATGTCCAAATTATATTTATAATGAAGGAGGTTGGTGATGATTTGGTATGTCAGTAAGCGGTCGCGTTAAAATGAATAAAAAGTGCAGCAGCAAAACTTGTAGCAAAACGTTTGAGTTGCAAAAGATACATTTATCCAATAAACGTCCCTTGCCACAAGGCAACCTTTTATTTATCCAGGCCTTGGGTACGTTTAACCTAGTTGCAATGGAGCCCGAGCTATGTCTAGTATAGAAACTATTAAGTGATTCACTCTGGGCTAAGTAACACACTTTTTTATCAGTGCATTCTCGTGTTTCTCGAAGTCGATACATTTGTCGTGCTCAATATTAACTTTTGAACGCAAACCATTTTCAAACAAACGTCTAAGTTCTGCATGAGTTTGGGTAGGTGACATTGTGAACACATGTTGCACAGAATGCAAGGCCCCACAATGCATGCAATCTTCATTCATCAAGCCTACATTATGCGAATCTATATTATTCTCAAGTACTAATATATTTCTGAACGTTGGGCTACTGTCAACGTCATTCTGTCAAGCAATGTTATTGGCTTCACGAACAGCTCTCCTTCTTTCTGCATTGTTTCTGAAGACAACCCTATTCTACGTGGCCTCCCCCTTACGTTCATATTAAACTACACAATAAAATATATAATATAAACACAGAAACTATAAAGACTATTAGCAAAAACCTATAACTACACAGAAACATCAATACTGTTCAAATATTTGTTTGTTTACAGATCATAATCATCTGTTTTTCATAGTAATTTATTCACATAACCTTGTTTAATATAGTAAAATTATTTGTTTGTTTACAAATCATACTCAGCTGTTTTTCATTGCAATGTATACTTATGGAGATTTTGGTAACTTTAAGCCCCTCAAAATCTTATAAATTTTAAATTGAGAAAAACTTATATTTTCCCCGCTATTTGTGTTTATACCTTTAGTTTGATCCATCCGCCAGATATGTACGACTTTCCAAGCTTCCACAATCTTTCTCTCAAAATTACATTTATATATTAATTTATATATTAAAGATAAGTTATTATTTCGTTTTAGATTGCCGGACCAATTTATTATAAATCTTTGACATCTAATAAATAACAAATAGAATAGACAAGGGGTTACCAAAGCCCCAACAGAATGTATTCGTAAAATTCCCTCAATATTACCTTGAGCTGCTTAGGCAGTTAATTACTCTCTAAGCCGCAACCTAAATAAGCCCAAGTGCGCCTAATTCTGCAAATACAATGAATGTAGATAATCCTTGGAAATACAGATATATTGGCTTTAAATGTCACCGGAAAACAAAACCGAAATAATTTTCAAAGTTTGGGCTTTACAATTCACAATATATTTTGAGAGATTAGAGTATGATTCCATGTTTTCCACCAGTTACAAGTTTTCTAATACCTAGTATGATAATATCATTTCAACAAAAAAGTCGAATGGTTTTTAACAGCTGTGATTAAATCTATAAACCATTAATTAACCTATTTCGTTTTATATCTCTAGATTTTTTCTGTTTTATTTCTATTTTAACCACTTTACGATAAAATTTCTCTCAATGGACAACCCTCAGCCATAATTAGTCTGTTACAAAGTGGTTCTAGTGTATTATATAGTCATCGCTATAATTACGTTGTGACGAAAATATATAAATAACATTATATTTCACGTGACTATGTAATTTTAACAATTTTTTTAAATAGTCCTTTAGAAAGGTCACACAGAAGTCACTGTGTGATTCTAGCATTATGCGTTCTAGAGTTTTAAAAATATAAATATAATGTAAAATATAAATATAATAATTAATAAAGATATCATCTGAAAATATAATAAAAACTTGACTTATCTATCGAAACATAGATTAATTAAATTTCCGTATTTTTTGAATATATGAGGATTTATTTATACTTAATTTAATAATATTTAAAACCTTTTTAATAAAATTAACTAATTTTCTTGCTTTCCAAGGAACGTATATTAGAACAACAATGGTTTGAAAATGTAGGAATGGACGAACATATCTCTGCTAATATATGCACTAACATAAACGTTTGTAAATGAAATGTTACAGAAGAGTAGGCGAGCAACATCATAAAGTTAGCAATAATATGGTATAAAAGCGAATTGTATTTCCGTAACACGTCTATCCAGGCAGGGAGAAGGAAAAGTAGATGTTACGTCGACTTCATGGTTAAACTGGTTTTATTGTAATTCAGTGCTGCTTTTAATAACATGTGTTATACGCAAAGGTGACGCCTTACATGTTGTAATTCAGGGTTTACGATGACGTACAACAGTGTAATTTTCTTATCGCTTATTACATATACGAATCTTCGCAGCTAAATCTTTAATGACTAGGGGCTTAAAGGCAGGAAAACATAAAAATATAGCGTGGAAACGACACTTATAACAAGATTTAAAACAGGTAATTTTGTCACGCATTGCTTTTCTAAATAATACTTAAAAAAAAAAGAATCACTATAGACCCTGGTTATTTTGAACCATCCGTGACCAAGGAGAATCGACGTACCGTGTATATAGGTCAACAGCACTGTATCTGAGGAAACAGGAAATTTACACTGCACTATACCTACAATAGTTGCCTTGGTAAAATGGAGAGAGGGAAAATATTTACACAGCGTAAGGAAAGGTAAAAACAAGGTGTAAACTGTAAAGTAACGTCTACTTATTACGAAAGTAAAGTATAATACGGATCATCAAGTAAGGCTAATGTGCCTTATAACAATGCATCCATCAATACATGAGTGCACGATCTCTATATCTTCCTGGTGCTCAAATTAAACTCAACCAAGTGCGATTTTCCTTTAGCTTCAGTTTTTACGTCTGCATCTTCGAGGTTTTAGACAAAATTTAGTGTAGTTGAGTAAAGAGAGAAGGCGCTTTTCATTGGAAGGGTAGGTGTTATGTTTCCGCATAAGTATAAGTTCCCGTGGGAGAGAGCCAAAAGTGGATGAGATGTGTTAGGTAGGACCTGACAATTATATGATTCTGTTTGTAAGTGGTCATGGATATTTCACAGCTAAGAACCTTCTTAGCTTAAGGATGTGTAAAGTGGCGTGTGTGAGTTGGGAGTGAAGGGGGTGTTTGAAGGCCAGTGTGTGTCAATATGGTCCAGGTGATGTGGAGTGCGGTGCCAAGACCTCCGTGCCGTATCAAACCCATAGTAGGCTGTCCGTGTAGGCAGGGGCTCCAGGCTTTCCTTGTAGGAAGGGGGTGTTTGAAGGCCAGTGTGTGTCAATATGGTCCAGGTGATGTGGAGTGCGGTGCCAAGACCTCCGTGCCGTATCAAGCTCATAGAGGCTGTCCGTGTAGGCAGGGGCTCCAGGCTTTCCTTGTAGGAAGGGGATGTAGGCTGCCCATGTAAGCAGGAGCTCCAGGCTGTCCTTGTAGGAAGGGGATGCAGGATATCCGTGTAGGCTGGGGCTCCAGGCTTTCCTTGTAGGAAGGGGATGCAGGCTGTCCATGTAAGTTGGGGCTCCAGGCTGTTCTTGTAAGAAGGGGATGCAGGATATCCGTGTAGGCTGATGAAAAGGTAGTCACCAGGCAAGATCTTATAAGTGGGATCTTAACAGATTGTACGCCTGGACCATAATGATACAAAGTTATCGTGATAGCCAATGTACTGCAGAATCCATCCAAATGAAGGATGATCCGAATCAGTATTTACCTTGACACTAAAAATAGAGAGAATATTTTAATACTGAATGGATCAAAAGTTATTTTCATATTCGAGCCGAACATTTTAAACCCAAATTAGCAGAAATAGGAACACGGCTACCCGACTACTCACACACCGTCTTGTTTGATGATTCATTTCGTTTGGACCTCATCGATATGTGCATCATATCAACCTTAGACTCAGCATACAAATAAAATATGGATGATTTTGTTTAGATAACTAAAATCCCACTTCCTAAATTTCCATTTTCATAATTACAAGTTTAGTTTTATAAGAAGTATGCATTTATGCGTCCTGTGAAACTATTTCACGTAAATATTTGACAAGCCTTCTGAATAAATCATTGCAAATTTCAGCACACTTTTAAATGAAAAAATAAATAACTATTCCCAAGCACAGCTTAGTTGTACTGACCCTCACGACCCGTAACTTATAAAGATTGTATTTAAAAATTTAATTTGACTATACAATTTGGTGTTCTTTGTTATAATGTTTAATTTGATTATATATTCAATGAAGCTGAAATCATAAACAAATAAACACTTTATTGGTAATTCACTATGCAGTACGATAGCTTATACTCCGTTGGGTGTTTTTAAAGCCAACTCTTTGTTATTAATTTTGTTATCATTCTATTCTTCGCTATTTCCTTCAACAATTATGACGTCAGCGATACAAAATTCTATAAAACGTACATGTTACATAAGTACAACGCAAATTACTTAGCAACCACCAGTAGTTATATGTGCATTCTTTTATAACAAAGCTAACAACGATTACAAAACTCTTAATAATTAAGCTGACATGTAAACAAACAACATTGGTATTTTATGCAACATGTAATGTTGATGATAGAAAGTATTATAGGGACAACTCGCAAATCCTCGATAAAGTAGGGAAGTCGTTATGCAAGGAGTCGTAAGTCGGAAATTGAATACGAGTTTCCAAGCGAAGGAGAACGTAAGGGAAATTACATTTTCTGCAGAGGTAATCTTTTCAAACCAAATCGCTCGTAATTAAAATTTCCAAGAATGACGTATGACTCTTATTATATACCATTGAATGTGGGATTTTTAATATTGAAGATATTTCCCAAGAAATATAAACAAACTTTTATTTCTTTAACTTCAACTATATATTTTACTTCTGACAGATTTGTTAAATTGAGAGATTTCACAAATAAATAAATAAGCAGTAGTCATGAAAGCATGTTGTGAATACACAAATGTTTGTAACTTTAACATCTTCTCATAATTTATAAAGATCTCTGTTAATGAACAAATTTTTAATACATAAGTAAACTGTTTGGTTCTGTCTTCAACTCCTATTGATTACACTATGGATGTAATAAAATGTGTTTAAATTAGCAATGACTTTTATATTAGAATATGAACTGCAATTTCGGCAAACACAGTATCAGTTAATGCTCGATAATAAGGACTCTTAATTAGGTCCTAGGAAAATGACTTGCATATATAGGAAGTATGATCCTTGTATATTATAGTGTAAGTGATATATATATATATATATATATATCTTGATATTTTTTGTTGTCCAATATTTTTCCGTTGCATTGACTGTATGAAGTTAATATATTACTATTGTAAATACTTTTATCCACCACTAAGTGCATTAATTTTACCTTTTGTGATGAGGCACCTTTCGGTCAATTGATCATTGTCGAATCACTCAGGGTTATTCGACAATGGTCAAATGACCGAAAGGTGCTTCATCACAAAAGGTAAAATTTTGAACTTAGTGGTGGATAAAAGTATTTACAATATTAATATATTAACTTCATATTATATATATATATATATATATATATATGTTTTGTTGTTTATTAATCTAAAACATATAAGGTTATTCAAATACAATAATATTTATAATTTATATTCATTAATAAATATAAATTAATGAATATAACTTATAAAATATATTTTTATTTGAATAACCTATATATATATATATATATATATATATATATATATATATATATAATATTAAATATGGTGATATGTTTTCTTGTAATATAGTTAATAAATTAAAAATATTTTTAAAACAAGAATACTTTTAATGAATATATTTATTCAAAGCTTTTCGATGATAAAGACATATGATTTAATTTTGTAAAAATATTTTATTAGATAATTATTTTTCTGAAGATGGTAGTACTATTTTATCGGCGAAAAGCTGTGAATAAATATATTCATTAAAAGTATTCTTGTTTTTGAAATATTTTAAATTTATTATATATTCAATTATAATTCTTGTATTTGTATTTTGACTTTTGTTCTTTATTAATACACAAGAATACATATTGTGATATATATATATATATATATATATATATATATATATATATATATATATATTTGACGATTTTTCTTCCATATTTCAAGCACGAAATATATACTTAAACCTAGTATATTATTAAGTAATACAGAAAAAATATTATTATTGAAGGAAAGAGTTAATTTAGACTTCTGCATCTTTGAATTATAGAAAATATATGACAAAGAATTTTATCTGTCCATATAAAAGGATATCATGACAGGTGTGTCCTGTACCTAACGTAATACCACAATATAATCTGATACTCTACGTAAGCCTACTGGCTTTCCACGAAGTTAGGTTGTGCCTCAGAGTTGTCCTAGATGCAGTAAGAACATTCAGTGAGGGATTATTGTAAAGACATGTCTCACCCCGTCTAACTAGCTCTTACTGTGACCCGAGTGGGTCCGAGAAGTTTACGTCTCCCTTTATACACTCCTTACAGTGTGTCAGCAATACAGTTAATAAGCAATTACGTAATTATTATATAAAGTAATTTGAGAAAAGTCATCCCAAGACTGTTTTTATAGCATAAATATAGACAACTGTATCTCATGAAATAAATCTTCACAGTAATATGAATGAAAGTAAGATGTGATGTCTGTTTTGGAACGTAAACAAAGTTTCGATGTCTCTGGTCAAAGTTAGCACGGACTGTTTCTCTCTGGGACAAATGTATGTCTGAATTCCAGGAAATGTTACAGTGATACCTAAAAAGATTAATTTCCCGGGAAACAGTACCTAAACGGTTAAATCTCGGTGCACCATGTATTCAACAACGTAGTTTCACTTAAAAATTTATCGAAAAATGTAAGTATTTTACGTATTTTTATCTAATATTTAAAATATATAACATATTATTATTAATAAATATAGATTACTATTTTTAAGATATATACACTACACAGCCATATATATACCTCTTTAAATATATGATTTCATACCATTATAGTTTCAAAATTACTTAATTTTAGCATAAACGGATAGTAATGAAAAAAGAAATTTGAACACTAATGCTTGAGAAATGAGTACTTATTGTTAGAATAATATCTTATTACGTAATTACATTTAAGAAATAAATCTAAAGAAGAAATGGATCACAAAAGTTAGAACAAGTCGGACACCAAAATGGTTATTTTAACTAGTAAAAATATAAATCCAGGCCTAATATTATAACTATTATTCTACATTTCTACCCAAGAAACATTTTGTGATACAATGTTTTTCTACAGCATGGTCAAATAAATAACATTAAACATTCAATTTAAGGTTCTTTAGAGTAAAACTTCAACAAAAACAAAAATTTTGTGAATTGTCACGAACACTCAGCTTATAAATAACTATGCAAGAGATTGCATTTTGTCTACGATAACATGTCCTAATAAAATCATTATCCCGAAAATCAGGTCTCTTATTAGAATGCAGATACTCCAAATATAGGGTTTGGTAAAGCTGATCATAATTACGATAAAATTGTTGACGATGATTCCAATACTAGAAAAAACGAAAGTAAGTAATACAAAAGTTACTTAGCTTTCTGAAAACAATTACTTAAATGACTGTACATTCCATCGAAATGTACATAGGGTTAATCCTCAAGCAACATATGTACTAATTGTTTTTATGTAATTGCGAATTATTGTAAACATTTTTATTGCATTTTTAGCATGTTGCCATTGTGGTTATAATGATGCATACATAATTAAAGATAAATATTTTAATGACTAATGTTTAGTCAGCGTCAGTGACTGGACCAGACAGTGACTTTATAAGAAATGGGCAATTTCTCCTTAACGCAAAGTAGTGAAACACCTTGTTCTAACGTTGGAAGCTAAACTGAACTGGAAGTACCACGAGAAGAAAAAAAGTGATGCAATGGAGGTTGGGTACAAAAACTAGAACGGCTCATGGGTCTGTAGTTCTTAGTTGAGGTTCTGCAGCAGATTGCTGGTGTAGATCAAGTGCTCAACCCTGTACGAACACTCTAGGGATGCACAAAGGACTGCAATCTGTAAGCTTTTCCAAAATAAAGTATTGAGATCCATAGTAGAGGCTTTATGGTGTATATCAAACTCTGTCATGCATAGTTACCTGGATTTGAAAGAGTGGCACATCCGCAGGACCATAACCCTATAGCTAAATGGCTGGATTACATGATGCCATTGCGCAGGCGCAGGCTTATCAAGGCTATAGACTTAATGGTATCATCAGAAGTCGGATTCGTTAACCAGAATAAGCCTACAATTTCAACCACCCTCAGACAGCAATATGTTTTTTACTTTTCATACACAGAAAAATAAATTGTTGAAGCAACATTCACCAGAAGCGTGATCAAGGTTATGTTTGCATTAAATAAACCACAAGAAATCACATAGTCCTCGTGTAGAATTCAGGAGTACATGTACTTCAACTGCTTGTGTACACTTTTATGCATATTTGATTGAAGAACACAAGAAGGTCATCTCTTGTATGTCGTATTTCTATCTCCAGAAGTGTACAACAAGGTAGGGATAAAAACATCGGTACGAAAGAAAGTATAGCCATGTATACAATCACAACAATGTTAAAGCAGTTTTAAAGTACATCCAATTATTAGACTTTCATGTACAAAGTACATTGCAAAACTAGTAACATAGTAGTCCATGATAAAACGCAGAGCGTGAAATAGTTCGTTGTAAACCTTCTTAACATACCTAAGCTTCTGTTTGATCATGTTATGGCCTGACGTGGGAGGTGCGCTGGTGGATTCTACTGGAGGCAGGACGTGCAGTATGCAAATGTCTGGCGAATCGTTCTGCAGGTACTCTTGTGTGTGTATTAGGCATTTTTTCGCCACTTGCATGTGGCTACGGATTCCCATCACTAAATACCCGTAGCCAGAGAACAAACCCCAAACCATTCCTAACATATGCAAGTGGTGTACATATAAAACATAACTAACCACAGGGTGGTTCAGGAAATTGGTCAAAGGCATAATTAATATTTGTAAAACCATCAATGTGGCTTTTGTAACCACAAGAGAGATAGTGTACGCTCTGTTTTTGCAGTGATCAACCAAATACTCAAGATTTTGCAATCTTTTGTCGACGCTAGCCAGAGTCTCAAAGATAAGTAGATAGAGCGGGTACTTCTTGTGTGTTTACCATAGTGAATGAAAACCACATAAACGAAATGTCAAGATAAGACCGCCTGAAAAAAAATATCCACAATGTTCTGGATTCTAAACCCCTCAATAGGTATGAAGAATGCACTTTAGAATGCACATTAGAACCACCGTGTACATAGCGTACAGACATTTGCGGCATCTCTCTTTTAACGACACAACTGAAATTCCGTAGAAGACCGACATCACTGAAAACGGCGCATTGCTCCATATCACGTCTCTAGCCATTGCACTATAGAACAGTTCTATCAGATAGGGAGAACGACCTATATATTAATAAAATTAGGCTTTGTTTCTGAAGTGTTGCCATGGAGACGATATGTGTCATCAATCGCTTCGGGGAGGTAGTTCAAAGTTTCAGGTGACAGCTTTTATTGATAAAAATGTAATTTGGATATGTAATATATTTATTTACTTTGTTTGTTTGCTTAAAATGAATAATGTCCTAAAACACAGTGGCATAACAATATTCGACGCAAATTAATTAAATATCAATACATTATCCGACTTATCAACGGAAGGAATGGATTACAATTATTGTTATTAAATATTTAAATTTAGAACAAATGAAAGTTGAATTGGAATTATCATTAGCCATAATTATGAATAATTTATCATCTTAGTGTTTGCACATTGTCCGAATAATTTTACTGCAAACATTGGACAACTAAATTTATTAACAGGCGCAATAATGGTTATGTATAATGATTATTTGTGAATAACATAAGTTTAAATATAATAGGAACTAGCCAAAATTTAAAAAACAATTAAATAATATAAGATAGTTTAGGAAAATATAATACCACACTGAAGAGCATCTTCCACGTTTTACATGCCGAGGTAGGTCGCACACGGACACTAAATTCAGAACATTACTATATTTCAATCAGAAGGAAAAAACGGTCGATGAATATAAAGAGTTGGTAGAGTTACTAGTATGATTAAATTAGTTGTAGCGATTTCAAAACAGGTTTTTGGTTACTAAGTCCTGAGACAAAAGATAAACCCAACGTTTGCGTTTTATACAACAAACGGAAAGTATTTGTCCCAGCGACTTCGTTTGGCAACATCACGCGAAATCAGTTTTAAAGTTCATTACTAAGATTAGATGCCGTTATTTTATAATTACACAAACGTAAAATAAACAGAATTTTCTTAAACTCTTGAAGTGGGTATCTTTTTCCTGAAAATGTAACACAAACTTAAATGCGCGTCTCCTTGATAATCATGATAGCGGATGATGTACAAACCGATGATAAACTTGTGCGAAAACCACTAAATTGCGAAATTTTTCCAATGTTTTGAATTTATTAAAGTTTTGCACTGATAAGTAATATAACTGCAAAAGCAAAAGTTTTAAATTAAATTAACGACAACCAGAACAATCTGAAAGATTTCGCACATACTGAACAATCTAATCTGATATCTTTATAATTTTTTAAATGCATTATTTATGAACAAATTGAAATTTTTTTAACTTTAAAATAACTGTTCCGATTTGTTTTTAATGTTGGTAAATAATTATATTATTGAATAAAATATAGTAATGATATTTTCATGATGTTATTTGGTTATAATAAAATACAATATATACTTTATCAATGGTATAAGCGGCTGTTTCTATGAGGGTACATTTAGTGGTACCCATCGGTAGATATTTTTGTGTAAAGTTTTACTGAACGTAAACAATAATATAGGTTCACAATTAGACGATCAGAATGTAAATAAAAAAATCCGAGTAACGAAAATGTGTCTATAAATAGTCTACAAAGGCGTAGGAAAAATAAATATAATAGTTGCCAAAACTATCAACATGTTCTGTAGTAAGTACGCAAAACTTAGGAGAAAATCGATTGATATAGCGACCTTGCGTTCGTTAAGAGTGATTTATCGATAGATGGTTGCTTATAAAAAAAAATAGCAACCTTTCCTGTGCTCCAACAACCCCCAGTTTGTTCTCGGAAGCTTATACTTCTCGAAACAGTCACTGCCGTTTAGTTCATAAGTTGTTGAATGTATTTCATTCCTCTACAGAAGTGGGGTGCAAAACCCTTTTGCAATCTTATATTCTACCACAGATTGTTATTTTGTTTTTCAAATAAAATAGCTTTCTTGTAAATAGTTTGTAAATTAAAAGTCATTGCCCAATAATCTAGAGGAGTAAAAAGAGACTAGCATTTATATATATATATAATATGTATAATATAATATGAAAATATAATTCTTGTATTTGTATTTTGACTTTTGTTCTTTATATATATATATATATATATATATATATATATATATATATAATAAACAGACTAGTAAAAAATTCAATTTGCTTTAGAGAATGCCACTACTTTAATAAAATATAAATCAATATATGAAAACTAATGAAAAGGAAACATTAACAGGGTTGAGACATTTTTCTCTTCAGTGACTAAATATGATAGTGGAAGAAGCAATAGATCACTTTCGCAATTCTCTTAACGCCATACATCTTCTTTTGTGTATACAAATTTCCCTTTCATCCCATATAATTTGATTTGGTTGTTATTAAAATACCTATAAGGTGGAAGTTCACCCATTAGGGAGCTGTAGTGTATCATTGAATACTATTTGCAATCCTGGATCGACTTTATCAAGGAAAAAACAATTTAAGATGAAGTTTGAGTAACATGTTCTAAATATTAGATCATGGCAGAACGTACACGTTATGTCCTGCGTGTTCTTCAGAGATCTCGGCTTCACATTTAATAGATACAAATTTTCTCGAAGAAAATTAACAGTAGATTATTCAGTACAATATGTTTTTCTGAAATATAAACACTAAAACAACTGTTTACAGTCGTACGTAATTTTAGGTGATACAGGTATTGATACAGGTATAATAGGTCTAAGATGAGTTAAATATGGAAGCCAGAGGGAGTTGGCAATGAAATATTTCACATTAGGACAGTAATTGATAACTTACTCTTTAAACATCCATTTTATTTTAATATACGCATTTAACGGAACGTATATTCTTACGACATACATAACAATATTTACATTTTAAAATTTACAGCTAAATTAAAACCATTTGTTAATTCATAATATTGATCTTATATTAACTTTAAATACAATATTAGAAATACACATGTAATGAAATTTATTACCATTTACCAACTAGAACCTTTAGAAAACTTGTAATAATAAAATCTCTGCATACAATCTTCATTTAACAAGTATATAGAAGTCATTATATAATATGTGTTTTTTTATTGGGTATTTTTCTTAATAATATTTCAAGAACCTACAAAATTTAAACTATTTTTTTTACCAAAAAGATTATGACAATCAAATGGTGTTTAAACTATTAAAGAAAAATATACGTCAGCTAATACATCCATTTATATGTAGTTTTTTTTCTTGAAATGATAAATATTTTTTAAGCCTCAACAATTAACTGCTTTTTATCTGTAAATTAAAGTTTTAACGACATGAAAACGGTAAGGAATAGCTTTTCAAAATTCTTTTTTACTACCTTTTTTTTTCTTTGGAGAGACAGCAAAATAAAATCTACTACCTACATTAATCAGAAATGCGAACAAGCCCACGTTGACAACAAAGAGGCCACACTTTATCACATGGTCTTCTTTTACAGGATCCAGTAGGACATATGCAGACACATCTTGTGTAAACTCTAGTGTTTATTTATTTGCATATACAGCAAATGAATTGTGCTACCTACATTCACCAGAAGTGCGAACAAGTCCACGTTGGCAACAAAGAGGCCACACGTTATCACATGGTCTTCTTTTGCAGGATCTAGTAGCACGTATGCTGTCACATCTTGTGTAAAGTCTAGCGTTTATTTATTTGCATACACAGTAAAACAAAATGTACTACCTACATTCACTAGAAGTGCGAACAAGCCAACGTTGACAACAAAGAGGCCACACAGCATCACATGGTCTTCTTTTGCAGAATCCAGTAGGGCATATGCTGCCACATCTATCGTAAAGTCTAGGGTTTATTTATTTACATATATAGCAAAATAGGTTGTACTACCTACATTCACTAGAAGTGCGAACAAGCCCACGTTGACATCAAACATTCCACACGATATCACATGGTCTTCTTGCTGGATCCAGTAGCTCATATGCTGCCACATCTTTTGTAAATTCTTACATTTATTTCTTTGCAAGGACTGCAAGACATCTTGTTTCGTTTCTTTTATCTCACACTCCACAAGTGTACAGCACAGAAGTAGTAAAAGCATTGGTAACAGGATAATAATAGAAAGACAAACAAGTAACTCGAATCTGTTGTCAGTGAAATGTTTTAAAATATAGCCTAGTGATACCACCTGGGATACAAGAAAAAAAGCCCAACTACTAATGTAATAGCCCACGGTAAGGCGCAGAGCTTGAAATAGTTCGTTGTAAAGCTTCTTAACATTGCTCAATCTCTGTTTGAACATTCCTTGGCCTGACGTAGAAGGCGCACTGACAGACTCTACTGGAGGCAGTACATCCAGTATGAAAATATCTGGTGATCCGTTCAGCAAGGTTTCCGCCAATTCACTTAAGCATTTTCTTGCAATTTTCATCCGGCTACGGAGCGCTAGAAGTAGAAAGATAGAGCCAGTCAAGATTGCCCAAAACATTCCTATCATGTGTAAATGGTTAACGTGAATTATGTAGGTAACCACAGTGTTGTCAAGGAATGGTAACACGTTTAAGTTAATAGAGTACATAACCACGCACGTAGCGTTCAATGCAACGAGGAGGAATGCATAGATTCTAGGTTTGCAGTGGTCTACAAAGTGCCCAAGACTCAGCAACCGCTTGTCAACGCTAACCAGAGTATCAAAGATGCGTAGGAACAGTGGGTACTTCTTGTAGGCATTCCATAAAGTTTGAAGAAAAAAGGTACGAAGTGATACCTCAAATGCCAAAGCAAATAATTGTTCATTACCTTCATATTTCTTAATTATAGTAGGTATAACCACTGCACTTGTGAGACATAGCAAGCCCATCAGGAACAGGGAGTACATTGCATTCAGCGCCTTTCGACTATGCTCCTTGAAAGACACGACTGAAATGCCGTAAAACTCTGACATCACTGTAATCGGGACGAAACTCCATGTTAGGTCCTTTGTCATTGTCCAACCGACTAATAATGTTACACTGTGGAATGATATTGGTTTTTTTCTTCATAATTCTTTGTTTATTATCTCGTTGTTATGGAGATGACCTTACAGGTTTCTACTTTATTATTTTATTTGCATTTGCTGAAACAACTTTGCAGTTTTACATAATCAATACTACTTTTATGTTCAATACTTTTGACACTCTAATATTGAATGTGTATATGGACGCATTAGGGACTTCATGGAACTTCTAAAAACAATTGTATCTTTTCATCTGTCTACATGCATTCCCTGTAGTTAAAATCAAAATTGTTTCGAATATAACCAAGCTATAAATTTATCTGGTTTTACTACTGACCGGGTACTATTGAATACTCGATATTTTCATTTTTAGTTTTAATAAACTATTTAGCGACATTATATTAAAAAAAAACCTTTATTCACTCCCTCTTGCCTTTCCTTGGTTAATGTTACGGCAAAAATCGTATCTCATATAAAACTCTAAGATATTTCTGTAGAAGTATCACTAAAGTAGATAATTCCTGTAGATAGCCTTCCTTAAAATTGGCTATATTACAATATTTCTATATATCTTTGGAGTAGATGTTGGTACATACAAACATGATGTGTTAGGAAAGAGTGTCGCGTTATTACACCTAGTGGTTTCACTGCTGAACATACTGCAACAATGTTATCCATAGATTTATGTATCTGTGAAGTGGTACACTGTTTATTTTCTACCAACATGTTATCTAACTATTAGTTACCTGTTGCCTATAACCAGGTTATAGTATCCCTTGTGTCTAGTCAACCACATACAAGCACTAATGACGGTATGATTTCAACTTGGTTATGTTATCCTCTGTTTATAGTCAACCACATACAAGCTCTAATCATGATTTACCCACAACCATAATATGTTATCAAATTTTTCTAGTTAGCCACATACAAGCTCTAATCATGATTTACCCACAACCATAATATGTTATCAAATTTTTCTAGTTAGCCACATACAAGCTCTAATCATGATTTACCCACAACCGTAATATGTTATCAAATTTTTCTAGTTAGCCACATACAAGCTCTAATCATGATTTACCCACAACCGTAATATGTTATCAAATTTTTCTAGTTAGCCACATACAAGCTCTAATCATGATTTACCCACAACCATAATATGTTATCAAATTTTTCTAGTTAGCCACATACAAGCTCTAATCATGATTTACCCACAACCATAATATGTTATCAAATTTTTCTAGTTAGCCACATACAAGCTCTAATCATGATTTACCCACAACCATAATATGTTATCAAATTTTTCTAGTTAGCCACATACAAGCTCTAATCATGATTTACCCACAACCATAATATGTTATCAAATTTTTCTAGTTAGCCACATACAAGCTCTAATCATGATTTACCCACAACCATAATATGTTATCAAATTTTTCTAGTTAGCCACATACAAGCTCTAATCATGATTTACCCACAACCATAATATGTTATCAAATTTTTCTAGTTAGCCACATACAAGCTCTAATCATGATTTACCCACAACCATAATATGTTATCAAATTTTTCTAGTTAGCCACATACAAGCTCTAATCATGATTTCCCCACAACCATAATATGTTATCAAATTTTTCTAGTTAGCCACATACAAGCTCTAATGATGGTTTACCCACAACCATAATATGTTATCAAATTTTTCTAGTTAGCCACATACAAGCTCTAATCATGATTTACCCACAACCATAATATGTTATCAAATTTTTCTAGTTAGCCACATACAAGCTCTAATGATGGTTTACCCACAACCATAATATGTTATCAAATTTTTCTAGTTAGCCACATACAAGCTCTAATCATGATTTACCCACAACCATAATATGTTATCAAATTTTTCTAGTTAGCCACATACAAGCTCTAATCATGATTTACCCACAACCATAATATGTTATCAAATTTTTCTAGTTAGCCACATACAAGCTCTAATCATGATTTACCCACAACCATAATATGTTATCAAATTTTTCTAGTTAGCCACATACAAGCTCTAATCATGATTTACCCACAACCATAATATGTTATCAAATTTTTCTAGTTAGCCACATACAAGCTCTAATCATGATTTACCCACAACCGTAATATGTTATCAAATTTTTCTAGTTAGCCACATACAAGCTCTAATCATGATTTACCCACAACCATAATATGTTATCAAATTTTTCTAGTTAGCCACATACAAGCTCTAATCATGATTTACCCACAACCATAATATGTTATCAAATTTTTCTAGTTAGCCACATACAAGCTCTAATCATGATTTACCCACAACCGTAATATGTTATCAAATTTTTCTAGTTAGCCACATACAAGCTCTAATCATGATTTACCCACAACCATAATATGTTATCAAATTTTTCTAGTTAGCCACATACAAGCTCTAATGATGGTTTCCCACAACCAGGTTATGTTATCCTTTGTTTATATTCAACCACATACAAGCTCTAATCATGATTTACCCACAAGCGTAATATGTTATCAAATTTTTCTAGTCAACCACATACAAGCTCTAATGATGGTTTCCCTAAAATCCAGTTATGTTACCTCTTGTTTATAGTCAACCACATACAAGCTCTAATGATGGTTTCCCTAAAATCCGGTTATGTTACCTCTTGTTTATAGTCAACCACATACAAGCTCTAATGATGGTTTCCTACAACCAGGTTATGTTATCCTTTGTTTATATTCAACCACATACAAGTTCTATTGATGGTTTACCTACAACCAGGTTATGTAATACCTTGTTTCTAGTCAACCCCATACTAGCTCTATTGATGGTTTACCTACAACCAGAATATGTTATCCCTTTTTTCTAGTCAACCACATACAAGCTCTATTGGTGGTTTCCCCACAACCAGGTTATGTTATAACTTGTTTCTAGTTAACCCAATACTAGCTCTATTGATGGTTTACCCACAACCAGGTTATATTATACCTTGTTTCTAGTCAACCACATACAAGCTCTAATTATGGTTTCCCTAAAATACGGTTATGTTACCACTTGTTTATAGTCAATCACATACAAGCTCTAATGATGGTTTCCTACAACCAGGTTATGTTATCCTTTGTTTATATTCAACCACATACAAGTTCTATTGATGGTTTACCTACAACCAAGTTATGTTATACATTGTTTGTAGTCAAACACATACTAGCTCTATTGATGGTTAACCTACAACCAGGTTATGTAATACCTTGTTTCTAGTCAACCCCATACTAGCTCTATTGATGGTTTACCTACAACCAGAATATGTTATCCCTTTTTTCTAGTCAACCACATACAAGCTCTATTGGTGGTTTCCCTACAACCAGGTTATGTTATAACTTGTTTCTAGTTAACCCAATACTTGCTCTATTGATGGTTTACCCACAACCAGGTTATATTATACCTTGTTTCTAGTCAACCACATACAAGCTCTAATGATGGTTTAGCTACAACCAGGTTATGTTATCCTTTGTTTCTAGTCATACACATACAAGCTCTAATGATGGGCTACCCACAAACGAGGTATGTTATTCTTGTTTATAACCAACCACATATAAGCTCTAATGATGGTTTACCCACAACCAGGTTATGGTATCCATTATTTCTAGTCCACCACATACTTGCTCTAATTATGGTTTACCCACAACCAGGTGATGTTATCCATTGTTTCTAATCATACAACTACAAGCTCTAATAACGGTTTACCTACAACCAGGTGATGTTATCCATTGTTTCTAATCATACAACTACAAGCTCTAATAATGGTTTACCTACAACCAGGTGATGTTATCCATTGTTTCTAATCATACAACTACAAGCTCTAATAATGGTTTACCTACAACCAGGTTATGTTATCCTTTGTTTCTAGTCATACACATACAAGCTCTAATGATGGGCTACCCACAAACGAGGTATGTTATTCTTGTTTATAACCAACCACATATAAGCTCTAATGATGGTTTACCCACAACCAGGTGATGTTATCCATTGTTTCTAATCATACAACTACAAGCTCTAATAACGGTTTACCTACAACCAGGTGATGTTATCCATTGTTTCTAATCATACAACTACAAGCTCTAATAAGGGTTTACCTACAACCAGGTGATGTTATCCATTGTTTCTAATCATACAACTACAAGCTCTAATAACGGTTTACCTACAACCAGGTGATGTTATCCATTGTTTCTAATCATACAACTACAAGCTCTAATAACGGTTTACCTACAACCAGGTGATGTTATCCATTGTTTCTAATCATACAACTACAAGCTCTAATAACGGTTTACCTACAACCAGGTGATGTTATCCATTGTTTCTAATCATACAACTACAAGCTCTAATAATGGTTTACCTACAACCAGGTGATGTTATCCATTGTTTCTAATCATACAACTACAAGCTCTAATAACGGTTTACCTACAACCAGGTGATGTTATCCATTGTTTCTAATCATACAACTACAAGCTCTAATAACGGTTTACCTACAACCAGGTGATGTTATCCATTGTTTCTAATCATACAACTACAAGCTCTAATAACGGTTTACCTACAACCAGGTGATGTTATCCATTGTTTCTAATCATACAACTACAAGCTCTAATAACGGTTTACCTACAACCAGGTGATGTTATCCATTGTTTCTAATCATACAACTACAAGCTCTAATAATGGTTAACCTACAACCAGGTGATGTTATCCATTGTTTCTAATCATACAACTTCAAGCTCTAATAATGGTTTACCTACAACCAGGTGATGTTATCCATTGTTCTAATCATACAACTACAAGCTCTAATAATGGTTTACCTACAACCAGGTGATGTTATCCCTTGTTTCTAATCATACAACTACAAGCTCTAATAATGGTTTACCTACAACCAGGTTATGTTATCCTTTGTTTCTAGTCATACACATACAAGCTCTAATGATGGGCTACCCACAAACGAGGTATGTTTTTCTTGTTTATAACCAACCACATATAAGCTCTAATGATGGTTTACCCACAACCAGGTGATGTTATCCATTGTTTCTAATCATACAACTACAAGCTCTAATAACGGTTTACCTACAACCAGGTGATGTTATCCATTGTTTCTAATCATACAACTACAAGCTCTAATAATGGTTTACCTACAACCAGGTGATGTTATCCCTTGTTTCTAATCATACACATACAAGCTCTAATAATGGTTTACCTACAACCAGGTGATGTTATTCATTGTTCTAATCATACAACTTCAAGCTCTAATAATGGTTAAGCTACAGCCCGGTGATGTTATCCCTTGTTTCTAATCATACAACTACAAGCTCTAATAATGGTTTACCTACAACCAGGTTATGTTATCCTTTGTTTCTAGTCATACACATACAAGCTCTAATGATGGGCTACCCACAAACGAGGTATGTTTTTCTTGTTTATAACCAACCACATATAAGCTCTAATGATGGTTTACCCACAACCAGGTGATGTTATCCATTGTTTCTAATCATACAACTACAAGCTCTAATAACGGTTTACCTACAACCAGGTGATGTTATCCATTGTTTCTAATCATACAACTACAAGCTCTAATAATGGTTTACCTACAACCAGGTGATGTTATCCCTTGTTTCTAATCATACACATACAAGCTCTAATAATGGTTTACCTACAACCAGGTGATGTTATTCATTGTTCTAATCATACAACTTCAAGCTCTAATAATGGTTAAGCTACAGCCCGGTGATGTTATCCCTTGTTTCTAATCATACAACTACAAGCTCTAATAATGGTTTACCTACAACCAGGTGATGTTATTCATTGTTCTAATCATACAACTACAAACTCTAATAATGGTTTACCTACAACCAGGTGATGTTATCCCTTGTTTCTAATCATACAACTACAAGCTCTTATTATGGTTTACCTACATCCAGGTGATGTTATCCATTTTTTTTTCTAATCATACAACTTCAAGCTCTAATAATGGTTTACCTACAACCAGGTGATGTTATCCATTGTTTCTAATCATACAACTACAAGCTCTAATAACGGTTTACCTACAACCAGGTGATGTTATCCATTGTTTCTAATCATACAACTACAAGCTCTAATAATGGTTTACCTACAACCAGGTGATGTTATCCATTGTTTCTAATCATACAACTACAAGCTCTAATAATGGTTTACCTACAACCAGGTGATGTTATCCCTTGTTTCTAATCATACACATACAAGCTCTAATAATGGTTAAGCTACAGCCCGGTGATGTTATCCCTTGTTTCTAATCATACAACTACAAGCTCTAATAATGGTTTACCTACAACCAGGTGATGTTATTCATTGTTCTAATCATACAACTACAAACTCTAATAATGGTTTACCTACAACCAGGTGATGTTATCCCTTGTTTCTAATCATACAACTACAAGCTCTTATTATGGTTTACCTACATCCAGGTGATGTTATCCATTTTTTTTTCTAATCATACAACTTCAAGCTCTAATAATGGTTTACCTACAACCAGGTGATGTTATACATTGTTCTAATCATACAGCTACAAGCTCTAATAATGGTTTACCTACAACCAGGTGATGTTATCCCTTGTTTCTAATCATACAACTTCAAGCTCTAATTAATGGTTTACCTACAACCAGGTGATGTTATCCCTTGTTTCTAATCATACACATACAAGCTCTAATAATAGTTTACCTACAGCCCGGTGATGTTATCCTTTGTTTCTAATCATACAACTACAACCTCTAATAATGGTTTATCTACAGCCAGATGATGTTATCCCTTGTTTCTAGCCAACCACATACAAGCTCTAATGATGGTTTACCTACAGCCAGATGATGTTATCCCTTGTTTCTAGCCAACCACATACAAGCTCTAATGATGGTTTATCTACAGCCAGATGATGTTATCCCTTGTTTCTAGCCAACCACATACAAGCTCTAATGATGGTTTACCTACAACCAGGTGATGTTATCCCTTGTTTCTAGCCAACCACATACAAGCTCTAATGATGGTTTACCTACAGCCAGATGATGTTATCCCTTGTTTCTAGCCAACCACATACAAGCTCTAATAATGGTTTACCTACAGCCAGATGATGTTATCCCTTGTTTCTAGCCAACCACATACAAGCTCTAATGATGGTTTACCTACAACCAGGTGATGTTATCCCTTGTTTCTAGCCAACCACATACAAGCTCTAATGATGTTTTACCTACAGCCAGGTGATGTTATCCCTTGTTTCTAGCCAACCACATACAAGCTCTAATGATGGTTTACCTACAGCCAGATGATGTTATCCCTTGTTTCTAGCCAACCACATACAAGCTCTAATGATGGTTTACCTACAACCAGGTGATGTTATCCCTTGTTTCTAGCCAACCACATACAAGCTCTAATGATGGTTTACCTACAGCCAGATGATGTTATCCCTTGTTTCTAGCCAACCACATACAAGCTCTAATGATGGTTTATCTACAGCCAGATGATGTTATCCCTTGTTTCTAGCCAACCACATACAAGCTCTAATGATGGTTTACCTACAACCAGGTGATGTTATCCCTTGTTTCTAGCCAACCACATACAAGCTCTAATGATGGTTTACCTACAGCCAGATGATGTTATCCCTTGTTTCTAGCCAACCACATACAAGCTCTAATAATGGTTTACCTACAGCCAGGTGATGTTATCCCTTGTTTCTAGCCAACCACATACAAGCTCTAATGATGGTTTACCTACAACCAGGTGATGTTATCCCTTGTTTCTAGCCAACCACATACAAGCTCTAATAATGGTTTACCTACAGCCAGGTGATGTTATCCCTTGTTTCTAGCCAACCACATACAAGCTCTAATGATGGTTTACCTACAACCAGGTGATGTTATCCCTTGTTTCTAGCCAACCACATACAAGCTCTAATGATGGTTTACCTACAGCCAGATGATGTTATCCCTTGTTTCTAGCCAACCACATACAAGCTCTAATAATGGTTTACCTACAACCAGATGATGTTATCCCGTATTTCTAGCCAACCACATACAAGCTCTAATAATGGTTTACCTACAGACAAGTTATGTCACGTTTTCTTTCCTGTCATCCACATAGTTGTTCTATTGATGATCTTCCTTCCACCAAGTTGAAATACCACTTGTTTCTAGTCATATACATTGTTGTTCTAAATAATCTATTCCTACTACCATGCTATCATTTGACTGGTTTCTACCTAATTACATAGTCGTTTAAATTATGATCTTTCTACACGCAGGTTATGTTACCACGTGTTTCTAGTTATTTACATTGTTGTTTTAAATATGCTATCTTTCCTAATACCATGCTATCTTTCCACTTTTTTCTAGCTAACTCCATAGTTGTTTAAATGATGATCTTCCTACAAACAGGTTATGTTACCATTTCTAGCTCTCTCAATATTACTTTATATGATATTTTTTTTTAAACCATGTTATGATAGCTCTTTTTTCTAGTCCTTCCAATAGTGGTTTCAATGTTGATCTGCCTATAATCGTGATATATTGCCACTTGTATCTAACCATATGAATTGTAGTTCCAATGTTGTTCATCTACAAACCGCGTAGAGTAAACCCAATGGAATAATTTGGCCCCATAAATTATATAATTACTTTAAGAAATGAAGAAGACACAAACACTATATATATATATATATATACATATATATAAATATATATATATATATATATATATATATATATATATATATATATATATATATATATATATATATATATATATATATATATACTAATGTACAAAAAAAGAATCTTGCTTGGTTTACTCGCTTGTCAACTTTCGAGAACTAATAATTCCTTTGCTATTATTTTCAACCCTATTTAGAGACTCTACTATTTCAATACTTTTTATCACCAGGCCCTTCTCCCTTTTCTAATATTTTTGTTATTAAATGTCATCTTTCCATTTTTTTAATATGATTCTTAGCAAGAACCGGTCTTAGCAAATGCGAGTCAAGGAGCACCACATATTTCCCTACCTCAGCGTTTCTACTCGCAATTGTTAGTAAAAAGTATTTTCCAATAATTGTAAATCTTCGTAGTCGGAAGGAAGTAAATGCAAATCAGAAATTGAAAATAAGGTTCATCGCAAGAGCAGGGAGAAGAAAATCACCTATTTCAGCAGAGGAAATCTGTTTTAGCGCTAGGAATAGAATATGTTGGTCATTATCAGCTTATCCAAGAACGAATTATTTCATGTTTTATGTCCATATCAATAATTAACGGGGGTTAATAAAACCCTCCCAGTGAGTGTCGTCAAATATTGAAAAACCGTTTTAGTTATGCAAATTTTCATAGCCTGATAGTATGAATTGTATAATACTCCTTGGCTGTGTAAAAGTGGAATTTATGATATTAAAATGATAACTAATTTTATTATTGCTTGTCTAGACGTTTTGTATATTTAAATATTTAAAGTTTTAAACGCTTAAAAATGTATAAATGTTTGTGTATTGAAAATAAAAGAGAAGGTTTCTTTCTATAAAGTTTAAACAAATTAAATAACTTTTTATTCTCTTTTACTTTACAACCTAACAATATGAAATTTTTCATGAAATATTTTTCTCAAAGAATTTTGGTTTTCAATTTTGATTATAATTCTTGTGAAGTTTTGTTTCTTAGATACCTCAAAACCTCCACAATTATACTTCAAGATGGAAGTGTACAAATACATGTTACAATGGCAGCTGCTTACGTCAAGCTTACGGATATGTTCGTCCGTAGAGAATCGAAACTGAAGTACTTCGATTTTTGGGGAAAGGTCGATAAAAATGAGTTATATTTCTAGTTTTGTAAAAGTACTTCTAGTTGTGTATGTCGGAGCTAATTTGACTTCTGACTTGATAATTTCACCATCTGTATGCTATAAAACTAAAGTATTAATCAATTTAACTTAAAGTGGAATATTATTATAAATAAATGTTATGTAAAACTCCGTTTATTATTAATATATTTAAGATATTATTTATATTGTTTTATTGTACATATTGTACGCATTCCACTAATATTACTGGGATATGAATTTAAATAACACCTACAATTTTAGTTTCCGTTGATCTGTATATTTCTAAACTCCGAATATAAATCATTCCTAAGAAATCCTTTTCTTCAGAATGTGAGTTAATATTAAAGTCTCGATAGTAAATTCCAACAGTTTTCTTAAGGTTTTATGTGTGCTTAAAAATAATAGTTGTAACTCTCAATAGTTTTGCATCACTTTATGTTGTTATAACTATCGATAAAGTACTTATAATTATCTCGTTACAAATTTGATGCTCATTAAATAGCGTCTGTAGACTTGAAAGGAACGATGTTATCTTCAAGGAAACAACTATGCAAGTGATATCGAGTTTGGCTCTGTATGGCGTGCTGTAGGTTTAATAACGTGCAGATCTACTTCCTTACGAAGTATGCCGGCACTGTAGTTGACGTATACATAATTCTTACCGAAAATACCTTATTATCGCCTCAATGACTGCATCTTACATTTGTTATACAACTTAAGGATGACATTGATAATAAACTACTCCTCCACGCTTTTAGAACTGCCAACTAACAGCTGGATACCATAGAATACTTCGCTATCCCCTCACTCTTCAGTGAGTGTGTTCGCTTAGATGAATCGATTTACAAACAATTTCTGAGAATCAACTATCATATCATAATTCACCAAGGTTATCACCTATTTTTAAACTAGCCTAGATCATTCTCTTTTACACCAACACCTATCAGCTCAAGAAATTCCCTCCTTTAAGCAAATATACGTAATATTGGTCTAGATTAGAGAAATATTTTCATAAGGGGCGCCACATACCACAGGACCGCCAAGTAGTGTACCGCCAAGCATCCTCTACTACTACACAAACGCAGTGAATACACCGACTTAGCGTACGTTCGTTACCATCAGTTATGCTTTACAACTCCTCGCCCTCTTTGCGTGAACTTTATTGGAACGTCTCGCTACTTAAGTGAGCGTATACTTGCCTGAATCGGAAACAGTAAATACCGGGTAACCAATAACGGCTGGGAAACATTCGCCTAATACAACTAAGGACTATATATGTTGCATTATTGTAATATTCATTCCTGATGATGTTGGTACTGTTTATCAACGAAAAGCTTTGAATTGTAAATTCAATTATAATTCTTGTATTTGTATTTTAACTTAGTTCTTTATTAATACACAAGAATACATATTGCGATATATATATATATATATATATATATATATATAAATATAAAATACGTTTTCTTGTTTAATAATTTAAAACAACATAAGTTATTCAAATACAAGAATATTTATTAATTTATATTCAAAGCCTTTCATTGATAAACGGTACCAACATCATCAGGAATGAAAATTACAATAATGTAAGGCCTATAGCTTACATTATTTTGAGGCCTATAGCTTACATTATTGTAATTTTCATTCCTGATGATGTTGGTTCTGTTTACCAACGAAAAGCTTTGAATATAAATTATTAAATATTCTTGTATTTAAATAACCTATGTTGTTTATATATATATATATATATATATATATATATATATATATATATATATATATATATATATATTTAATTCTTGCCGAAATACCTTATCATCTTCTTAATTACTATATCTTTCATTTTATCACAATTTTTATTATATATGTATATTTTGTATTTTCTACCTACATATCCCAATATGTGTTACTACTATTGCTTTTTTTTATTTCTCTATATTTATTATTATATGATTTATTATAACTATCATTAAGATATATCACATTTCGATATATTGATAAACATTGTATTTGGTATGACTTTTTTTTCAAGCACCGAATTTAACTTTGAATATATCTGGGAGTGGTCGTAGATATACAGCAATCCAGCAACAAGAGCATTTCATATCTACGTCATGGCGT
>JBAIZL010000010.1:35726591-35809091 GCA_036971475.1 Prosapia bicincta | reverse complement strand
AGCATATGGGACGATGTTTAAAAGGAACAGCCGAAGGACATATTGTGATATATATATATATATATATATATATATATATATATATATATATATATATATATATATGTATGTATATATATATATATACTTGACTTACATATTATAACGCTTTTTGTTATGAACATATATTATGTTACCCTTGTATGTAATTCCAATACTAACCAATTTCTTATTAACTGTAAATAAAGTTAAAAATACACAACCCATTTCTTAAATTACATTTACATGTTTTCCCTGTATATAATATATGCTCTGATATTTGATAATTTTTATAATATAAATGTGTTTAATAAGACTATGTCATTTGAATCCATCTTGTTTGTGTGACTAGTGATCACTTATTATCGTTGGATTCAAATAAACGTGCCTAAAGTAGATATTTAACTTGAGGTTATAACGAATACTATCATTTCGACATCATTTTAAAATAAAGGACTTTTTAATAAAGTAGACTGAGTATGGTTGAGACGCCAGTATTTGTCTGCTCTATGACAATGTATTTTGTACTCTTCGGTGTGTCAAAGGTTAAATCAAGCAAAGTTCTATCTAATAAATGTTTTTATAAAAATCAATTTGTCCCAATTATCGTGATACATTTATGTCACCAGTGAAACATAATTTGTACTCTTTGATAACAGTCATTTTATTTTATAGTTTAAAACATAATTGCTGTGTATTTGGAAATATGTTTACATGTTAACGTACCAAAAGAAAAGGATCTGAAAACAATATTTTTCACTAAAAGCAAAACCAAATGTGTGTGAGACGTAAACCGTTTGTGTAAAACTGTTACTACATAGATGTAAAATGGTTTATAGTTATCGTTTATATACAATAACACTGTGAGTATTTGAGAAAAAAAGGTTTTTAACCAGGCAAGGACGCTCGAAAAATATATCGTAATAGCGCAAACAGTTAATTCGACCAGGTCATTTTTATAACACAAACAAAACACTGAGCAATATTTTATATTTCCATCACAAATATTATTATTAATTATATTGTATTTACTAAAGTTCTACTAGTTTTATTTGTGATATGAACCTAATTAATAATTTTAAATACAAATATAGGATTTAACAAATTTCATGTTTGAATAGACAAAACCTTTAGATAATTTATCACAACATATGGATTAGTTCCTTTAATAGTTTAAATAGTGCAGTATAATTTTATTATTATAATTAAAAGGTTTTATCTGGTATTGGTGTATCAACATAACGAGAACCGTTTAAGGTAAACCAAGTTTTAATCTTCAGGTAACTCACACAAACAAAGCTGTCTTGTATGAAAGCACTATAAAGATAAACCATTTGTGGACAATTGTTAAGTGAGTTTCTGTTTAATTTGCAATAAATAGAGTAACGTTTTTGTTTATAATGAGTTACATAATTAGTTAATGTGGAGACTAGAATTACCTGACTAAATGCGTTTATTGTTTGTTTCTGTTATAACTTGCAATAAATAGAGTAATGTTTTTGTTTATAATGAGTTACATAATTAGTTAATGTGGAGACTAGAATTACCTGACTAAATGCGTTTATTGTTTGTTTCTGTTATAATTTGCAATAAATAGAGTAATGTTTTTGTTTATAATGAGTTACATAATTAGTTAATGTGGAGACTAGAATTACCTGACTAAATGCGTTTATTGTTTGTTTCTGTTATAATTTGCAATAAATAGAGTAATGTTTTTGTTTATAATGAGTTACATAATTAGTTACTGTGGAGACTAGAATTACCTGACTAAATGCGTTTATTGTTTGTTTCTGTTATAATTTGCAATAAATAGAGTAATGTTTTTGTTTATAATGAGTTACATAATTAGTTAATGTGGAGACTAGAATTACCTGACTAAATGCGTTTATTGTTTGTTTCTGTTATAATTTGCAATAAATAGAGTAATGTTTTTGTTTATAATGAGTTACATAATTAGTTAATGTGGAGACTAGAATTACCTGACTAAATGCGTTTATTGTTTGTTTCTGTTATAATTTGCAATAAATAGAGTAATGTTTTTGTTTATAATGAGTTACATAATTAGTTAATGTGAAGACTAGAATTACCTGACTAAATGAGTTTATTGTTTGTTTCTGTTATAATTTGCAATAAATAGAGTAATGTTTTTGTTTATAATGAGTTACATAATTAGTTAATGTGGAGACTAGAATTACCTGACTAAATGCGTTTATTGTTTGTTTCTGTTATAATTTGCAATAAATAGAGTAATGTTTTTGTTTATAATGAGTTACATAATTAGTTAATGTGGAGACTAGAATTACCTGACTAAATGCGTTTATTGTTTGTTTCTGTTATAATTTGCAATAAATAGAGTAATGTTTTTGTTTATAATGAGTTACATAATTAGTTAATGTGGAGACTAGAATTACCTGACTAAATGAGTTTATTGTTTGTTTCTGTTATAATTTGCAATAAATAGAGTAATGTTTTTGTTTATAATGAGTTACATAATTAGTTAATGTGGAGACTAGAATTACCTGACTAAATGCGTTTATTGTTTGTTTCTGTTATAATTTGCAATAAATAGAGTAATGTTTTTGTTTATAATGAGTTACATAATTAGTTAATGTGGAGACTAGAATTACCTGACTAAATGCGTTTATTGTTTGTTTCTGTTATAATTTGCAATAAATAGAGTAATGTTTTTGTTTATAATGAGTTACATAATTAGTTAATGTGGAGACTAGAATTACCTGACTAAATGCGTTTATTGTTTGTTTCTGTTATAATTTGCAATAAATAGAGTAATGTTTTTGTTTATAATGAGTTACATAATTAGTTAATGTGGAGACTAGAATTACCTGACTAAATGCGTTTATTGTTTGTTTCTGTTATAATTTGCAATAAATAGAGTAATGTTTTTGTTTATAATGAGTTACATAATTAGTTAATGTGGAGACTAGAATTACCTGACTAAATGCGTTTATTGTTTGTTTCTGTTATAATTTGCAATAAATAGAGTAATGTTTTTGTTTATAATGAGTTACATAATTAGTTAATGTGGAGACTAGAATTACCTGACTAAATGCGTTTATTGTTTGTTTCTGTTATAATTTGCAATAAATAGAGTAATGTTTTTGTTTATAATGAGTTACATAATTAGTTAATGTGGAGACTAGAATTACCTGACTAAATGCGTTTATTGTTTGTTTCTGTTATAATTTGCAATAAATAGAGTAATGTTTTTGTTTATAATGAGTTACATAATTAGTTAATGTGGAGACTAGAATTACCTGACTAAATGCGTTTATTGTTTGTTTCTGTTATAATTTGCAATAAATAGAGTAATGTTTTTGTTTATAATGAGTTACATAATTAGTTAATGTGGAGACTAGAATTACTTGACTAAATGCGTTTATTGTTTGTTTCTGTTATAATTTGCAATAAATAGAGTAATGTTTTTGTTTATAATGAGTTACATAATTAGTTAATGTGGAGACTAGAATTACCTGACTAAATGCGTTTATTGTTTGTTTCTGTTATAATTTGCAATAAATAGAGTAATGTTTTTGTTTATAATGAGTTACATAATTAGTTAATGTGGAGACTAGAATTACCTGACTAAATGCGTTTATTGTTTGTTTCTGTTATAATTTGCAATAAATAGAGTAATGTTTTTGTTTATAATGAGTTACATAATTAGTTAATGTGGAGACTAGAATTACCTTACTAAATGCGTTTATTGTTTGTTTCTGTTATAATTTGCAATAAATAGAGTAATGTTTTTGTTTATAATGAGTTACATAATTAGTTAATGTGGAGACTAGAATTACCTGACTAAATGAGTTTATTGTTTGTTTCTGTTATAATTTGCAATAAATAGAGTAATGTTTTTGTTTATAATGAGTTACATAATTAGTTAATGTGGAGACTAGAATTACCTGACTAAATGCATTTATTGTTTGTTTCTGTTATAATTTGCAATAAATAGAGTAATGTTTTTGTTTATAATGAGTTACATAATTAGTTAATGTGGAGACTAGAATTACCTGACTAAATGCGTTTATTGTTTGTTTCTGTTATAATTTGCAATAAATAGAGTAATGTTTTTGTTTATAATGAGTTACATAATTAGTTAATGTGGAGACTAGAATTACCTGACTAAATGCGTTTATTGTTTGTTTCTGTTATAATTTGCAATAAATAGAGTAATGTTTTTGTTTATAATGAGTTACATAATTAGTTAATGTGGAGACTAGAATTACCTTACTAAATGCGTTTATTGTTTGTTTCTGTTATAATTTGCAATAAATAGAGTAATGTTTTTGTTTATAATGAGTTACATAATTAGTTAATGTGGAGACTAGAATTACCTGACTAAATGCGTTTATTGTTTGTTTCTGTTATAATTTGCAATAAATAGAGTAATGTTTTTGTTTATAATGAGTTACATAATTAGTTAATGTGCAGACTAGAATTACCTGAATAAATGCGTTTATTGTTTGTTTCTGTTATAATTTGCAATAAATAGAGTAATGTTTTTGTTTATAATGAGTTACATAATTAGTTAATGTGGAGACTAGAATTACCTGACTAAATGCGTTTATTGTTTGTTTCTGTTATAATTTGCAATAAATAGAGTAATGTTTTTGTTTATAATGAGTTACATAATTAGTTAATGTGGAGACTAGAATTACCTTACTAAATGCGTTTATTGTTTGTTTCTGTTATAATTTGCAATAAATAGAGTAATGTTTTTGTTTATAATGAGTTACATAATTAGTTAATGTGGAGACTAGAATTACCTGACTAAATGAGTTTATTGTTTGTTTCTGTTATAATTTGCAATAAATAGAGTAATGTTTTTGTTTATAATGAGTTACATAATTAGTTAATGTGCAGACTAGAATTACCTGACTAAATGCGTTTATTGTTTGTTTCTGTTATAATTTGCAATAAATAGAGTAATGTTTTTGTTTATAATGAGTTACATAATTAGTTAATGTGGAGACTAGAATTACCTGACTAAATGAGTTTATTGTTTGTTTCTGTTATAATTTGCAATAAATAGAGTAATGTTTTTGTTTATAATGAGTTACATAATTAGTTAATGTGGAGACTAGAATTACCTGACTAAATGCGTTTATTGTTTGTTTCTGTTATAATTTGCAATAAATAGAGTAATGTTTTTGTTTATAATGAGTTACATAATTAGTTAATGTGGAGACTAGAATTACCTGACTAAATGAGTTTATTGTTTGTTTCTGTTATAATTTGCAATAAATAGAGTAATGTTTTTGTTTATAATGAGTTACATAATTAGTTAATGTGGAGACTAGAATTACCTGACTAAATGAGTTTATTGTTTGTTTCTGTTATAATTTGCAATAAATAGAGTAATGTTTTTGTTTATAATGAGTTACATAATTAGTTAATGTGCAGACTAGAATTACCTGACTAAATGCGTTTATTGTTTGTTTCTGTTATAATTTGCAATAAATAGAGTAATGTTTTTGTTTATAATGAGTTACATAATTAGTTAATGTGGAGACTAGAATTACCTGACTAAATGAGTTTATTGTTTGTTTCTGTTATAATTTGCAATAAATAGAGTAATGTTTTTGTTTATAATGAGTTACATAATTAGTTAATGTGCAGACTAGAATTACCTGACTAAATGCGTTTATTGTTTGTTTCTGTTATAATTTGCAATAAATAGAGTAATGTTTTTGTTTATAATGAGTTACATAATTAGTTAATGTGGAGACTAGAATTACCTGACTAAATGAGTTTATTGTTTGTTTCTGTTATAATTTGCAATAAATAGAGTAATGTTTTTGTTTATAATGAGTTACATAATTAGTTAATGTGGAGACTAGAATTACCTGACTAAATGCGTTTATTGTTTGTTTCTGTTATAATTTGCAATAAATAGAGTAATGTTTTTGTTTATAATGAGTTACATAATTAGTTAATGTGGAGACTAGAATTACCTGACTAAATGCGTTTATTGTTTGTTTCTGTTATAATTTGCAATAAATAGAGTAATGTTTTTGTTTATAATGAGTTACATAATTAGTTAATGTGGAGACTAGAATTACCTGACTAAATGCGTTTATTGTTTGTTTCTGTTATAATTTGCAATAAATAGAGTAATGTTTTTGTTTATAATGAGTTACATAATTAGTTAATGTGGAGACTAGAATTACCTGACTAAATGCGTTTTTGTTGTTTGTTTCGACAGACGAATTACTATTACAACTTTTGAAATACGTCCAATATCTTGTGTATTAAAGTTATAAACAAAACAAGAGCGTATATCATTAGGATCTGAGTGATAAAAACCTATCCTATCAATAATCTAGTAAAGATGTATGCGGTTGCTCTTTCTATTGAATACGTTTATATAAAATCTTTTCTTAACTACAAGTTTTGTGCAGGTGTTAGAGGGTCTTATAAATGATTAGGGTATTAATTAAGGAATAAATGTGAAAAGGTGAAACTTATATAATAAATCACGTGACACCTGCTCGAAGACTTTCAAGTCCTCTTTTACTCCTTTACTGTGATTAAGTTTACGTAGTATTTCACACATTATTGTGATAAATTACTGTAACATTATCAGCCAATATTAAAGGCAAGTAAAATTAATTTTCGTAGGACAGAGTAAACTCCCTGTCGAGCTCTCTGTCTATAGTTCGAGCTCACGTGCAATTGTAACACAAAAGGCGTGTGAAAATAAATTACCTCAGAGTAAAAAAAGGTCTTTTAAGAATATCTGTGTTCCACAAATCTTGTACTTTGTTCTTGTCAATAAAAATCTGGACGTATTATTCGGTTTTGAAAATGTTTTCTAAAAATATTTGTTATAGAAACAAAAATCTTTAAAGATGAACAATTTACGCAAATAAAGCAAATATAATGGACTAGCGGCAATGCGTATTCATATGCGGACGAAGATGTGAACTGCGATGGTACAAAAAACGTCACCAACCCAATTAAACGTACGAACAAAAACACTAAAATTTCTGGGAGAGTTTAAAGCAAAGACTCTTGCTACGTGCTACCGTTTACATTTCAGGCAATTAAAGGTGTTTGTAGAAATAATGATTTATTTATATAGAAATAAATTATGTTGATAAGAAAACAAAGATCAAAAGCCTGACTTACTGGGTTGCAGAAGTTTGAGAAGAAAAAACTAGAGACAATTTTAAAAAATGGAACAAAACTTGAATATCTGATAATACTATTGAACAATTTCATGAAGGTAAGGATGATGACCTACTTTTTTAACAAGTAAAAAGAAGATTTATAACTACCCTTTATTTTTAAATTGATTGACGATTTAATACATAGTACGATAGTTGAAATGGTCACGGGACACAGATGATAAAATGATGAAGAAATTGTACATTCTGTATAACATTGTGATAGTTTCTAACCATAGTAGTTTCATATAAACAAGAAGAAGTAAGTTTCTTTTAGCTCTAACGTTATGTTTTGTTCAGATAATGCTTATTTATCTAGTTTTTCTCAATCTGGTGGTTTTTTATCCTTCTTATTCAATAACCATGATTCTACTCTACATATACAATGTGTATGATTGTGTTTGCCTTAGGATGTAGGCTGTCTGGTGTTTCCGACATAACCAGGTAAAACATAACACAACTAAAAATACATTTCACCAAGTTTACTCACAATATAAACATTATACTGCACGTGATGCCCACACGAATACTTTTGGGGTTTTACGGGTGACTACATTAAGGGAGTTACGTTCTGCACCGCGGTTGAGAGACAATAACTCTGCCCACACGAATACTTTTGGGGTTTTACGGGTGACTACATTAAGGGAGTTACGTTCTGCACCGCGGTTGAGAGACAATAACTCTGCCCACACGAATACTTTTGGGGTTTTACGGGTGACTACATTAAGGGAGTTACGTTCTGCACCGCGGTTGAGTGACTATAACTCTGCCCACACGAATACTTTTATGGTTTTACGGGTGACTACATTAAGGGAGTTACGTTCTGCACCGCGGTTGAGAGACAATAACTCTGCCCACACGAATACTTTTGGGGTTTTACGGGTGACTACATTAAGGGAGTTACGCTCTGCACCGCGGTTGAGAGACAATAACTCTGCTCACACGAATACTTTTGGGGTTTTACGGGTGACTACATTAAGGGAGTTACGTTCTGCACCGCGGTTGAGAGACTATAACTCTGCTCACACGAATACTTTTGGGGTTTTACGGGTGACTACATTAAGGGAGTTACGTTCTGCACCGCGGTTGAGAGACTATAACTCTGCTCTCACGAATACTTTTGGGGTTTTACGGGTGACTACATTAAGGGAGTTACGTTCTGCACCGCGGTTGAGAGACAATAACTCTGCCCACACGAATACTTTTGGGGTTTTACGGGTGACTACATTAAGGGAGTTACGTTCTGCACCGCGGTTGAGAGACAATAACTCTGCCCACACGAATACTTTTGGGGTTTCACGGGTGACTACATTAAGGGAGTTACGTTCTGCACCGCGGTTGAGAGACAATAACTCTGCCCACACGATGTTATTGATCAAGTGATATCTCAAGTTCTAATGATTTCAATTATTTCTTAAGTAACTTAACGACATCCACCTTCATATGTTGTAACAAATAGACATCCTTTTATAACTCCGTATGTAGATGGTTCCTCCAGCTAAGGAGAACACAATACATAGGACCCATCATGTATTCAGCATAACCCAATAAGCTGGTCCTCGTTATCTTACTACGTCTATCTTACTCTTATACTTATTACGTAGTCATCTTCCATCGCTGGTAACAGTAAACTAGGATATCGACCATAAAGTTAGAACTTAGGTACTCACTGCAGTGAATCTCAATGGTAAAAATGAAAACAGTTTATTCTAATTTCACTACACTCTAGTTTACTAAAACAGGCTAGTTTAGACGACAATGTCACCTTCATCGGTGCTTGGGTACTACTGTTTTTACTTTTGCCCTGAGTTGTTCTCACAAGCTAAGCTATGACTAACTTAAAATCAATAAATATATTTTTTTTAAATATGATTTTATTACGTGAACAACCCATATTTTCCAATTTAAATGCATTAAATTTAAAATATTACATTTAAAACAACCTAAACATTTAGTAAAACAATTAGCTTTACAGTTTTGTTGGCTTCTATTCAGAAGCAACCCGACTGAAAATTTGTTTGCAGAAGCAAAACCTGGTTTTATTTTTGAAGAGGCTAATCATTTTAATGTTGTGATTTCCCATCGATCGAGTATTTAACAAGAGCCAAATTAGTTTCCAGCTTAATTAGTTTATTTTACGACATTATGTCTTCTATCACGCTTTATAAAGTTCAAACCCTGTTTAGATTTTTAGGTTTAAACCCATTAAACAAATCTACAACAAAATGTACGAGTAATGAATCTTGGATTTGTAAAGGAAAACAATACAATTAGGCCGCTTTTGAAATAGGTCCATTTGAATAAAGTAATTAATGAAACTTGAAATACACACATAGAGGCGGGGAAAGGGGATTTACAAGGAAATTGAGGAATACACGGTGCAGCAAGAAACCTTAAATTGTAGAAGATAAAGTACTTCCCGTGTATTAATTACACACTTTGATAAGGATATAAATTATGTTTTAACTAAACATATTCATGGACACGCTGAAGAAATTTACAAAAATAATGATATGAACCTAATTTTATATTTCAACTGTCTTTATTTAAAGCTGTTGCTTCCTCGAGCATTTACAAAAACAATGACGACGGTAGATCCGAGCTTCGTCTTCTAATACGTTCATAAGATCCTTCACAAAAATAAGATCCTAAAAATATAATTATTTATTGTAAATAAATTAAATGCTAGACAGTAACTCTTCTTTCGCCGACGTTTTCTCACTAGATCTATTTTAAGCATACCCTAATTTTCTGAACGTAATCAGATTGCGTCAGTATTGAAACCAGAAAAATTCCACTTCAACATATCTTCCAATTTAATTATGATTGAAGAATGATTTTACACTTCAGTCCAGACGTCAACACATGAGCACCGTATAAAACCCCCAGTGACCATTTCCTAGCGACGTTTTTGGTTCTGATTTTTTCTCAATAAATTAACACGTTGGTATTCTTGTAGATACATAAACTACCTTCCACATTGACTTTTGAGCACGGAACTGGATTCAACACTCTCAAAAACCAACGATTGACCATTTTCTAGTGATTAGAACTTTTATTTTACTCATTTACAAAATTCCAACGTTAACTCCGCTCTTTTACGATATTTGCTTCTCGTGGGTTTTGCTTTAATAACGGTCGCGTAAATATATGTTTTACGTTTCAATTTATAAAAATAACAACTTTTACAGATTAATTATAGTTTCGGTGAGTCTTTACATTAAAAGTATAACAAACTACCGTGAGTAATAAAATACAAGAAACGTTTCCAGACAAGCAGCAACCCACATAAATAAGGAGATTTAAAGGTCAGGCTCTACGTTAGACTAAATGGTTACAGTTAAGTGGTTACGTTTTATATACTCACATTAAAAAAAACAATTGTGGAAGTATTGCTTATGGTAATTCGTTATTACTAATAACTGTGACTTCAAGTGAAATAAATAGTGTTTGTATTGTCCGTATATACTGTCCGTAAAACAGTGCCTTACGTGTGATACGTGTGCGTAGATTTTAGGCTTCTGGCTTGTACACTCCTTATAATGGTTTTGATTTGACTATAAATGTTTACAGCTTAACAAGAGAAGCTGCATTTGCTGTATTTGGTATGACCACTGGGTGTGTCTCTGATTCTAAGAAACTGAAACAGTTGTAAGGTTTTCGAAAAATGTGCAATAAATATATTAGTTTAGGCTCTAGCCTTGCTTCTTCAGTTACGTGAAACTCTCTATTTCAACACCACCTCTGTGGCGTCCAAAAAAAATGCATTCAATCTTTCTGTATCCGTTACATGTTTAATTAAATTTCATTGTAACGTTGAATTATTTACCTCGTGTAATCTAGATAAGGAAGCGCTCGGTGTAACCCAAGATGGAGGGACTGAATTATAAATGAAGACCATCTGTACGAAAGTCACGTGTTAAGTATTAAACTGCAATTACATCTGTTTCTTAGCTTACTGCAATGGCGGATAAGGTTTTAGAGTTTTCTTGATAGCCAATATGCTTACTTGAGTATGATTTCTTCGTAAATCTTCTTGTAAAAATTTTCGTTACCTATCGTCGTTCTAATTGATTTTAGTATTCCACACCTTCTCTGTGTGCTTGCGTACACCATTGCAAGGAGACGTTACCAAATTTGATAATTTTCCCATTGGTTACCATATCAACAGTAAACAAAAGAAATCTCAATTAAAATATAAGAATAGGTTTATTATTTTAAAGCTAATAACTTCATAAAGTACAAGTGATATAAATTATCTTCAAAAAAAGTCAATTCCAACTGAAATCAACAAAGAGATATTTTATTTTAGTTTCTTTATATTTCATAATTCACATTTTTGTTTTCCGATGGATCTTCTCTGAACAAAAGTTGGAGAATTTCGGAGTTTTCATCCTAAAAGTTTCTTCTTCAAGTTTTAACTCAAAATTCCATCAAAACCAATATTAATAAGTTATTATAAATAATATAAATTTGTATATACATATTGTCAGAATAACAATAGTAAGTGGAACAATAGAAAGCCAAGTTCCTTGCGATTTCCATTTCCCTTTCTATGTATTTTGTTTGACTATTATTTTTGTTACTATTTAACAACTTTCTTTCTTTACGTCGCCTGTATTGTGTTGTAGTTTCTTTTCCCTTTCCTTTCGCATTATCCATGTGAAGTAGGGTTCGATACCACTAATCCGGTTTGTTTGTTTATTGTTTTCTTTTCAATCCTTTTTTCTCCTAGAGCATTATTTACGATAATGTGTCATAAGATTAGGAACAATACAAAATTGTACAATGGAGGTTTTGCAGACAACCAGATTGGGGCAAAGGAAAAATTCATATATCTCCTTTAGAAATACACTTCTAGCTCAATAGCTGAGTGCCAAATAACACAAAATGGCTGAGTGCCAAAGCGCTAGACTAGCAACATGAAGATACTAAGTTCGAATCCGGCCTAGACCCCCAAATTTTTTAAATTTAATTATTGAATAATATTATACATAACAGTATTAGCAACAATTGTCGTCCACTACAGGTAAACAAAATTTAATTGTACGAGTCTGGATGAATAAAAATGTATTTTATTAACGATTGAAAATTTGTACAAGATATAGGTCTATATCAGGAGAGTGTGAGCTAATAGAAGGAATTTAAAAATAAACTTCAATTATCAAGTAATGTTTTGCAATAATGTACGGTACTCGTAAAGGAATAATTTTTATTGCTGTCATTATTTAAAAAAAATAATATCAATTGAAAAACGCGTGTCGTGGGGTTATATGTCTTTATAATTTACATTTTAATTTTCTATAACGTCATGGGTTGGTTATAAATTGCCGCTTCTTGTAAACCTGTGTAAAACAATAATTAATCTGTGACAGAAAGGTTCGATTTGGAACGCACTACGTATCCATTAGCGTACGAGAGTGAATCTGACAGTGTTATTTATGGGCTTCATATTCACGAGGTAAACTGGTCTCTAATAAGAATAACTTTAAATCGAATGTAATAGAATCCGATAAAATGGGATTATTCTTGTGTTTTTTGATGAACGGTGCACAATATTTATGGACAAAATAAATAAAATGTTCATGGTTTCTAAAAAACATATTTTGTTCAAGACAACGTTTGCAGTCTGAGACATATGGTCAGATTTTTGTCAAAGTTATCAGGCATTACTGAAACGCTTATAATACCAAGATCTACTCGGTTATCAGTAAATGTTTATCCATTACATTTCCATTTTTAGTGAAACTATCAGATATCTTTATAGTTAGGTAGTAGTTGGGTAAGGAAATAACTATTTCTATATGTCTGAGTACAGGTTCTGCCACTCCTAACGTTTCAATATTCTCCTCTGGCGACGTGTTTCGGAGTAACTCCGTTTTAAATATGTAAATAGTACTTTTACAAGTACGATTTAAGTTTTGAAAACGGAGTTTATTTTAAACGCGTCAATAGAGGAGGGTATTGAAACGTTAGGAGGGGCAGAACCTGTACTCAGAAATATAGAAATATTCCCAACAGAAATGCAGATGAGTAATTATAATTTTAAGATAATGATTTCTTCAGAAATTTTACGCTTTATGCATTTATTCCTAACTTTGTACTGCTTTACATAAACACGGAGGATTGATAAACGATCTCCTTAACCAGCTACCTCGTAGTGTAAAGTTGACAACCGACTACATAGCTTGCTTACAGGCACTGCAGTGGAATTGCGGGTCACAACTGCTTAGATTTGTACGCCCTCCGTCTAGAAAATTATATTGCTATCAATTTAAATTTTAATAATTTTCTTACTGCTAATACAGTACAAGCACTTACTGGTATACCTTTCACAAATATTTTCCAACTCAAATACCCAATGGATATATGTCTACTGTTATAGGATTAGCCTAACCTCGGTATTTGAGTGAGGTTTTACAAGAATTTAACTCTGTTATTAAAAATATCTATCCACTGGCTAAAAAAAAGACAGAATTTTATAAAATATCCAGTAGAGTAGCAGGTCCTTGCTCTTACACAAACTAGTTTAGGAATGTGATTACTAACTATAATATTGTGAACTATCACAGATTGTGATATCTATAGTGCAGCAGCACCTTATTCCAACATGAGCTAGTTTTACAATTTTTCTACTAACTACAAAATTATAAACTATCACAAATTTTGGTATTTGTACTGTTACAACTCCTTTCTTCTACACCAACTAGTTAAGCAATTTTACTGCAACACTGTGAACCGTCACAAGTAGTGATGCATTTCAAGTTTGTGTACTATTTAGAGTTTTCAACTTTGAGCCACGCCTCGCAATGTTTATGGCAACTCCTGGCGCACACTTTGGAAAGACTGCTCTTAATAAAGGCAATGAAGCTTTAACCTCCCAAATTCCAAGATTGATTTTCTGTGATAATTACTCTATACGTTCTTAGTTCTATGTGATCTTGTTCCCAGAAATGGATAAAATCTTTAACTAGTCTTGCAAGTTATATGTTTAGAATATGGTTTCAACGGTTCAATTTAAAATTAAGACGCAATGCAAAATTCGTAGATAATTTATACAATAAGATTTTACTTTATTTTAGTGTGTAATTATATTGTGTTTTACCTTAAAGGTTTCCGAAAATTAAATGACTACATTTTATCGGTCAGGAGAATATAACGAATATCCAGTTTAAGGTATTTTAAATATTTAATTATTTTAAATACAAACTAAAATGCATGACATTACAAGAATGCATTTAAATTTAAATAGACTCACATGTCTCAACTATAAAAATAAAACAGTTATCTCTAAATCCCACTACAGATTAGTTTATTAAAAGAGACACATTATTTTATTACAATTATCAGCTAGCTTTTAGTTGATTGTTTTATTAAAACTAGTGAGTTTGTTTTAATAAACTAATGTGTAGTGAGATTTAGAGTTGACTGTTCTAATTTTCACCGCTGTGAATCATTCTCACTAGCTAAGCTTCAATTAACTTGAGAAATTAAAACCTACTTATATTTTAACAATTTTTTACCTATTATACAGAGCAAAGAAAATCGTGGAAACAACATTCACCAGAAAGAGGATCAAGGACAGATTCACTTCAAACAAACCACAAGATATCACGCTTTCCTCATGCATTAACTTACTATACGCTATGATTAACTGTTTCTGTAAACTCTCGTGCGTACACGACTTTAAAGCTTCCAGAAAATCTTGCCTCGTTTGCCGTATTTCCGACTCCAGAAGTGTACAACTGAACAGTAATAAAACCATGGGAAGACTGTGAAGACAAACCATACATAAAAGTGCACTACCTCTGTAATGGTACAAAACATAACTTAATAACAAACCTTCACTCACAAAGTAAGTTGTGAAACTAGCAATGTAGTAATCTACGGTAAAACGCAGAACGTGAAATAGTTCGTTGTAAAGTTTTCGAATGTTTTTTAACATTTGTTTCTGTATTTCATGGTCTAACGTGAGAGCTGCACTGGAAGATACTACTACAGGCAGTACACGCAATATGAAAATACCTGGTAAATCGTTCTGCAGAATTTCCTTTAGGTCTCGTAAACACTCTCTTGCCATTTGCATGCGACTACGGACCGCCAGGAGAAGAAAGCTGAAGCCAGACAGCATTGTCCAAATCATCCCTAACGAGTGCAGAAATGTCACATGCATTGCGTAGGTAACCACTGAGTTTTCAAAAAATGACTGGACGTCCAATACAATTGAGTATATAATCAGTGAAGAGACGTTGGTGGCAACAAGAAGGACAGCACAGGTTATGTGGTTCCTGTGATCAACGAATTGCGCAAGTCTCTGTAACCTTCTGTCAACGCTAGTCAGACACTCAAAAATGCGAAGGTAGAGTGGGTGCTGCTTGTATGCAATCAAATGTGAGTGCAAACCAGTGATTATAAATGCACCTTTCACTGCAACGACAAAACAGTTTCCTATCAAATCGTCTATTGTAACCACATAGCTTAGGAGAACAACTGCACTTCTTAGACAAAGAGAGCACATCAGGAACAGTGTGTACATTGCGTACAGATTCACTTTAACCTTTTCCTTTAAAGAGACAATCGAAATGCCGTAAAAAACCGAGATTACCGAAATCGGAGAGTGACTCCATATTGCGTCTTTTAGCATTGTGCATCCAAATATTTATAATAAACGGAGGAGTTGTAGTAAAGGTTTGTTGCGACACCGTTTCCAAGGAGACGACTTACATGTTTGTCAACTCTTTAATTTTGCAAATTGATTTGTTAGGGAACTTAAGTGGGGGGTTTAATTTAAGCACGACTAATGATATTTTTATATTTATACGATACCACAACCTCCCAAATCGATATAAATTCAATATAGAATCTATTAATTATTATTAAAAACTAGATTCCGTTTACTAATTGCTGTTAGATTTGTATTCCAATTGAAGGTTGGCTCCGGTTCTTTGGAAGGTCAGAGCAGCGGTGTGGTAATTGGTCCCCTCCAGGCCCAATGCAGGACATAGGCCCTCAAGGGCTTGGTATTTTTCTGTATAACAAATTAACATTATTTGACAGCTGAACTATAGATCTCCAATTCAGACCACCGACTTACCATAGTGTTTGTATATATATATATATATATATATATATATATATATATATATATATATATATATATATATATATATGTAGAATATCAAATATGTTTTCCTGTTAGAATTATTTTTAAGATTAAATAATATACACTAATTACAGGAATAATTTATTGAATAATACACTCAAAGTTTTTCGTTGGTTGACATTTAACATCCTCAGGAATTACAATACTAAGAATGACAAAAGAACTGTCTAACAAATATGAAGTTACTCAACTGTAACCTAAGTATTGCAATTCCTGAGGATGTTGGTAATGTCAACCAACGAAAAGCTTTGAGTGTATTATTCAATAAATTATTCCTGTAATTAGTGTATATTATTTAATCCTAATATATATATATATATATATATATATATATTTATATGTGAGTGGAAATTAAAATTTGCCAGAGCCTCCAAGGAGGTTGGACTTCTACCTGTTGGTTCCGCGGAAGGTATTTTATTTCCCTTCAACCACCAGTGGAGACCACTGAAGGCTTCCCCTATCCGCCACCTGGGGACGCGCTCTCTAGGAGTTACAGGCTCCCCCGAGAGCTCCTCAATCTTGCCACCATTAAGTTCACCAACAAACTACGCTGTCACAAGGAAGATCATATCTCCACCAGAGTATTTATTGAATGGAAAGATATGGAAAGGCTTAAAAGATCTTCAACACTCCAACTTAATAGATCTATTAGGAGACAAATAAAGCTGGAGCATTCCACGTTGGACTCTCTGCAGGAGCCTCTTTTTCCCAGAGGGAAATGAAAATTAATTTTAATCTTCTACACCCAACCTCGAAGAAGGAAGGCCCACAGATTCTTAGACAAGGAGGTCTTGAAACGATCGAGATGGTCTCTCAGGGGAACTTAGCCCTATACGGACGGCTCATCTGACAGATCTCTCAACAAGGGAGGTGCTGGTGTTCTTTTCCTTCTTCCAAATGGAGACAAATATATGCATAAAATCAACACAGGGTTGATCGCTTCAAACGTTACCAGTGAACGTCTTGCAATTAAGGAGGTACTTACCTTGTATCTGTCCAGTCCGGAATTTCTGTCGACGGAAGGATTACTTATCTTTTCTGACTCAAAAGCTGCCTTAGCAGCAATCAAAAATGGAGAAACCAACATCACCTCTGCCATAAACATCCTACTGGAAAGTTTGCACTGCAATGGGAAATCCTGCTTGCTGCAATGGATACCTGAACATGTGAATATTGAGGGAAACGGGTGTGCGGATTCGTTGGCCAAAGAAGGCAGAAACTCTGACTAACATTGCCCTACTATAACGCTTGCAGACGCAAATGCAGTTGCAAAGTACAGACTTCTACCCCATTCCTTCAGAAAACCCCTTATTGTCGATTTTGATGGTCCCAGAATACTTACGTCAACAATTGCAAGACTTAGGACAAACCATTTTAAAGGAATGAAGATTCTTCCAGACAAGACCAGAACATATATCTCCTACAAGAGCTGTTCCGATGCCCATCTACCGCCAGACCACATTCTCGAATGTCCAGCCCTTGTTCCACATATCTTGCGACTTGGAATGGTGCCACTGGCTTCGGAACTCCAAGAGGTCCTCTACAGTGTGGATGCCTTGAGGCTGGCGGACGCAGTTTTGAAGACCCACGATGCCATCTAAAAAAACATGGACACGAAAAAAAATATGTGCGTGTGTGTGTGTGGAAACTAACAGATGTATTTCAGCTATGGTTGAATGACACAATCTTAGAACTTGAAACATCCAGAGAACCGCTCTGCACAAGCACCACAGCTATACAGGTCATATCATTGATTTCCAGCCTTGCCGACTGATTGCTCAAGTGGAGAGTTAAAGGACTAAAGTTATCAATGAAGCTTTTATAATGTTAACAACAGACGTGATACTTTGAGGTTATCCGCGTTATGAGAATGCACCAAAGATAGATTTGTGTCGCTGATTGGTGAACAAACGGAAAGGAATATGAGTAAATGTTTAGGAACGGTGTGTGGGATTGACGTCAATGGGCCGTTAATACATATAGGAGCGAAGTTGTTTTCAATCTTCATTCGCACTTCAACTCGTTACGTCTATCTAGTGACGATACTGTTATGTCTTGACAACCGCCTTCTATATGTTTTTGAAATTCACCAAGTGGACGGGGTTTCATACTAAGCAATTGTATTAGTACTGAATAGGTCTTTATCCATAATCAATATTTTAAAATTTATAGCGAAATAAAAATAATAAATTTCATTTAAGCGTGTATCTGATCTAATTACGGAATTAATACAGTATTGTATATGAAATACTGCTGAAGAAAAAAGTGGGAAAAGGCAGAAACAAGACTGAATGAGGGAGTAGGAAAAAGTTTTAATGAGTTAAGTAACGACTTCAATCAACGCGACTTTCTGCAAAACTTGTGGTGGTTGATAAAACTTATCTTCACCTCATGTTTCGACGATAAACTTATATATATATTTTTTTTTTTTTAAACTTGGGAGCGGGTTTGAATTGCCCGAAGCACTGCTACCTTAAGGTATATTGTAATTACCTCCCTGATCTAGTCAAATAACCCCTTCCCTCTTACCAGGTTTAGGAGTTTCCTGACTAGAGTTTTACCTTCAGCATCCACCAAAGCCGTTCCATCACCAAAGAGGTTGAAACGCCTCTCAGCAGGTACTTCACATCTGTAAATAATGTGTGTGGCAGTCTCCAGTTCCTGCCCGCATAATCTGCACACTGGTTCATCTTTGTAGATACCCATTTTATGCAAATGTTTCCTTAGTCCACAGTGTCCCGTGAGTAGACCTGTGGCTATCCTCAATTCCTGCCTAGACAGATAGATGAGACCCTTCTGCAGCCCCAAGGAAGGTTCCCTAAGGGTTAGCTTACTGTGTCTCATCCCTTCGGCCCTGATCCAGTGCTCACAGTGTCCTTCAGCCATCCACCTTCGCACTGTTATCTTGACCATGGATTTGGAAATACCTACCGCAGGCTCCGGTCCAATCAGGGGAGTCGAAGACCCCTCCCTGGCCAGCGCATCTGCGGCTTCATTTCCAAGTATTCCCTTATGCCCTGGCACCCAACCTATCTTGATTTGATTATGCCTTGCCAGAGCTTGTAGGTTAATTAGGCACTCCCTGACTATGGCCGAGGTGACCACGTGTCCGTTTAGTGCCTTAATTGCTGCCTGACTGTCGGAGAAAATAGCAATCCGGGTCCCGTGTGTTTCCCTTCTCGCTATCTCTCCCAGACAGGCATTTATAGCATATACTTCGGCCTGAAAGACAGAGGTATGCCTCCCCAAGGAAAAAACTAGTTCTACCCTTGGGTTTTTACAATACACCCCCGCTCCAGTGCCGAAGTCCATCTTGGAGCCATCTGTGTACCAGATCTGAGCTCCCGATGTTAATGTCCCTGACCATTCCATCATAGTTTGGGGGACCTGGTCAGGTGCAAACATTCGAGTAATGTGGTCGCTGCCCATTTCCAATGGGGAGGGAGGTTATGCATTACTTCCATTGCTGCACCTGGTGTAGTTGACATCGCTCCCAGTGTGCACAAACAGGCCAATCTCTGGATAGAGCTCAGTTTAGCTCTTGTCTGTGCCTGGTTGGCCTTTGTCCACCACACCAGAGCTCCATAGGTAATCATAGGTCTTATCACCCTCAGATACATCCAGTGCATCATTGATGGCTTCAGTCCCCATTTCTTACCCACCATTCTTCTCACAGTCATCAGTGCCCTTTTGGCCCTGTTAACTGTCCTCTCAAGATGTGGGTTCCAGGTGAGTTTCCTGTCCAGAGTAACTCCCAGGTACTTCACCTCCCCCACAAACTCAAGGTATTCACCAAACAAGCGGGGCATCCTGGTCGTCAGATCTTTTCGCTGTCTGGTGAAGTTAATGAGAGCAGTCTTTTTTGGATTTACCCTAAGGTTCTCCTTTTTACACCACTCTTCAATCAGTCGTAGAGTATTTCTGATTACCTCAAGGACTGTATCAGGGAATCTGCCCAGGATCAGAACAACTATGTCGTCCGCATATCCTAGACAGAAGTACCCCTGTTCATTCAGGAGTTCAATAAGGTTGTCAACCACTAGTAAACACAACAGAGGAGAGAGAACCCCCCCCCCCTGTGCACAGCCCAGACTTGTCTCCGCCCTTCTGACCTCCCCTGCCACCTCTACAGATATGCTTCTGTTTGTTAACATGGAACTTATCCAACCACAAGTGGTTGCATCCACTCCATGACGTCTTGCACCACTTACCATCGTCTCCACTGAGGGGTTATTGAAAGCCCCTTCAATGTCGAGGAAGGCACCTATGGCACAACCTTTCTTGGCGATCATTTGCTCAATCCTACCAACCACTTGATGGAGAGCTCCCTCGCAGGATTTCCCCGGTTGATAAGCATACTGGTTCCAATGCAGTGGTTTTATGGCCAAAGCACCCCCCCCCCCTAATATGCCTATCAACCAGTTTTTCAAGTCCCTTAAGAACAAAGGACATGAGTGTAATAGGTCTGTATCCTTTCCCTTCCGATTGGTTACCGGTGGGTTTAGGTATAAAGACCACCTTACTAGATTTCCAGGCTGCCGGCACATGCCCTAGAGCAATGCTTAGCCTGTATAATTTAGTAAGTACCAGTACCAGCAAATCCATTCCCTGCTGCAGCAGCACAGGATAGATCCCATCTGGACCTGGAGATTTGTAGGGTTTAAATGTTCCAATAGCCCATCTTACCCTTTGTGGAGTTACTATCCTCCTTGCCACTTCCCAGTCCTCCCTCTTACCACGTCTTGTGGAGAGTTTGGCAACTGGTTCAGTGTCTGCTCCCCCAAGTTTCCTCAGAGTACTGGAAGGGAAATGTGTTCTGATTAATTCTTCCACAGTTTCCCCTGCAGTTTTTGTTATATTTCCCAGTGGGGTTCTTAGCATCCCCACCGGGTTAACTGGGTCCTTAGAGAGCACTTTATGGAGTCGTGCCCCTTCCCGAGTTTTGTCAATCTCTTTTGACAAAACTCCTTCCAGGACTTCCTGCGTGCTTCTCTAATTGCCCTGTTGTATTCGGTTAGTGTTTTCCTATACTGGTCCCACTCCCCGTTCTTTTTTGCTCTATTAAAGAGTCACCTGGTGGTCTTCCGAAGTTTGGCTAGCTTCTTGTTCCACCATGACGGATCCCCTACTTTTCTCCCCTCACTGAGAGGGCAGTTATCAGTAAAGGATTCTACTATAGCCTCGCCAACCAATGCGGCAGAGTCTTCTAGCTCTCTTCTCCCACCATACTCCAATCCAGCCTCCTCAATCCGAACTCCCATGTCCCTCCTGTAGGAGTCCCAGTCTGTTCTTCTTGGATCCCTGGTTGGCCGAAGCATTGCTGGATTTAGAGAGATATCATACCTAATATGTCTGTGGTCAGAAGAAGATGGTTCATCCGACACATGCCAGTTTAGTACATACCTAGCCGTCTGGTTCGATGCCACCGTAATGTCCAGGACCTCCTGTCTGGCCCTAGTGACAAACGTCGGTTCTTCCCCCTGATTTAAGACTAGTAAATTCTTAGAGCTAAGATAAGCTAAAAGTTCTTCACCTCTAGTGTTGGTACCTGTACTTCCCCACGAAGTGTGATGGGAGTTAGCATCCATCCCCACCAGCAGCTCCTCATCCACAGCCCCGCAGTGCTCGACCAGCCTCCTCAGCTCATGTGTTGGTAGAGCCCCCGCGTAGTCAAAGGGGAGATATGCCGTGGCAAAGTTCAGCCTCTTCATCCTCCCCTCCGCCCGCAGCTCCACCGTCACTGCTATTAAGTCCCTGCAGCAGACGTTCGTTAGTACAAAAGCACTCAACCCCCTCCTAACCAGGATACACGTCCTGGGAACACCGGAGTCCTTATCGTATAACAACTTACCTCCGGATGTCGCCAGCCCGCATATTCGTCCTCCAGAAATCCATGGCTCCTGGATGAGAACCACGTCCACCTCTCCCCTGTCCAGCATCCTACACACGACAGCACTCGCCGCCCTGCTATGCTGTAGGTTCACTTGGAGGATCTTGATCATTGTTCTGCTTAATTTGCAGTCGCCTGGGTCCGCAGAGCAGCCCCAGGACTAGACAGCGTGCTCAACTCTACAGCCACTTCACCGGTTTCTGCAGTCGGCAGCTTGACAGCCGCCCCCGCACCCCCAGTGATGGTTGCCGTTGACACATCTGCTACAGACTCACGGTTTGCCGTCTCATTGGCTCCCACTGTCTGTGCAGTCTTGAAATCAATTCTTTTACTTACTTGGTCCATTAACGTCCCACGAGTATGGGGGAAATAACGGTCCAGAGCAGAGCCCCCACTGCCCTGGCAAGACAACATACAATGAGGTTTTGTCTGGTTCCTCAAGGGGATCGTGTGCAACTGCATTTTATACCCTGCAGCCATTCATCCTTCGGCACGATGCCTTCCACCTTGGATTGGGTATTCAGTCACTGACCTTGAAGCACACCCCAAGTTCAGGACATTATTAACTGTTGCTCATGAAGCGAACAGCCTGCTTTACTCTCTTTTTTACAACTGTGTCGTTAGGGTAGTTTCCCGCCCATACTTCACTGTCGCATTGCCCTTGGTTCACCTGGGAGGTGAGAGTAGCATTGTGAGGACTTAATTCCCAACTACCCCAGTCTCCCCAGTCAGAGGAGTTATTTCTACCACCCCCAACCGGTTGACTGACGAGGAGGGATAATTCCTCACCTTTGAACCATAGCCTTGGTCCAGGCCTGCATATTCAGAAACATTCCGGAATCCTTATTCACAGGTAACCTACATTTCTGTAGGCCGTCCCACTATCCGCCACCTGTGGACCCGCCCGGTTGCTCAGGCCAGCTTGCCGGGATAAACATATATAATTGGAGAGTAATTTTTTTTTTTATTACTTATAGCTTATGAACTCTTGATTCCGGAAGCTTAAGTACTGACTTTTGATAAAACCAAGGATCCCTCGTTTTATAGAGTGTGTATAAGCACATGCATGGATGTAAAACAATTATTGTAAGACAAATGCAATATTTAACGTTAACATATAGAAGATATATGTACATTTAGTTTTTCAAATACTGTTTCTTTTAATTTAAAAGTTTTAAGTAAATTTTTATTGTTTGTTTCAGTCATAAAAACTCCTCAGCGAGAGCAAGCATCTTAGGCATGAAAAAGTTGGCAAAGAGAGGATGATTGGATGAGAAACTGATCGTGTCAGCAATTGAGCACGAAATGATTTTAAAGAGGAAAACAATCATAAGGGATAAACTCTTTATCCTCTTAAGAAATGATGAATATTGAAGAATTACTTTAATTGGACGTCTCATCAAATAACAGTTCTTCCGTGTCCATTGAAATCCTTAGGTATTATTAACCGTTAATGTTATGAGGTGCGTATCTATACAAAAGAAAGTCGCAAATTAGTAGTTTAGAGACGAACTAAAATAAGTTAAAGAAATACCTTCCAAATCTCCATAGCAGATATTTATTGTTTCTAAGCAATCTATTCATTTCCTATATTTTCGATGATATTGTCCATGATAACCAAGATAGGTATTTCGGGAAGAAACGTTTTTCGTGTTAGATGTCTGTATAAATTATTAGGGATTATTATTAAATACAAACTTATAGAAAAAATTAGGTGCAGAGTGATAGTATTACAATCATAAAGTTTAGTAAAATTAGACCTGATTGTCATAATTGAGATGGATTTATTAACAATGCTTTGAAATAGTTCAAAATGAAATAGAAAATATTTGATCGGTCTCAGATGGTTGTGACACTTTCTAGAACATTTTGGAAATTTTTCTTCTAGCAGTTATGCTCCACTGTTGATGATTTCGAGTGCAATTAAGTCACCCTAAGTGAACTTGTAAATGTCAGTTTCCTTCCATTTGTAAAATTTTGAGTAACTGTTTATTGTATATCAAAATCACGTGATTCTCATCATAAGAATAATGACCACAGGGACAACCAAGATGGTATTGCAAGGAATCCGCCACAATCAAAGGATGATCCACCTACCGAATGAAGAGCAACAGATAAGCGTATTAATCAGTCTTGGTCTATATCTGTATTCCCCCCAAAACCAGACCGTGATACAAACTAATTATCTGATTGTACAGTTTATAGTCTGGCTCAGTACAATCAAAGGATGATCCACCTACCGAATGAAGAGCAACGGATAAGCGTATTAATCAGTCTTGGTCTATATCTGTATTCCCCCCAAAACCAGACCGTGATACAAACTAATTATCTGATTGTACAGTTTATAGTCTGGCTCAGTACAATCAAAGGATGATCCACCTACCGAATGAAGAGCAACAGATAAGCGTATTAATCAGTCTTGGTCTATATCTGTATTCCCCCCAAAACCAGACCGTGATACAAACTAATTATCTGATTGTACAGTTTATAGTCTGGCTCAGTACAATCAAAGGATGATCCACCTACCGAATGAAGAGCAACGGATAAGCGTATTAATCAGTCTTGGTCTATATCTGTATTCCCCCCAAAACCAGACCGTGATACAAACTAATTATCTGATTGTACAGTTTATAGTCTGGCTCAGTACAATCAAAGGATGATCCACCTACCGAATGAAGAGCAACGGATAAGCGTAATAATCAGTCTTGGTCTATATCTGTATTCCCCCCAAAACCAGACCGTGATACAAACTAATTATCTGATTGTACAGTTTATAGTCTGGCTTAGTACAATCAAAGGATGATCCACCTACTGAATGAAGAGCAACAGATAAGCGTAATAATCAGTCTTGGTCTATATCTGTATTCCCCCCAAAACCAGGCCGTGATACAAACTAATTATCTGATTGTACAGTTTATAGTCTGGCTCAGTACAATCAAAGGATGATCCACCTACCGAATGAAGAGCAACGGATAAGCGTATTAATCAGTCTTGGTCTATATCTGTATTCCCCCCAAAACCAGACCGTGATACAAACTAATTATCTGATTGTACAGTTTATAGTCTGGCTCAGTACAATCAAAGGATGATCCACCTACCGAATGAAGAGCAACGGATAAGCGTATTAATCAGTCTTGGTCTATATCTGTATTCCCCCCAAAACCAGACCGTGATACAAACTAATTATCTGATTGTACAGTTTATAGTCTGGCTCAGTACAATCAAAGGATGATCCACCTACCGAATGAAGAGCAACGGATAAGCGTATTAATCAGTCTTGGTCTATATCTGTATTCCCCCCAAAACCAGACCGTGATACAAACTAATTATCTGATTGTACAGTTTATAGTCTGGCTCAGTACAATCAAAGGATGATCCACCTACCGAATGAAGAGCAACGGATAAGCGTATTAATCAGTCTTGGTCTATATCTGTATTCCCCCCAAAACCAGACCGTGATACAAACTAATTATCTGATTGTACAGTTTATAGTCTGGCTCAGTACAATCAAAGGATGATCCACCTACCGAATGAAGAGCAACGGATAAGCGTATTAATCAGTCTTGGTCTATATCTGTATTCCCCCCAAAACCAGACCGTGATACAAACTAATTATCTGATTGTACAGTTTATAGTCTGGCTCAGTACAATCAAAGGATGATCCACCTACCGAATGAAGAGCAACGGATAAGCGTATTAATCAGTCTTGGTCTATATCTGTATTCCCCCCAAAACCAGGCCGTGATACAAACTAATTATCTGATTGTACAGTTTATAGTCTGGCTCAGTACAATCAAAGGATGATCCACCTACCGAATGAAGAGCAACGGATAAGCGTATTAATCAGTCTTGGTCTATATCTGTATTCCCCCCAAAACCAGACCGTGATACAAACTAATTATCTGATTGTACAGTTTATAGTCTGGCTTAGTACAATCAAAGGATGATCCACCTACCGAATGAAGAGCAACGGATAAGCGTATTAATCAGTCTTGGTCTATATCTGTATTCCCCCCAAAACCAGACCGTGATACAAACTAATTATCTGATTGTACAGTTTATAGTCTGGCTCAGTACAATCAAAGGATGATCCACCTACTGAATGAAGAGCAACAGATATGCGTATTAATCAGTCTTGGTCTATATCTGTATTCCCCCCAAAACCAGGCCGTGATACAGACTAATTATCTGATTGTACAGTTTATAGTCTGGCTCAGTACAATCAAAGGATGATCCACCTACTGAATGAAGAGCAACGGATAAGCGTATTAATCAGTCTTGGTCTATATCTGTATTCCCCCCAAAACCAGGCCGTGATACAGACTAATTATCTGATTGTACAGTTTATAGTCTGGCTCAGTACAATCAAAGGATGATCCACCTACTGAATGAAGAGCAACGGATAAGCGTATTAATCAGTCTTGGTCTATATCTGTATTCCCCCCAAAACCAGGCCGTGATACAGACTAATTATCTGATTGTACAGTTTATAGTCTGGCTCAGTACAATCAAAGGATGATCCACCTACTGAATGAAGAGCAACGGATAAGCGTATTAATCAGTCTTGGTCTATATCTGTATTCCCCCCAAAACCAGGCCGTGATACAGACTAATTATCTGATTGTACAGTTTATAGTCTGGCTCAGTACAATCAAAGGATGATCCACCTACTGAATGAAGAGCAACGGATAAGCGTATTAATCAGTCTTGGTCTATATCTGTATTCCCCCCAAAACCAGACCGTGATACAAACTAATTATCTGATTGTACAGTTTATAGTCTGGCTCAGTACAATCAAAGGATGATCCACCTACCGAATGAAGAGCAACGGATAAGCGTATTAATCAGTCTTGGTCTATATCTGTATTCCCCCCAAAACCAGGCCGTGATACAGACTAATTATCTGATTGTACAGTTTATAGTCTGGCTCAGTACAATCAAAGGATGATCCACCTACCGAATGAAGAGCAACGGATAAGCGTATTAATCAGTCTTGGTCTATATCTGTATTCCCCCCAAAACCAGACCGTGATACAAACTAATTATCTGATTGTACAGTTTATAGTCTGGCTCAGTACAATCAAATCTACTTCACTCCGGAGATTCCTGAGAATTTATCGCTCTGCACAAAGCAATATTATCAACAACAAAAACACAAGAAACACAACCAACCTGTGCAACTTTAGAAGTGGAGTTCACGGACTACTTGGAATCTCTAAGTACCCCAGAGTTTAATTGTATTAGGCTAGTAGATATACATTCAACCAGAAAGCCCAAGTGATGTCTAGAAACAGATTTTATCTGTAGCCAATAAATTTGTACTGTGTAAATAATCATGTAACGCCAGAAACTCGTTATAAAGTGAATAGGTTATGGAAAGTACAACATTTGTAAGTGATGGGCGTACACGGTGCTTGTGCGAGGCAATGACACTTACTCTACAGACCAGCATGCATGGCGTACACGGTGCTTGTGCGAGGCAATTACACTTACTCTACAGACCAGCATGCATGGCGTACACGGTGCTTGTGCGAGGCAATGACACTTACTCTACAGACCAGCATGCATGGCGTACACGATGCTTGTGCGAGCCAATGGCACTTACTCTACAGACCAGCATGCATGGCGTACACGATGCTTGTGCGAGCCAATGACACTTACTCTACAGACCTGCATGCATGGCGTACACGATGCTTGTGCGAGCCAATGACACTTACTCTACAGACCAGCATGCATGGCGTACACGATGCTTGTGCGAGCCAATGGCACTTACTCTACAGACCTGCATGCATGGCGTACACGATGCCTGTGCGAGCCAATGGCACTTACTCTACAGACCTGCATGCATGGCGTACACGATGCTTGTGCGAGCCAATGACACTTACTCTACAGACCAGCATGCATGGCGTACACGATGCTTGTGCGAGCCAATGACACTTACTCTACAGACCTGCATGCATGGCGTACACGGTGCTTGTGCGAGGCAATGACACTTACTCTACAGACCAGCATGCATGGCGTACACGGTGCTTGTGCGAGGCAATGACACTTACTCTACAGACCAGCATGCATGGCGTACACTATGCTTGTGCGAGCCAATGACACTTACTCTACAGACCAGCATGCATGGCGTACACGGTGCTTGTGCGAGGCAATGACACTTACTCTACAGACCAGCATGCATGGCGTACACGATGCTTGTGCGAGCCAATGACACTTACTCTACAGACCAGCATGCATGGCGTACACGATGCTTGTGCGAGCCAATGACACTTACTCTACAGACCAGCATGCATGGCGTACACGGTGCTTGTGCGAGGCAATGACACTTACTCTACAGACCAGCATGCATGGCGTACACGATGCTTGTGCGAGCCAATGACACTTACTCTACAGACCAGCATGCATGGCGTACACGATGCTTGTGCGAGCCAATGACACTTACTCTACAGACCTGCATGCATGACGTACACGATGCTTGTGCGAGCCAATGACACTTACTCTACAGACCAGCATGCATGGCGTACACGATGCCTGTGCGAGGCAATGACACTTACTCTACAGACCTGCATGCATTTTAATTTACTAACTCTATATTAAATTGTACATGTAATTTGTATGTACTTTTTAAATCAAGTGGTCATACTTGATTTGACAGAGGAAACATGAGGCAACAGAGGAAATAATGTTTTATGTCATAACTTCTCTTCAAGCGGTGGACAAAACATGAGATTAATCATTGCTTTCACTTCACGCTATATCAGAAAGGCATACCTTACAGCATATACCTTACAACATATGATTTCATAAAACAGCTGTTTTGTGTTATAGGTTATGTTGTAGAACAACTATTTTACACGTAGATTTATTTTAAATAATCCTAATAAGTTAATAAGTATATTAATTAAATTTTGATAAAGCTCAGTGCAAATAATTCAATGTTACGATAATAATAAGATATGTATTTTTTATTCCAATTTTAGAATTGAAACCCATTACAGGCCTGTCTCATACTTCTTAAAGAACAGATTTGTAAGTGTTTTATTACATTTTCTATTTAGTTAACATCTAATAAACAATATGTGTACCACATTATTTTACAATGAATTGTTTTACAGTAAATTTTACAGTAAATATTGTTTTAATATATTTTTAAATATATTCCTCAAATAAAGATGTTAAATGAGAGTTAAAATGAATAAATTTTAGGGCGATTTTTTTTCACACGTTTGTGAAACTATAGGCTCCATTTTGGTATCACTTCGGTCGGTATTCTCCCGAGTGACAGAACAAATTTATTTTTAAAAAAATATTATAGATTTGTGTATACCGAATAATTTGGTGGGATTTTATTTTGATTGAACAAACGATTAGAAATTCGAAGTATAAAATTAATTATTGCGCTAAAATAGATGAATAAAATTCTATATTCTTTTTAAAAAATTATCATAAAAATTGATTTTTTAAACAGTTTAGTAGTGTGTCAATAAAGTATGTGAAAGTTTTAAATATTGTGTATATAAATTCCATCTGAATAATAACGTTATTGACAAAACAGTTTTAATTTAATATCACTTGTATGAGAAAAAACAGCTTTAAATACTCTAACGTAACAATTTGTAAACGATTATAAGATCTATTAATTTATAAATTTACCTTTGATTTATAAATAACTTTTTATATCCTGTGATAAAAGTTGACTGTTATATAGGTGGAGTGTCGTCTCCATAGCAACGGTACACAGACAAACAATTATATAAACTATTTTAAAACTATTTCTTTATTTCTAGATCAGACATGTTCCCTTCTACAATAATGAAGGACGTAACATGGGCTTATGCTCCATTATCAGTGATGTTATCTATTTTTAGCAATTGACAAAAAAAAAATTGAATTTCATAACTAGCATTTTCTTTTCTTTTGGTGTTTTTTTGAAAAATTTTTTTTATTGTGTATGCATTTGCTACAGAGAACTCGCCCTTGTACGATAGGTGAATGGGCTAGATTAGGCATCAATTTTAAACGTAGCGGCTCAAATACGGCTGCAAGAGACAGTAACTATTGCAAGCTATAATAGTATGACACAGCGTAGTAACATTATTTTTATGCCAACAATTTATTAACATAAAATGAGTATTGATTATATTTAAATGTGTCAAATAACAAAATAAAGACATATTGGCTTACGTGTCGTCTCCATAGCAACGGTACACAAACAAACAATTATATAAACTATTTTAAAAATATTTCTTTATTTCTAGATCAGACATGTTCCCTTCTACAACAATGAAGGACGTAACTTGGGTTTACGCTCCATTATCAGTGATGTCAGTGTTTTATGGTATTTCGGTCGTGTCGCTAAAGGAGAAGTGCCGGAAGCAGATGTACGCAGTGTACACACTACTCCTGATGTGCTTATTGTGTCTCACAAGTGTAGTGGTCATTAGCAGTAGATTTATTTATATAGACAAAATGAGTGATCGATTCTTCATCCTGGCCATGGATATATCATTTCGACTCTTTGGTTTCCTTACACTCTGGAATGCCTATAAGAAGTACCCAGTATACATCCGCGTCTTTGAGGCTCTTTCTTGCGTTGACAAGAGGTTGAGGAGTCTTGTACATTTCGTTGACCAGTTCAAACACAGAACCTGCGCCATACTTCTTGTTGTAGCAAACGCTATCTCTATGGTTATGAACATTACATTAATCAATCCAACAACTTTCTTTGACAGCTCTCTGATTACCTATGTAACGCATGTACACTTTTTGCATATAGTAGGAATGACCTGGGCCCTGATGTTTGAGTTCAGCTTTTTGCTCCTTGTAGTGCGTAATCGTCTCCAAGCTGCGAGTAAATGTTTAGACCAGTTAAAGGACACCTTGCAGAGCGATTCACCAGACATTTCCATGTTGCATGTACTGCCTCCAGTGGAGTCTGTCAGTGCGCCTTCTACGTCAGGCCAAGGAATGCACAAGCAAAGGCTGAGGAATGTTAAGAAGCTTTACAACGAGATATTTCATGTCCTGAGATTTGCCGTGGATTACTACACTGCTAGTAGCGCTTTGTACTTTGTTGCAACGGTTATATCACTTACCTACATTTTGAAACATTTGGACTTTATCAATGGTCCAAAACTTATTTATCTGGCATGGTATTTTTTCTTACCCATGAGTATAACACTTGTGTGCTGTACACTTGTGGAGCTGGAAATACGTAATACAAGGAAACATCTTTTGCAAGCTCTACAGTCAAATAAATGCAAGAGGTTAAACAAACAGCTGCAGTACATGTACTACTGTATTTTGCAGGAGAAAAGTGTGATTTCTTGTGGATGCTTTGATATAAACCTGAACCTGGTTACATTTTTGGTGAATGTATTTAGTACAAGTTATTTTGCTATAAATGAATAGTAAAACTGACAAACGTAAACAATAATTTGTTTTTCAACCAACGAAAACAGTCGTTGTTTGTTAGGAATAAACTCCAAATTCAAACAATTTGTTTAACTCTACCTAGGATGTAATTAGACAAGTAGGTTGGATTTATTCCTTTTTCAAGCAAAAGTGAATTAACATGAACTAGACTTAGAAGTTTAAAGTTGTAAAGTTTAAAGTAATATTTCTATTCGAATAAAATACACAAATGTTAAATTTTCGTACGGTGTTTAGTTAATTAGGGTATTATTTCCAACTGTAAATTTTGTGATGTTTCCACCCAAACCTCTGTCAATTTCACCATCTAGAGAAATATGTATTTTAAACGTCGCACTACGTATGTAATGACCTGTTTATAGATTTGGTAATACATGAAAATCATACATAGAGAGCAATACATACATACCTAGATATCCTTACACGTAGGGGACTCCACATCCGCCAATATGCCATTTTATTATTTGATGTATTCCGAAACAATGTCTTTGTTGTAATATAATCAATCCGGTATACCTTTACGTTATCAGAGATATATGTTTTACCTTTATTTAGTAACCAACTTTTTTTTTACATAGTATGCTAAATTTAAACCCCTTTGTAATGTACGTGAACGGAATTTATTGCCAGATATATTTCATTATTATACAAAAGCCAAATTAATTCCTATAAACAATAAAAAACTATTTTTAGAAGATACTAGTAACAATGAAACGTAATTTAAGCAGAGAATTAGATTTGCATTCCAAAATGACGTATTTGTATCGTGCACACTCATGGACAGTAGTTTAGTAGCGTGAACTGCCATTGCGCAACAATCATCACATGGTCAATAGATACAATATTATACCAAATATTATTATTAACTTATAGTTTATGTGACGTATCTGTCAATGCGGTTCATAATCTCGAAGTAATTTTAAAATAGTTCAATCTGGGCTATAAAGGGGTAAGAAATGTAGCTTATGAAGCAAATTGAGTCGTATTTTGCAACTACAAATAACTATAAAGAGATATTATACTGATATACTTTGTCAGAGGAAACATATCTCGCTACAAATTCTAAAACAATTTTAAAGCATATATCAAATATTTTACAAATAATTTATAATATATTTCGATATCAATATAGGATAGTTACTGTTATTTGAATGTTTTATACCAGAAATATTATGTTGCTAATTATATATTTATTATAGAATAATTTAAAGGTCCTAGAGGACAGGGTTTTATCTCATAATAAAAGCTAATTCACTATTTTAACACGATAACATGGGAACTTGCTTAACATGCCTGGCATTTTTGTACAAATACCAAAAATTATTAGAGACACATTTATTACCAATATAGGAAAATAATTATTTATAGAGGTGCTAAAAGTTTAGAAAATAATTTGAAAAATCAGGTGAAATGGACAGAATTCAATAATAATTTCACAGAAGGTAGAGTTCACTCGCTCTTCTACTGTTGTTGGGTTCACCTCGTCAATGCTGGATGAGATTCTAGCGAAACGTCGGAACTGTGAATTTATATACTGCAGAATGAACGGATGTACTCCAGATAATAACTATTCATATATATATATATATCGCAATATGTATTCTTGTGTATTAATAAATAATTAAGTCAAAATACAAATACAAGAATTCCAAATTCAATTATAATTCTTGTATTTGTATTTGACTTAGTTCTTTATATATATATATATATATATATATATATATATATATATATATATATATATACATATATATATATATATATATATATATATATATATATATATATAATTTATTTTCGTGTAACATTTTTCTCTGATGTGTTTGTAACGATATTTCTCTTTATGAACATACTGTTCAATACAAATTTTTATTTGGAAATGTAATATGTACAGCATTTGTATTTCTGTTTAGTAAATGAAAGATTTAGTAATTGATATATTAGTAATTATTTATTTGCAACAATAATCATTTGCTGATAGCAATTTCGTGCTTAGAAGAAATAGGAATCCATTGGAGCTATAATAATTCTGTAGCATATGTCTCAATTGAGTATTAATACAAAGTCTTAGAAAAGCCCATTAAAATGTAACAAAATTACACAATCATTCGTTCCAAAATCGTTTTCAGTTAAACCTTATTATAATGTGACAAAAATACACAAATATTCGCTGCAAAATGTTTTCAGTTGAACTAAAGAGATTTTGTTCAGCAGGATGTATATATTCGGTAATCGTACATATTGCGGGGATGGTACGTCTTCGGGTAAACAAATTCATTGCTTCGAATTTGGGAAATGGCAGAGATATGCTCAATATGCCTCGTATGGAACTCATTTGTCAGAAGCCTATGCATTATATCGACTACGTCTTAACGTCCGATGTTCTCTCTTTTATTTCCCCCTGTAATTTAATGTGTAGAATAATACATCAAATTATTCCATAGTTAGGACACGATTTTTACGAGACATTACACAACGTCAGTAAGTTAGTGAATAAATACGATTTATTTATCCTCTAAGTCAAATAAAACCTCAATTGTGGAGACACATAAACAAAAAATAAATTGTCACCTTGACAAATCGTATATTATGGTGAAATAACATAGACAAAAGTTAAAACAGTCCCACCATTTTTTTCCTGCATTGTTTAAAATTGAATATTGTTCAGCCAATCATATATCAGTTTCATCAAATAATCTTGATCTAAAAAAAAAGAAACATAAGTTTTACGTCGTTTGAGTCAAAATATAACTATTAGAAATTAACTAATAAGGTTAGTTTTGGGATATATGCATACTTTATTACGAGAATTTAAAATTAACAAAAAAAGACTATAAGGTTTTCTCTTGATTAGGACGATATATGCCCGTCTGTGGCAGCAATTGCTCTAAAGGGTTGTAAATTTGAAAATTTTATTGATCAAAACGAGCCTTTTGATCTGGAAGGAAACCGATTCACTCAAGGTTGGCTGTGATTCATCGTCAATGTGTTCATGACTTATCTCCAAGTTAGAACCTCTACAGTGTATAGGTATATAATTACCCAATAGCTTAGTGTCACAGCCCGATTTAATCGTGGGACTTATAAACAGGAACAATTTCTAATACGGTTATCCAGACTGCGTCTCTATTTTGATATAGAAATATTCAAATGTTTAAGCAAGAGGCCAAAAAATTGGATACTTGTTCCCTCTAAAGCATCTGTTCCCAACCAGTGGTACGTAGAAGCCTACGGGGGAGGGGGGGGGGGTACGGGAAAAGAATACCATTAATGATGGGCATTTATATTTCACACTTTAGATTTGAAACAAATACGAGGTTATACTAGTAGTTGGCAAGATAGCTGATGTGTTGTTGATCGGAAATTGCAAGGAGCTGTATGTCTGTGTGCGACTGAAAGCACAGAATAGAATAGCGATGGGAAACATCTATTTCAGATTTAGGGGAACAATACAAATGCTGGAGTGGGTCTACGATTTGATGATAGGAAACTTTCAGGGAACCGTCTGTCGTGTTGCGCATCCATAAATATTCTATGCGCAGCCGGTTGCCCCCTCCACCCTTTATTTACAAGGCAGTCAGGCAACCACTCTTTGTCTTAACCACGTCTTGGAATAAGGGGTACTATCCATTCAAAAAACTTGTTTAGGAATTCGTGAAATGAAAAGGTTTGGGAGAAACTGCTCTAGAGAAACATTAAATGATGACCATTATTGCTACTTTTAATAATGAGGAAAAGATTACCGAGTATGCATTATTAATTTAATAAATGTGGTGGATCATTTTATCCCTAGCGACACAAAATGTGTCAACATGACGTTATTATTGAACGACTTATACATTTTCTAAATACATATGTAAGGCGTTGAAAAAATACTTCGTTTGCATAATTTAAATTCACAGCGACAGCTAGAGTATTGATTTTGTCTCTGCCTCATCTAAGAAATGAGAAGATGGAATTCGTCATGTAATTTAATGCCTTAGGTAATTTGCACGGCTTACCTTTGATAAAAATCTCTCTCCTTGTATCTACACACGCATATATAATAAACGTTCTTTTATGTAGAGTATTTACTTAACGTTTCATGCAATGTGTTTACATATATTTACTATAGAAATAGTTTCCTTTTACACAGATCTACTCATGAGTACCTCAGGACTATGTCACTAAAATATTTCAAAATTTATTAAGTAGCATCGTGAAAATTAAATAATAATTTATTCCCTTAGGGAATAGCACTGAATAGTTATAGACTGAAGTTATTTACTTCCAAACAAACATCCCTACTATGCATTAGTCTCAAATAAAACTTTGCAACTATCACGATAACTATTAATCCCAATCCTCTTGAACGTATTGGTACATAGACTCAACAGCGATTCCTTGTAATGATATTTAAGGTAAGTTTCGTAGACTTTAGGTTGATTGTGGGGTTAAAAATGGCCGGATTTTTAACACCTTTTATCTTACAATGAAAAATTTGATATAAGGGTTTCCTTGACAATCAGAGCTAGGAGAATTCTCGGGAAACATATCTGTGCCTTCACTGGCTCTTCTGCTCCTGTGATAAATAAAATATATTTTTATACATACAAGTAATGTAATACATAGGTTAAATAAGGATTACTACCGTATAAATAACACGGACCTATATATACGTGTATTATTTAGTTTTGAATATAACATCTCCAAATTCCTGTACCACTGGACAAGGCTGGTTAATTGCCTGGCAATCCTTAGCTATGCGTCGTTGTTTGTTATTATTCGTCATCTTCGGCGTTGACTGTGTGCCCACCAAGTCTATAATATCACTAGTAGTAAACTCATGAACTTCTTCCATTCACTCTCTCCAACATTGTTTATGTCATTAGGACCAGGAATGTTTCCGAAACGATCTACGATATTATCCATTTGTTTCACTAACAGAGTTTCTCGTTAGTAAAACGTTTTTAATCACCTCATTGTTGTTTTATGGTACAATAGTTTTGCCGTTACCAGCCTGATTGGAACCCATGCTGCAGAAAAACCATAAAGCGAAATCTAGAGAGACAACCTTTTTTAAGCACTCGGAAACCCTTCTTCCTGCATCCATTATAACTGTTAGTAACTTCCGGCGATATATAGAACACATGTTATGCCTCCGGACGGTATATTTCACAAATTCTAACTAAATTACTAAACTACACGATACTCTTTAGTATATATGTAAACTGAACGATATGAAAGACTCAAACATAACTGAAAGAACCGACCGCTAGGGCCAAAGAAATGGCCCGACGCGACGGCAACGTGCCTTGCGGAATAAACACGCTTACTTTATTTTCATATTACGTCTGGATAGCGGAGGCTCCGGTTGAAGAGGTTTTACTCTATTTTAATTGTTTTGCTATAAACATTGACATTATTAACACGTAACGTTGGAGAAAAGGACTCCCTATAAAAACAGTTCCTTAATCATTTACATAAGATCGTAGATTATAAACAGCCTTAGAGTTAATATATACCTTAAATGTACTTGTTATAAAAATTATATTTGTTTAGGTTCTAAATCAGCTGAGGTTCTCACGTTTTGTACTGCCAAAAAGAATATGACTATGAAAGTTTGTTAAATTAGGTTTTTATAATATAACCAATATATTTATTCAATATTAAGTACATTTATTTGGGGTTTCACCTATTTTTATAATATATATAATAAATATTATAATATATATATCATATATATATTTATACATTTATTTTTTACACGCTGTGTTAATGATCATTGTATTAGTATTTACTTTTTATAATTAGACCTATTTTTCATAATTTAAGTAAGCATTAGTTAATTTGTTGAGTCTTGTTCCTTGATTTAGTAAAGGTATAGGTTACACCTGTAGCTGGCCAGAGGAGTGCTAATCAAGGCTTTCTTTAGCAACATATATAGAGAAGTGGTTTAGTAATGCAAGTTCTTAGTTACTAGACTGTTGATGTTTGGCAATACTACCTTATGTTTTTAAAATGTAACATTTATACGCATAAAGAGAAGTCCTTACAATATGTACAATGAAGGAATTAACAATAAAGGAACGTTTAATCTAATTTTACTTTCGTTTGATGTGAGTAATAACTGTTATTTGTTTTAATAGGTATTAGATATATTTTTAATCACTTAAACAATAGTTCATGACTATTCGAACTTTAAATTTAGTAAATTTGTTAAAACTTACTGAGACAGGACGTTTTCGATCGCTAAGTGCCGATCTTCATCAGTGACTTCTGCTTGGAGATGTTGGTGACGATTTTAAAGGTAGGTTTTCGATAGTATCAAATAGTATGTGTGATTTGTATTGTGTTTGTTCGTTTAATATGTTTGTACTTTATGTTTTTGTGTGTCTGTAAATTACATATTTCTTGTGTGTGGAGACGTGGTCCTTTTTTGTTGATGTGTAGGATTTCTAGGTTATGATAAATGTCAGTGTTTTTATGTCCTGTTTCTTTTATGTGATTGTACAATGTTGATTTGGCATTCTGTTTGTTTTCCTCGACTCTTTGTATAAGGCTGCGCCTGTTTGTCCAATGTAGAATTTGTTACATTTGTCGCAGTTCAGTTTGTATACGCCTGGTGCTTGTAGTTTATCTTTGTTGTTGGTGTTGTGTTGTAACTTGTTATTAGTTTTGTATGTTATTTTGTATATTTTTTTGAAATTTGCAGGCTATTTTGTTTGTTGTTTTGTTTATGTATGGTAATGTGATATATTTGTTTTCCCTGATTGTCGGGTTAATTTTAGTGTTTTTTTTTTGTATTTTGTACCATAGTTTGTCTATTATTGTGGTGTTGTATCCATTTGTGTATGGATACTTCAATAATGAAGTTAAATAAGTTCAATAATAATATTTAAGTTTGAATAAGTTATATTTAACTCTGAAAATCTATTGTGAAGTGTGGATCAATTATTTATAGCCTAGTTACTTATGATTCACTGCATAGTAACAGGTAATAATCTTAACTGTTGAGTGGCTTTAACTTATGTCTTCAACGACTTCCATTGTTTACTTAATGCTACATGAACACATTGATTTAAATTAGAAACAATATATCAAAATTTACTGTTGATTTAAAATTATAAAATATTTGTCAGGTTATAGTAAGGGTCGATTTTAGACTCACTCTTAATGATTGTACTTATATCATTTATTGTACTATTATTACAAAACTTACGGAGGCTTTTTATTATTTGTAGAAATTTAAAATCCATAGAAAATCTATTTAATGCAAGAAGCAACCTCCTATGGTCTGTAATATCAGGGATAACAATTTTCCAATTAGTTGTTTCTCTGAAAGTTATTGCCTACAATACCAAGAGCACAGTGGTGCAATATCTTACAACAAAAATATTGCGAACAACCCCAATACCAGAAAAATAATCAAAAATAACTGATAATACAAGTTACCTAGGACTAAACCCTCATATAGATTTCGATGACTATATCAACATCATAAGATGATTTTATTACAAAATTACAATCTAAAATTAAATAAATTACAAACTAGACTGTCTATTTTCTATTATTTTTGTGATATTGGGATATTTTCCTACATTAGTTCAGTCTAGTTTACTATTGTAGCCTATTGTTTACTACATTGTATTTTTTCTGTTATGAGACCCTCTGATGATGATGATGATGTTGACGCAAAATTTAGTGTAAGGTTTGCATACAGTCTAAAAGAAATCACAACAAGTATTTAATTTATTACTTTAATTTATTTCGTAAAAGTAATTTTCAACTTTCTCTCATCTTATTAAGGGCAAAAATATGAGGAGAACGTGAAAAAGCTGGTTTTAAACACTAACAAATTATTAAAAGACAATAAAGCCAAAATCTTTTTACCACTCTCCTGGTAGTATAATGTTTTGCATTCATTATGATTAAATCTAATTAATGGGTTCGCCGTATTAAATGGGCCACACTTGAGCCTTTTGAAAAAACCTACATCTATGTTATTACAAATTATCTATAACTATTTATAGATACTATTACATGATAACAAATTTGGCACAAAGAAATTCATACACATCTTCAGTGTTACCATATCGGGTACATCCGTTGCTTAGCGTAGCAGTACAATTTATAAAGCATCTCTTTATAATAAAATAAGATTTTCTACCTGTTTAGGTACCAGCAATAGTATTATAAGGTAACCTCGCACAATGTTGTATGAATATTGATCGAACCGTCAGACCTAAATATTTCTACGCGCAACAAAGTTTTCAAGAAAACTTAAATATTCCACATACAATACCGTTATGAACTTTCAGGAAATCCAATTTAAGTTAATTGTTTGCTTTAACATCTACATTTTCCAGACTTTGAGCACGATATGTCTATTTTTCATTTTTTGCATTATAAATGCATTATAAATTGTAGAATGTTTTACATTTAAACTAATTGAAATTTCAAGGTCTAAATTTAACGCCAGTAAATAGTACAGTTTTTAAAGTATGGTTATTAACAGAAAAAGCAAATTTTAATCAAACAATAAACTCTTAAGTTAAACTTTGAGCCTTAACTCACAGCAAATAAAGATGTATAACTAGCTAGTACTTATTCCACACTATCGTCTGAGTTTGCACTCTAATCTAGCTAATCAGGTGAGATGCACTGTTATAAAACTGTTTTCTTATATTAACGAAATGAAAAATGTTATCTTTAAGTTTATAACAGTATATTATGTTATTTAATTTAGGTAAATATATTTTAATTAGAATATACATTCTAATTTTTATACGAGTATATTTTCCAACGTCAAAAGATCAAAGATTATTAATCATTATAATAATACATAAATAAGTCGTAGTAGATAATTAATTATATTAGCAATAAATTACACCGCACACGTATTGTAACAGTTAAAAGAAACAATAGTCAGGAATGGTACTTTGATCAATGGAGAATCGACGATTATTGGAATCGAAAATAGGAACTGGCCCATCCCTGTTTATAAAAGTATAAATATTTGAGATCAGAAAAAGTGAGTACTTTTTTAAACTCTATACGTTCCATGAATACGAATTATATGTTCTTTTAAAACAGTGTTAAAATAGAACTGGTTTTTGTAAACTTAACTAATTATAGGGTATGTAGGATTTTTTATTTTAGTGTTTTACTAATTACAAACGTGTTTATTGTAAATGAACAGAATGCAATCATTTTTTGTCATGGATTTAACTCCCCTAGTCTATCGGCGAAACTGTAACGTTTATTCACTTGCCAAACTTATTTTTCCAAGTACTTACTGAGCAAAACATGTTCGATGACACTAAGAGAAGTTCGTTTTCTCGCCAAAAAACATCGCCTAGAGCAAATAAAAAGGTTTTATGTCTTCAATCAATCAAAATATAGGTTTAGGAGGATCTTTAGTATACTTTTACTGCTGAATCATTTAGGAAATAACTCTCTTACACAACAACGACAGAAATAATCCGTTGAAATACATGAGAATACGGAATAGATTTTTCCAATACCTTCAATAAAAATATAAACTCCAATTTTTAATAAAAAGTTATAACGGTATAGAATGGAACATTGTGTAAACTATGGTGGTATCACAATAATATTTCACCCTATATTCGATAGGGTAGCTGGATTACTTGAATTTCCCTCTTGAGAGAATCCGGCGTTCATGAGAATAAGGCGCGATAATTTATACTGATAACATTAAAGCTGTTTTACCACAATAAACTAATTATATTCAGAGAGTACATGAATATTTCGCAATAATAAAAGCAGAGTTGTTTATATTTGAATATCACCCTATTATTATTATTATGTCTTTATTATTCTTTATATATAAAACATCCGTGGCTATTATTGAATATAAAATTCATTTTAAAAATATAATTTTGTTTTAAAGTAATTGTGCTAGTATTGGTCATGTTCCGTTATTTTGTTTTCGTTTTATTTAATTTCTACACAAATATCATAATTATACCTCAAGATAAATTCTTGTAACCTGGATACACCTGGATTTTGAATCGGGCTCCAAAGTACTTATGTAAACCTCCCATTATACTATAAATTGAATCTGTTTGTATACTTTCTGTTATCCTATTTTTAAAATACGGAAAGAGGGGGACGAACTCAGTAAATTTTGAATTCCTTGTAGTTTATTGGGTTGCATGATACTTTCTGTTCATCCCTACCGTTTTTGTTTTACAAAATATTCTTCAATTTAAAATAAAAGTACTGTATATGTCATAAATTATTGTATGAGTACTTTAAAAAGAAAGAAAAATTAATTATTCCCCTAATTTCAATAGTATAGATCCTATACATTTTAAACTTAGATTTTTTAAATTCTTTCTATTAGCTCACACGTTCCTGATATATATATATATATATATATATATATATATATATATATATATATATATATATATATATATTCTATATACTGTACAAATTTTCAATCGTGAATAAAATACGTTTTCATTTATCCAATCACGTTCAAATACGTTTTTTTAAAACTTGTAGTGGATGACAACTGATGTTAATTCAGTTTTATCCCAATATTTATTCAAGAGTTATTAATACAAATTTGGGGGTCTATGTTGGGTTCGAACTGAGTATTTTCATGTTCGAAGTCTAGCGCTTTAAAACTTTCCCATAGCTATAAATGTATAATTCAGTGATATATATGGATTTTTCTTTTGGCCCCATCTCGTTCCCCCATAAACTTCCATTGCACAACTTTAAATTGTTCCCATGGTTACCTCACAATATTATAAATAATGCTCTGGAAATTAATAAAATAGAAAAATATACTGGATTTATAGTACCAAACCATGCTTCATAAAAGCACCAAAATGGAAAATGGAAAATTGTAAGGAAATTCGCTTTCGATTTATTTAGCCACTTATTATTTTTACTATTCGGACATATGTATATACATATTTATAATAGCTATAATTATAAAATAAAAGGGAACTAACTTAAAGTTTTCTTTGTTGAATTAAGCAGGAATTTATTAAATTTTTTTTTAATAATAAAAATTGTAATTTATAATAAAAATGTGATATACATAACTGTATTTTCATCTTGAATTGCTACTGCATATCTTACATGACTGGATACATTAAAACATAACCAGTCCAGTAGCACTTTAGTTTAGTGTTAACTATAGACAGTTGTTTCCTGATTTTGACAGCAAGCTGCTCTCTCTTAATAGATATCAAAATATGTGTACTCCAACTTATAAAGTAAAACTCATACAAGAAAATGTCTTCAATACGAGTAATCACACGGTATTTGTAGTTATACTCCGCATGATAATGCTGGAAGATTAGTACTGGAATGAATAAATAGGCTACCACTTCCAGAAATGCATGTCACTGCAAGAGCTCCTTCATAGGGTGTGCATGCAAACTTTAGGTCGGAAGCTTTTTCCAGCACTCCGATGTATCCCATTGAAGAGATATCCTTTTCTCTTCCAATATATAATTAAAGAGAAACAGAAGTTGAGCAATTAAATATTGCCGCAGTAAATATTAATATTGATTTCAACATTTTAATAATTATATTTTTCACAGTAACAATTTGTTTACCTTGTTCGAAACATTTGTTCAAGTTTATGAAAAACACATTTGTTGTTGGAAATTGTTACGAAAAGCTATTGTCTTAAAAAGTAAATAACACTTAGTTAATACCTAAGATTTCACAGAGAAACTATTCTCGTTTTTAACAATAATATCCATAAATCTTTTTAAAAATGTTTATCATAATGAATATGCTTCTTTTTTATTTAGGTATAAAAATAAAGAGGTTTGTGAAGTGGATACTACCTGTAAGAGCCCCACCTTAAATATACGGTATTCAGTTTTACGGTCGAGTCTAGAATGTAATTTATATCAATCTGATCCCTTTCCAAATCCGTCTTACACGTTATTCCTGTGGGATGTAGTAATCCCATTCAGCCCTTATTTAATTTATATGTTGCCTACAGTTCTATATGTGAGTTTAACGGAATGATAATAATATTCAACGGATTAATTTTAAAATAGGCCTTTCAATTTGAACTGACCTACCTTGCTCAATTTTGCATCATGAAGGTTGGTTTTAATTTTCTACAATCTTTTTTTTTAATAGTAAAAAGCCTTTGTATATATATATATATATATATATATATATATATATATATATATATATATATATATAAGGTATAATACTGGGAAGGAAAAATAAAGCGGATACATTAGTTTTACAATATGTATATGTAAGATTGACTGTAGGTGAAGTGTGACAAGCTTGATTGTAGAAGGAGCGCGACTATAATTAGGACCAATGAATGCAACATCTTTTCCGAACGTCACTATGCTTCAGGAACGTGGACTAGTTGATCAAATAATTTTTTGTACGCCTTTTTGGACTTAAGCTATCAATAATACCAGTTGAAAGGAACAATTCGCAATATAGCTATGGACAACTGGTTCAGAAGCATCAGTTTAGATATGTAGCTCTTCTGGAGAAATGCCATCTTATGGTTGTAGGTACTGTAAGTAGAAGTATATCTCACCTCCCAGCTGACTACGCCAATCCAAAATTTTGGGATCGGAGACCAGGATTATTATTGATCATGATTACTAACGATCCTAACGCAGTGAAAGTGAGAACTATAACACTTCTTTCTACGACGCAAATAGAGTTCCTTCCTTAAAGTGCAAACCGACATCATTTGTTATCCTCAGATCAATGAAGTTGTGATTCATTTGATCGGCGTTGTCACAAACACATAATTGTATGAAAAAAACTGGCTATATATATATATATATATATATATATGTGTGTGTGTGTGTGTGTGTGTGTGTGTGTGTGTGTGTGTGTGTGTGTGTGTGTGTGTGTGTGTGTGTGTGTGTGTGTGTGTGTGCATGCTGATACGTATTACGTCACGGATGGAAAAAATATGATGAATAGTTATTATCTGGAGTACATCCGTTCATTCTGCAGTGCATAAAATCGCAGTTCCGACGATTCGCTAGAATCTCATCCAGCATTAACGAGGTGAACCCAACAACAGTTGAACAGCTCGCTCTTCAACTGTTGTTGGGTTCCGCCTCGTCAATGCTAGATGAGATCCTAGCGAAACGTAGGAACTGCGATTTTATGCACTGCAGAATGAACGGATGTACTCCAGATAATAACTATTCATCATATATATATATATATATATATATATATATATATATATATATATATATATATATATATATTGCAATAGAAAATGAGTGTAGGAATTACGAATATCAAAATTTTATTTTACGTAATATGTAATACAACAAAAAATTAAAGTAAGATATTTAATACATCTTATATAATATAATGATTTTATTATTATTGGGTACTGATTTTATTCAGTATCTATGCTAGTAATTGGAATAGATATAGTTTTTACTTTATGCTTTGATGCAAGTACATATTAGAAGTTATTCATGTAAATTTTAATATAAAGGCAATAGAAATATGAAAGAAGTATGAAGCTACTACATTTCAGATGGGTGTGTTTATTGCTATCATTAAAATTGCCAGAATTATCCTGAACGCTATATATGTCTTCGTATCCGAAATAATAGTGCTTGTTATCAATGATGTAATAAATAACGATGGTATCCTGCTACATTGTGAGTAAGCTGGGGCACGTAATTAATAACTTTGCTACGTGCTAGATGGCTAAAGCAAGCAACGGGGATTTACGTGTTCCTATTCTAACTGGAAATGGAAAAGAAGGTCCTACGAATCCCCATTATACTCCTCTAACCAAACATAAATCTCTGTGTGCTAGTCACTGCTGACATGGCACACTGATTGAACATTTTTTGTTTTAACTTTTCTGTAGATATGTAGATATCACCCCCTCATCGTGCCTTTTTTATTTCTAGATGGCTGCCCTTAAACTTATTGTTACAATAAAACCTATTCTATAGCCCTAAAATATTTTTTTCAATCTATTAATATTTACGATAAACTTAGAGGGAGGGTTTAGGCTAAATCAATGTCTTTAAACTAATTATAAATGCAAACGAAAATTTGAAGTTTCCATTAACAGTTTTTAAAATACTGTGAAACAAATAGTTTGAGAGATCCGATCCCAATCCTGGCACACTTAGAGAAAAACACTTACTTTGTCCCTCTGCCGCTTTCTCTCTCTCACTTTCTGTTCTCCCTCTTTTTCTCTCTGTCTCTTTCACCCATTTCTTTCTGTTCCTCTTTTTTTATCTTTTCACTTTCTCTCTCTCTTTCTCTGTAAAAACAAATACTTTGGACAATGTTTACTTAATAGTAGCCTATATATATATATCATTGTGCCTATTGCACACCGGCAGCTCCTCAGGGAAAACGATCTTTAGTGACAGTAAAATCCAACAAAAATTTATAATTTAGTCAAGTTATTCTACCAAACAACCAAGTCAACGCGATTAATAACGTGTAAAGGGTGAAATTTGATCCGTCTTCACAACAAGTAATCCTGACCCGATTTTACGCTAATTAAACTTTCAGATTCCTTATGTTTATGTAATAAAATTGGAAAAACATGTGATGTATTTATAGAACAAACAGGAAAATAACTTATTAAAATAGGGGGGTTTTTATGAATAATCAAGAAAAACTCTAAATAGTATTACAATGAACACAGCTGAGATACACTGGAGAGTCAAGTATTCCAAAAGTAAAATGAGAAGAAATGTATTTATCTGACGTTAGGCCTGCTAAGCGCCATATTCACCTCGTAAGTTTCAACAGGCATTGTGTTGCACCGAAACACTACAGGCTTCATAAATATTTCAGCTCCCAGAGAAAGGGAGACAAAAGCGTTGAGGAGTTTTCCTTGTTGTAGTAAATACGGATTTAAAATTCTTTGCATGTACCAAGCTAAAAGCCTACAAAAACGTTAAACACTTTCTACATTCTTACATACATTCTATATATATATATATATATATATTTAGTATATATATATATATATATATATATATATATATATATATATATATATATGTATATTTATACACACACACAAACACACGCATACATACATATATATATATTACATGACACTTATTTAGAGAAACAACAATAGATATTAAAAATGTTTTCTTTTCAATTATACTTAATTTTAATAAAGTTTTTAATGCATGATTAACTTCTTACCCAATATTAAAAGAACAGAGACCGATTTACTAGAAAAGAAACACTTGGTTGTTCGTTAAACATAATTATTTTATTGAAGTGTTATTTTTATTTATAGTAATTTTATAGAATTCATAAACGTAAATGCAACAAATGGATGTTTTATAATAGGTTTTAATACTTTAAAAAAAATGGTTTAGGTTTAGGAGAGATGTAATAAATTACCATATTATTTGCGAAAGTAAATTCTAACGTTTGTATTAACCATATAAACTTAAAAAATCTAGAAGCTCCACAAATCTCATGTTTTGTCGGTTTTATTAAAATTTGAAAACTTTTACTTCAAATAAAGCGAAAATTTAGGTATAGAGTACCTCAGACGAAGAGGGGGATAGGTTTTGTTCATAGATTAGCAATATACTCGTATGTTTAGCGACACTGGCTGCAAACAGGGGAAAGCCTCAAAGACAAGGGCTGGTAGTATGACGAGTGTGTTGAAAAGTGGTTGGTCTTCCTGGTTGAGAGAGGCAGATATGGTGTTTTAATGCTGGAAAGAATGCTTTGAGTTCTACACTAGGTGCGATGAATGACTGTTTTTAGGGACGTAAAACAATATTTTATATTTTTTAAATATTCATGGTTATAAAATCTCAATATAATTTCGTTAATTCCTCAGTAGACATAAGAGTGAATTGTTATTAAATAGAAAAGTATTAACGGTCGTAGTATTATATTTATTTTGAAATAAATTTATAGAATAAAACGTTTTCGTTAATTTTTTTAAAACCTCAGATAAACCTGCAAATACATGCTAATACAATATATAGGAAATATGACTTAATTGAGAATATTTAATATATATATATATATATATATATATATATATATATATATATATATATATATATATATACCCCTATATATAGATGTGTGTTGAAACGGTATGAATTAACGTTTCAATTAAGAAATTGACAATTTCTTATTTTTTAAATAATAATTTTAATATTTATATAATAAGGATTTAATTTATGGTATAATAAACATAGTAAAGAGTCAAGAAGTCAGTAAAATTTTAAATAAGTATTATTAAGACAAATTAAAAATTATGATAGCATGAAATTGTAATAACTAACTAAATTTGACAAACGAGAGTGAAGTGAAAAATTTTCCAAGTGCCGAAAAATGCTAACTTGAGAACTAGACCACGTAGAACTATCATCGACATTTTGAAATGACCAGAAAAATCCATAATAAACAGTAGTGAAAACAGAATTTAAAAAACTCAAATAACAAAAAAGTTAAAGCCATTTAAAAAATAGACATTTTTCAGTGTTCTAAAACAGATACCAAAATTATGCAGGTTAAAACTAATACGTTGTCCAACCCGCCCGTACAAGAAACAAGCACGGAGATAGCGACGAGCTGAGAGAGGATGGGAAGGGTGACACAGCCGCAATAAATACAGGAACTTATGGGCCTGTAAGGCAGTCTGTAAACATTTTTTAATATGAGGTGCTAACGGTCGTTATTTCGGTCAGCACCTAGGACAATCATCACCAGGCCAGATGCGACCAAATTAGCCACGTTCATGCCGTCTACTTCCATCAATGGACGAAGGCTCCAGACTCAGCCTCCAGGACGCGGTAATAGAGAAAGACTTCCACCGCCTGACCAGGAATGGCAACTTCCGATGTCCAGGGACCAGGGAATCCAGACGAGAGGACTCCAGAACCGGCAGGGAAATCCTTGGCAAGTCATTTTCTCTATTATATACGAATTAACGTCAAATTTAGTCAGTTAAATTTATTAAATTCAAATTACCAATTAAACTTAAACAATGACTTCATTCTATGTTTAGAAATTAAATAAATCTTAAAAGTAATAAAATTAACTAGTATAACAAAATTGTTGAAATAATGAATAATAAATATTAAATTTACAAAGTGGTTTTGGCCATAAGACAATCATATTCAAGAAGACCAGATTTATTGAATCATATAAACTTTAAAATTATTTATAATAAAATGTGAATTTACCAATTCAATCTTGAAATAAGAAGATAAAGTATTTTATTATGTTAAATTTGGAAATAATTTTTTTTTAATATGTAAATGTAATTAATGAATTGTATATGAAATGTAGGTTTTAAATATGTGAAAATTAACGAACTTTTAATTAATAATTTGTGCAGATAAGGAGAGATCTTAATATGTTTAATTTGAAAAGAAAATTAGTTGAGTTTAAATCAGAAATTAAATGCATTATAAAAACTTACAGTATCTGAATTTATCCTGTGTTGAACAACCAATAAAACCTTTTAGTTTTTTCCAACTGATAAATAATGATTATAAAATCAGAGTACAGTTTTAATTACATTTCATTAATTAATAAATGTATAAAATTCAGAACCTAATGCTTTTTCAAACGAGTTCTCTCCTGAGAAGAATTAAATTGAACTATTCTAAAAATTAGTTGGTTTTTTGCATTGAAGCCCAGAGACGATGTCTACTGGCAGATCATGTTTAAAGAGCACAGGATCCTTTTAAAAATGGTATCTTAAACATGATCATATTTTGCACGTCCCCTTGCTGTGCCTGCAGATCTCATGAAGTGGTAAGATTCTTTGAAACTTTTGTGTGTTCATATAAATGTTGTTTCTTTCCAGCTGACTATTTTACTGACACGTGTGACTAAATACAGACCTAACAAACCTGCCAACCAACTTAGGGGAGGTCATACAATCGTTAAGGTAGATGTCAGCGGGAATAGACTTGCATTTGGGCGTGGTACTTTACGCGGGAACACAAGACAAAATTTAGGGATCCTAACACGGTACACAAAACGGTGTGAGCAGCAGATATATAAATATTTAATAAATATATTCCTTTGCAACAGGGGGACGTTGCAGTGTGTGTGTGTGTGTGTGTGTGTGTGTGTGTGTGTGTGTGTGTGTGTGTGTGTCTGTCTGTCTGTCTGTCTGTCTGTCTGTCTGTGTGTAAGTCCGTTGTATTTTGAATTGTTATTTAATCTGATTTTTACCTGAAAATATTTGGTAAAATTAAATTTTGTTGAAGTGAATAATTATGAAGAAAAGGTATTATTAGTTTTACTAAAATCAATGACCTCTTGCTAGTAAGTTATTTGCACAAACATTGTAACGAGAAAGGTCAAGGGCTCTCTCTGGAAGCATTTTATCTAATGAAGTGAAACACTCCACTCCACCTCCTGACAAACACTGCATCTCTCTCCCTCTCTTGTTCATCGGTGTAATATTGTTATGAGTACCAAGTTAGGTTGGAAAACTTGTCAATATTCTTACATAATATGTATTTTATTAATTTTAATAATTCAATATCTGTAATAGCATCTCAAGTTTTACTTATACAATATCTATGAAACTGATCTGTAGAAAGAAGTAAAACTGCATTTTTAGAAATGTAAGTAAATTATTTGTGTCAAGAGAGTTACTTTATTCGACCTCGGTTATTACTATAATTGTTATTATAATACTATTTCTTTCAGATGTGATTTATAAATTTAAATTTTGTTTATTACGTTGGTTGTATATCAAAGTTGTAATGGTGAACATTAATGTTGTTCACTTTATACTGTATTGCTAAGCATGAGCGCATTACGTTTCTGATAAATAAAGCGACAAATGGGAGTTGTTTTCTCAATTATGTTATTACTTTTAACGTAATCAGTGAAAAGATAATACTATCTAAAATTATATAAATTTAAGAAATAAATTCATACATATTTTTTGACATTCATAATTTATAAAGTTAAACATTTTTCATATAATATACAGAGCAATCTGGTGATTTTATTAAAACGTGTTCCCTCGATTCAATGCATCATGTTCATAGGCCGTACGTTATACTCACGTCTCATTGGCTCACACAAGTTTCTTATTATCTTTGTTCATAGCAACGCATTATTCACGAGCCGTTGGAGGAAGAAAGGTTGACTTGAGGGGCTTGAGGGGCCTATATAAGGATACGTCTCATCCGTCACGCCCAATAAAAATCTATCCATTTAATGGACGTGTACATCTAACATCGAAAACGCTGGATTTACAATTACTAACTCCCTTTTCTATCTGCATAAATAAATTTTGTGATATCAGAAATTTTATAGTCACGAAAGTGGCAGTATCAGCCTTCTCAAACTTACAAGTAACACAGATTTCCACAATTACATTCTGTGTTTGAGTAAAAGTTTAATATATAAACTGCACTGCTAGGCAAGCCAAATTGCACTACTAGACAAGGATAATTGCACTACTAGAAAAGCCAAATTGCACTACTAGACAAGTCAAATTGCACTGCTAGACAAGCCAAATTGCACTACTAGACAAGCCAAATGTCACTGCTATACAAGCCAAATCGCACTGCCAGACAAGCCAAATTGCACTACTAGACAAGCCAAATTGCACTACTAGACAAGCCAAATTGCACTACTAGACAAGCCAAATTGCACTAATAGACAAGCCAAATTGCACTAATAGACAAGCCAAATTGCAATAATAGACAAGCCAAATTGCACTACTAGCCAGGCCAAATTGCACTACTAGACAAGCCAAATTGCACTACTAGACAAGCCAAATTGCATTGCTAGACAAGCCAAATTGCACTACTAGACAAGCCAAATTGCACTACTAGATAAATCAAATTGCACTACTAGACAAGCCAAATTGCACTGCTAGACAAGCCAAATTGCACTACTAGATAAAACGAATTGCACTACTAGAGAAGCCAAATTGCACTACTAGACAAGCCAAATTGCACTACTAGACAAGCCAAATTGCACTGCTGGACAAGCCAAATTGCACTACTAGACAAGCCAAATTGCACTACTAGACAAGCCAAATTGCACTACTAGAGAAGCCAAATTGCACTACTAGACAAGCCAAATTGCACTACTAGACAAGCCAAATTGCACTACTAGACAAGCCAAATTGCACTACTAGACAAGCCTAATTGCACTACTAGACAAGTCAAATTGCACTACCAGACAAGCCAAATTACACTACTAGACAAACCAAATTGCACCGCTAGACAAACCAAATTGCACTGCAAGCAAGCCAAATTGCACTACTAGACAAGCCAAATTGCACTACCAGACAAGCCAAATTACACTACTAGACAAACCAAATTGCACCGCTAGACAAACCAAATTGCACTGCAAGCAAGCCAAATTGCACTACTAGACAAGCCAAATTGCACTACTAGACAAGCCAAATTGCACTGCTAGACAAGCCAAATTGCACTACTAGACAAGCCAAATTGCACTACTAGACAAGCCAAATTGCACTACTAGAGAAGCCAAATTGCACTACTAGACAAGCCAAATTGCACTACTAGACAAGCCAAATTGCACTACTAGACAAGCCAAATTGCACTACTAGACAAGCCTAATTGCACTACTAGACAAGTCAAATTGCACTACCAGACAAGCCAAATTACACTACTAGACAAACCAAATTGCACCGCTTGACAAGCCAAATTGCACTGCAAGCAAGCCAAATTGCACTACTAGACAAGCCAAATTGCACTACTATACAAGCCAAATTGCACTGCTAGACAAGACAAATTGCACTACTAGACAAGCCAAATTGCACTCCTAGACAAGTCAAATTTCACTGCTAGACAAGCCAAATTGCACTGCTAGACAAGCCAAATTGCACTACTAGACAAGCCAAATGTCACTGCTATACAAGCCAAATCGCACTGCTAGACAAGCCAAATTGCACTACTAGACAAGCCAAATTGCACTACTAGACAAGCCAAATTGCACTACTAGACAAGCCAAATTGCACTAATAGAGAAGCCAAATTGCACTAATAGACAAGCCAAATTGCAATAATAGACAAGCCAAATTGCACTACTAGCCAGGCCAAATTGCACTACTAGACAAGCCAAATTGCACTACTAGACAAGCCAAATTGCATTGCTAGACAAGCCAAATTGCACTACTAGACAAGCCAAATTGCACTACTAGATAAATCAAATTGCACTACTAGACAAGCCAAATTGCACTGCTAGACAAGCCAAATTGCACTACTAGATAAAACAAATTGCACTACTAGAGAAGCCAAATTGCACTACTAGACAAGCCAAATTGCACTACTAGACAAGCCAAATTGCACTGCTAGACAAGCCAAATTGCACTACTAGACAAGCCAAATTGCACTACTAGACAAGCCAAATTGCACTACCAGAGAAGCCAAATTGCACTACTAGACAAGCCAAATTGCACTACTAGACAAGCCAAATTGCACTACTAGACAAGCCAAATTGCACTACTACACAAGCCTAATTGCACTACTAGACAAGTCAAATTGCACTACCAGACAAGCCAAATTACACTACTAGACAAACCAAATTGCACCGCTAGACAAACCAAATTGCACTGCAAGCAAGCCAAATTGCACTACTAGACAAGCCAAATTGCACTACCAGACAAGCCAAATTACACTACTAGACAAACCAAATTGCACCGCTAGACAAACCAAATTGCACTGCAAGCAAGCCAAATTGCACTACTAGACAAGCCAAATTGCACTACTAGACAAGCCAAATTGCACTGCTAGACAAGCCAAAATGCACTACTAGACAAGCTAAATTGCACTACTAGACAAGCCAAATTGCACTGCTAGTCAAGCCAAATTGCACTACTAGACAAGCCTAATTGCACTACTAGACAAGTCAAATTGCACTACCAGACAAGCCAAATTACACTACTAGACAAACCAAATTGCACCGCTTGACAAGCCAAATTGCACTGCAAGCAAGCCAAATTGCACTACTAGACAAGCCAAATTGCACTGCTATACAAGCCAAATTGCACTGCTAGACAAGACAAATTGCACTCCTAGACAAGTCAAATTTCACTGCTAGACAAGCCAAATTGCACTGCTAGACTAGTCAAATTGCACTACTAGACAAACCAAATTGCACTACTAGGCAAGCCAAATTGCACTACTAGACAAGCCAAATTGCACTGCTAGACAAGCCAAATTGAACTACTAGACAAACCAAATTGCACTACTAGACAAGCCAAATTGCACTGCCAGACAAGCCAAATTGCATTACTAGACAAGCCAAATTGCACTACTAGGCAAGCCAAATTGCACTGCTAGACAAGCCAAATTGTACTACTAGACAAGCCAAATTGCACTACTAGACAAGCCAAGTTGCACTACTAGACAAGCCAAATTGCATTTCTAGACAAGCCAAATTGCACTACTACACAAGCCAAATTGCACTGCTTGACAAGCCAAATTGCACTACTGGACAAGCCAAATTGCATTGCTCGACAAGCCAAATTGCACTACTAGACAGTCCAAATTGCACTACTAGACAAGCCAAATTGCACTACTAGACAAGTCAAATCGCACTACTAGACAAGCCAAATTGCGCTGCTAGACAAGCCAAATTTTGACCACTGTCATTAACCTTAAGCACATCAAATAGTTATCAACAGATAAATAATAAAGTTTAGGTTTAAAAAATAGCTACGTTCATCAAGTTTAATATCTTGATTGCGGCATATTATTATTTTGTAAAATGGTTAAATTTTACAATTGAAAAAAATGACCTATGTTCTATGTTTCGATTTCCTTTACACAATATTCAATAAGAAAGATTGTATGCACCCTACAAATTATTATTCTTTTAAATTGTTTAAAACTAATTAAATGACGCACTTGAGTTGTTTCGCAGAAGAAAATTTACGAATTTAGGAAAGGGTTTGTGTAGCTTCGAATTTTAAATTAGTTATGTAATAATGCTGTACTAAAACGTATACTATAACTTGGATGTAGTTTGTGAAAAATAAATTATTCATTGTTTTAATTAGGGAATGTTCTCTCAATAACTTGTTAATAATAAATGTACGAGACTCCATTACAGTTTGAAAGCATGAAATGCAAACACCTTATAACAGACATATTTCACAATTAGGTATTTTAAGAGAAGTGTTTTTTTTTTTTTAATTAATGCAAATAGTATATTATATTTGTTTTAAAATAATATAAAATATTTTTAAATCTAAGTGGAAATATGACTTTACAAACTTATATGTAGTTGTACACAACTTATTATAAAAATTAAGGACAAATTTTAAAATATAACTGTTACAAAACCTACAGATAGTGTAACCCTCCCCAAATTTGCAGTTAAGAATAAATAGTTTATGGAATTCGTTCAAATACGTCAACTCAACCTGTAACCTATTTATTGGCCGTTATTGCAAAAGTAAAACATTGCATTCGAGAAAATTAAAACTGTATAACTTTGTCACGAGTAAATCAATATAGAAGGGTTTGTAGAATTTTCTTACAGCAGCTGAGAAAGTAAAATTATTTCAAACTTTATTGGCAGTTACAGAAAACTGAAATATATCACAGTGCATAGTTTAGGCATTAATTTAATCTTAAGGAATAGAGATATTATTATATACATATTAAAAACTATTTTCGGAAAGTTATAAAAAATAATTATTTACAATATACATATACCGAAAAATAATCTTCGAAGCTGATAAACAAAAACTTTAATAAAATTGTAGTGAATAGATTCATATGTTTGTTTATATATTTGCTTATTCATTTGAGTGGTTACAAAATGTTAGTTGTGTCTTAAGTTCAATTTCAAAATGTATCATAAGCAAATAAAGACATTTTTACAACAAAACATTTACACATATAACCTGTATTAAATTTATTCCGTTTATAAAGAGGTTTTACAGTGATAAAACTGTGACAGAAATGCTTATACTTCTAACACCAAATGTGATAAAATTAATTTCTCTACATTTAAGGTATAAAATTGTAAATATAAATCCCTACTTAGAATTTTTAATAATTTTTCTCAATTATTTCCTCCTTGAAATATATATTCAAAAGAAAAATATCTAAGAACTTAAGGTAAGGTGAGAACCTATTAAAACCACTAATGTAAGGCTATCGATATCCGATACATTTCCACATAACACTATAAAGTAAATACGATCCAACCAACTCCCTCTGTAGCCATTAACGTAAGCAATTGTAGAGGGTAAAACCGACGTAAGTGAAGATGAAACTCTTGCTTACAAAGGCACGTGCTTTGCGTACAAACGCTCCTTACAGCTTCGGAATCTATTATTTCGCCTTTTCTCCTCACAACGTCACACGAACGTTTATGTAAATTATATACCTCTGAATTTTGGCGAAATACTATATTTTTACCTAAACGTCTCTTTTCTGTAGTAATGTATTTCTGTGTAGTAGATCATTATTTTACCTTGACGTTTTACTCAACTTATAAAACCAAATTCTCCATTTTTTAAACTGGTAAAGCTGAGAGAATATTTGAACGCCCTGCGTGCTCCTCTGCATTCTTAACTATTCACAACATATCATAGGAAGGTAGTTCTTTCAGCAAAATTTAAAAAAAAAGTATCTGAAGAATTATATAGGGATTTAGTTTTTTTCTGTAGCTTTATTTCAAATGTCCTAAAATCCTTCACTCACAAGCTTTATGTCAAAATTCTATTAAATTTTGACAGATTTCCTAAACTTAGTGTTTATTAAACTAGGTGTTTTGGAATTGCATACTAAGTGTGCGTGTCTGTTACAAAAGTATACCGATATGGATTCTGTCAGAAAACTGACGGAGATCGTACTAGGGATGTGAAGAGGATCATGGGACCTCTCACAATATACGAGATGTCAAACCGTCTACTGTACAATGACTTTTATGTCAGTGACATATGTAAGCAAAGGCAAGCTCCCGTATTTATTCCCTTGCAACTGTTCAGTTGAAAATCTTTATATTTTCTTTATTTATGTAACAAAATTTTAAGTATTTGCAATTCAGTACATCAAATTTTCGATGTTTAAAATTTTAAACTCAGGGCAGACTTTTTAATTTCGTCATTATCATCAATTACAATGTAAAATGACTAAACCCATTCTTTCCTTTGATTTATAGGTTCCCAAAACAGTCGATTACTTTGCCTCGTTTTCCGCTGACGGAATTTGTACAAAACTACTTTATACAAAATGTGTAGAACTTAGTGTGAGTTAATAACACAGTATTACGTCTAAAACAATTTTTAAGGTGAAGTCGGGCGAGATACGCGTTAAGTCTATCGCTGATGGATTGCAGCATTATCAGCTGTTGGAGTGAAATAAGCTTTCATAATATGAAGCAAATAGAAAGAAAGTTCAGCTCAGAATATAGCAGAGGGTTCTTCGTCCCCCCTTTATAACAGCCATTTGGGGGCACGCCCTACGTCTGAAACGGTAGCTGATTATAGTAAACATGAGATAATTTTATTAACGTTTTAATATAAACATTTGTATAATTTATTACACCCTACAACGTATAATCTTGCAGAGGTAGACATAAATCGTGGCTTACACGACATGCATCTTGACCATTCTGTTTGGAATAATAATGTTTTATTAATTAAGTATAAGTTTTTATATTTTGTATAAACATAATTTATTTATGAACCTCATATTCTCATTATTTCTTTAAAATAGTATATTATTTTGTCAGTTAAAACTTTATGAGTTTAAAAATTAAAATAAATTAAATATTTTAAATATCAAACAATTTTTCAAGTCAAGTTACAAGACCATAACAATTAATAAAAAATAGAGTTACATATATCTATTTTGAAATGATTTATTTTAATATCACACACAATAACTCCCAATTTCCTAATTATTTTACATTACAAAATAAAGGTATCTTGTTATTTACTTTCGATCCCTCTTGGATATAATCATAAACTATTAACGATTTCTCTTTTCTACTTGTTTAACTTTAGCTTCAAAATATCACCCGTTATCAATTATAATAGTCGTGGCGACATTAAGTTATTCAATGTTATAAAGTAACAAACTTATTAGAAAATATATAAGGCCAATAATTATAAATATAAGTAAATATAACGTACATATATAATGTATTTTTACATAGAGTTTTAACCGTATTTATATAACGCCACGTCAAGGATAGAATTTATGCATGAACAATCAGGCCGTAGACCTTGAATTTGCATTTAAATTGGAGTATTAGGAGACATTAAAAGTACATCAGACCCTTTTCTCTTTGTTTCTTTAAAAACACACATAAATTATACCTGAAAGTACATTAGTTTTTTTGTGGTTTAAAAATAAAAATACTGTTTCTTTTGAAGGAGCGGAAAATGAAAAAGTTTTTCAAACGACCGTTCTTATACGTAGTAACAGTTTGTGATAATTTTGGGACAGATTTTGTATAAGTTGAACAATTTGTACTTTATTGCAGCTCACAAATTAACAATACACTGTTAATAAATGTAAGATGATTTAGAACTTCATTAGGTTCCACTACTTGTGAAGAGTGGAAATAAAAAAAAAACTACAAACTAATGGGTATAAAATCACAGTATTAGAAAATCAGTAAATATTTTAGAATTCCATTGATTCTCTGTAATAATGAGTTCGCGTTTTTGCTAAACGTCTAGAACGTTTAGTGTAAGATACACTATTTTATGAATAATATATACCTCAATAAATCCATTTATATAGCAACCAAAAAGTTGGAAAAGAAATTAATAAATCAAAGTCAATATTATTTTTAATAACATGTCACCTTTAAAAGGAGCAACGGTATGATTGTAAATAATTTGCAAGGCACTGGTTCACTGTTGTCCGCCAGGAAATGTTAAAACTACTCCAACTATATCGCTGGCTTACGTAGATTAAAGACAACTAAAGTCAATTGTTAGGTCGTTTTTAGAACTGGTGACTAACTTTAATGCACTAACTCTGACAACTATTGCTGATTTCTGAAATCAAAGTTTCAATTGAATCAAAAAACTAAAATAGTTTTAATCATGTTATTTGCAGAGTAATCCTTGTAATAGGGTAAAAGGTTTATTTAGTGCTCAAAAAGTTTCATTTGAACTTAACCTCTTTATATTATAAGTAAATGCTAAACACCTTTCATTACCGATGGTAATAAAGAGTCAATATAGATAATATTGCGATTTGACACTGGAGTTGGATAGTCACAGATCTTAAAGTATGCTTCGGATTTTTATATATGATCTAATAAGTTGAACAAACACATTTAAAACAAGTAATATAAAGAATGTTAAAAATAAATTCCTATTTAAATAAACAAAGAAAAGTTTTATTTCAGTTTCTATTTATTTTATAATTAAAATTAATATAGATTTGTATATTCATGTCAAAATAAAAATACTATGGAGAAAAATAGAAATCGAATTTCCTTACAATTTTCCATTTTCCTTTCTATGTATGGTGTTGGACTATTATTTTTAATTGTTACTATATACACGCTTTTTTTGTTCATCCTTTGCAATGTTTTGTTGTTTCTTTTCGCTTTTCTTTCGCAGTTTCCGTTTCTGAAGGAAATTTCGATACCGTTAATCCAGTTTGTTTATATAATTTATTATTTTCATTCATTTTTAAATTTAGAGCATTAGTTATGATATTGTAACCATAGGAACAATTTAAGGTTTTATTATGAAGTTTTTTCATATATCTTTTAGAAGTATATTTCTAATTTATGGAAAGTTGGCTGAGTACCAAAAAGCGACCATACAGTTCGAATCCGACCTAGATCCTCCAAAATATTTGTATTCTAATTATTGAATAAATATTTGAAAAAACTCTAATAACATCAATTTTCATCTTGACCAGAAGTGTATTTGAACGTGGTTGGATGAATAAATTTATGATTTATTTAAAATTTGCGGAAAATATACATCTGGAAAATGTGAGTTAATAGAAAAAATAAAAAAAACACCCTTAACCTGATGTAACTAAAAGTTAAACCTAAATAAATATGATTTATACAAACATGATTTCCTTAGAAAAATAGAACATATACTAGAAATATACTTACTATAATATTCACTAAAGCATGGAAAAATATTAAAATGAGTACAAATAAAATATAACGTTTATTTAGAACGTCGAATGTTTAAATCACTTCATAATTGGGTCACAAATTGTCAAAATTCCTAGAGAAGGGAAAAAGCATGGTGCACGCTTTTCTTTACATTTCCATTATATAATTATCACGCTAGAGGAAGATAGCTACATTCACAATATTTAGTTAATCCATACATAATTACGCTATGCTGTCATAAGTCAGGCTATTACAATACGGCAGCTATTACCACCGTTACCTAATAGTGACTCGACCGAAAGTGTACAGACAGCGCCCCGTGCTCTTCCGTTTGTCGCGAAGCAATAGATAAGTTTTAACACATAAAAGAAAGTTTAATACGGGCCTTTATTGATAAATATTATATTTTGTACCTGTTTTATATGATATTTGTTACAGTATAGTAGAAGTTTTTATTCAAAAATCATTGTAACTATTTTTTTTGTTTTCTACAAATTTACTTGTTATAGGTTTATGTCTCAATAGATTTACCTTAAATATTTAGTTAATACTATGAAGAGAGCATAGTAAAATGAAATCGCCGTTAAGAAAGTCTGCTAAATGCTTGTCTATGAATGCATGTCTCTAAGAGGTTTTGTCTTTGTAGAGATGATTTAGGGAGGTAAGTGGCTCTACTTAGGCTGCAAGACTCCAGTGTAATATGCACAAAACATCTCGATAAAAGAACCCAAGTTGAGTTTTTACCATTGTGGCGGAATACAAAATCTGTGATTTTTCTTACACTTACCAAGCAAAAGGATGTTTTATGTTTATTTTTGTTTGAGGAATAATTTTATTCTTATATACAAAATTTACTCCACATTTATTTCGGACTATTGATAACAAGATATTTTAGACAAGAGTTTATTGTAATTTTTAATCGGTTCATAAAGTATACATACGATAATCATATAAAAGTAAAATATATGAAATGTATTTAATCTGTAAACTATTTAAACAATGCAGAAGCAAGAGTACAAAATATGTTGATGCCGACATTACTAACCATATGGAAGTGTAGAATAAAGAGGTTCGTTTAGCTTTAACTTTAGGGTAGTGATACATCTTCATTTATATGACTTTTACACTAACAACTCTCCAATTTTGTTTTCTTTATTTCTTGTATTTTGTATATCCTTTTACACCCAATTCTGATTGTTCCTATACATAATTAGTGAGTCTAATTTAAATTAGGCGAAGCTACGTATTGTTCCCGCAAACAATGAACATTATTATTGATGATAAAGTGAGAACAGATGTATGAGGACAATGGCGGAGGAGCCTCAAGAGGATGATAGCAAGAACAGTGAACCGGCAGGTGAAGAGCAGCAAAAAGCAAGCTACGGAGGGGAGGGGGCTATAGAAGGAAAAATAACTAAAAATGTGTTCCTATATTTTATATACTACTTCATATTGTTTAGTTTTTTTAGCTTACTCTCATGTTTTCATGAGGTAAAATGTTCACCGAAATTAAACAAAAGTTTAATGAGTAATAAAATTTACAAAATAATGTAATTTTATCATTGTTTCACCTCTACATTTTATTAATTATTGTTGAGAGTTTTTTTTATATCAACACTGATGAAAACTAACCAATACAGACAGTAATTGTATTATTTACTTTAACTAATCCTTGCAACAATGCTCGCATTTTGCCTGAAAGCATACAGACCTTATACCAAGACAAGCACGTACATTACATTAACCGTATTATTTACCACCATCTCTATAACCCCTGCTCTGTATTACGTAGATCCCAGCTGAAATGAGCAGAAAGGACAAAGGTCTACAAAGGGACACTGGAACAATTAATTATGTCTGATTGTTTCAGAATGGAATATTGAATTTAAAATTTAGTATCATACTAAAGTATAATACAAATATTTCGCCATTTTTTGTTTATGTTTTTCCAATTCGTCTCATTTTGTGAAATTTAAAAGTTATTTAAAAAATAAAATCAATAAAATTTATCCTGTATTCTTAATAAATTTAAAAAATTAATTTATTAGCATATAGGTTAATACCTAACCTAAAAACAATAAATGAATTTGTTAAAGACATTAGAAAAGCAAATTTTACATTTTAAATCTATGTCCACTGCATATGAAATAGGATATCTTTCACGAGGAGTCCAGGGAAGGACTCGCTACATTATACAGGGAGGCACGGCGTCGGATGGCTGATAGGCCAAGGACAGGCGTTGGCTGAAGTAAGAAGTAAGCATATGAAATAGACTATTTAATGCTTGGTCAAATTACTGTGTATAAATAACTTTTTGGTTTGTTTAAAGCTCTATTTATGTTTAGATTATTTCACTAAATGTTGAAACATTTTTCGATTATATATACATGTATTTTAAAAGATAAATGATAAAAACGGTATGTTTTGAAGGAATCGTCTCGGTGAAACTTGACGTTATAGGCACGAGTATAACAATCTTAGCGAAAGCATAAAAATGTATAATTTCAACAGACATCTAAAAAACATAGAATGCGAAAACACTTGGGCTATACGGAGCTTCTAAAGAGTTCCTAGAACTCACATCATAGACATACAGACTCTATAAAGCTTTGCCGTTGCTTTAGCAACGAATTGCTGACGAATAGCAAGTGGCCGTTAACGATAAATGAAGTCTGTCACTTTATCTGAGATGTTTTGTGACATACATTATTATGCATAATTCGAAAATAGTGAATATGAGATATCACATTATAAGGGGTTTGCTGAAAATATGATTTATCAAGACATGCCTTAAAACGCTTGCTAACGGTCGGTAAATATATGATTTAAAATTACTGAAAATATTTGTGGAAAATTCTAAGATGAACATGCATCATGTAATTATTGTCAAAAGCATTTAATGAATAAAAAACATTATTATAATAATACGTCCTAGACATTATCAATAATTAAAGTTAGAGCTTTCTATACACAATACTGACAACACAAGTGTGTCATTTATTCTGACCTACAATAAGCAACTACAAGTAACCACCGAGAATTGTGTCACCTTCAACTTCGCTTAAAGGAAACGGCGTAACCCTCCCACAGGCGGGACTCATATGCATCATAAACATTAACGTGGTTTTTAAACTAATAGAAAAAGTAAATAATAAATAGTTGTTGATTTAAATTTGAAGCATCATAAATTCGTTCAATCCTATCGGAGTAATATACAACGTAGTGTGAAGTAGAGTAACAAGAAAATCTATTGACGTGATAAATAATTACCGCCAAAGGAGCCATTACCACTGCTTAATAGCTTCTGGTACAATTAACAGTATAAAGCTTGAGTTCTGGCGCCATTTAAATAGGCCAAGCCCACCCTAAGGCTTAATAAATCAACAGTTTATCATTAGAAAGAGCAACAATGTTTTTATTACAGCTGAATGTGAGTTTGTATCTTATAATTGGATAAAAACACACAACTTGTATCCAGTTTATACTGGATATTTATACAGACTTATGGTGTCTGAATATGTAGTACCTAAAACTAAAAAACGTTTTTTATAAATTGTACTTTTACATATACAGTTTAAAATATAATAATTATTTTCAACAATTTATTGAAACAATGCTTACTTATATCTTTAACCTTAGAAACTATCGGTAAATAGTTTATCTAATAAGATAATAAATCCACGGTATAATTATTAAATTTGTTGCAAACCACGGTCAGAATTAAATAATAAACGTAATACAATAAAAATATTGAAAAGAATCCCAATACCACAAAACTAATAAATAATCACAAATAAAACAAGTTACTTAAGATTAAACCCTTATGTACATTTTGATGACCATGTCATCATCATCAGAGGGACTTGTTACAAAACACAATCTAGCACACAAGAAGTTACAAACTAGAATGATCCTAGGAATGAACTAGAATCATTCTAGTTTGTAACTTCTTGTGTGCTAGATTGTACGAGTATTTTGTAACAAGACCCTCTGATGATGATGACATGGTCATCGAAATGTACATAAGGGTTTAATCTTAAGTAACTTGTTTTATTTGTGATTATTTTTGTAGTATTGGGGTTCTTTTCAATATTTTTATTGTAATATATTGTACCACTGTGCTCTTGATATTGTGTAATAAACGTATTGTGCTGCAAAATGGTGAAGGTGAATTTTAGACTTGTTAAGACTTTTGTTTTTTTTGTAACTGTCGGTTTTGATGGGATGGATTTTCCATTTTTGTCATCGTACAACTCAATACTTTTCATCTCTTAGCTCTATTCATGGATTGTTTTGGTCCAGAAAATCCTTCCGTAAGGTGTTGAAGTATAAATAACTTCAATATTATTGCAGAAATCCCTCTTATTTCATTTAGTCCTACTCTTACTGACAAGTATCTCTTAAAGTACTAAATATAAAAGCTCTCTCTCTCTCTCTGTCTCTATCTCCCTCTCCTAATATATATATATATATATATACATTACGTGTACCTTATACTAATCCTTCTTTAAAATCTACGAGACCTTACAGTAATGAATAATGTAAGACAGGAATAAAATTGAAACTCTTAAACAAAAAAACATTAATGAAGGCTTGAAGAACAACTTGTTTCACTTAATGTGCAAAATATAAAAACCAAGCATTTAAAACAGAACATAACACAAATAGATAGAGTAATGTTACACAAAATTAATTTAGAAACGAGAAGCAAAAGAGTTGCGGCACAGAAATAGTTACTTATCAAGTTGAGCCAATATTGATGAAATAAATGCATTATGTAATCACTAATGTGGCATGAGACTTCTTAATGGCCTCCGGGGCGACAAACAATCCAAAACATTCAGCTTGGGCGCCAATTGTACTAAGCTAAGTCGATCTTAACTCTTTTTCCATAATTTAAAGGGTCTCTGGTAGCGAATGGTCCCTAGTAATTATGAATTGTTCCTGTATTTTAAGGCGCAAGTGATACATGAATAATAATATTGTCGTTAGGTAATTTTAGTAATAATATATTATTGTTTCGGTAATGCCATTGTCACATTTAATAAGAAAATTTATTCAATTCAACCTAATTTTAATTGTAATAAATTTAGCTGCGCGAATTCGAGCTTTTATAATTTGCGGCTCATATCGCCTTCAAACAAATAATTGGATTGGAGGAAAAATTTACAAATTTGGAGACATAAAAATGAATTTATATAATTTCCCACTTTTATATTTACGGTGTGTAAATGCGACATACAGCGTTTCTTTTAAATAAGTTTACTTCCTTTAAAAGATAAAATATTATCTTATTGTGATCTAAGTACCTCTAATTATATATATAAAATCTCTTTGTCTGTCGTTATATAATAAACTTAGATAATAAATCTTTAGCCATTCATTTTACATGTAGACCCTCTCCTATTAACTGGAGGACTTGAATATTGTTAAAGGCTACTTTGCTACAAGTACGGCATCTTTGGAAGTAAATATTCGGTTCTATAAACTTAAATGCTTTGAAGGGCTTTTTTAAGAAGTCTTTTTTAGGTTTTGTCTGATATTTCGTAAAACTCTAGGAGAAAATAATTTATTGTATATATTAAAATGGTTGTTCCATTTATTAAAATATTTTCCTGCTGGTATAAAAACTATAAGCTAATAAACGAAATACGAGACATGATAATTAGGACATATATATATATATATATATATATATATATATATATATATATATATATATAACAATATAAAACTTTCGTTTTATTTTGGAATGATTCCTTAAAGTGTTTTTATTTAATTTTTTTTCAAATATTCTCTATTTTCGAAACATCAAATTTATCTGTAAATGTAAATCCCATTCATAGCTTGTAGGCTTGAACACATTCCAGTTACGAAAGTAATAGGACATAAAATACGAAGCACTTTTATGTTAGCTACTTATAAAGCAGGAATAATAACGTGGCTTCATTTTTTTCACGAGAGGAAACTGTAACGGAATGTCGTTAAAGCCAAAACTATATCTCTTCCTTTTGTGTCTTTGTAAACACTAAAGAATTGGGAAAGTCCTTCCTTGAGAAAAGGTCTTTCTTTTCTTCTGGTAATCTATAAATCCTTGTAATATTTCATCACCTAGGATAAATGGGTTGGGTATATTAAACTTTGTGCTTTGTTCATTTTACATTAACCTAAAGCTTTCTAATCTTTGTCAAGCATTTGCATTACAATTGCAAAATCGTGAATTTTAATCATGTAATATTAAATGAACATCTTTTATATGTCTTCTTGGCTGTAGTTTTACATTGCCTCCAAAGAGGATGGACCTCTGCCTATTTGAACCGTGGGAGTTACTTTATTTACCTCCTGCCCCTCACAGGAGACTCTAAACGGCCAAAGAAACCTTTCCCCTACAATAGGTAGGCAACGTACTGGACATTTCAAGGGCATTCCAATTAGTGATATCACCAATAAGTTTTTTCTCTAGTGGCTTATTGCTTGGTGATATTTCTAAATTTCACAATTGTATAGATTATGACACCTACAGGTAACGTCTCGTCATATCTTTTTGTTGTCAAATTTAATTTAAACACTATTTTATCTTGTACAATTTATTTTTAAATTAACTTAGCTTTTAGACTAAAGATGAATGTTAAAATATGTCAATTTTTCAGTTATAATAAATTTGTGTAAATGTGTGTTACTCCTAACATACTATTAATGATTTCTAATAATTATTTAGTGTTCTAAGTAATAAGTTCTTTGCATACAATGAAAACAATTTAGTTACTAAATATTACCAACGTATAGTTATATTTAAGTTCGGAAACACAGTTAGCATCATCAGAAGAGATAATCATCAGTCAGTAACAACATGAATGTTAAAATATTTACAGATTTTCATTCGTAAACGTCTCTTGTTTGATGTTAACTATGTTTGTCGAATAAGCGTTAAAGAGCTAGAACGAAATCATTTTACTTGGTTAGAGTACTTATTTATTTATTTGCAATAAATTCAGCAGTCATATAGTTTCATTATTGTAATGTTATTTTATAGTAAATATTTGTATGGAACAGCAATTTGCTTTGTAAAACTTCTGGACAAGATACACATCCATGTAGCTTTGAACATTGTTGACAGATATCAAAGAATCGCTTACCTTTTGATAATTCCTTACTATTGAACTATTCAACAATAAAGCAGTGACTGACGCTTATGTATGGGGGTTTATTATTGTCGTTTATATGAAATTATTTTAAACCTATTGTTACATGGATTAAGATTCATTTACATGTTTATTAATTTGGATCTAGTACATCATTACCTACGTCAACATTCTGTACTCCGAAAGTGAGTTACCACTATAAGTGGATATAGTTATGACCTTTACTGTATAGTACATGTTAACGCATGTGTATTACATGTGAATTACATTTAATATAACAATACGATTGCATACAACTTGTTAGCATAAAAGTTGGAAATTTATTTTATTTCACGACATTATATTGCGTTTGTATATTATATTTAACTTACCCAAGGTTTTGCGAGTAGTACTGTAGTAAGAAGTAGGTTCAAACGTTGATGAAATATACGATATTATACCGTATTGTATATATTGCATTCTATACCAGATATTTACATGTACTACCCAGTATCATATAGGCCGACAGTTTATTGTAAAAAGGTTACACTAGCGTGTATATAATATATTTTATAAAACTAAATGTTTACATGCTACAATTAGTAGCATATAGGTTAGAACTCTAATACAGTATACGCCACTATAGGGGGTTTGAATATTACACTTAGAATAGCCACAGGTTTACATGCTACAATTAGTAGCATATAGGTTAGAACTCTAATACAGTACACGCCACTATAGGGGGTTTGTATATTACACTTAGAATAGCCACAGGTTTACATGCTACAATTAGTAGCATATAGGTTAGAACTCTAATACAGTATACGCCACTATAGGGGGTTTGTATATTACACTTAGAATAGCCACAGGTTTACATGCTACAATTAGTAGCATATAGGTTACAACTCTAATACAGTATACGCCACTATAGGGGGTTTGTATATTACACTTAGAATAGCCACAGGTTTACATGCTATAATTAGTAGCATATAGGTTACAACTCTAATACAGTATACGCCACTATAGGGGGTTTGTATATTACACTTAGAATAGCCACAGGTTTACATGCTATAATTAGTAGCATATAGGTTACAACTCTAATACAGTATACGCCACTATAGGGGGTTTGTATATTACACTTAGAATAGCCACAGGTTTACATGCTATAATTAGTAGCATATAGGTTACAACTCTAATACAGTATACGCCACTATAGGGGGTTTGTATATTACACTTAGAACAGCCACAGGTTTACATGTAATACTTAGCTGCATATAGGTTGGAAAAGGAACTTACAATACAATGTAGTCGTATTTATTCTCAACTAAATAATAATAATATAACTTATTTTGATGACTACTGTTTTACGTCAGCGTAATATTCTTTGTCAGTCAGAGAAAATGTTTCAATAAGATTTAAATAAATATATAGCTATTGGAAAAATTGTTAGTAGCTAATACAGCCAGATGGTAAAAAAAATTGGCTTACTTAAATATAAAAATTTAAAAGTGAAAAAAAACTTAACACTTTGAAAAACACAAGCTTTATTACATGATAATATATCTTACAGAGCTTTGTCACACGAAACTCTTTAATTAATCCAACCTTTGAGTCTAATTAGCCTACACTAGTTCCACTAGAACCAAAGCTAAATGTATAGAAAACATCAAGTGGGTCACATTGGATTAAGTAATTTTTTAGTATCATCAAGGCATTTGCAAGATATTCAGAAAAAATGTATGACATTAGCTTCTTTCTTGCGTTTAACAAAATACGTTTTATTAATTCTTATATTTTATTTCATTTATAATATTTCTCATATCTGCAATTCAAACGTACATAATGTAACTATTAAAAACTTACTTTTTCATATTATTTGTATGGTAAATATTAAAAATGTATTATTCCTAGTGTTTTACATTTTTATAGTATATAATGAAAACATTTTCAAACGGTAATTTGAATAAGATTTAGTTAATGAGTATGAAGTAACCATTGACAGATTTGGAGAAGAAATAAACGAGAATGACATGTAGTTTCTCAAAAAGAATTTAATAAAAGAAAATCATTCAATATTATACTATATATATAAATATCGCAATATGTATTCTTGTGTATTAATAAAGAACTAAGTCAAAATACAAATACAAGAATCAATATCAATGTCAAAATAATTGTAAATTCAATTATAATTCTTGTATTTGTATTTTGACTTATGTTCTTTGTTAATACACAAGAATACATATTGCGGTCTATATATATATATATATATATATATATATATATATATATATATATATATATATATATATATATATATGTATATATATATATAGTTGTGTGTGTGTGTGTGTGTGTGTATGTGTGCGTGTAAGAGAGAGAGAGAGAGAGAGAGAGAGAGAGAGAGATACACTGTATACGTTCGTTAATTCTTTAAATGTTTGAGAATACAATTTTATTTGATTTCAATTTTTTAAATCTATGATTTAACAACTGAGGGTAAAATAAACTCATTTGGCTAAACGCCAAATATACATACTGTACGTAGAATGTAACGTTTGAAGAGAAATACATTTTTTCTTGTCTAGTGTTTAACTGGCAAACCTTAGCTAAAAGTGACAAATTTTAGAATATATTTCCGTTTGAATGCTCATACATTGTCACGCTACATATATTTCAGAAATACATTTGCATAGCCCCTCTTTCGCTTAGTGATGTAGCGAATTTATTTTTTGTCGAACTGGTTTTCTGTGCCATCAGATCGTGCGAGGGAGGGGTGGATAGAATCCATTGGAGAACCTGGACCTTCAATCGTTCGATGCTGGATGGATTTACATTTTTTACTTATTCACTCTTTGTCTCTTTGCATTTATTAGCAAGGATGAATAAAATAATTAAATTAGACAATTTTTAATTATGATTTAGTGGGTGATACTTACAATACGTGTTTCAGGTGTTTCTAAATACATATTATTAATGTTTTAAAGAATCTTTCAAAGTAAATGTATTTATCACCATTTATATTTTTATGACCGTTGTTGATGAAAATTTAATGAGCAACTTATTTTGGAAAAAGGTTTTATAAAACAAAATATACATCAACATTGCCGGCTTAAGTGTGATTGTAAATTTTATAGTTTATTTAATTAGATTCGGAACTATACAAGCTATATTAATTCTTTAAAAAAATTTTTTGATATAATAGAAACGTATTTGTGTTGTTATAGTTTCATTAAATAAATTCAGAGAATTTTACAAAATTATTAACTGAATCTTAGAACTAAAATAAAACATCATAACACTGAAAATAACTTTGTTAATTTGTTCACTTTTCAAGTATTTAAAAGCAGATCACGTGATATTGTAAATAACGTCCTTCATCTTCGTCAACTCAGGAACAGAAGCTCTTTGTAACAACAGGCGGCCCCTCCACGCAATATGCAATTGTTGTTTCCCCCAACCCGCGACTTTCTCTGAATATATTTAAGAAAAACAAATGGACATATAATATCACGTTAGAAGATACAGGAGAGAGATAATGCATAAGGTGAGGACAGAAATTAATCTTTTCTAGGAAAAAAAACCCTCAACCGTAGTAATACAGTGGTGCCAACTCGTTGCATCCCCAGGGAGAAGAAGAACTATATACATTATAGAAAATGACACAATCATTCCCTTGTATTGGGAATAGGATGTAATTAATATATCACTTTGTCAGGTTTATTCTCTGACGGAAGTATAAGTGCTATCAGCGGAGCATTTATGGAAAAACCTAATAAACAAAGAAAATGTAAAAACATATCAAAATATCTTTAATCTTATTTCACTATCTTATTTCACAAAAACACCGAATTATTTTTCAAATTTTGAACTCATTATTATCTTCACGACCGGCAGATAACTACTTCTTATGATGAGATTAGGAAGATGCATACCCAAGAACAATATATCATTATTATATTTACAATTCAATCATTTTTTGTGTGTGGAAGACTATGATTGTATATTGGAGACATGAAGGTGTGACTAACACTATAACCTATCAAAACTCATTAGGGATCCTTATATTGTTTTAGCTTTACGATAGACAGAGTTTCGTTGGTCTGGGACTCTTCGTCCATCCTTACAAACCCCTCTCTTATTCCAGGCGACATGAACTCATATTTTCAGTCTCCCAAATCTTATGCATAGTGAACATCTACTTCATTACATTTGCGCTGTGGTATGGTTCTATTTTGGTACAAAAGGTTTATTGTTGGAGTTGAGTTCAACTGTTAAACATTTGATCCATTTCTCCTTCTACTATTACCGCCTGATCTCGCTTCCATCAAATTATAAACTATTCAAGTTGAACCCATTTCCAGACTTTATCATTTCATAATAATCAAAGTAAAAGAAATTCAAAATCAATACATTCATGAAACCAAACGACTTTATTAGTCAGCTGTTATGGAGGAATAATTTCGTAAACATATCACCTATGAAACATATTTGACCAATACCACTATAGCCCAGGTTTTATTGTTACACCTATATTAATAGACTATTTGGGAGCACACAAATGTGCGTAAGTTAAAAGTAACTTCAAATTATAACTACAAAACAGTATTATTTTAAATCCCTGCATACACCATTAATCTAAGTCTTAATTATATTGTATATTTGTCTTTTTCTAAATTTAGCATTTAGCCTATATATACATACATTCGTGTATATAAGTAAATGTTGTACATAAACATCTCTAAATATTATGCAAACACTTTCTGATATATGTCAGAACCTTGCAAGCGTACTTTTGATATGACAGAAGTTCTCGTCTTTTCTCTCTCTCTCTCTCTCTCTCTACATATTTCTAATTTTCTGTTGACACAAGTAAACCTTCCTTCTCCCTTATGTACTGTCCCCTACCTGTACTGTCCCTCTTCCTGTACTGTCCCTCTCCTAGCTGTTTCCTCACCCTATACTGCAACTCTCCCTGCTGCTCCCTCTCCTTGTACTGTCCCTGTCCCTGCTGCTCCATTTCTCAGTACTGTCCCTCTCCCAGCTGTTCCCTCTCCGTTTACTGCAACTCTTCCAGCTGCTCCCTCTCCCTATACTGTCTCTCCTCCTGCTGCTACCTCTCCCTATACTGCCCCCCTCTCTGTTCTGCCCTTCTCCCAGCGGCTCCCTCTCCGTATACTACAACTCTCCCTGCTGCTCCCTCTCCCTATAGTAACCTTCTCCCTGTACTGTCCCTCTCCCTGATGTACTGTCCCCTCCCTGTACTGTTCCTCTTTCTGTACTGTCCCTATCCTAGCTGCTCCTCCTCCCTATACTGTCCCTCTCTCTATACTGTCCCTCTCCCTGCTGCTCCCTCTCCTTGTCTTGTCCCAGTCCCTGCTGCTCCTTCTTCCTATACTCTCCTTACTGCTCCCTCTCCCTATACTATCCCACTCCTTGCTGCTCCCTGTCCCTGTACTCTCCCTCTCCTAGCTCCTCCCTCTCCCTTTACTGCATATCCCTCTGCTGCTCCCTCTCCTTGTACTGTCCCTGCCCCTGCTGGTCCTCCTCTCTGTACTGTCCTTCTCTCTGCTGCTCCTTCTCCCTATACTGTCCCTCTCCCTGAACTGTTCCTCTCCTTGAACTGACCCTAATCCTGCAGCTCCTTCTCCCTATACTGTCACTTTCCATGGTGCTCCCTTTCCCTATACTGCCTTTCCCTGTTGCTCCCTCTCTCTATACTGTCCCTCTACCTGTACTGTCCCTCTACCTGTACTGTCCCTCTTATACTGTCCCTCTCCTAGCTGCATCTCTCTCTATACTGCTCCTCTTACTGGTGCTTCCTCTCCTTGTACTGTCCCTGCTGCTCCTTTTACCTATACAGTCCTTCTCCCTGCTGCTCTCTCTCCCTATACTGTACCTCTCCCTGTACTGTCCCTCTCCTAGCTGCTCCCTCTCCCTATAATGCAAATCTCCCTGCTGCTGTCTCTCCCTGTACTGCCCTCTCTCTGCTGCTCCCTCTCCCTGTACACTCTCAGTCCCTGCTGCTCCCTCTCCTTATACTGTCCCTCTCCTAGCTGCATCTCTCTCTATACTGCTCCTCTTACTGGTGCTCCCTCTCCTTGTACTGTCCCTGCTGCTCCTTATACCTATACATTCCTTCTTCCTGCTGCTCTCTCTCCCTATACTGTACCTCTCCCTGTAAGGTCCCTATCCCTGTACTTTCCCCCTCCCTGCTGTTCCCTCTCCTTTTACTCACCCTCTCCCCCTTTACTCTTCCTTCACCTGGTGCTTCCTCTCCCTGTACTGTCCCTCTCCCTGCCGCTGCTTTTCCTTCTATTGCTGCTTTCAATTTCGTTATACTGTACTTTATCTTTAGATCATGTATTTTGATTTTCAAGTTTATTTACTATAAGTTTGTTTCGTTTGGGATATTTGATATAACTCATATTCAACCATAACCGGAGAGTATCATATGATAAAAATATTATTGCCTTAAACTATGGTTGGTGAGGATAATTATAATATTCCTACATTAAACGTTTTCCGAAACAATGATGAAGCCTGTTTACCAGTTAGAAACGCATTTGTTTAGATAACTCCTTTGTCTCATGGATAGCGACATCATGGTGGAAGAACAATGCACCTCGGATCTTCCTTCCGCCATACGGGTACTAAACACTGGGGCATGTAACACGGCTTCGCCATTGTTTAGCGGTTATTTGCAACCGAGACTGAAATTAATTTTTTTTTTTTTTAATTGGGAAATCAGGTAGACTCCTGACTGGTATAACGAAGGCTTTTGATAACATAAGTGTTTGTGATTGTTTGTATGTGTGTGCTTGTGTTTATAGTAAATATTACAAACAATAAACCCATTTTATTTATAACATTGAATATTAGTATAACTGTTTATCAAAAAATGGATTAATCTTCTAAGATAACAATTATGCATGAAAAATGATAACTTAGCTTAAAAGTCCGTTTAGGACATAGATAAAATGTGTACAAAAATAGCATAGAATAAAATCATTCCAAAGAGAGTTTGTATAAATATAATGCAAGCCATTTCGAATAAAATATAACAAAAGTCTGTGAAAATAACAAATTGATATGAATTATGTGTCCAGGGACTCGTATGTAAAACATTATGACTGTATATTTCTAACATTTCAACTCCTAACTCTGAACCACTAGATATTTTAATCTTGATTTTATTTTATGTGAAAATAGCCTTAGTACGAAGTAAAAATAGAATATCGCGGTGAATATTCAGGCGGAAGCTAATTTTACAATATTCCATAAGGTTTCGAATGTACTACTCATTTTATTAACAAGCAACCAATTAATAACTATATATTTGAGTAAGGTTTTCTGCCTTTCTTAACATCACAATATTTTTCTCTGTTGACGCAGTTTGGAGTGACTCCACTTTTAAAACTTTAATGGAACTTATAAAAAATGAAAATGTATAAATAGATTTGAGTTTTGAAAATGGATTCACTCCAAAATGCGTTAACAGAGAAACATATTGTAATGTTAGGAAAAGCAGAAAACATACACACACACACACACACACATATATATATATATATATATATATATATATATTTATATATATATATATATATATATATATATATATTTATATATATATATATATTTTCCTAACAGAAATAAAGATGAAATGTTAAAAATTACAATCAATAACTGGGAAATTATTTTACCATTTAATGTCCTATTCTATATGTTGTTTTTCAAATATTTCAACAGTTCAAATCATTTGACATTGTTGACATATTGTGAAAATAATTTGGTAGAGAAGTGCATTCCTTATATCCAACTCCATCACACTTTAATGAAATTTGCCTGAGCAAGGGGGACGAGAATGGAGGGATATTTTGCTAAAATAAAAGAAGATATAAATTATGTATAAAACATCATAACTTTACTTACGTTAAAAGTTTGTGTGGGACGCTGAAATAGGTTTACGCAAAACTAAATTTTACTGCCACATATTCCTTGCAAATGTTGTATAAATCTACTGCAACTCTAAGGAATACCATGTAACAACTGATTGTGGGATATAAAATTTATATAAATTATGTTTCAGGGATTCGTATGTAATAATTATTACAGTATATTTCTAATATTTCAACTCCTAACTCTTGACCGCTGGATATTGTAAACCTGCTATTAATATTTTTTTGAAAATGACACTTGTACGGAGTAAAAATAGAATAACACGGTGATTTACCCAGACAGATGATATTCCATAAGGTTTTCATTTTCAGACTGAAGTTCATAATAAGTAACCCATCAATAACTGTACTTTTTTTAGCTTTAATTGTGCTTATATATCCGTTGTTTTCCAGTAAATATAACGTTTCAACTTTTAATTGAATTGTTTTGAACCTAATTTTTTAGAAACACGTATATACCTTATATTTACGTTTGTTAATTAACTTCAATGGAATTAAATTGAGCAAGGGAGCCCGTGTTCTTTATTTTGCTAAAATCTGTCAGTATATTCTGCCTTACGGTACCTTATGTTTTTAAATTTATTTAATCTTATAATATTTACATTATTATTCACCCACGATATAACCGGTTTCATTCTGTTTTGAGTTTTGAAGGACCAATACCTGTTAGGGCCTATATGATCGTATAAAGTCCAACAACATATGCTGGTTAATTAAACATGCTAATATACTCCGTATAATTTCTACCTCTAACAAGAACCTATAGAATGAGTCACTTAGATTAAAGGAAACCTGGCATAATTGGTTAGCTAATGTCTCTGAGTGGTGCAAAGATAATAAGGTCCAGGTAAATAACGAAAAAACTGTGTTAAACCGTTCCCATTTTCCACAAAATAATACGTTTCGAAACTTACTTATAACGCAATACAGTCTAAGAAAAAGTTGCAAAAAAATTGGGTGCTAACTTCTGATAGCATACTTAGTTGGTGAAAGAAAAAATATAAACAGCAAATGTAAAAGCTCAAAAGAAAAATAATCTAGTAAAGAGACTAGCAACTATGAAATGGGGAGCAAGGGAGGATGTGATGGCGACAGTTTATAAAACTTATATATGTCTAGTTATGTATATGCTTCTGAAGTCATCTCTCTTTCTCTCTCTCTCTCTCTCTCTCTCTCTCTCTCTCTCTCTCTCTCTTTTGATGGCATCCTTAGGAAACTTAGAGGTTGTCCATAACAATGCACTGTAACAATAACTGGTTTAGCAACATTTACACCAATAACTGAAATGCAGTTGCAAGCGGATGTGGAGCCGGTTACTAAACGTGCGACATTGCGCGGTAGAGCACAAACATCACCATTCATTCATGCAGAACCACTTTGCACTAAATACAATCTGGAACTGGAAAAGCCATATAAATTTCTCTCACTCAGTTTCCACATGGATACCTGAAGCAAAAACTGTGGCTTCTAAATCATAAAGATGTTTATGTACATTTATAGAATCTTGTGCTACATAGGCACAATAACCTTATAAATATAAATAGCGGTAAAAATTTGTTCTAAAATAAATATTGCTTGTTGCAGTCTAAAGAATAGGTGTTATCGTTTTCCCAAGGTCTTTTATTTACAAAACTAGCTGAGGCGGTGAACGTCGTACAGGATAAAAAGTCAATGAACGGATTGTTATTACTTAAACTTATTTTTGGTATATTATTAACATAATAAGTTGAAGCTATAGGAGTCAATCGAGAAAAGTGTAACAATATACGCTCAAGATTGAATTTTTATTTATTAAAGTGCATTCGGATATACAATATTTTATGTACACTGTTTGAAATGTTTTGGAAATAATTGTATTTGGTTGAGTGGTGCTTAGCAACCAAAATTTAGAATGAATTCAATAAAATATCTTAAGATAAGATAAGGTAAAAGAAATCTTTTTTTAATGCTTTTTTGGCATTTCAAAATTACATGTAGAGAAAAATAATAATTGTTATGTCGTCAGGAATCTGTTTGGCTGAAAACCTATCTCCGTTTTATAGGTTAAATAATATTCCGCTAAAATCATTATTATTCGGGGTTGTCACGTGCCCCCTGTGCCTCTGTGTCGTATAATGCTTTAATACAACAGTAATCCCTAAAGTTTTAGCAGCCATTTTATTAATTTTTTTAGGATATAATTAATTCAGCTGCCAACGAGGCTAACTATAAAGCTAACTATAAACCTTTTACTTGTTTCTTAATTCCAAAGATATTGGTTTCTTTTATCATTAACGAAAATATTATAGGATTTTCCCACTAAAGAGAATTTATAAGTAGCGTTAACTGTCCCAGTATGAACGATGCCAGAACTATCTCTGGAAATCAATCAAAATTGGTATTTGTTCTAAAAATCCGTCTCCGTCAGGACTCAGTTGTTGACTGTAAATTACCTTTCATAAATGTAAATTTGTACGCAAATATTTTAACGTTCCACTACGAACTTGGTGTAAGACGGGATCTTATTACTGGGTAAAATCCGATTGCAGTTTTCTTATTTTCCTAACTTTACAATATTCTCCTCTGTTGGCGCGTCTCTGAGTAATTCCATGTGTAAAACTTAAATTTCACTCCGAGAGTACTTGAGTCAATTCCTATTCCTTAGAACAACAAAGAAATAATTTGGTTTTAGATACTTTTTATTTTATAACTACAACTATTAAAAATATGTCAGAAAAACAATATTAGGTGGCAAAAAAGAAAGCGAATTACCTAGCAATTTTCCATTTTCCCTTCTATGTATACTGTTGGACTATTAATTTTGTTTGTTACAATTTTGTATTTATTTTTTGTCGCATGGATCGTGTTGTAGTTCCTTTTCGTTCTCCTTTTGCATTGTCGGTTTTTTAATGCAAGGTTCGTTACCATTAATACAGTTTACTTATTGGTTCTATTTTTCATTCATTTTTAATCAACATGAAGATATTTTGTTCAAATCCGGCCTATACCTTTCAAGTTTTATAATTTAGTTATTGAAGTAAACTTTTTAAACTGTAAAACCATCAATTGTCATCCACTACAGATTTTAACAAAATGTATTTGAACGTGATTAGATGGATAAAAATGAATATTATTGAAATTTGTACAATATATATACATATATATATATATATATATATATATATATATATATATATATATATATATATATATAATATAACATTATTATTATATATACTATTGTTATATAATAATTTATTTTAGTAATATATTATATAATAATACATTTATTATATATATAATATGATATTTTATATATAATAATAATTTATATATATTATAACAGTGATGCAAAGCTAAATATATATATAATATATTATAATATTATATATATATATATATACTAATCCGAAATATATATATATATTATTAGTATATATATATTTCGGAAATGCGTAGTCAGCTGGGAGGTGAGACATACTTGTACTTACGGTACCTACAACCATAAGTTGGTATATCTCCAGAAGAGCGATATATTTAAACTGATGCTTCTGAGTCAGTTCTTCATAATTATATTGCGAATTGTTCCTTTTAACTGGTATTATTGTTAGCCTAAGTGCTAGAAAGCTTACACAAAATTACTTGATCAACTAGTCCACGTTCCTGAGGCATAGTGACGTTTGGAGAAGAATGTGACATTCACGAACGCTTGTCCTAATGACAGTCCCACTCCACCTACCATCAACCTTGCATTTATATATTGTAAAACAAATACACCCGCTTTAATTTTCCTTAACTATAACTAAAATATATTACAGGTAATTTGTCATGACGGTCTATTCATATTCATAGCTTTACTCGTCTGTCTATGAGCATAGCATTATACTATGTGACGCAATCGAAATTTCAAAACCAGCCCAGTATTATACGTTGTACAAAGATATATGCTGATACGTATTCCTTCACGGTTGGAAAAATATGATGAATAGTTACTATCTGGAGTAAATCCGTTCATTCTGCAGTGCATAAAATCGCAGTTCCGACGTTTCAATAGAATTTCATCCAGCATTGACGAGGTGGACTCAACAACAGTAGAAGAGTGAGTCAGTAGAAGGATGAGATTCTAGCGAAACGTCGGAACTGCGAAATTAAGGACTGCAGAATGAACGGATGAAGAAAAGCAAAACCTTGATCAATATTAGACAAATATATCTTCGTTTTTACTGTCGGAAACATTTTTGTTGAAGTAGGAAATAGTACTTTAATAAATATATCATAATAAGGTGATCTCTATGCTCTTATATCATATGCTGAAAATGTTAGACATAATATTTATACAAGTATGAAAAACCTTGGAAAGGTATATGATCAGCTACGCCATTCCATAAATATAATAAAATAATTACCAATATAATGTTAGGAGATATGTTATTGTGTTGGCTACTACATATTAGCATGTTTTCCTTACTGCGCACAGCATTACACCGCTACGTACTTTGTCTGCTAATTATGCAGCTCCTGTTTATATTTATTTCCTTGAAGGTTTCAGTTTAATGTACATTTTTCTGTTTGGATAATAAATCTGTCTGACCTTGGAAATATCACAGAGTAGGAACAATAGAGTCCCACAACATATATGTAGAAGAAGTTTGTAGTAAATAAAAACATATATATTTTAATGTTCTTGAAAATATTGTTACAACTTTAGTAAATATAGTACATTGATCTAATTTTAATCTAAGAAATAGATTTGTCAAACGTTATAAACAAAATACTTGTTATTGAACAGATATATAATTTTCTCGCTGCAATCGTAAAAACATTACAGTCTGAGATGTACTGACATTCCATGAATCTGCTGTTCCAATTAGCACATGTTGAATATGTTAAATACATAGAACTGTCACATTACGGGTATTAAATCCAGCTTTAGAATGTCACTAAACGATGTTGACAAAATTTAAAATAATTCAACAATAGCACAGTATATGACTAGATTCATTACTAGTGTTCTGAAAGACAAAATTCCCTGTTTATTCCTTGAAAACAATCAAATGTAATGAGCAGTTCTCTCTATTAAAGTAATTGTATATTTTGAGCCATGAAGAGATGTAATATTTGTAGGTCATACACACGTTTATTAGTGGAAAAACATTTTTTTACTTAAAAGATAACTGCTTATAGTAGATACATCCTGTTTAAATATAAATTTTAAAATGTTTTATTTAATTTTACAATAAACATTCTTTGAATTTTGAAAAGGCTTAATTATAATTGCAAGTTATTATATATCTTAGAGAGATCAAAGAATTTTTTTAATGAAAACTGCTGACACGAGACCTTGGTATATTTCACAAAGAAAACATGCATATTAAAATTCTCTTTGTTTCAAAATTTATTTATTGAAAAAAGAAGCAAAATGTGGGTTATCGGTAAGATCCTTGAATATTATTCTCTCTCTCATACACACACATGCGATGAATTCTAAATTCAATTATAATTCTTGTATTTATATTTTGACTTAGTTCTTTATTAATACACAAGAATACATATTGCTATATATATATATATATATATATATATATATATATATATATATATATATATATATATATATATATTAGGGATGGGCCGATTCCGATTCTCGATTCCAGGAATCGTCGATTCTAGGTGGTATCGAGGAATCGTCGATACTCGATTCTTCATTAATAAAAGTGTCGATTCCGATTCCTATTTTGTTAACTATTAAAATATGCGTGTGGAGTAATTTATTACCAAATAAAATTTATTATATTTGTGTGGAAAAATAATTAATTACCAACTATCTCTTATTTATGTATTAGTTGATTTGAATGAATTAAATGATTAAAGTAAACGAAAATATTATTATTTATGAAGCAACAGCAATCAAGATCGTAACCATTTCTGGTCGTTTGACATCGCTCGTCTCTCTCTCTCACTAGAGTGGGTTCGATACTCTCTTTTGCTCTCTCTCCCCCACTTGTCTTACTGCCACTGATTTATAGATGCCAGAACAAAACACAAAAAAGTACAGTAAAAACTCGATTAACCGTCACCGTCGGAACCGTGGCCATGACGGTTGAGCGAATAGACGGATAACAGAAAAACTGTATTATTCCTCCGAAACTTAACCTTAATAAATTATGTTATAGACAGATATCACTCTCACGGTTGAACGTTTAGTGTAGCCTATTACATTAAAACGGAACTTTTAAAAGGTTTTGCCATATGACCAAGATGTTAACTAAATTAATTATTAGAGAACTAGCATGTAAGCTAATATAACTTGAAAGAATCGAGAATCGAGAATCGAGTAAAGAATCGAGAATCGAAAGGAAAATTTTAGAATCGGAATCGGAATCGGAATCGAAAATTTTAGGAATCGGCCCATCCCTAATATATATATATATATATATATATATATATATATATATATATATATATATAATAATTTTGTTGACCACAAAATTGAGGTCTACTATTTTCCATCTAATCTTTTTTTACTGTTTTAAATGTTTAGGATATATAAGTTTTAAAAGGAATATTTTAACCCAATGTAATATTGATAGATATCTAAATACTTCATTAGTTAAGGAGAGGTTTATTTAACTTTAATATTACCACATGTCCAAATAATTCTCTCTGTTCTTCAGATATTATTTGGTTAATGACTTAATTAGATTTATCAAGTAAGCAATGATTTTTTTTATTAATTTTATTTAATTTTCGGGGTTTTTTTACGTAACATAACAGTTATATGTGATGCGATATAAATATTTTTGTTCATTCTATAAAATTAAGTAAGCTTTTGAGTTTTAAACTATTTACAGACAAAGTAGGAATATTGCTATAGCTGTGCCTGGCTTCAAGTTCGCCGTTGCAGGCTGAAGGTTTGTCAATTCCTCACAAAGTTACGTATGGCAATAGTGTAGGAAAACGGTGGTCATAAAGTTAGAATTTTTTGTGTTAAGTCTTCAACCCTTCTATTATCCGTACAGATGAGATGTATCCTGATGTACTGAAGTCGCTTAAAGGCAACTTTTCTTTTACCGGCTGCATATAAATTATGCATGGGCTATGAGCAAAGAGACCGCTTTACAAACATATTGTGGGATAAAGAGCCTTAAACTCTCGTACAGCGTAGCCCTTATGGCACAATAGTTTAGTCACTCCAAGTTTTAACAAACTCAGTAACTTAAACTGTTATTTGTAAGAAAATATTTTAGTTTGTGAAATTTATAAGCTAAAGGAAATTTATAGTTTATTTCCTAATTTTAAAAAATTTAAACAATATTCTCTTTTTTCTGATTATGGGTAAAATAATAACAAATTTATTAGAACAACTCTTATTTGTGGCTCTTATTTGTATGAGAAGTTTAACTCTAATATAAAAGTAATAATGAAAGAAAAGTGAAATATAGCATTTATAACGTGTATGTTTATTTCTGTCAAAAGAATATGACAATTGCCCTTGACGATAGATTTTCTTTGTATCTGTGATAAAGGTATTTGATACGATGCTCTAATAAATCATAATAATATTCTTCGAGACTGTGGGTAAACTGGGGAACTTAATTAATGACTTTGGTACGTGCTATCTGGCTAAAGCAAACGTCGTTGTGGGGGGGGGGGGTTAC
>JBAIZL010000010.1:35709091-35721591 GCA_036971475.1 Prosapia bicincta | reverse complement strand
GTCAACCAAGCTACATAAATCGTCAAAAAAAAATATTTTTTGCAAGTCTGCTGCTTCCGTTTCCTGTTATAGGCTAATATTATTCATGAAATATTTGTAAAAATTACTTAACATTTATATATAAAAAAATACTCCAAATATTATACACGATATAAAATATCTAAGAGCCATGATAGAGGCAGAAAAATATAACAACACTATAAATTAAAAATAAATAAGATATTAGAGAACTCTACGAGTACAAAGTTACGCGATTGCATGAGGTTTTAGAATCTAAATACTACTACTTAAATCTAGCCATCATGATCGATATACAATTACGCTTGCAATAGTAACGAGTAATCTATGTAAACATATTAGATACATAAAACAAATAGGAACATGTGCAAAGAAGCAAGTTACAAAATAAAAAATATGAGGCATTATTCTAATAATGATTTAAAGTTCAGAACATGATTCACAAGTTTTATTCTAAATTTTATATTGTTACCCAATATTTGAAGTTAGTTACAAAACAGATTTCATTAGAATTAATAAACGTATTACTGATGATTGATTGGATTGAAAGGAAATTTAATTTTCAGTGGGAATGAAACGTTGAAGTGCTTCAACTGTTGGGACTCGAGGTAGAGTTTGCCGGAGTAAAACAAATAGACCTCATGAGCAACTCTATTCAACGGTCAGATGATGGCTCTTAACTTCAAGAGAGAACTCTGTGACTTTGTAAATGTGTGCAAATAGAATATAATATTATCATTACGGAGTGGAAGTAATTCGCTTAGAATTGCCAAACTTTAACTTTGATATTATCACAGAATAAACTATTAATCAATAATACAAAATGTTCGTATGTGTTGTGAATGCGCAATAGAGCTAAGGTGCTACGCAGCCCTCTTTTTGCATGTCTGATTAACAATTAAATAACAGTTTAATAATTTTTGCATTCATATCTTATGACTTGAAACGTTTTCTTATTTAAATGTGTAAAAATAATTAAAATAATTAGTATGGCTGAAAATGACGAATGAAAAAATTAAATCAAACTTTAAACCATGATTTGAAGAATATTTTGTTGTGTCTTTCTATTCTCGTGGGGACGAGATTCTATCGTGAGAGTCTTGCTTGGACCTATTCCAAACCATTCGTTAATTATTTGGTTGTCATAGCAGTAGAAAGCAGCAGCGAATTCGGGTTTTTGTTATAAATGGGAACGTCTAATAAAACCTAAGGATTACATTTCACTATAGTTTACCATTAATGTAAATGTTTACCATAAAGATTAATTTACACGACCTTTGCGATTACTTGCAGCATTAGAATAATGTTATTTAAAAATTATATCAACGCTAAACAATTATCTACAACTTATATTTTAGAATATTAATTCCGAGATGTATAAAATAAGATTTTAGTTATATAACCACAGACATATTTTTCTCACTAACAAAATATGGCTTAAATGTGACGTCATATTAAAAGCAATTATGAAACTTATGGATATATATATATATATATATATATATATATATATATTTATAGATCGTATATATTGAGCTAATATTATAGGCTGAATGTAAGTTTTTAATCCTGTTGTCTATTTATTAATTTCTATTATTATTTATTATCATGTCTATTTATTATTTACAATAACTCCGATTATTATTCGTTATGAATAACTGTGGTTCATTTTACCCTTGACAAGTTTCTTACAGACGATTCCTAAAATATAAAGAAAATACTTTAAGCAATTCTTACTATTTAATATTTGTCCTTCGCATGTAACTCATTATTTACTTTTAGACTTTGAATAAGTTTTTTTGGTATTATAGTTTGCATTATATTATGTATTTGTTTTATGACATAATATTTTGCAGCAATGCTCCTTCGATATATTCATATATTTCTGTACTCGGAGTATTGATGTTATAGTGTTGATTTATTACTTTTGTTACGTTATAAAACCTGTTTGTTTTTAGTTTTATAACCGAATCCGGACGAATATGTACAAAAATATTGCTTTATTACCTGAGTCATAAAATGTGTTCACGAACATTCCACATTGATCGTGATCGAAAGGTATTTCATATAAGACTTAACATTTTTATTAAAGTAAACGGTGTTATTATTACGACCTATATATTTTGGAAATGGTCAAATCTATAGAGTTACTTACGTGTTTAGTTAGTTTGTATGGTTTACTATTTTTTTATTAAATAATATTGCTCAACAAAAATGTATTAAACTTTTTAGGAAACAAATAAACATTATATATACTGTGTGTTTGTGTGTGTGTGTGTGTGTGTGAGTGTGTGTGTGTGTGTGTGAGAGAGAGAGAGAGAGAGAGAGAGAGAGAGACAATAATATTTCTTTCACATTCTATCTTTGTTAATTTCTCTAAATGATTCTGATACAGATAGAACGAGAATATTGAAGAAAAAGAGAAATATTTCCATTAATTCTTATCAAATGATACAAATTCTAGTAATATTTAACAGCCGTTTCAGTTGCCTTATCTCGCAATAAATTGTGCTATTTGTGGAAGATGATGAAGGAACTGTAAGGGGGCTTAAAACAACAAACACAACTAAAACGGACTGAAATACAAAAACGTTTATCACATCAATTTTATTTTTATAAAAACATAAATATTCTATATTCTGTGTTGTCTATCTACATAATCCTTTTTTTTCAGATGTGTATTTTTTCAACAAGTTATGGCCTTTCAATCTTCTAAACTTTCTTTAACAAACTTCTATACTCGTTAGTAACTCTCCTGTTTATGTACCTGTTCCCTTAAGAGTTAGGTGTGAGTTAAAAGTACCCCCTTTATCTCAATTTTTGAAATTTATGAAACATACACAGACTAAATCGCTCAATAACTTCAATGATCACTCTTCTTTGTTATTTTGTTACGTAGAAGATTTTATTCAGTTTACTTTTTCAATATCATTAATGAAACAATCTGTGCCGACAAAAGCCTTTGAAAAACAGTTCTCATACTGAAAGGATTCACCGTTGTACCAATAAAAAAAAGTAAAGAACTACTTCCTAGTTCAGACTCCATTGAATTGGGGGTCTACAATCTAATATTTAAATATCACGTCTATTATTAAAATTAATGCTGGTCGCTTATACATACTTATAATGAATTTTTTTCCTTTTTCTTTTAGTTCCTTCTCTTTCGTTATGTTTACTTTGTGTCGCTTTAGTGACATTTTTTTTTTTAATATGCCTGTTTCCCGAGTCTATGAGCAGTGTAATGAGTCTGGGAGTAGTGTAATGAGACTGTGTGAAGTGTTGTAATTATATGTGTAGTATAGAGATTTCGTGTGATGTTTAATGAGTCTATGTGTAGTGTAATGAGTCTATGTGCAGTATAATCAGTCTAGGTGCATTGTAATAAGCCTGGTTGTAGTAAAATGAGTCTGTGTGTAGTGTAACAAGTCTATGTGCCATATAATGAGTCTTGGTTCAGTGTAATGTGTCTTTGTGTAATATAATGAGACTGTGTAAAGTGCAATGACCCTTTGTGCAGTGTAAAGAGTCTGTGTGCAGTGTAATCAGCTTGTATGCAGTGTAATGGCTCTGAGTGCAGTTTTATAAGTCTGTGTGCAGTGAAATTAGTCTGTGTGTGGTTTACTGCGTCCGTGTGCAGTGTAATGAATCTGGGTGCAGTATAACGCGTCTGTGTGCAGTTGAATCAGTCTGTCTACCGTGTAATCAGTATGCGTGCAGTATAATTAGTCTGTGTGCACTGTAATGAGTCTGTATGAAGTGTAATACGTCTGTGTGCAGTTGAATCAGTCTGTCTACCGTGTAATTAGTATGCGTGTAGTATAATCAGTCTGTGTGCACTGTAATGAGTCTGTATGAAGTGTAATGCGTCTGTGTGCAGTTAAAGCAGTCTGTCTACCGTGTAATCAGCATGCGTGTAGTATAATCAGTCTGTGTGCACTGTAATGAGTCTGTATGAAGTGTAATGCGTCTGTGTGCAGTTAAAGCAGTCTGTCTACCGTGTAATCAGCATGCGTGTAGTATAATCAGTCTGTGTGCACTGTAATGAGTCTGTATGAAGTGTAATGCGTCTGTGTGCAGTTAAAGCAGTCTGTCTACCGTGTAATCAGCATGCGTGTAGTATAATCAGTCTGTGTGCACTGTAATGAGTCTGTATAAAGTGTAATGCGTCTGTGTGCCGCTGAATCAGTCTGTCTACCGTGTAATTACTATGCGTGCAGTATAATCAGTCTGTGTGCACTGTAATGGGTATGTATTCAATTTAATGAGTCTATGTGCAGTATTATGAGTCTGAGTGCACTGTAATGAGTCTGGGTACAGTGTAATGAATCTATATGCAGTATTATGAGTCTGAGTGCACTGTAATGGGTCTGGGTACAGTGTAATGAGTCTATGCGCAGTATTATGAGGCTGAGTACACTGTATTGAGTCTGGGTATAGTGTAATGAGTGTATGTGCAGTATTATGTGTCTGAGTGCACTTTAATGAGTCTGGGCACAGTGTAATGAGTCTGCGTGAAGTATTGAGTCTGAGTGCACTGTAATGAGTCTGGGTACAGTTTAATGAGTCTATGTGCAGTTTTAATGAGTATGTGGGCCGTGTAACGTTACGCGAGTTTCATGAAACGTGTGAAGTTATATTTAATTGTGAGAATTATTATTTATATAACGTCTTCGGCAGGATAAAAAATTTCCAAATGTTTTTATAGTTTCACAACTAATTGCGATAAAATCTCCAGTTTTTATTCAGAGAAGTAGAGTGTGTTTACAAATGTATAAAAATATTAATTTCTGTAAAAAAAACATTTTAATACTTTTAGAATTTCATTGTAAATATTTAGATAATTTTTAAAAATTTCCTTGTAATAATAATTGTAACACTGGTTTAAAAATAGGGGCAATACACCAAAGCAGGAGTAATCAATCGATCCTTTGCTTATCATTTGTTCGTAAAATTATGTAAAATCGTAAAATAACCAAACAACCTAAATTTATACAGAAATGAATATCAACCTCTGGAAGAATCTTTGAAATATCTCTGTAAAATTTACATTTATAAAATAAGTAATTTACATACAGCCCTAAATTCTTCTGGGAGTTGGAACTCCAAAATAATCATTAAAACCTTTGTGGTTTCAGGGATTTTATTAATATCTTCTATAGAGTATCAGAGAACAATATATGTTTTAATTAACTACTTGCTGAATATCTTATGGTTAGATGAATAGGTTATCCTATAGCTTAGGAAGAGGAGTAAAATTTATTTGTTTCTAAATATAGTCCTATTTCTAGATTTCTTGTTTTGTTAAAGAATATTGTATTTTTATAAACAATGTTTCATCATTTTCACAAGAGAACATATTTTAAAATACTAATTTATTTTAACTAATTTAACTAATTTAACTTTCAAAACAAAATGGTACCGAGGAAGTACAACTGCAGCATTCCTAGAGGAAAAAATACGAGGCTAAAGAAGTCGTAAGACGAAAACGTTTCCTCCAAGTGTAAGTTAACAATTTAACCACTTTTATTTAACAAATGTCTGGTCGCAAGTAATAGCAAAAGCGTAATGGGTAATTTACAACCAGCTCATCATGAATAGCAACAAGATTTCGACTAATTTAATAATAAACTACCCGCATCTCTAGAAATATTATACATCTATTGATGAAAGCTCGAATAGTGTGATATTTGTTTTTAAACAAAAACAATCGTCTTCATTAGGCACTACTATAATAGGTTTTTATTTGTGAAATCTTAATATTATTTTACAGTAGTTATATTAAATTACTCTTTGAAATACGTTTAATACATGAGTTTGGAAAATCAAGTTAGGCTTTCTAATTTTCAAATAAATCATTTATTCAACTAGGTAACACATATGTACCATAATTATTGGCCTGAGCTACATTCTCAACACTATATTTTAAACATCTACTTACAATATAATTTTAACAAATAATGGTTAAGTAAGGTTACTGTATACATACTAAATTAAATTTATTAAAAAGTTAAACACCATTAGTTTACATATTATTATAAAACACTGTTTATGATATTAATTTAAAAACAAGATACATTTTTATTTTATTTATAAATGATTGAATGTTTCAAAAGAAACACAAATAATTGGTTTTATATAAGTTATAATTGTATTATATCAATAAATAATGAGTCAGCTATATATGTCAGTAGAATCCAAAAATCGATGTTTTTTGAAAATAACATGCGAGCGCCTCCACCATCCCCTCGGCCTCTCGCCAAAACCCTCAGCCCCCAAATTCTAGCATATAATATTTGACCTATACTAAACTGTTGAATTAGAGACACTGAAACTCTCTCATTAATTAGCTATCTGTGTAGGCAAGTGTTACTATGATACCTACTGACATGCAAATATTGCGATGTGTTACTACCCCAGCACGTTTAAGCAACAACGTAACTGTGTCATTAGATGCTTGTAGTACGTTGCACACAACATGATACCAAATTGTTACTTAAGCCTTGTTTATTGATTCACAGTCAGCTCTGTATTTAAATTAGGTACGAAGCTGTTGTCAACATGGCACCCGAAGGGCATCATGAAGCGTAGTAAACATGTAAGCCTACCCTGCACGTAATGAGATGTACGAGTTAGTGTTACTTTGGCCCGATCGTGTAAGATATCCCGTCACTGCAAATGTAAAGCTGTACTGATCGCGTGAAAATATCTGGATTTAAATGTTATGAAACCTAATGTAAACAAAGACATTAGAGGCACTTGGTTTTACAACTCAAATTGTAATTAATTATTTGTTAATACGCTTAATGAAACATTATGTTGACAGTTTACATATTTTTAGTATTTTCTTGCGTGTTACTTCTGATTGCGTGTTTTGGAGTGTTTATTGTTACCAATATTCGATTTTTTTATTACAGGTTGCTTTTTTGACCGCGTTGTTTCGCGAGGTATAAATGAATTCACATATTACACTATACAATTATAACATAGATGAGAGTTAGAATGGTGCACATAAATAAATATCAGAATGCAATACAGAGCTTCATATAGTAAAATTCCTGTAAGTAGTAAAGAGAAAAAGCTAGTAAAATCAAGGGAAATTGAAACTGGAATTGGAATTCAGATAATATTAGATAAAGACTATTTAAACTAGTAATAGAATTTTAAATATTCCATGTACTTACTACAGCCTATTTTGCTTTGTAAATTATATTAACTGAAAAAAATGTGCTTTTTAAAATTTTAACTAATTTTATAGATTATTTTGTCAGTAACAGCTTTGTGTAAAATTTTCTATTTTTGTAATAAGAAAATAAAACGTTCATGCATTTTTCAAAATACAATAAAAGATTACATCTGTTATAAAATAGATTTATTATAAATGATCCCGTAATAAAAATTATTACGTATATTATTAGTGAGCAAACTGCAGCTTTATATAGGCAGTACAATAATAGTTTGCTAAAATAAAAGTATCATTCTATTAGCAAAATTTTAAAATAATTTCTTAACATTTCTTTATTATTTATTAACAGAGCCATATACATTGTTAATATACAGTTATTATAATATTTAATTATAATTTATATTTAATATATGATATCAAATGTAAATATATATATATATATATATATATATATATATATATATATATATATATATATATATATTTATCACTTTCACTTATGCACTTAAACAAGAATCTTACTTGGTATTTATGCGAGCTAACTTTCAATGGCTGGCTGTGCCGTCATCCTCGGGCATACTGAACAGGGTTGTTGTAGACTGCGAGCTGAGTGGATTTCTCGTTGACCTTGGTGTACCGTTATGTTCTATTTTTAGATTCACTGCACTGTGCATGTTTTTAAAGTTTGTTTTGGGGTTAATATTGTGTATTAGATTGAATAATTTATCGTTTTTTTATTTTATTTATAAAAAACGATAAATTATTCAATCTAATAGACAATATTAACCCCAAAACAAAATTTAAAACTCGCACAGTGCAGTGAATCTAAAAATAGAACATAACGGTACACCTAGGTCAACGAGAAATCCACTCAGATCGCAGTCTACAACAACCCTGTTCAGTATGCCCGAGGATGAGGGCACGACCAGCCATTGAAAGTTAGCTCGCATAAATACCAAGTAAGATTCTTGTTTAAGTACATAAGTGAAAGTGATAAGTGTATACAAGAAAACAGTGTTGCATAACTACAAATATATATATATATATATATATATATATATATATATATATATTTATTTATATAAATATATACATATACACACATATGTATATATATATATATATATATATATATATATATATATATATATACATATATATATATATATATATATATATATATATATATATAACCTAAAAAAAATTCTGTTATATTTAGATGATATTTGTTTTTTTTAAATATACAATATTTAAACACAATGTAGTTTTTAATTTTCAGTTGAATTTCCATACACAGCAAAATAGGTTGTACTAAATACATTCACCAGAAATGTAACCAGGTTCAGGTTTATATCAAAGCATCCACAAGAAATCACACTTTTCTCCTGCAGAATCCAGTAGTAGATGTACTGCAGCTGTTTGTTTAACCTCTTGCACTTATTTGATTGTAGAGCTTGCAAAAGATGTCTCCGTGTACTGCGTATTTCTAGCTCAACAAGTGTACAGCAGACAAGTGTTATAGCCATTGGTAAGAAATAAATACGTGCAAGAAGAATAGTTATTGGAGAATTGTAGAGGGCTAACATTTTAAGAATATAGGCCAGTGTTACACCCGTAGACACAAAGTACAAAGCGCTACCAGCAATGTAGTAATCCACGGTAAATCTCAGAACGCGAAATATCTCGTTGTAAAGCTTCTTAACATTCCTCAACCTTTGTTTGTACATTCCTTGGCCTGACGTAGAAGGCGCACTGACAGACTCTATTGGAGGCAGTACATGCAGTATGGAAATGTCTGGTGAATCGCTCTGCAAGGTGTCCTTTAACTGGTCTAAGCATTTCCTCGCCGTTTGCAAGCGATTACGCAATACAAGGAGCAAAAAGCTGAGCTCAGACATCATGGCCCAAGTCATTCCTAGTATATGATAAAAGTGTACATGCGTTACATAGGTAATCAGAGAGCTGTCAAAGAAAGTTGTTGGATTGATTAATGTAATGTTCATAACCATAGAGATAGCGTTTGCTACAACAAGAAGTATGGCGCAGGTTCTGTGTTTGAACTGGTCAACGAAATGTCCAAGACTCCTCAACCTCTTGTCAACGCAAGCCAGAGCCTCAAAGACGCGGATGTATACTGGGTACTTCTTATAGGCATTCCAGAGTGAATGTAAACCAAAGAGTCGAAAGGAGATATTCATGGCCAGTACGAAGACCTTTTCCTTAATTTTTTCTACATAAATAAAATTACTGCTAATGACCACTGCACTGGTGAGACACAACAAGCACATCAGGAGTAGCGTATAGATTGCGTACATCTGCTTCCGGCACTTCTCCTTTAGTGACACGACAGAAATACCGTAAAACACTGACATCATAGCTAATGGGGCGTAAGCCCATGCTACGTCCTGCGTTGTGGTAGAAGGAACCATGCCTGATCTAGGAGTGAAGATATATTAATTAAATAGTTTATATAATTGTTTGTTTGTGGAGCGTTACTATGGAGACGACACGTAGGTAAATATGTCTTTAACTTATTATTCGACACATGACCAACTAATATAATTGTTTTTATATATAATCAATACTTAATTTATTTTAATAAATTGTTAGCATAAAGCTAATATTATTACACAGTATAATACTATAATTGAATTGCAAATCGTCAACTTGAAATAAAGTGCTATACTAGCCCCTTAAACTATCCTACAAGGGCGATTCGTTAGGTATAAAATTCATCCTCAAAAAGAATTGTTCAACAAAAACAATTATGTAAAGAAATAGCTAATCATAAAAATATCGCAGTTTTTGATCTGTTGAAAAATATGTCAAAGGATATAAATACAATTAATATTTCAAAATCTTATAACTGGTTACAAATTGTTACGTAACCGTATTTGATTCCATTATGTTTTTATACAAGCATTAATACATTAAAACTAGTTTGTCATTAACTTTATACTTCAAATTTAATGTATGTATACAATAAACGTTTAGCTTACAGGTATGCGTTAAAAATGCAGCCTTTATTCTGTCCCATCTGCAGATACACGATTTACGTTGAGAAATTATTTTTCGTTTTTTTTTTTTTAACTAACTAACCAATAATGATAATATTAAGAAGTATGTGTTGGCACACGTTTATTCCACTTATATGTCCAATAGTTATATTGAACAACGAAAATATCTAACAATATAAAGCTTACTAGAATATCTGGTGAGTAAGATCGTCAATATTTTGAAATATGAGTTCACATTGAAGGTTACATATATTATTGAAGATAATATTATAATGATAATTAAAGAAGATAATAAGATAATGAATGTATATGTATAATATAGTGTACATATTATTGAGGAGTAATTGTTATAAAATTAAATTATCCGATAAGCTTCACATAAATATACGCTCCTGAAAATAAATAAATATTAGTTACAAATCTGTACCACAAAAAATTTTATAAAAGGAGAATAATAAACGATGTAGACATATAAAAATAGTCTGAGTAAATTAGAGATGATAACACATAATAAAAATTTATTCGAAAATATGTAATAAAAGTCGTATTAGAAGACACAGCTTCAATAAGGAATGATAATTGTATTTGTAAATGAATTAGGAAACAATGCCTTCAAATAAGGGCCGAAGAAATATAAAATTATGTTAATATCATTATTTTTGTAAATTTCTTTGTCGTGTAAATAAAATGTGTTTGGTTAAAACAGAATTTGTATATTTAGCAAAGAGTATAATTAGTGCACGGGAAGCAATTTATCTTCTACGATTTTCGCATTCGTATTTTTCAAATTCCTTGTAGATCCCCTTATTCCACCTTGGAGTACTCCGCCTAGTTCTATTAACTACTTTTGAAACGGGAAGATGTTCAAAGGCTACTGGATTTTATTGCTTAACTTCCCAAAATCAATATTACTTAATCGTACATTTTTTCGTAGATTCGTTTAATGGATTTTAATTTAAACAACTAAGCTGGATAAACTTTGAGCGTAAACAGAAACATATTGTTGAGAAGCACACTAGTTAAACTGGAAACTAATTTGCCTCTTGGTTAATATTTGATCGATGACCCTTAAAATCAGTGAAATGATTGGCCTGTTCGAAAATAAAACCAGGCCTGTTTTTGTATACATTCTGAAGCAAATAAAACAGTTTTATAAAATATTTATGTTTTATTAATTCTAACTCATTTAAAATGGAAAATGTTACTAGTTTGTGTAGTTTGTTGATATTAGTAACTAAGTTTTAAACTTAATGGTCGACTATTAATTGAAAGAATTTAATATATTATCACTTATTGATATCACAACTGCTAAAACAAAACAGTCTACTCAAAATCTCACCAAAACTTATTCATAACACAGACCAGCTTCGGTGACGTCACCTTTCTCATCACTTGGGTACTACTATCCATAGTGGCCAAGCACTAAAGAAGACGACATTGTCACCAAAACTAGTCTGTGTTATGAACTAGTGTGTTTGTTTTACTAAAAACTAATGTTCAGTGAGGTTTTGAGTTGACCATTTTGTTTTTAACGTTCTAAATAGTTCTAAGCTCTAATTAAACTCCTAGATTTGTTTGTTTCACGTTTTTGAGATACAGACAACTGAAGTACTGAAGTTTCTAATAGGACTTTCGTGATATCACTACAAATCTATTTGCAATGATTGAAATTAGGCAAGACAGATGCGCAACTAACTTTATTATTCAGCAGGTTTTACTAGAAAATATTATAAAAAAAGACAAACTGATATTTATTTAAATTTGACAACCACTAGATGTTTATTTCTCTTACTATTCTTGTAGCTTTAAATTGAATTTTTTACAATATTTATAAATATGTCTGTATAAATAAGTTTGTATTATATACATATACAGCATGCACGTTTAATAACAACATTATTTTGCCCATAAGTACAAGCTAATAATTCAGTTAGATCCAAACAAGAACTTAAAAGGTTTGTTACACAGCAGGGGAAAACTAGGCAAGATACAGCTAACTGATTCATTTTTTCTGTTTCCAAGTTTCCTCTTCTTAGAAACCTTCATAAGTGACGTATATCAACTCTTATTAGCGATTTTCTTACATATCACATAATTTATCCTGGTTAGGAAAAAAATTAACATTTAAACTTTTTTCTATAAATATTTTCTGGTATACTTCATATTGTTTCCATTTTATAAGTTTAAGTACTACAGTTCTTTATTATTTCTGAAGTAACACAAAATTGTATAATTTAAATGTTAGTGTGATTATTGAATAATTTGCGAAACTTGTCAAATAG
>JBAIZL010000010.1:35646591-35704091 GCA_036971475.1 Prosapia bicincta | reverse complement strand
TTTATACACCATATCCGGTAGGTTTGTGTTAACAAATGTAGATCCTAGCTTCACATACAATTTATAAACCATATACGGTAGATTTGTGTTAACAAATGTAGATCCTAGCTCCACATACAATTTATACACCATATCCGATAGATTTGTGTTAACACATGTAGATCCTAGCTTCACATACAATTTATACATCATATCCGGTAGATTTGTGTTAACAAATGTAGAGCCTATCTTCACATACAATTTATACACCATATCCGGTAGATTTGTGTTAACAAATGTAGATCCTAGCTTTACATACAATTTATACACCATATCCGGTAGATTTGTGTTAACAAATGTAGATCCTATCTTCACATACAATTTATACACCATATCCGGTAGATTTGTGTCAACAAATGTAGATCCTAGCTCCACATACAATTTATACACCATATCCGGTAGATTTGTGTTAACAAATGTAGATCCTAGCTCCACATACAACTTATACACCATATCCGGTAGATTTGTGTTAACAAATGTAGATCCTATCTTCACATACAATTTATACACCATATCCGGTAGATTTGTGTTAACAAATGTAGATCCTAGCTTCACATACAATTTATACACCTTATCCGGTAGATTTGTGTTAACAAATGTAGATCCTAGCTCCACATACAATTTATACACCATATCCGGTAGATTTGTGTTAACAAATGTAGATCCTAGCTTCGCATACAATTTATACACCATATCCGGTAGATTTGTGTTAACAAATGTAGATCCTAGCTCCACATACAATTTATACACCATATCCGGTAGATTTGTGTTAACAAATGTAGATCCTAGCTCCACATACAATTTATACACCATATCCGGTAGATTTGTGTTAACAAATGTAGATCCTATCTTCACATACAATTTATACACCATATCCGGTAGGTTTGTGTTAACAAATGTAGATCCTAGCTTCACATACAATTTATACACCTTATCCGGTAGATTTGTGTTAACAAATGTAGATCCTAGCTCCACATACAATTTATAAACCATATCCGGTAGATTTGTGTTATCAAATGTAGATCCTAGCTTCACATACAATTTATACACCATATCCGGTAGATTTGTGTTAACAAATGTAGATCCTAGCTTCACATACAATTTATACACCTTATCCGGTAGATTTGTTTTAACAAATGTAGATCCTAGCTTCACATACAATTTATACACCATATCCGGTAGATTTGTGTTAACAAATGTAGATCCTAGCTTTACATACAATTTATACACCATATCCGGTAGATTTGTGTTAACAAATGTAGATCCTATCTTCACATACAATTTATACACCATATCCGGTAGATTTGTGTCAACAAATGTAGATCCTAGCTCCACATACAATTTATACACCATATCCGGTAGATTTGTGTTAACAAATGTAGATCCTAGCTCCACATACAACTTATACACCATATCCGGTAGATTTGTGTTAACAAATGTAGATCCTATCTTCACATACAATTTATACACCATATCCGGTAGATTTGTGTTAACAAATGTAGATCCTAGCTTCACATACAATTTATACACCTTATCCGGTAGATTTGTGTTAACAAATGTAGATCCTAGCTCCACATACAATTTATACACCATATCCGGTAGATTTGTGTTAACAAATGTAGATCCTAGCTTCGCATACAATTTATACACCATATCCGGTAGATTTGTGTTAACAAATGTAGATCCTAGCTCCACATACAATTTATACACCATATCCGGTAGATTTGTGTTAACAAATGTAGATCCTAGCTCCACATACAATTTATGCACCATATCCGGTAGATTTGTGTTAACAAATGTAGATCCTATCTTCACATACAATTTATACACCATATCCGGTAGGTTTGTGTTAACAAATGTAGATCCTAGCTTCACATACAATTTATACACCTTATCCGGTAGATTTGTGTTAACAAATGTAGATCCTAGCTCCACATACAATTTATAAACCATATCCGGTAGATTTGTGTTATCAAATGTAGATCCTAGCTTCACATACAATTTATACACCATATCCGGTAGATTTGTGTTAACAAATGTAGATCCTAGCTTCACATACAATTTATACACCTTATCCGGTAGATTTGTTTTAACAAATGTAGATCCTAGCTTCACATACAATTTATACACCATATCCGGTAGATTTGTGTTAACAAATGTAGATCCTAGCTTCACATACAAATTATATACCATATCCGGTAGATTTGTGTTAACAAATGTAGATCATAGCTTCACATACAATTTATACACCTTATCCGGTAGATTTGTGTTAACAAATGTAGATCCTAGCTTCACATACAATTTATACACCATTTCCGGTAGATTTGTGTTAACAAATGTAGATCCTAGCTTCACATACAATAGGACTGAAACCACATATCAGCATTTTGTACGCGGCATAACTTATCGTCAACTTATAAGCACGTTATGCATTGTAAATGTAAGAATATTTTTGTTTGGTTATTTTGTCAACGCAACCTTTCCTAATTTCTATTTTTTGTTTACGTAGAACCATTTAATACGTATATATAAACGAGATCCGGAGACCATGGTTTGTTCAAAAAAAATCGCTATAAAATTTACAAGATCACTTCTAAATAAATCATCTCCTAGCTTTGTTTTGCCTCTGACATTTTTATATAGCTCATTTCATCTCTTTGCTATTAGCGTAGAGAAGCACTCGCGCATCCTACTTGACTTAAGATGATAGCATTGAACTCAGAACCCTCAAAGCCCCCAAAGTCATCATTTACTGGCTATTTTTTTGGCTTCTGTCTTTTTATACCTAATTTTACTGCCATCCCGCGTAGAGCTTCATCTGTCTATATACACCAGGCTATAGTATACCAGGTGATATTCGAGGATGGCATTGGACTCAGCATTCTCAATATCCCCTTATGATAATTTCTTACCGTTTTTTTGGCTCTGGCATTATCTACTGCAGTTCAAACATTTGCGTAGACAAATGTTAGCGTAGAGCCACACTCGTACATCCTTTTACACTTTAAATGTATGAATGGAAATCAGAACTCTCAAGACTCCCGAGGAATTATTTCCTATCGAAGTTTGGGTTTTTTCCATTTTTACACAACTTCACTCTTTGGTACTCCCATAGAGAAACACCAGAACCCCAGTTGACGTTTAATGACGCCATTAGATTCCACACTAAATTTCCACCCGGTGAAAATTGTGTTGGGTGTTTTGTATTTTCTATTAAATGTCTCGTTGTAGCTTACAAATCTAAATACGTCGTTACATAGTACTAGAAGGTACGAGTTAGTCCCCACCTACTCATGAAAAGGGTGCGTCAAGTAATTTGTGAAGCGTCATGTTAAAGAATTTATGGCAATAGAGCGACTGCTGGATAATAGACAGTAAGATAGCTTGGTGATGGATAATACAGAGGAAGAGAGCGTAGGCCTGAAGAATTCAGAGCAAAAGAGCGTACTACTAGAGAAAGCAAAACAAAGGAGCGTAGTGTTGGATAATATAGAGAAAGAGAGCTTAATGCTGAAGATTATACAGCAAGAGAACGCAGTGTTGGATAATACAGAGAAAGAGAGCGTAGTGCTGTAGAATACAAAGCCCCTACCTTCGGGTTACCGAAACTAGGGTGAAACCATTGAAAAATGTTTATTTTCTATGGAAATTGACAACCAGAGGATAGAAAGGCTTACTATAGTATCCATGATTAGACAAACGGAAACAAAAGTGGCCATAGTGGATTCGTCAATCGCAAGATGGTCCATACCTGTATGTTGGGGAAATAGGGTAGAAACGAGGATCAAATTCGACAATTGAAAGATAAGAAGTGATTTTAATTGAATGACTGTAGCACAGAGACAGTGTGTGTAAAGCTCGTCAAGACTCGAGATAGAAACCATAAAGACGAGTTGGTAAGTCTTAGGGATCTTAAGAGACGTATAGTCAGTCAAGTTTGCAGAGTAAGATGAGTGTCAGAGCGAGTTAAGCAGTGATCCTAATGTAATTACAGTAGCGCAGAGACAGTGTGTGTAAAGCTCGTCAAGACTCGAGATACAGACCATAAAGACGAGTTGGTAAGTCTTAGGGATCTTAGGAGACGTATAATCAGTCAAGTTTGCAGAGTAAGATGAGTGTCAGAGCGAGTTAAGCAGTGATCCTAATGTAATTACTGTAGCGCAGAGACAGTATGTGTAAAGCTCGTCAAGACTCGAGATAGAAACCATAAAGACGAGTTGGTAAGTCTTAGGGATCTTAAGAGACGTATAGTCAGTCAAGTTTGCAGAGTAAGATGAGTGTCAGAGCGAGTTAAGCAGTGATCCTAATGTAATTACTGTAGCGCAGAGACAGTGTGTGTAAAGCTCGTCAAGACTCGAGATAGAAACCATAAAGACGAGTTGGTAAGTCTTAGGGATCTTAAGAGACGTATAGTCAGTCAAGTTTGCAGAGTAAGATGAGTGTCAGAGCGAGTTAAGCAGTGATCCTAATGTAATTACAGTAGCGCAGAGACAGTGTGTGTAAAGCTCGTCAAGACTCGAGATACAGACCATAAAGACGAGTTGGTAAGTCTTAGGGATCTTAGGAGACGTATAATCAGTCAAGTTTGCAGAGTAAGATGAGTGTCAGAGCGAGTTAAGCAGTGATCCTAATGTAATTACTGTAGCGCAGAGACAGTATGTGTAAAGCTCGTCAAGACTCGAGATACAGACCATAAAGACGAGTTGGTAAATCTTAGGGATCTTAGGAGACGTATAATCAGTCAAGTTTGCAGAGTAAGATGAGTGTCAGAGCGAGTTAAGCAGTGATCCTAATGTAATTACTGTAGCGCAGAGACAGTGTGTGTAAAACTCGTCAAGACTCGAGATAGAAACCATAAAGACGAGTTGGTAAGTCTTAGGGATCTTAGGAGACGTATAATCAGTCAAGTTTGCAGAGTAAGATGAGTGTCAGAGCGAGTTAAGCAGTGATCCTAATTTAATTACTGTAGCGCAGAGACAGTGTGTGTAAAGCTCGTCAAGACTCGAGATAGAAACCATAAGGACGAGTTGGTAAGTCTTAGGGATCTTATGAGACGTATAATCAGTCAAGGTCGCAGAGTAAGATGAGTGTCAGAGCGAGTTAAGCAGTGATCCTAATGTAATTACTGTAGCGCAGAGACAGTGTGTGTAAAGCTCGTCAAGACTCGAGATAGAGACCATAAAGACGAGTTGGTAAGTCTTAGGGATCTTAGGAGACGTATAATCAGTCAAGTTTGCAGAGTAAGATGAGTGTCAGAGCGAGTTAAGCAGTGATCCTAATGTAATTACTGTAGCGCAGAGACAGTGTGTGTAAAGCTCGTCAAGACTCGAGATAGAAACCATAAAGACGAGTTGGTAAGTCTTAGGGATCTTAGGAGACGTATAATCAGTCAAGGTCGCAGAGCAAGATGAGTGTCAGAGCGAGTTAAGCAGTGATCCTAATGTAATTACTGTAGCGCAGAGACAGTATGTGTAAAACTCGTCAAGACTCGAGATAGAAACCATAAAGACGAGTTGGTAAGTCTTAGGGATCTTAGGAGACGTATAATCAGTCAAGTTTGCAGAGTAAGATGAGTGTCAGAGCGAGTTAAGCAGTGATCCTAATGTAATTACTGTAGCGCAGAGACAGTGTGTGTAAAACTCGTCAAGACTCGAGATAGAAACCATAAAGACGAGTTGGTAAGTCTTAGGGATCTTAGGAGACGTATAATCAGTCAAGTTTGCAGAGTAAGATGAGTGTCAGAGCGAGTTAAGCAGTGATCCTAATGTAATTACTGTAGCGCAGAGACAGTATGTGTAAAGCTCGTCAAGACTCGAGATACAGACCATAAAGACGAGTTGGTAAGTCTTAGGGATCTTAGGAGACGTATAATCAGTCAAGTTTGCAGAGTAAGATGAGTGTCAGAGCGAGTTAAGCAGTGATCCTAATGTAATTACTGTAGCGCAGAGACAGTGTGTGTAAAACTCGTCAAGACTCCAGATAGAAACCATAAAGACGAGTTGGTAAGTCTTAGGGATCTTAGGAGACGTATAATCAGTCAAGGTCGCAGAGTAAGATGAGTGTCAGAGCGAGTTAAGCAGTGATCCTAATGTAATTACTGTAGCGCAGAGACAGTGTGTGTAAAGCTCGTCAAGACTCGAGATAGAAACCATAAAGACGAGTTGGTAAGTCTTAGGGATCTTAGGAGACGTATAATCAGTCACGTTTGCAGAGTAAGATGAGTGTCAGAGCGAGTTAAGCAGTGATCCTAATGTAATTACTGTAGCGCAGAGACAGTGTGTGTAAAACTCGTCAAGACTCGAGATATAAACCATAAAGACGAGTTGGTAAGTCTTAGGGATCTTAGGAGACGTATAATCAGTCACGTTTGCAGAGTAAGATGAGTGTCAGAGCGAGTTAAGCAGTGATCCTAATGTAATTACTGTAGCGCAGAGACAGTGTGTGTAAAGCTCGTCAAGACTCGAGATAGAAACCATAAGGACGAGTTGGTAAGTCTTAGGGATCTTATGAGACGTATAATCAGTCAAGGTCGCAGAGTAAGATGAGTGTCAGAGCGAGTTAAGTAAGTGATCCTAATGTAATTACTGTAGCGCAGAGACAGTGTGTGTAAAGCTCGTCAAGACTCGAGATAGAAACCATAAGGACGAGTTGGTAAGTCTTAGGGATCTTATGAGACGTATAATCAGTCAAGGTCGCAGAGTAAGATGAGTGTCAGAGCGAGTTAAGCAGTGATCCTAATGTAATTACTGTATCGCAGAGACAGTGTGTGTAAAGCTAGTCATGACTCGAGATAGAAACCATAAGGACGAGTTGGTAAGTCTTAGGGATCTTAGGAGACGTATTATCAGTCAAGGTCGCAGAGTAAGATGAGTGTCAGAGCGAGTTAAGTAAGTGATCCTAATGTAATTACTGTAGCGCAGAGACAGTGTGTGTAAAGCTCGTCAAGACTCGAGATAGAAACCATAAGGACGAGTTGGTAAGTCTTAGGGATCTTATGAGACGTATAATCAGTCAAGGTCGCAGAGTAAGATGAGTGTCAGAGCGAGTTAAGTAAGTGATCCTAATGTAATTACTGTAGCGCAGAGACAGTGTGTGTAAAGCTCGTCAAGACTCGAGATAGAAACCATAAGGACGAGTTGGTAAGTCTTAGGGATCTTAGGAGACGTATAATCAGTCAAGGTCGCAGAGTAAGATGAGTGTCAGAGCGAGTTAAGCAGTGATCCTAATGTAATTACTGTAGCGCAGAGACAGTGTGTGTAAAGCTCGTCAAGACTCGAGATAGAAACCATAAGGACGAGTTGGTAAGTCTTAGGGATCTTATGAGACGTATAATCAGTCAAGGTCGCAGAGTAAGATGAGTGTCAGAGCGAGTTAAGTAAGTGATCCTAATGTAATTACTGTAGCGCAGAGACAGTGTGTGTAAAGCTCGTCAAGACTCGAGATAGAAACCATAAGGACGAGTTGGTAAGTCTTAGGGATCTTATGAGACGTATAATCAGTCAAGGTCGCAGAGTAAGATGAGTGTCAGAGCGAGTTAAGCAGTGATCCTAATGTAATTACTGTATCGCAGAGACAGTGTGTGTAAAGCTCGTCAAGACTCGAGATAGAAACCATAAGGACGAGTTGGTAAGTCTTAGGGATCTTAGGAGACGTATTATCAGTCAAGGTCGCAGAGTAAGATGAGTGTCAGAGCGAGTTAAGTAAGTGATACAGTAAAGCTAGTCATGACTCGAGATAGAAACCATAAGGACGAGTTGGTAAGTCTTAGGGATCTTAGGAGACGTATTATCAGTCAAGGTCGCAGAGTAAGATGAGTGTCAGAGCGAGTTAAGTAAGTGATACAGTAAAGCTCGTCAAGGCTCGAGATAGAGACCGTAACGACGAGTTGGTAAGTCTTAGGGATCTTATGAGACGTATAATCAGTCAAGGTCGCAGAGTAAGATGAGTGTCAGAGCGAGTTAAGTAAGTGATACAGTAAAGCTCGCTTTAGGGTTATATCTGAAGGTGGATTTATTACGAAAGATAGATTGATCTGTTACGAAAAGTCAAGGTTTTAAATAAAAGACTAACTTTTCTACTCATTTCAGTTCTTGAAAACATTTTACACATTGTGTAAAATACAAAGTGTAAAATACTACTTTCCACGCAGGCTGTTATCGCCAAAACTGAATTAACTAAGGGACGTTAGAGTTATATTTTTTTCCACTTTGTCTACTTTGTACATAATATAGGTCACAAAGTTATTACGTATATCTGGCCGCAGCTGGATCTAATTCTAGATAATAGGTTTTTCCAAATTATTTTATTATATTGAGTTACTTGTTTATCCAAGAAATAGAAATTGTCAATGAAAACGTCAACAAACTACTATGATAAATTAAACAAATTGCCCACTTTTGGTTGTTATAGCAACGGTTCAGAAACAAAGCGTCACCTCACAGCATAATTACTCAATCTAATAGAACCGTATTGCTGTGCAATGTCTTCAGACTTAATATGGAGCTATGCTCCGATTTCGGTTATGTCAGTCTTCTTTGGAATCACGGTCGTGTCTGTCAAGGAAAAGTGCCGGAAGGAGCTGTACGCAATCTACACTCTGATACGGATTTGCTTATTGTGCTTGACAAACGTTGTGGTCATACCCAGTATTTTGGTTCACGTACCAGGTAGAAGCAAATGGTTTATCTTGGCTACAGTATTCACAATTTGTGTCAGTTGTTTCTATTCATTGTGGAACACTTTCAAGAACTATCCGCTCTACCTCCGCGTCTTTGACGCTCTGAGTAGCGTGGACAAGAGACTAACGAGTCTTGGACACTTCGTTGATCATTGCAAAGACAGAACTTGTGCAATTATTTTTGTTGTCATAAACGCCACTTTAGTGGTGACGTACTCAGCTTTCTCGGAAGAGATCACTTTTCTTAACAACTCTGTGGTTACCTACGCCATTTATGTAAACTTTTTGTTTACATTAGGTACTATTTGGGCAACAATGTTTGGTTTCAGCTTTCTTCTCCTAGTGGTTTGTAATCGCATGAAAAAGGCAAGAAACGTTATGAGAGAATTAAAGGGGGACCTACAAAACGATTCACCAGACATTTTCATACTGCACGTACTGCCTGCAGTAGCGTCTACTAGTGCTGCTTCAACATCATACGTAGACATACAGGAACAAAAGTTAAGGACCATTAAGAAGGTGTACAATGAGATATTTCTCGCTCTGAGTAATACACTGGACTACTACATCGACAGCCTGGCTTTGTACTTTGTATATGAGTGTTTGTTATTTGTTAATCTTTTTAACCACTTCAAAGGTGTTGCATTTACTTTCAGTTTGGTATTATTGTCTTCTTTGGGAATGATTCTATCACTGGTCTTGTGTACACTTGTAGAGAGGGAAATACGGCAAACAAGTGAAGATATAATGCAAGTTCTACAGACAAACAAACAAAAGAGTTTGCACAAGCAGCTGCACAACATGTACTCCTGGATTCTGCACCAGGAAGGTGTGGTTTCTTGTGGTTGCTTTGATGTTAATATCAGTTTGATTTCCTTCCTAGTGAATGTTAGTAGCACGATTTTTTTTGCTATATATGAATAGTGAAACAAATGTCTTTGACAAATGTGAGTATTAAATAATTTCATTTGAATTTGTGAAATATTGCTGCTTTTAAACGTTCTAATGACTTTAGTTGTTCAATATTTTAAATAAATAAATGGACTTATAATATTACGTTACAATGACAAATTTATAAGCACTTCAAAGCTTAATATAATGTATATTACACATTGCTGTATTTATAATCACTTGAGGGGTTTGCTCACTTCTATAGGTATATTTTTAAAATATTAAAAAAAAAAATTTCTTTCGTCCCGAAAATCAATCAATCATATTCAAATCCTGAGGCTTCTTAGGGGTATTCCAACAATTGTATAGAATTAAACAAAGACCGAACCAAAATATACCAAAACGAAATCATACAATTAGCAAAAAACAATGACAATTTATTCAACCAAAAAAACCCTTACCAATATAAAATAGACAACCCAAAACCCCCCAAAATGAACGCCCTCATCAAAATACATAAAATCAACAATCCCATAAGACCCTTAATAAATTTTAAAAATGCACCTGCCTATAAAATATCACAAATAATAGCCAAAATCCTAAAACACGAACTTAAATTGGAAAATAAATACACCATACAAAATTTAATTGAATTAACGGAAATACTAAAAACAATAAACATAACAAAAAAAACCAAATTTATATCATTTGATATCACAAACATGTACTCTAATATACCAATTAACGAAACCATCCAAATAATAAAAAACAAATTAACTGACCTTAAAACCTACCCCAAATACACAAACCAAATCACAAAATGCCTAAAGACCCTACTAAACCAAAACTATTTCATATTCAATGATAAAATATATAAAAAAACAGACGGCTTAGCAATGGGATCACCACTATCAAGTATAGTATCAGAAATTTACCTCCAAAAACTTGACGAAGTAATCACACAGACCATAAAAACACACGACCCCAACGGACATTGGATACGATATGTCGATGATGGATTATACATCTCACAAAATAAAGCAATAAATAATAGCATCATTCTAAATGAAATCAATAACTTACACCCTAACATACAATTCACCATGGAGGAAGAAATAAACAATAAAATAAACTATCTAGACCTAACATTAACCAGAAATACAAATAACATTGAATATTCTATTTATAGGAAACCCAGACAAACCATTAATACAATACCAAACCACTCCAACCATCCCCCACAACATAAAATGGCCGCTTACAACTCACATTTATACAGGATGCTAAAATTGCCTCTAAATAATGAAGAAAAAACCAAAGAAAAACAAATAATATATCAAATAGCCCAAAAAAATGGATACAATAAATAAACTATATATAAATTAAAATTTAAAATATTAAATAAATTAAAACAACCTAAAATCGAACCACAAACAACAAAATGGGCTACATTCACATACACAGGATACAACATAAAAGGAATAACTAAAACACTAAAAAATAATAATATTAACATAGCCTACAAAAACACAGGAAACATAATCAACAAAATAAACCAACCAGAAGAAATATGTCCCACACTTAATAACGGAATATACAAAATCGAATGCCCAGACTGTAATAAAATATACATAGGCCAAACAAAAAAGAAATTAAAAGACAGATATCAAGAACACCTCAATGCATACATGAAACCTGAAATTTATAACTCAAACTTAGCCACACATGCCACCAAAAACAAACACACATTCCCCACATTAAAAAACGTACACGTAGTAAAAAAGGTTCAAAAAGGCCTCAAAATGACAATCTGGGAACAACTAGAAATTTATAAAAATAAAAATAATATCATTAACGAACATATACAAATAAAATCAAAAAACGATAAATTATTCAATCTAATAGACAATATTAACCCCAAAACAAACGCTAAAAACTCGCACAGTGCAGTGAATCTAAAAGTAGAACTTAACGGTACACTAAGGTCAACGGCAAATCTTGCAGCTTGCAGTCTACATAAAACCCTGTTCAGTATGCCCGAGGATGGAGACAAAACCAGTCTTTGAAAGTACTTGCATAAATACCAAGTAAGATTCTTGTTTAAGTACATAAGTGAAAGTGATAAGTGTATACAAGAAAACAGTGTTGCATAATCTACAAATATATATATATATATATATATATATATATATATATATATATATATATATATATATATATAAACTGTGATAATAGCAGTTTGATAACATTTTTGGGTTTAAATGTTGTGTTAAATTGGTTTCAAAGTAAGTGTCAATATAAGTCAATAAGTAAGGTCAATATAAAAGTAAGGATATTATTTTATAACGACAGGGTGGTTTTTACAAATTGTTTTAAATGAAGTTGTTTAAGACTATAAAACATATGGTGGGGTCAAACTAAAGTATTTTTTGTATTTAAAGTAGAAGTTCTGAAATGTAGTAAAATATAAATGGTAAAGATTATGTTTTTACAAATATCAAAGAAGGATTAAATTTTAAAATTTTATAATAAATATTAGAAATTATGTATCCTTATTACAGGTAAGATAAGGTATTGTAAAATATTAATTTGATTTTAAAAAATGGAAAGAAAATTATTTTGACTAAATGAAAAATGTATTAAAAAAGTAAAGAATAGGTTAATTGTTAAAAGAATTACAAACTGTGCTGTAATGTAAATTAAATCTCAAGATAATAAAAAGAAATGTTTTTATTAACTTGGAACAACAACAGTGGTTATACTTATTAAAACAAATGACAACGGTCACCAAACCAAAATTGCCTTAAGAACGAATCCATTTCCCGGGAACTAATTGCTAAAGGGTTAAATCTCAGCGAGATAGGTTTTTATAATAAGTCCAGTGACTGGTTCTCAGGCAAATTTTGGCAACCGTTGCACAGGGTTCGGCTCTGGGCTGGACCGGCTTGATTCAATATTTTTACAAAGTGGTGGAGCGCGAAGTTGAGGTCGTGTTGGTTTGCTTCGTGCGCGCAGGGGGCATCTACGTCCCAAAACTCACACTCACATACACACGAGCGCGCGCACACAAACAGACATAAACACACACACAAACAGTATGTGGTCCTATGGATTCGATTTTTTGTTTTGTCAGGTTAATAAAACACTTCCTTGAATGGGATGACCTTTCCCAGGGGATGCATTTTCCCCGAACATTCCTACTATTCCTTGCTCAGTTTTTATTCAGTCCCAATCACATAAAGCAGTCTATATTTTTTATAAAAGGAAATATCTCAAAGTTTTTTAACTGACACATTGACATTCAGGCCTTAAACTCTAGTAATACGTTCGAAACAAGCAAAGTGTGAGACCAAGTACTGCGATTCTTTGATAATACTAAACACGATCCGGCCAAATTAGGCATCGATGGTTAAGAAGGTAATGTATCTGTACAAAGGTAATCTTTCGTTAATACTTTTGTATAAGAGTTGATAAAAATTGATAAATATATATTTTTTTAATTTGGAGAAACTAGTAGTATTTACTTATACCAAAACCCAAAGATGAGACGCTTGATTTCTATTTACGAATCTAGGTTCCTTTCCCAAAATCCAATATTCTAAACAATTTTAATAATTAAATTAAAATTTTGAATATTCTAATTTCGTTACATTATCTGTTTCTCATCTACTTTATTCCAGTTTGTTTTATTTGGGATAATATTCATAAACTTTGGGTGATATTCTGTTTTTTACTATTACCTGCTTTTGCAACGGTCAATTATGCCATTGCAGGGCACACAGTTTTGTCTATACTTACTGGAAATCAAAGTTAGCCACGAAGATCCTCCAACCATCTGGATGCGCCTAACGTAAAACTCTGCGTGTAGAGCACTACGGACGTTGCACACTGATAACCCCCCCTTCACCGTAATTTAAATAGGTATCTATTGGGTCTTTAATTTTTTTAAGTATGTCCTTGTTAGTTGATCTACTCGAATGGTGATTGTTTGGGTGGCCACACTCTAAATGTCTATGTATTCTAAAGTAGCTAACGCTTTCCACAAACAGTTTTAATATTAGTAGGGGGATTGAAGAATGAACAAAAATCATATTTAGATTGTAAGCAGTATTATAGGGAAATTATCTATACTTTAAAAGCAATAGTTTGAGAGATCCGATCCCAATGCTGACCACTTAAAAAAGAAACTCTCTCTTTCTATGACTTTCTCCACCCTTTCTCTCTCTCTCTCTCTCTCTCTCTCTCTCTCTCTCTCTCTTTCTTCCTCTCTCCAATACGCTTTTATACGCAATTTTGCATATAGTGATAGTGTATATATATATATATATATATATATATATTATAATATGCAAGTTCTATACTAGTAGCCACGTAGGCTATGAGATAGGCGAAACATTAAAAATGTCTGCCAAAGAAAAAAATGTCTGAGAAAAAATAAAAATCATCAAACTAATTATAATTTAAACGACTTTGTCTATTAAGGAACCGAGTAACTGCAAATGATTAGATCTATAGATAAGATATTTCGACAGAAATTGCAACGTACTAAGCATTTAAGTTTCATATGTTTAAGGAGTTACCAGAAGTAAAACTTTTCATGGATTTATAAAACAAACAGGAAAATAGAGTATTAAATAGGGATAAATCTTATAGAACATCTACAAAAAAAAAACTAGTTTTACTAATAATATTACCGTAATAAATTTACGAATCAAGTTTTTAAATAATAGTAAAATTATAGGAACAAGAAAAACAATATACCTGACGTTAGGTCTAATAAACACCATATTTACCGCGTCAACAGCCGTTGTGTTGCACGGAAACACTACAGGCTTCATAAATATTTCATTCCACAGAGGAAGGAGACAAAAGCGTAAAGGACTCTTTCTTGCTATAGTAAATACGGATTTAAAAATCTTTACAAGTACACAAGCTGAATGTCTACAATGAAAATTAAACATTTTCTACATTCCTTTACCTTCGTTTTGCAAAGGAACGTTTCCCCATTATATATATATATATATATATATATATATATATATATGCTGATTCCTCACGTATTCCTCCACGGATGGAAAAATATGGTGAATAGTTATTATCTGGAGTACATCCGTTCATTCTGCAGTCCATAAATTCGCAGTTCCGACGTTTCGTTAGAATCTCATCTAGCATTGATGAGGTGAATCCAACAACAGTAGAACAGCGAGTGACCTCTCTCCTATTTCACTCGCTCTTCTACTGTTGTTGGGTTCACCTCGACAATGCTGAATGAGATTCTAGCGAAACGTCAGAACTGCGTATTTATGGACTGCAGAATGAACGGATGTACTCCAGATAATAACTATTCATCATATATATACATATAAAGAAATATAACATTAGGTATTAACACTTTTTGATTTGCTTTTTTGCTTTATTTAACTCAATGAAAATGATTCACATTTAATTAGATTTTACACAGTATAGACGACATGGTGGCTTTACTGGAAAAGAAATGCGTGATTGTTCGGTATCAACCTTTATTTTTACTGAAATAATTTTCAGTGAATTCTATATCTAAATAAATATAAACATAACATTTGGATATTTTGATATTATGTTTAGTTCTAGAATTTAAAACAAAAACAAAATATCTTACTTAATTAAAGTATTTTCTAACAAATAATTTAAAATTATAGAAGTTTGGTTTGTGAACAAAATATATCTTTTAAATTTACCAATGAAAATATGACTATGTCTATGTTATATTTCAATAGGAAAATATTTGGATTTGCTCTCGAAAATACGAAACGTTTGAGAATTTAGATAGAATGAAGACATAGATTCACCTAAAGAAGGAGAGGGCCTAATGGTGTACCTTCACTGGAACCATCTGTGTTGCAACACTGGCTCCAAAGAGTAATGTGAGGGAAAGGGCTTCTGGGGCTACGGCTTGTATTAAAGATGGAAGTGAAGCAGAGTGGGTGGATATTTACCTGGTACATTCATGGTGATAACACCATAACATAGTTATTTCGTGCAACTCAGTAGAACAGGCTATTTTTTTTTGAATAGCAGCCATTATCTGACATAGGAATGCATTTATTCTGTAATTATTTAAATATATTGATAAAATTAACGTTTTTGTTACACTTGTCAGATTAACTTGAAAATAATTGCTGATAAAATTTACCAAATATAACTTTAAAACAGAAGATATATATATATATATATATATATATATATATATATATATATATATATATACAACTTACAATAATAGAAACTTTTTTTCTCTAACACGTTTTTACGACATTATGTCATCATCTTCATTGATGCTATCACAAAGCGATCTTTAACATTAAACATTTAAAATAACCCTATGATATTTAACCGAAAATAATAACCGAATCTGGGCAACCCATTCACTCACAAACCAGCTCGAATATTTTTATAAATATAACCTACTCGATAATTTTATCAATCTTTGCATTGTTAGTGCATGTTATTAGTAAAATTGTTTTTAATTTTCTGCATTCTTAGTTTAACTTGAAGTGAAGTATCATGAAAGACAACCCGATTTTTACCAGTTTCACTAAAAGCAAATGGTTCGTTCTTGCTAGCAGGCTGTTTGTAGAAACGCGTAGCAAGCCGGGTCTAGGAATTTCTCTGAAAGCGCTCTATCTATTGAACTAAAGTTAATGGTGCTTGAGAAAATGCTCAACTCTACCTCTTAAAAAACACTGTTTCTCGTTCGTTGTTCGTTCTCTTACTAAGCAGTGGAAATATGATACCGTAGACAGTTTACTGCTACATGATAAGGTTGGTTTGGTTTTTAAACTTAGTTATACGTTCATAGAGATTTAAATAATGTATTTAACAAAATAATACATGTAGTATTATCTGTATTTTATCTGCGAATTTTGTGTATTAGTAAACAATATTTTATAACTATATATTACTACCAGACAATCCGTTTTTCGTAAGGGGTTGAGGTATATTTTGTATTGGATTGATTTGTATTTGTATTTGGGTTGAATTTAATTTCCTGAAAAATAACCCTAATAAATATATGAAACTATAAACCAAGACAACCAGGTTGTCTTCAAAAACCAAGATAAGTAAACATTCTGCTTGTAACATGGCATTTGTAAAGTATAACTAACCTTGAAAGATGATTAACAACAAACATTTATTAACACATTTACTATCAGCTGATTAAGTTAAGGATAAAGTGGAGTATAGATAATTGAGTGTTAAGGGAGTCTTCGAGGTCAGTGTGGTAGAGCCCTGAAAACTTTCAAAGTAAAAATAGGCCCAAGTGTGAACCAGAGACCCTAAGAATGTCCATGCAAAATATCAGCTCAATAGGTCCAGTAGTTTTTCAGCAGTGTGGGACTGAGTAAACCACACATTAATACATTGACACCATTAGATATTTATGTAGTAGTATAGATGAATCCTAACTCGAAATATTGTATTTGGTGGCTATTGTAAGATATTTATAAATTGTTACTATTTTTTTTTTTTGAAACAACAATAGGGTAGCTATATAACAATGCCTTAAGGATATACAAACTTTTAATAAAACCTCTACCTTTAATTTATAATTCGCAAAATACATTTTATCAGTCTTCTTCAGTTTAGGTAAAAGTTCAAATGAAATTTTATCTCTTCCACCACATTCCATTTTTAAATTCTTTTAGGGGTGATGTTAAATTCAGAAACGATATATTTTATATTTCATTAGAGGTATTAGCTCTGTACGGTAAATCCTGATATAAAAAATCATGTACAAGATTTTTAGTGTTTGAATTTATTGGGCTAAATAAGCTATAAAGTATAGGAGCATTTTAAAATCAGAAACTTTTAATATCTTCCTTTTGAGTGCTGTTTTTTTCATACTTCTCGCTTTACAAAACAAGCCTTTTTATACAATATTTATAAATTGACGGCTTGAAGTTATATGGGTTATTAGAGATGTAGTAAATAATTTGTTACAAAAAGATTTCTTTATTCAACCTAGGTAATTGTTAATTGTTATTTTGTTATATTTGTTAATTCCATCTTAACGTGAAATAATAGATTTTAACTAAAAACACTTGCAAATAGTTATACATGCCTATAGTAGCACTTACGTTTTATCTTGAGGACAGCCGTTTCAGAAGATATGTCTCAACTCAAACCTGTAACTGGCTCAAGGTGATTGTGGGTTAGGGTGAGGGTTGGATATAGGGTCAGGGTGTGGGTAGGAGTTATGATGTAGAAAGGTGTATGTGAGCTATAATGAAAGGTGTGTTGAGTATGTGTGTAGATTTGTTTGTATCATTCGTGTTTTTCGGTTGTGTATAGTTGACTAATATTGTTTTGTTTTTGAAGAATTTGTAGGTAGAGATGTTGTGTATGTGTAGTTGTGGTTTATGGATAAGAGATGTGCGGCGAAGTTTGTTTGGGTGTTTTCGTTTTTGAGTGTTTTTATGAGATCTTGGCAGCGTGTTCTAAATGACCTCTTGGTCTGGCATATGTAAACATTATTTTTTAGGATATGTTTTGTTCATTTTGCTAACTTCTATATGTTATGTTGATTGAACATGAGAAGCTATAATAAAGAAAAATTTGTTTAAAACTTTTCAAATATGTCACCAAGTGTGAAGGTTTAATAATTCTGCTAAATAAAGCCCCAAATAAGAGTTTGTTCTATTAATTCTGTTTATTTTTTTCCCTGTAGAGAAAACGAATATTATTTAAAAATTATTAAAACTACGAAAAAACCATACTTTTCCTTTAGCATACAAATTTTTTAAACTAAAATATATTCCTTACAATGAGCAGTATAAGTTAGTGAGTTTATTAAAACCTGTCTGAGTGACTACATTAGCGTAACATAAGTTGTACGCTGTACGAGTTTTCTAGACTCTTTATCTTACAGAATTTTCGTAAAGCGGTCTCTTTCATCACGGCTCATGCATTATTAATAAGCAGCAGGAAAAAGAAAAGTTGCCTTTAAGCGACTTCAGTACATTAGGATACATCTCATCTGTACGGATAATAGAAGGGTCGAAGATCTAACACAGAAAATGCTAACTTTATGACTACCATTTTCCTACACTATTGGCATAAATAGCTTTGTGACGAGCTTACATTCCTTCAACCTAAAAGGTCAAATTTAAAGCCAGGCACAGCTATACAAATGTTTCTACTTTGTCTGTAAATAGCTTAAGACTCAAAATCATACTTAACTTTATTGTACGAACAAAGTAAGTGATGTAACATTACATACAACTGCCATGTTACATAAAAAAATCCGAAAGTAATATAAAATTTTTAATAAATGGTTGCTTATATTAAATAAATTTAAATATGTTTTTATCCAAATAATATCTGAAGAACAGAGAGAAATATTTTGACATCTGTTAATATTACAGTTAAAAGAATCTCTCTTTCACTAATGAAGTATTTAGATATCTAGCAATATTACATGGAGCATATGACTTAACTCTTTAGTTAAGAGTTAAAATATTATTTTTAATGTTTAGATATCATGAACATTTAAAACGGTAAAAAAAAGATTCGATGGAAATCAAAGTTGACCTCAATTTACAACTTTATTTCCTTTATCTTCCAGCATGATTGTGTGTTAAACCCGAAAACAACATTCATCTGTTTCACTACTAACAACATAAATGCCAAATAGCTTTAGAATTCAGTATACATGTATATCTATTTCGTTCATACGTTTTAAAGATGTGTAAATTATTAATTGAGAACCAGTTTTACAATTATGCGCAGGAGAATTCAGGACCAATGCTAACTAAACATGAAAAGTGTATCTAATTTAATATGTTTGATTTAATACACAAGATGTAAATCTATATACTAATAGATATTGGGATCTATTTAAAGAGAGATCGTGCATACACAAATCATTGAATAACTGATTTTAGAATCGTTTCAGAATCGTTCCACATAATAATTTGCAGCTTTATTTGTCTTTATGTGTTGTGATATATTGTGTATTGATTGCAATCACTGTCTTGGTTCTTTTCGGTAATAAACACTAAGATTCCTTATGTCAGAACTTAGGTAAGCCGTTGATACTTCTAGGGATGTTTACTCAGTACATAGAATGCCCTGTAGAATACATGAAATAATTACATTAACAAGTTTTATTAATTCACTATAAATAAAACAGTTTAGAATATACAACACTTTGATACTTTCAAGAAATAAATAATGAGCTTGGTGAATGCTCACAATATGAGTGAAACAAACACTTCAGTTACTAACTTTACTAGACATTTTTAACAATTGATCAAATAAATGATTAGGTCTGGACCAAACTATATTTGATATAAAGCGATCAAAACCTATCCTGTAAAATATTTTCCTTGCTAGAAAATATGTTATACGTATATTTAAAATATAGTGTTTTATTAAAAATGAAAACTTAAACACCAGACATAAAATTATAATTAAATTTTACATACATGTTTGTAAGTTCTTCTTTATAGACCTATATTAAATGTAGTTTAGGAATTTATAGTGAGAAAAACTAAACATTTTTGAAATTTTTTTTTCTGGACTTCTAGTAAATTTAAACGTTTCGTAAAGTTAGTATTCGTTAAATTACACTTTCTCTGTTCAGTTAATGGTTAAGTAGTTATTTTCAAACAATAAAATCGCTGATCAATCTATGTTGTATAAGTGTCTAATTGAGGTAAAATAAGATATAGGCCTAAAAAAATAGTTGTGGAATATTTATTATTTTTTTTAAATACTCACATAAATAACGATGATTGTTACATAAGGATGTTTATCGTGATTGGCTCATTTCAAAAACCTTATCCTATACAGAACCCTACCCTATACAGAACCCTACCCTATACAGAATTTTATCCTATACAGATCGGCTAATGCATATACTTTAACCCTTTGTAATATAACGATTGAAAACAACAAGGCTTATGTTCCATATACTTCATAAACATTTGAAACATATTCATTAGAGAAAGCTGTTACTTCAATTATTTTTTCTGACTGACAAAATATTAAAAGCCTTATAGAGAACTAAATCTGTAAGTACAAGTATGTTTAGAAATAAATCATTTTACAGCTGATATTCGCAAAAAAATGATTTTTTAATATTAGAAATCGGAGCAGTTAATATGTGAGCATTTGCCAGAAGAACCATATACAGTGAAGAGTGTTGATAAACGTTCTGCGCATACTGCGCATACTATGTTGAGAAGTACTGCACATACTGATGTTTCATTCCTACTTCTTGTGTCAAACGTTTTCAGAGATTAGTGTCTAGTTTCAGCTGTATTTGTGAATAAAACTTCATAGACGTAAGTACGATTTTGACCCCAATCGTCTTGTTCAGTATAAATTCTCCATCCCGATTCCATTCCTAAGGAGTACCCTATTAGAAACTCCATATGATTTACAAAATATACTGAAAATAACTAAACAGTCTCTAAGGTACAAATTAGTTCTAATCAAAGCCGTTCCCTTTGACGGTATGTGAACATTACAAAACCCAAGACTATTATTTTTCCAAACAAATTTATATGTGCAGGAAATTAATAATGCTTCACTCCAGGAAAATGTTTGAGTAACTCCAAGTTTTAAATTAGCTACCAAACTATACCGCTCTACAAACTTACACTTTAACTTGGACGTAGTTTGTGATTTACCGATGAATTATTAATTCTTTAATTAGTAGCCGCTCTAACTTTAATTGTCCGATATCTAATGTAGGTACGAAAGTTGGTAATTTGAAAGCCAGAATTGCAAAATATATTACAAGATACATATTTCACGGTTATTTATGTTTTATAAAATATTTTTTTCACTAATGCATACAATATAATATATGTGTTTTATAAATTATGTAATACATAACGAAAATTCACATTTGTTGTAGGTGTAAATAGGATTTTACACACGTTTATCTCTACAAATGGTAGTGGAATATGTAATCAACCCGTTTTGAAAGTGCGTAGTCTAAAGTAATGTTTAAAATTACTAATGACTACTAATTACCTAATGACTATTTCACCCTAATTTTGCAACCGAGGGAAAATAATTTAATGAGGGTTTTACAGAGCGTGAACTTATTTATCATCTTAGCAAAATTATAACTAAATATAAGTTTCATGATTAAAGTAATTTAGAATATTCTTACAACTAGTAAGTAATTAAAAGGAATTTCATTTACGTTTTGTAAAACATAAATATATATTCTTACAGTCAATAGTTCAAGTCAAACAGGAGGGGAAAAGAGATATAAGTGGAATAGTGTGGTGAAGGAAATTCTGAGGAAGTGTTTGAATAAGCAAATATTGCAGTTCGAAAATTATTTGTCCTTTAAGTGTAGCAGTTATTTGTACCACAGCTGTATCCTGCTCAGTTAGTAACATTTCAAACTACTTTCGCCAAATTAGGGACAAACTATTTACGATATCTGTTTATAACTAACATTGCAAAATTGTTTAGATTGTAATACAAAATATAATGGTAAATATACACAAAACGTGGATGAATCCTTAGAAATGACAAGAAAAAAACTTGATTCTATATATAGTTAAGAGGCGCATATAATTGTTTAGTAGGTAAAAAATTAAAATGGGATCTTTTCAAAAATTGTCGTTAGCGAATATCTTTTTCCCGAGCAAACATTCATGAATGCAACTTAAATTATATTTATTGCAGAGATTGAAAAGTCCTATAAGAGTCTATATGACGAGGTTTTGCAGTGATTCAAGAGTCCCAGTGACAAAGCTATACTCTAAATACAAATCTGTGATTACATTATTTTCCATACATCTATGGCGTATAACATTTTAAAATGAAACGTCAACCCTGAATCTTTTTTTAAAAGTATTACCTCCTTGAAGTATTTCTTCAAAATAAACATGTTAATATCTTAGAACCGATATTAAAACCACTAATGTAAGGCTATCGATATACGATACGGTTCCGTATAAACTTCGAAGTGAATACGATCCCACCAACTCCCTTTGTAGCCATTAACGTAAGCAATTGTAGGGGGTAAAACCGACGTAAGTGAAGATGGAACTCTTGCTCACAAAAGCGCGTGCTCTGGGTACAAATTCGAATTACAGCTTCGCAATCTATTATATCGCCCTTTCTTCTCGCAACATCACACGAACCTTTACATAAATTATACATCATTGAATTTTCACGGAATACTGTAGTTTTACATTCATGTCTCTTTTCCATAAAATTGTATTTCTGCGTAGTATATAATCAGTTTTATCAAAAAGTTTTCCTCAAAATATAAACCCTAATAAAGTTTACAAAACTGGAAAATATTTGGACGCCCTGTACATTCTTAAACATTCACAACATATCATTGATTGTCGTTCTTCCACTGAAATCGATACTCATAAATGTTTTAGTAGTATATGAAATTTTATTTTTATTTTCTAGTAGTATTTTAGAAGTTTTAAAATTTTTAATGAAATATTTAATCAAGCCTCTGTGTGTGTGTGTGTGTGTGTGTGTGTATGTGTGTGTGTGTGTGTGGGTGTGTGTGTGTGCTTGCGTACGTGCAAGCGTGCGTGCGAGTGTGTGTGTGTGTGTGTGTGTGTGTGTGTGTGTGTGTGTGTGTGTGTGTGTGTGTGGTGTGGTCCCACATCCGCTTGCAATGGCATTTCAGTTATTGTTGTCGATGTTGCTAAACCAGTTGTGGTTTTCTGTGCGTTGTTTTGGACAACCTCTAATTTCCTTAGGTTACCATCGGGAGAGAGAGAGAGAGAGAGAGAGAGAGAGAGAGAGAGAGTGAGAGAGAGAGAGAGTTGACTTGAGAATCATATCAATAACTAGGCATATGTAGGTTTTATAAGCTGTCGCCATCACATTATCCCTTGCTCCTCATTTCTTAGTCGCTAGTCTCTTTAGGAGATTATTTCTCCTTTGAACTTTTTAATTTCATAAGTCTGCTGTTGGAAGTTAACACCCAAGTTCTTGGTATCTTTTTTTCGACTGTATTGCGTTGTAAGTAAGTTTCAAATTGTATTATTGTGTGGATGATTGGAACGATTTAAATAATTGTTTTCGTTATTTATCTCAATCTTTGCACCACTCAGAGACATTAGCTAACCAATTATGCCAGGTTTCGTGTAATCTAACTGCAACATTCTATGGGTTTTTGTTATAGGTAGAGACTTGGCGGAGTTTATTAGCATTTTTAATTAACCATAAATAAAATAAAATGAGGTACTGAATTCTTTAAAGGCAGAATATACTGACAGATTTTAGTAAAATAATGAACACAAGTCTCCTTGCTGAAATTAAATTCATTAAAATGAATCAATAAAAGTAAATATAAAGTAAATGTAAGGTATATACGTGTTTCTACCAAATTAGGTTCAAAATACTTTCACCATTTAAAACCATTCGGTTAAAAGTTGAAACGTCGATACTGTCAGGAAAACATGGGATTCATGAGTACAATTATTGATTGATTACTCGTTACGATCTTCAGTCGGAAAATGAAAACGTTATGGAAAACGTCTGTCTAGGAAAACCAGCGTGTTATTCTACTTTTACTCCGTACGAGTGTCATTTTAAAATAAAATAATGACTCGTTTAAAATATCCAGCGGTCCATAGATAGGAGGTGAAATATTAGAAATATAATGTCATAAATTTTGCGAACGTATCCCTGAAACATAATTTATATAAATGTTATATCCTGACAATCAGTTATTACATGTTATTCCTTCGGATTGCAGTAGATTTATACAAACTCCCTTTGCAATTAATATGCGGCAGTAAAATGTAGTTTTGTGTAAACCTCTTTCAGCGTCCTAAACAAACGTTTAACGTAAGTAAAATGATCACTTTCTATACATAATTTATATTTCCCTTTATTTTACCAAAATATTCCCTCTTTCTCGTCCCTCTTTCTCAGAAGAATTTCATTGAAATGTGGATTGATGGAGTTGATGTAAGAAATACAATTTTTTCCACCAAATTATTTTCACAATACGTCAACCATTTAAAACAGTTTTAATTGTGGAAATCTTTGAAAAACAACAGAAACATAACCACATTAAAATCGAAAATAATTGAATAGTTATTGAATGAAATTCTTAACATACGCATCCTCATCTCTGTTTGGAGGATTTCTATATATTTGAGTACAGTTCTCTGCCTTTCCTAACATTACAATATTTTCCTCTGTTGACGAGATTTGGAGTGACTCCATTTTCAAAAACTAAATCTTTTTATTATTTGAGTTTTGAAAATTGAGTCACTTCAAAACGCGACATCAGAGAAAAATATTGTAATGTTAGGAAAAGCAGAAAACTGTACTAAAATATACAGTTGTTGATTGGTTACTTCGAACCGTTATGGTAAAATTAGATTCCGCCTGGGTTATTCACCGTGTTGTTCTATTTTTACTTCGTACTAGCGCTACTTTCACCTAATATAATAGCAGGGTTAAATTATCAAGCGGTCCAGAGTTAGGAGTTGAATTATTAGAAATATGCGGTCATAAATTTTACATACGAGTCCCTGGACACATAATTTATATCAATTTGTTATCTAGACAAACCTTAATAACATTTCATTCCAAAGGGTTGCTTTATATTTTTACAAACTTCTTTGCAATTTTACATTGTAAAATGTATTATTTTTGAGGTGAAAATTTATTTTTGTACACATATTTTTCTACGTCGTAAATGAACTTCTAGGATAAGTTAAATACTAGCTCATCTCATAGGATAAGTTAAATACTAACTCATCTCATAGGATAAGTTAAATACTAACTCATCTCATAGGATAAGTTAAATACTAACTCATCTCATAGGATAAGTTAAATACTAACTCATCTCATAGGATAAGTTAAATACTAACTCATCTCATAGGATAAGTTAAATACTAACTCATCTCATAGGATAAGTTAAATACTAACTCATCTCATAGGATAAGTTAAATACTAACTCATCTCATAGGATAAGTTAAATACTAACTCATCTCATAGGATAAGTTAAATACTAACTCATCTCATAGGATAAGTTAAATACTAACTCATCTCATAGGATAAGTTAAATACTAACTCATCTCATAGGATAAGTTATAAATCATTGAAATGAGTCTAAATTTATCATTTTATATATATATTTTTATTCTCAGAAAAATTAATCTGTTTCGTTTTCAAAAAAAAATGTGAGCTAATATACAGTGTTATAAATAAAATGTGTTTATTATTTATTTAAAACTACTACAAACATACACTTGCACAGGCAGACACATACAAACTTACACACACGTGATATGAGTCAGGAGTTTAACTGAAATCCTAATTTTTAAAAATCTAACTTCACCTTTGGTCTGCACTAACCACTAAGCAATGGCGAGGCCTTCTTACAAGCCCCTGTGCCAAGGTTGACTGTTCTTGCACCTTGATGAGACAATGAAGTTATCTAAAACAATGCGTTTCTTCCTGGCGAAGAGGAACTTTATTATTGTTTCGGAAAAAGTTGAATGTAGGAACATTATCTTCACAAACCATAGTTTTAGCCAATAATATTTTAATCTAATGAGATTCTCCGGCTATATTATACTAATAAATTGTATCCAATCATATTAACTTATGTTAAATAAACTTTAAAGGGAAAATTCATGTTCTTTAAAGTAAAGTATAAGGAAATGAAATCACAATAGAATGAAAATCAGCAGCAGGGAAAGTGACAGTACAGGGAGAGGGACAATAAAGGGAGAGGGACAGTACAAGGAGAGGGACAGTACAAGGAGAGGGACAGTACAGGGAGAGGGAGAGTACAGCGAGAGAGACAGTACAGGGAGAGAGACAGTACAAGGAGATGGACAGTACAGGAAGAGGGACAGTACAGGAAGAGGGAGAGTACAGCGAGAGAGACAGTACAGGGAGAGAGACAGTTCAAGGAGATGGACAGTACAGGCAGAGGGACAGTACAAGGAGATGGACAGTATAGGGAGAGAAACAGTACAGGGAGAGGGACAGTACAAAAAGAGAGACAGTACAGGCAAAGGGACAGTACAGGTAGAGGGACAGTACATTAAGAGGGGCAGTACAGGAAGAGGGAGAGTACAGGTGGAGGGATAGTACAGGGAGAGAGACAGTACAGGGAGAAGGACAGAACAAGGAGAGGGACAGTACAAGGAGAGAGACAGTACAGGTAGAGGGACAGTACATTAAGAGGGACAGTACAGGAAGACTGAGAGTACAGGTGAAGAGAGAGTACAGGGAGAGAGACAGTACAGGCAGAGGGACAGTACAAGGAGATGGACAGTACAGGGAGAGAGACAGTACACGGAGAGGGACAGTACAGGGAGAGGGACAGTACAGGGAGAGGGACACTACAAGAAGAGGGACAGTACAGGTAGAGTGACAGTACAGGGATAAGGACAGTACAGGGAGAGGTACAGTACAATGACAGGGAGAGTAGAGGAAGGGGAGAGTACAGAAGGGAGAATGGACGTTTACTTGTGTCAATGGATATTAGAAATTTGTAGAGAGACAGAAGTCGAGAACATCCGACATATCTAGAGTATGCTTGTAAGGCTCTGACATATATCAGAAAGTGTTTGCATAACACTTAGAGATATTTATGTACAACATTTAATAATATACACTGGTGTATATATATTTATATATATATATATATATATATATATATATATATATATATATATAATAATTAATAAATTTAAAATATTTCAAAAACAAGAATACTTTTAATTAATATATTTATTCAAAGCTTTTCGCCGATTAAATAGTATCAGCATCTTCCTATTATTATTGTATCAATATTTCTTTTTATGTCTTTTTTAAGGTTGACTTTATTATTATTTTCTAAAATTTTTATTTCATTTTGGGTGAATTTTGTATTTGTTAAATTAACAAAATTGGGGTGAAACTTATAATGTTGTATGATTACTTCATTATTTTTATCTTTGTTCATTTTTAATATATCTAATTTTTTTGTTAGACTGTTCATTTTTCTTTGTCTATATTTAAACAAAAAGATATTAATTTTATTAAATTTTTCTTCCCATTTTGTTTTATCCATAAAAAATGCTAGTTTTAAATGTAATTTATAAATTTCAAAAGTTATTTCATTTTGTTTCTTATATTAAAATTTGATTTCATTTCTAACCCAAAGAATTTCTGCTTGTTTACATGTTTTTTGTGATACATTACTTTTATTTTTAATATTAATTCCTGCATATTTAGGAACAATATTATTAATAATACATTGTTTGTTAAAAAATATATTACAATTAGTTTTCATTAATTGAATTTTACGTTTCTGATATAAATTTAAATCTTTTGTTAAAGATGGATAACTAATAGAACTAACCTCTGTAGAGCACATATTCACAACACCAGTAGCCTAGTAAGGCAATATAATATATTAAATATGGTGATGTGTTTTCTTGTAATATAGTTTATAAATTTAAAATATTTCAAAAACAAGAATACTTTTATGGAATATATTTAGAATATATTTATTCAAAGCTTTTCGCCGATTAAATAGTATCAGCATAAATAGGAAGATGCTGATACTATTTAATCGGCGAAAAGCTTTGAATAAATATATTCATTAAAAGTATTCTTGTTTTTGAAATATTTTAAATTTATTAACTATATTACAAGAAAACATATCACCATATTTAATATATATATATATATATATATATATATATACATGTAGGATAAATGTTAAATTTAAAAATGGAAAAATATATAATATAGTTAAGGCCTATATACATGGCTGTTGCGGCGATGTTAGATAATGCTGTTTTGTAGTTATAATTTAAAGTTAGTTTCAACTTATACACAGTAGAGGGCTCCGAAATGGTTTACCGAAATGGTGTATTATTAAAACCTGGATCAAATGTTTTAGCAGTTGAAAGTTTTTCCAACAATAAATCCTTTTGAACCGTAGCCGACTACCACACCACAGCGCAAATGTAATGAAATCCATGTTCGTCAATGATAAGATAAGGGGATTGAAGAGATGAGTTCATGTCGCTTGATACTTGGGGGGAATCTGTGTAATGACGGGTGAATTATCCCACTCAAATGATATTCTCTGTATCGTAAAGGTAAGAATAAGATAAGGAGCTCTTATAAGTTGAAGAACTCAAATAAACAAAAAATGTAATGAGTAATAAAACTTACAAAATAATATATTTTTTATCATTGTTTCGCCTTTATATTTCAATAATTAATGCTGAGAGTTTTTTTTTAATTATATCAACATTGATTGAAATTAACAATACATAAAATATTGTAATTATTTACTTTAACTAATCCTTGCAACAATGCTCACATTTTGCCTGAAAGCATACAGACCTTATACCAAGACAAGCACGTACATTACATTAACCGTATTATTTATCACCATCTCTATAACCCCTGCTCTGCATTACGTAGATCCCAGCTGAAATGAGCAGAAAGGACAAAGGTCTATAACGGGGACACTGCAACAATAATTTATGTCTGTTTGTTTCAGAATGGAACATTGAATTTAAAATTTAGTATCGTACTAAAGTATAATAAAAATATGTCGCCATTTTTCGTTAATTTTTTTTAATTCGTTTCATTTTGTGGAATTTAAAATCTATTTAAAAATAAAATCAATAAATTTTATCTTTTATTCTTATCAAATTTTAAAAAATGAGTTTATAGTCGTATAGGTTTATATTAAATTAACCTAAAAACAATAAATGAATTTGTTAAGGCAAATTTTGTATTTAAATCTTTGTGCACTGAATATGAAATACTATTTAATACTTGGGCGAGTCTGTGTTTAAATAACTTTTTGGTTTCCTTTTTAAATCTCTTTTTATATTTAGATTCTTTCACGTAGGATGAAGAGTTTTGAAAGATTTTTCGATTGCATATACATGTATTTTACAAGGTAAATGATACAAATGTTTTTGTTCAAGAAACCACCGAGAATTGTGTCACCTGCAACTTTGCGTTGAGAAGACGGGAAAACCCTCCCACCGGCGGGACATGTATTCGTTATAAACATTAATGTATTTTTCAAATTAATAAAAAAAAATAATACATAATTGCCGGTTTATATTTGAAGCATCATAAATTCGTTCAATCGTATCGGAGTAATAAACACCGTGGTGTGAAATAAAGTAACAAGAAAATCTATTGACGGGATAAATAATTACTGCCAAAGGAGCCATTACCACTGCTTAATAGCTTCTGGCGCAATTAACAGTATAAAGCTTGAGTTCTGGCGCCATTTAAATAGGCCAAGCCCACCCTAAGGCTTAATAAATCAACAGTTTATCATTAGAAAGAGCAACAATGTTTTTATCACAGCTGACGGCGAGTTTATATTTTATACTTGGACAAAACACACAACTTGTATCAAGCTAAACGTCGTGACGAATGCTTTCTGAATCTGTATCTCTTAAAGCCTTAAACTTACTATTTGGGAAAGTTTAGTTTTTACGCACACAATTTATAAAATAATAATTGTTTTAACCAATTTATTGGCACAATGTTTACTTAGATCTTTAACCTGGGAAACTCTCGGGTTAAAATAGCTTAGTTAATAAAACCACGGTTTAATTATTAAACTTGCTACAAACTATGGTATTAATGAGGTATTGAAAGTATTTGGTCACGAAATGACCAAAAGGATTTTATACTTGCTAAGACTTTTGTTTTAATTGTAATTGGCAGTTTTGAAGGATTTATAACTTCAATAATAATGCAGAAGTTCCTCCTACGTCATTTAGTCCTACACTGACTAAAATGTTTCTCTAAATATAAAAGGTCACACCCACTCCCCCCCCTCTCTCTCTCTCTCTCTCTCTCTCTCTATATATATATATATATATATATATATATATATATATATATATATATATATATATATATATATATATATATATATATATATATACAGCAAACACAACTAAGGTTATTCAAATAGAGATATAATTATTAATAAATTAATAAATAATTCTTTTATTTGGATAATCTTAGTTTTTTTTTTATTAATTAACAAGAAAACATATTTCATATATATATACAATAAGTGTATATATACTAAATGTAAGTGGTATACATATAATATACCACATGTAATGTACTATACTATTACTACGTGTAAGTATATATACTAAACCTCCTTTATAATTTACAAGACCTTTCAGTAATGAATAATGTAAGATAGAATTATTATTGAAACCTATAAACAATAAAGCATTGTTGAAAGCTTGCACAACAACCCACCTCACCTAATGTGCAAAATATAAAAACCAAACACTTAAGACAGAACATAAAACTACTATATATAAACATTTCACACAAAATTAAATTACAGACGAGAAGCAAAAGAGTTGTTTCACAGAAATAGTTACCAATCAAGTTTAAACAATTTGATGATATAAATACGTGGCATGGAGAACTCTTAATGGCCTCCGGGGAGACAAACAATTCAAAACATTAAGATTGGGCTCCAATGGTACAAGATAACCCCATCTTATTTCTTTTTCGATAATTTAAAGGCTTCCTGGTAGCGAATGGTGAATAGTTATTATGAATTGTTCCCATTTTACAAGGCGTAAGTGATACATGAATAATAATATTGTAGTTAGGTAATTTTACTAATATTATTTTAGTGTTTTGGTAATTAAATTGTCACATTTAATATTAAATGAATTTAATTCAATCTCATATTATCATCTATAACATTATGTAAATAATTATATGATTATGGCTAGTAAATCTACCTGCGCGAATTCCAGCATTTATAATTTGCAACTAATTACACCTTCAAACAAATAACTGGATTGGAGGAAAAATTTACAAATTTGGAGACACAATAGTAGCAATCAACAATTCACGAATGAATCATTTAATATTTTCGAAGCCATCCGGTGGTGCTTCCGTGGGAGTTTTGAAATTCCTAAATATACCATGTGGCAATGCCTATCCTTATATATATTTCAAGTTTGAGAATGACTTGGAGAAACCGATCAATATATAATCATCTTCTTAACAGAAATATTCCACCGACGATTTTTACATATTTCGCTAATTTTTTGCAGGTTATGTCTTAAAATTTTACTTAAAAGTAGGGTCCCTGTGTATTGAAATAATCTTGCACTTAGCTTTAAATAAAATACCCTCCGAAATCTATTTTGACTCATTTTACATAGTTTTCCTCTACGAGAATCCATTTATTAGTATAGAGTAATATAACCAATAGCTTCAACTACGAGACCTTTAGGTAAGCCAATATTGTATCTCAAAATGACGTTTTTGGCAAAACAATTCCGGAATGTTTAATTAAACCGCCTACTGTGTGGTTCTTTTTAGAAATAATATACCGTAAAAATAATTTTTCTTCGTAGAGAACGTTTCTTCTGAATTTATTGTAACATTGAAACACTTACCTATTTATTTAAATAAAAATATAAATAAATACTATAAAGATAAATATTGTTTCATAATATAATGTAATTTTTTCGACGATATTTTATTCCATATTAATACAAAATCAGTTGGAAAACGCCTAACATACAGAATGTAAGTAGTTTGCAGCTTCTGAAAAGAAATAAATATTTCTTGCGTAATACTAATTTGAAACTTTAGCTAAAATATAGCTAAATTGTAATACATTTTAGAATATATTTCCGTTTGAATGCGCATACATTGTCTCGCTACATATATTTCAGAAACGTATTTGCATAGCCTCTCTTTCGGTTAGTGATGAAGCCAATTTATTTCATGCCGAACTGATTTTCTATATCGTCAGATCGTGCGAGGGAGGGGTAGACTTGCAATAGTTCGATGTTGGATTTACATTTTTTACTTATTCACTCTTTGTCTCTTTGCATTTATTAGCAAGGATGAATAAAATAATTAAATTAGACAATTTTTAATTATCATTTAATGGGCGATGTTTACAATACTTGTTTTAGGTGTTTAGAAATACATAGTAATGATGTATCAAAGAGTCTTTCAATGTAAATGTATTTACCACCATTTATATTTTTATGATCGTTGTTGATAAAAAATGAATGAACAACATATTTTGGAGAATGATATTATAAAAAAAGGGTATCCATCAACATTACCAGCTTCAGTGTGATTGTATACTTCTACAGTTTATTTACTTATAATGGGAATTATACAAACTATAGTAATTCTTTAAACAATTTTTGTGATTTAATCGAAATATATGTATGTTACTTCTACGTATAATTTCTTAAAATGAATTTACATTATATTAATACTTTGTTATCTAAATCTTAGAAATAAAATAAAACCTCATAACACTGAAAATAACTTTGTTAATTTGTTCACTTTTCAAGTATTTAAAAGAAGATCACGTGATATTGTAAATAACGTCCTTCATCTTCGTAAACTCAGGAACAGAAGCTCTTTGTAACAACAGGCGGCCGCTCCATGCAATATGCAATTGTTGTTTCCCCCAACCCTTGCTCTGAATACATTTAAGAGAAACGAATGGACATATAATACCACAGTAGAAGATACAGGAGGAATATCATGCATAAGGAGAGCAGAGAAGTGAATCTTTACTAGAAAAACCTTCGACCGTAGTAATACAGAAGAGCCAACCCGTTGCAACACCAGGGAAAAGAAGGATAAAGTATAAATAGTTTTATATAGTTAAGGGAACGGCCCAATCATCCCCTTGTATTAGGAATAGGATGCAATTAATTTATCACTTTGGCAAGTTGATTCTCTGACGGAAGTATAGGTGCTCTAAAAGGAATAGCATTTATGAAAAAACCTAATAAACAAAGAAAAGGTAAAACATTTCAAAATTTCATTAAAGTTATTACACAACGTTATTTCCCAATAAAACCGAATTATTTGCTAATTTAGCACAATATATCATCTCCATGACAGGCAGGTAACCACTTCTTATGATATGATCAAGGAAATTCATACCCAACTAGGATCCAGGACAAGTTGCAAGGATTAGTTAAAGTAAATAATTACAATATTTTATGTATTGTTAATTTCAATCAATGTTGATATAATTAAAAAAAAACTCTCAGCATTAATTATTGAAATATAAAGGCGAAACAATGATAAAAAATACATTGTTTTGTAAGTTTTATTACTCATTACATTTTTGTTTAATTTCGGTGAAACCTTTACCTCATGTAAACATGAGAGTAGGCTAAAGAAAAAACTAAACAATATGAAGTAGTATATAAAATTTAGGGACACATTTTGTATTTCTTTTTTCTCCTACTGACCCCTCCCCCTTGTAGCTTGACTTTTACTGCTCTTCACCTGCCGGTTCACTGCTCTTTCTATTATCCTCTCAAGGCTCCTCGACCATTGTCCTCATACATCTGTTCTTACTTTACCATCAAAACTATTGTTTATTGTTTGCGGAAACAATAAGTAGCTTCGGATAGTTTAAATTAGACTCACACTAATTATGTGTAAGAACAAATTTGGGCGTAAAAGGATGTACAAAATACAATAAATAAAAAACAAAAAAATGGAGTGATGGTAGTGCAAAAGTGAAATAAAGAAAGTTGTATTACTGCCCAAAAGTTATAACTAAACGAATCTCTTTATTCTCCACTGCCCTTTTGTTTGTAATGTTGCTATTTACATATTTTATACTCTTGCCTCTGCATTGTTTAAATATCCTACAGATTATATTCATTTCATAAATTCTACTTTTATATGAGTAACGTATGTTTACTTTATCTACCGATGAAAAATTAAAATAAAATCTTGTCTAAAATATTACTTGTTTAAAATATCAATCTCTATATTAAATAATGCCAAATAATATTTGACTAAATTTCGTATATAAAAATAAAATTATTCCTCAAACAAAAATAAACAAACAATATCCTTTTGTTTAGTAAGTATAAAATATACCACGGTTTTTGTATTCCGCCACAATGGTAAAAAACAACTTGGGTTCTTTTATTGAGATGTTTTGTGCGTAATATACTGCAGCCTTGCATCCTGAGTAGTGCCACTTACAGCCCTAAAAGCACCTCTACGAAGACAAATCTTCTTAGAGGCATCCATCCATAAGGAACATAAAGCAAACTTTCTTGACACCGATTTCAATGTACTATGCTATATTCTTTAAGTTAATCTCTGTTGACATATAAAATCTATTTACAAACATGATTTTTGTAGAAAACCAGAAACATTTTTTTTACAAAAACTTGTATTGAAACGTAAAAAATATCAGAGAAAACAAATATAAAATATAATGTTTATTAATAAAGTCCCGTAATAAACTTTATGTTACGTGTTAAAACTTATCTATTGTTTTTAGATAAAGACTCTATTACCATCGGTAAGGTTATTTGGACATGTATATACATATTTGTATAAATAAATTTATAAAATAAATAGAAACTATAATACATTTTTTCTTTGTTGATTTAAGTAGGAATTTAATTTTAAATTCATTATAATACATTTTTAAATGTGTTTGTTCTTTTATATCAAATGGAAAAATAAACATAGTTCAGATCTGTGACTATCCGACTTCAGTGTCAAATCGCAATATTATATTCATAGCGCCTTTATTACCATCGGTAAGGACAGGGTGTTTACCATTTACTTACAATATAATAGGCATAAGTTCAAATCAAACTTTTTGAGCACCAAATAAACCTTTTAACCTATTACAAGGATTAAACTGCATAAACATGATTACAACTATTTTAGTTTTCTGATTCAATTGAAACTTTGATTTCAGTAATCAGTAGTAGTTGCGTTAGTCCATTAAAGTTAGTCGCCAGTTCTAAAAGATAATTTAGTAATTGACTTTAGCAAGTTGTCTTAATTCTGTCTAGCTTAAAGATCTAATTGGAGTAGGTTTAACAACATTTCCTGGAGGAAAACTGTGACACATTGCCTGGCAAATCATTAGCAATTTAGGCCTTTTACCTTTAGGCATTATGTTTAAGCTGATTTTAAAGGTGATATCTTTTAAAAATTAGTATTATTATTGGCTTTAATTTATTTAACTCCACTTCATCTTATTGACGGCCTATAGAAATGAATTTAACGTTAGTATATATTGTTCATAATATCGTATATCTAACATTAAATAATCTAGATATAATTATAGCAAAAACGTGAACCAATGATCACAGAAAATCAATGATATTTTAAAATATTTACTGATTTTCCTTCACTGTATTTTATAACCTTAGTTTGTATTATTTTCCTTTTTCACTTTTCGCAAATAGTGGAAGTTATTGAAGTTCTAGAGCATCTTTATTTTGTTAACAGTTTATTAACTAATATTCTTTTCTATTTTATTGTTTAATTGTGTGCTCCAATAAAATTCATATAGTGTAACGTATACAAAATCCCTCCCGAAGGTAACACAACCAGGAACGGTCATTTGATAAATATTTCATTTCCCGCTCCTGCAAAAGAAACAGTATTTTTATTTTTACGCGTCAAAAAAACTAATGTACTTTCAGGTATAATTTATGTGTGTTTTTAAAGAAGCAAAGAGAAAAGGGTCTGATGTACTTTTAATGTCTCCTAATCCTCCAATTTAAATGCAAATTCAAGGTCTACGGCCTGATTGTTCATGCATAAATGCTGTCCTTGACGTGGCGTTATATAAATACGGTTAAAACTCTATGTAAAAATACAAATACATATATAAAAAATTTAATAAATTTAAAATATTTCCAAAACAAGAATACTTTTAATGAATATATTTATTCAAAGCTTTTCGCCGATAAAATAGTATCAGTACGGTATCTTCAGAAAAGTAATTATCTAATAAAGTATTTTTACAGAATTTTGTAAAAATATTTTATTAGATAATTATTTTCCTGAAGATGCTGGTACTATTTTATCGGCGAAAAGCTTTAATAAATGTATTCATTAAAAGTATTCTTGTTTTTAAAATATTTTAAATTTATTAACTATATTACAAGAAAACATATCACCATATTTAATATTATATATATATATATATATATGTACATTTTATTAACCTATTTTATATTTATTGACCTTAATATAATTTCTAATAAATTTCTTAGTTTATAAACTTAAATAACTAAAAGTTGTCACGAATGTTATTGATAATTGTGATATTTCGAAGCTGACGTTTTACAAGTACATAGAAGAAATAATTAATTATTTATGATCATTCCGAACGAAAGTACATTCCCAGAAACATTTACATTGTGTTGTAAAATAATTAGGGAATTGGGTGTTATTGTGTATGGTGTTTAAAAAAATTCATTTTATAATAGATCTATGTAACTATATTTTATATTATTGTTATGATTTTGTAGCTTAACTTGAAAGTTTTGTTTGATATTTAAAACTTTAATTTATTTTAATTTTTAAACTCATAAAATTTTAACTGACGAAATAATCGAATATTTTAAAGAACTAATAAGCGCCAGAGGTCGATAAATACAATACGTTTATACAATATAAATAATAATAATAAATAGAACAAATTCTAAAAACATTATTATTCTTAAAACAATTTCAAGATACAAGTCGTGTAAGCCAAGAATTAAGTCTACGCCTCCAAGGTAATAAGTTGTAGGGTGTAATAAATTATACAAATATTTATATTAAACCCTTAATTAAATATCTCATGTTTACTATAATCAGCTACCATTTCATAAACAGATTGCAATGTTTGACCAAATATAAATGGCGGAGGGCGTGCCCCCACATGGGTGTTATAAAGGGGGACGAAAAAACTTAAAAGTCTAAGAGTCTCAACTATATTCTGAGCTGAACTTTACTTTCTATTTGCATGAGATTATAGAACTCATTTCACCCTACAACTGATAATGCTGCAATCCTGCAGTGATAGATTTAATTCACACATCTTAAAAATTGCTTTAGAAGTAAAAGTGTTTTAAAGCACTTAAGTATATACACTGTATGTTTATTCTTTATTTATGATAAATTAAAACAAGGGTTAAAAATAACTGACATATTTTTGCTTCCTAAATAATAAAACATACGTAATTAAATGCAGACAATGCTCACCTTAGGCAGCGGAGCCATTTCCCAAACCACGTCAGTGTAGAGACAAAACAAGGGGTTGGAACACAATGGGTGGCTTTACAATTCGAGCCCACCAAAACGCAAAACATGCAACACGACTATTTGTAACAATGAACCTATTTCGTCTGACGTTCTACAGCCTATATTTACCGTGAATGTAATGGTAATTATAAAACTTTAAACCATTGAAAAATAGTTTTCCTTTTTGCTCTATTTCCTTAGTTTAAACGGTGTAACACTATTTTTCTTGAAAATTAAAAGTTATAAATAAAAACCTTTTAAAACATAATTAGAATCATACTTACATAAACACAGAAGGAATCTTTATATATTGTAACCCCAAACTATTGTTTGTGAAAACATTATAGGTGATGAAATGTTAGTTTTAATGTATTTTTATAAATACTTTATTATTAGTTTTGTACAAAATATGTCTAAAGATCATTTAATCACTTTTTATTATTTAGTTAGCTGGCTTTGCTTTCCAAATACAAACAGTCATCGTTACAGGTTTATATTTCCCAGATTTAGCTTTACTATCCCAATTGTTTATGTGCCTTTTTACAGAGCGACTGGAAGGTTAGGCGATCCTAACAAAGTTTACCTGATACATCTTTCTACATTCTCAGTAGTAACTGTTATGTTCTTGAACACTCTGGATATATTTCCTTTTCTCTCCTACAATGAGGTTGGTTCCTGCACAGTTGATGATGCTTATCTTAATGTATTCGACGACCTAAAACCAAAATAGTTAGGAACCTTGGTTAAACAGGCGGTCTAAAACTAACAGGTTGATAGGTTTTTCTTGACAATGGGACTGTCATAACCCTGGGCCTGGTTAAAGGCTTCATTTAGCTAGAAGCTAGCCCTTTAGCCGCTGAGCTTCTACCTTTAGAGGGCAATTTATTACTAAGGCTTTAGTCCACAGATACTACTAACACTCAGAGGTGATTTGACCAAAGGGATGGAAGTATCACACAGAAGTTATTTTTCGTAACCTTAGATTGAGAACCAAGAATTTTTGTTACGAGTCAAGTATTGTACTCCTTTAAATGAAAATTTGAATTATTTTGTAATTTTGTGAAGTAGAAAGTAATTCTCTTCAGTTTATTTGAATTACTTTTATACTGGGAAAATGTTTAATTCATAATGATTGACTGAGCTAAAATTTATTTTAAAATTTCCAATTACTGCATTATATTTTCTGTAAAACGTATTTCAAATCTAAACATGAATGTGTTAATTTGATACAACTTTTGAGTTTAGGAGAAAATGTAATGTTATTCAAGGACAGCCATTTTATGAAACTTGTATTCATGTTCAGTGACATGGATGATACATTTCCCCGAGTGTCGCGACACAGATAGGAGAGAGTGATGCATGACACCATCCTTGTGACGTAACCTTCTGTCTCTGATATTTACTGGTGCTTTGGTATAATTGTAATGCTAAATCTGAACTGAGACCTTGAGGGGTGTTTAAATAGCCTATGAAGTGATATTTCTGGCTTGCTTTTAAATTCCTTCTATTATCTCAAACAACCCTGTTATATATATATATATATATATATATATATATATATATATATATATAATAAATTAAAAATATTCCAAAAACAAGAATATTTTAATGAATATATTTATTCAAAACTTTTCGCCTATAAAATAGTACCAACATCTTCTTTATCGGTGAAAAGCTTTGAATAAATATATTCATTAAAAGTATTCTTGTTTTTGAAATATTTTAAATTTATTAACTATATTACAAGAAAACATATTACCATATGTAATGTAATATATATATATATATATATATATATATATATATATATATATATATATATATATAATAAATATACAAATAGTATAAATATAATAATATATAAATAAATTGAAAATATTTCTAAAACAAGAATACTTTAAATACATTTATTATTCAAAGCTTTACGCCGATAAAACAGTATCAGCATATTCAAGAAAAATAATTATATATATATATATATATATATATATATATATATATATATTTATATATATATATATACATATGTATGTATATATACACGTATATATCTTTTATTATACATTTTCAATCGATAATTAAATAGGTTTCTATTAATCCAATTAAGTTCAAATATATTTTGTTTAATCTATAGTAAATGACAACTGATGTTAATGCAGTTGCTTTAAACACTTACACAATAATTAAATTAAATATATTTTGTAGGCCACGTTGGATTCTAAATGAGTATACTCAAGTTCGAAGTCTAGCGCTTTTTGTACTGAGCTAACTGTCTATAGCTTTAAATTGAATTCTCAAAGATCTATATGTAAAACTTCCATTGTATAACTTGTTGCCATGGTTACCACACAATATCATAAATAATGCTTTAGAATTAGGAATGAATAAAAAGAATAAAATAAACTAACAAATTAGAATAACTTTGTCGAACCGTGCTTCAAACAGCCCATGCAAAAGGAAAGAGAAAAGAAAATACAATACAATGCAAGTGAGGAACAAGAATAGATATAAATAGTAACAAATAAAATTAGAAATAGTAACACCATACATAGTAACAAAAAAGGAAAATTGCATGAAAATGTTAGTTGATTTAAGTAGGAATTAACTTTATAAAAAAAATCATATTACTTGTTTCATTACTATATTACAAACATCCTAATTATATCCCTAATTATTTGCTTATTTAAGCTTTATTGCATAAAAACTTTGTTTGGAATGAAAATAAAAAGTAACACATGTAATTAGCTACACCGGACGCAACTTCAAATTATTGCTATTTAGATAACTTTGTAAGATTGCTTCAGATGATATTCACAATACATAAATATAATAAATTAAAATTTTTCTCTAAACATGCATTATTTAACTTTAATCTTAAAACACCTCATTTCAAATAGAAAAATATACACTTATAAATTTATAGTAACAATACACAGCAACCTTACACAGTTTTAGTGTGGTTTTATCCTGACACATTACAAACTGTCGTGCGTCAAAAAAGCAGGCCAATCATGAATTATTTTTAACGACAAAACGTAACAGATTGTTTTTGAATTGAAATACCTTAAATATCCTAGATTATCCACATAATAAGTATTAATTGACATTTAAAACCTTAATGGAGTAAATAAAATATTTTTATTTAAATTTCTTATTCTTTTAGACCAACTTGTAGGACTTAGGTTTTTGTTTGGAAAAGGTCCGTCTTTTTTGTTGTAAAAATTGTTTCTCGATTATAAGATATATTTATATATAACAAATGTATCAAAAAAAGTTGTTTTTTAAATTATTCGTTATTTGTTTTATCAATAAATTCTTTTTCCATCGAAATAAGATTCAGTGTTTTTTTCAATATTATCCTTTTGCCTAGAATAAGGTCTAAATCCGTTAGTAATTTATAAGAGCTAACTGGAAATAATATCGTGTTGTTTTTATGTTTGAAGAAGGAAACGATATGAGGTATATTAATTTACGTACATTAGTATATACTGTATGTGAGGCCATTTAGTAAAGTAAGTAGATGAACATGTATGTAGCTACACTCCTGTGACGCTAAAGAGGAAGTAGGGGTAAGTATCGGAAGGGTGCTGATTATATTAAAATAAAATTACTCCCTTCAGAGCACTAGTCGTGCTTCTTATTGTGAGAAATGCATCATCAAATGAACCCTTTTACTGAAAATATTCAATAAATTCAAGCATTCTAATCCGTTTCATATTTTTATTCCGTAGACCCAGAGATTAAAAGGAGTAAAAACTATTTTAAAGTAACTAAACAAAATTAATTATTACTTTTCCTCCGAAACTTTGAATAATCTAAGGAAACAAAATAGGAGGAACGAGTAGTTTAGGTGCAAAAGTAAATTAGTAGGCTACATTTATGTGTGTGTAAATTGGGACACGATTAAAATTATTCACTGTTATTTAATTAATCTTCTGCTTTCGTTAGATCTATACCAACATTTGTAACTAAAAGAGGTTTTGACAAATAATCTCTTGCCTCGAAAGTTCAGTAAGTACAAACATTTTAATAATATTATATTTACAAAGTAGGTTTCTGATGCCATAGCTACTACCTTATACTAATACCAATTTACCTCATTTCTAATGTTTTTTTTTGTTGCAATTATTTATAGTCATTTCATTTGATTCATAACGCGTCATCATTACTCGAACTATGAGAGGTGTACTTTTGTAGCTAGAAAAAAGTCACTGTAATTCCAAAAGTATATATTTATATATTTATAAATACATACATTTATATATATATATATATATATATATATATATATATATATATATATATATATATATGAATAGATAGATAGATACTTGACATATCAACTATAATATAATATAAGCATTTTTATTTGTCCCAAAAAACAAAAGAGAGTTTAGAAAATATATATTTCACCAGAATAATAATACTAAAGGAACAATTTAAGATAATAGCAGTCAGTCAGTGATAGAAGTATTTGTCTTTGTGACCACGAGATATTTGCACTATCTGTCCTTTAATAGTGCATGTGAAGAGAAAACTAAATAGATAAAAGTAACACGTAAACTATTGGACGAACCCAAATAATTAACAATAAGCTTGTCTCATTAGAGTAAAAACGTTTATTAAATTTGAAAAATATTACCACAAAATACGATATTTTATTTCTTGAATTAAATATAGAAACAATAACAGGTTTAATTGCTAAAGGATTTCTCACACGGATGGAAAAACTCGTTACAAAATCAGAGTTTCTCTACAACATTAACAAACCCTTTATATCTTCCATTGTTAAGCCTAATCTTCTCCAAAAATTTGTTAGTGTTTGTAAATAGAGAAATGCACAATTCTCGGAAATCCCCCTCCTTCTTATTTTTACTAAACAGGACGTCTGTAGGTTTGTTTTTAATGTAAACACCTGCAGAATGAACATTGAGTCTTCTTGATAGGCCACAGTTCCAGAACTCAGTGAAGCGTATTAATATTTGGTTTGAATGCCAGTCTTGCTCAAGTAATGGGATAAAGTGTTTGTAGGGGTCGTTTTATTAATTTTTCTTTCATTAACAATCTTAGTGCTATAAAGTGGTGCTCTTCTGTAAATAGGTTTTTAATAAGTGTACAATGTGTGGTTCAGTTGTGATTCTAGTTCTAGTATTTGGCGATTCTAGTATTTTTGAATGTTAAAAAAAATAATAAAATTTCTTTTGGAGAATAATTTGGTAGTTACTACTATAGTTGATATTTTGTAACTGTTCAAAATGTTGTTTTATACTTATAGAGATCTATGCCTATCCTTTAATACTTTATTATAGCTTGGTGCGTTCTAGATTTCGCTTAAACATTATGCGCATTTCTCTTGATTTGTTATATATACCATTTATCTTTTTTAAGTTATAGTCAATGAAGAAGGATTTTACCAAATAAATATAAAAACGTCGGGTAGGCTCGGGCTTAACCGCTGGAGCCGCCACTGATGATGTTTTTTTCAAACCATTTACCTAGCGTTTTCGCTCTTCTGTAAGGTTTTAGCTTTCCTTTCTTGTTCAAAAAAGGCGTTTTCTTTTAATTTTAGCTGACAGGCTGTTTTGTCTGGAATGTTGTTAAACTATGTATGTGATACTAGAAACTGAAAGTTTTTATGTATTACATATTTAAATATCTCGTGATCAAACGCTCCAGGATAGTTTTAGAGTTTCGGAAGAAAACCAATTAAATTTTATTGGTAAATAAATCTAATTAAAGTATTTCATTCAATTCTGATTTAATACATTTAATTTAAATCATTAAATCCTACTTGTAATTTTCTAGAGTCTTTTAAAATTTTTGATAGGGAAACATAAAGCCAACTCATTTCGTAGAACCCCTTTCCTTCAAAGTGATTGTATAACGGTGAGTTCTTCCCTTTTTAAGTTGGTCCGGATATATAAAAGGTGTTGCGTTAAATCTCTTCTATCTTGTATTCTCTAACGTTTTTCAAGAAGTGTGTGAAAAAAACCATGTCAAGAATTATTTCGCACTTTAAAACTTAAAACTAATTTACTACTTAGCCAGCCCAATTCTCAAAACTCATCACTAACAAAATAAATAATCCTTATTCACCTAAACCCTCATCCGTTTTTGTTTGGAAAATCTTTTTTTAAACAATAAACGTTAAGAGTAATATCGTGGATCTAACTAACAGAAATTTACACTTTCTACTTTTTTTAATACGAACGTTTCCTGGCTACACCTGGTTTCGGCAAAAAGGCACTGCGCTTTTTTATGCTTTCAAAAACACCCTTCGATGTTCTGACAACCCTTCTTTCATCTTTAATAATTTAAGACTTATTACAATACTCTTTACAAATATTTGGCCTTATATCTTGCTTTTAAAAGCGTTACATTTGAATATTTTCCTATACAGACTTACAGCTTTCTTAAGATTAATGTTACACTCCAGGCGAATAAATAAATTTATAAATAGTATACCACTTGACCCCTTGACATTGAAATGAATAGTCTTACAAACATGTTAGACAAATAAGTAAGTATACAAGAGTATATTAGGTGCTATTTTACCCTAAAAACAAACAACACGTTTTGGCATAATATTTGTTCACCTGCTTAATAAATCGAAGACAAAGTGTTACGTATGCCTATCAAAACTTCATTGTCAACAATTTGGGAGATATGTCCAATTAATATTATGCACCAAGCAAACAAACTGACAATTTACATGTTTTTATTTTGGACACATGCCAAACGTATCACACAATTTGTTACTTTCAAAGTTGGTAAACATGTCTCTTACTTATCTCCATACTGTTTCATTATTCTAAAACGAAATGTGAATCACTCAAGTTTGATAAAAAATAATTCAACGCCTGTATTGATTATATTATTAGTGTTCTATTTTCAAGACTATTTCTAGTCGGTCTTACTTCTTACATTCACTCTTCACCACAATTTATGTGTGCGGAATTTCATGAAAAAAAAAAACAGCTGTTAACTGAGGGTTTAACAGTATTATTCGTATTTTTAATTCTCGTATTCCTTTTATAACACTTTTTTCTACACAGAAATTTTGGGTTTTAACAATTACTTGTTCATCTTTAATTAATCAACATTACCATCCAAAAAGTTTTCAAATCACCACTTTTAATTTTAATTTAAAATAACAGCATGTTATTTGTTTTACATCTACTTGAATGGAATATACGAGTAAGAACGGGGGGATGATGTTTAATGACATATAGGCTACTTATGATACTAGGCAAGCTATTTTCCCTAGGTTTTAGGGTAGTATATGTAGGGTAGTTTGAATTCAAATAGTCTTAATAACATGGTGCAACTGCGATGTAATTTTTAATTAAAAGTAAATAAAACTTCCTAAACCACACAAAGTTTAATTATTTCCCGATATACATTTCGATTGCAGTCCTCTTCACAGGAAAATGCTCCACAGGAAAGGGAAGTCCCACCTCTCACCTAACAGACGACCAATGTCGTCACATGGCGATATTACATGTATTATTTTCGTATTGGTCAACCGACTAGTTATCAACGTTATTTTAAGTTAAAACTTTCTTTAACAAAATACAAACTTTCGTTGGTACACTTGAAAATATTTAAGAAACATCAAAACATGAAAACCTCATTTCCCGTTAATGTTGTATTAATTCCCATAAGCTCTCCTGTATTTCTTACCTAGCATGAATCCGTATTAAATGTAAAATTTCCCAGTTTTTCTAAGTAACCATTTTAAAAGAAGGTAAGTTGGCAAACCAAGCCTTGACACTACTGGTCTCATCAAATTATTCTCTTTGCGTGGTTTTGGGAGAAAGTTTGTTATTGGACACAACTAGGTTTGAGACAATATGTTTCCAGACGTCGTTTTTAGGGTCAATAAATTACAATTTTTAGTAATGATTACCGTTTCTTTTACAAATTTATTGTAATGGATCTTTCTTAATTTTATAAATATTTTTTCTTTTAACCAATTATTTACGCGCTTTTTATATTCTTTTTTGTTTAATTCAGTGCTACTACCTTTATCTACTTTTAAACTGAGCTTTCAAACTGTTTATAATTTTATATCTCAATTAATTCCTGCATGATACTTCTTTAATTTTAAGTTTTCCTTCCTTCAAATTGGTTAAAGTATTTGGAAATATTGCATTTAATTGATGCTCGGTAAGAAATACGGGAGAGTTTACAAAAAGAAAAATACAAAATCAACAGAAGATAAGATCTTTGTGGGTTTAGACATTTCTTCTCTATTTCCAAAGTTTCAATTTTGTTAAAGTAATTTTTAGTTTTAAATAACGTTGGTAACGAGAAATCTTACCTTGTTGAATTAACGAAATGTTCTTTGTTAGAAAATTATTTTTTATTTTGCAACGACTTTGTTTTAGCAATTTGATGATACAGTTATGAGGCATATATTATTCCCATTTAGAGCGTAACTTTTCATGAAAATTTTTTTTAATAATTCAAAACTAAATTCTTGTATACCTTTTTCAAGAGTAAGGGGTAGATAGGTTGTAGACGATATTTTTCATACTTTTTGTGTCAGAGAATGTTATAATAGATGAGATTGCTTATCCATTATTAACAACCAGCATAGATAAATAAAATGTACGAAGAAATAGAGTAAAAGTTTGCCTTTTCTTATTATTTTATGCATTAGGAATAAAATTAATAATAACATAGACTTTGTGTCGAAAAAGTACAAATAATTAGAGGTACATTGCAGTAGATTCCAATCATTGAAAATTACAGATATTCTACTGTGTTCTTTAAAACTAGTTAAAATTGTTCGTTTTATTTGACAAATATAAATTCTATAACTATATTTAACAAAATATTTTGAACAGTTTAAAATAAAACTTAAAATTAAAGTTACGTGAGTTATGAAAACAGCCAAACGTTATGGATATCATCGTAAAATCATAGATTATATATTTAGAAAACATTAATTTCTCAAGAAATTTATATAAAAATACACAAAATGTGACACGAGAAACAGAAACTATCAACAATTAAATCTAATAGTTTACCATTTGATTAAGATTTAACAAATATTTTTTGAAATATTTTTAAAGAATTAAATTTAAAAGAAACATTTATGATCTTAAATAGCCTAAATAATGTATTGGGTAACCCAAAGAGAAAACATGTATGTTACATGTGCATATACATTATTATACTTATATATTTATATTAATATGAAACAATATATGTTACATGTATTTGTATAGTAAAGTGCAAATTATGTGATAAAATGTATATTGGTCAAATAAAAAGAAAAATTCAAACTATATTTAAAAAACATTAGTCACGTAAAACTTCAAAGAACAAAAAATCAAGAATTGCTGAACAAAAACTTAAAGCTAAACATAAATTAGTAGTAATCTACCAAAAACTAGTGAAAAAGTCAAATAAACATCATGACAAATAGATTTTAAAGCCTGATTATTATAATATATATATATATATATATATATATATATATATATATATATATGTATATGTATGTATGTATATATAAATTAATTAATAATTATGCTCTACCTAACAGCCTATCATGAATTCTCGATTATATATCTAGTTACGCGAAAATAGTAAACTTTTAGTTTTTGTGAAATATTTTATTAATTATTTTTTAAAAACTGTAACTATAAATATTATAAAGTTAACACCCTTATCACGTAAACTTTATGGAACGGAGCTGGTACCGTGTAAATATAAGTTTATGGAACGACCTAGGCTATATGTATTACTTGTAACCGACCAAATGTAGTTAGTTATATAGTAATTTCCTCTGAAGATGATTGCTTTGCAATCGAAATGTACTAGGATATAAGTAAAACGATTTTGTGTTTAAAGAGATTTTATCTACTCAAGTACTCGGTTGATATATCTAGAGTTTATTATTTAATATTACCCCAACTGTTTTTAATACATTTAGTAATTAGAAAAAAACGAATTATAGTCGTTTTCTTATAGATTTTTGTTAGGAAAACTAAGAATAGCTCCAAACTTTAGTGCAGGAAAAGTCTTCAAAACACGTCTTTCGTACCACGTTCCTTTTATAAAAGTAATGCATTTTAATATTCTAAACAGTTCGAAAAACTGGTAAATAAGAAACTGGAATATTTAAATCATAATATTTGTTACTAAATTAATTTTGTAAGAAAAAATTAAAGATAGTATTTTGTTATGTTTTGTATATTGGTGTAAAGATAATTCGTGTATAAAGTAATTGCTCGTGTGTAACAACATATTTAAAATATGATGAAATGATATAAGAATGAATCTTTTGTTGAAAATATTCAAATTAAAACAATTTATTGTTTCTTGTGGCAACGCTATTACACATAATTTTTATGTCAAAAATTTATATCACGATAATTTTAATTTTATTTATAAAGTAAAATACTATATTATAGAGAAAATATTAGGTCTAGTATTTAAACACGAATAAAACACTGTAACAGTATCCACAGCCTCATCTAATCACGCCATTCCGTAAATATAACAAATTAATGGCCAACATAATGGTAGGAAATAAGATATGGTACACTAAATATTTGCATGCTTTCGCTGCTCCACACAGCCTGACAACGATAATTATTTTAGTTGCTAATTTTAGAGCTTCTTTTTGTATTTATTTCCCTGCAGATTTTAACTGAAAGCATGTTTTTTTCGGTTTTTTTGGATAATACATCTGTATGAGCTTGGAGGGCTGCTCAGGCAATATGTAGGAAGTATCACAGAGCAAAAGCAATGAAGTCCCACAAATCATATATGTAGGGAAGTTTTGTAGTTAATACAAAAAATGAATTATCCATTTCAAAATTTAATAACTTCACTATGACGTCTTGAAAGTATATGCCGCATTGATAAAGTAATATTTTGAAACTATTTTGAATAGTTGTAAAGAAAATTCTGGTTTTTGAATTAGTATAATATTCTTGTTGTAATCATAAAATAACTTTACAGGTAGACAGGGCCAGGGTAAGCCGTCAATCTGTTATTCCAATGAGCACGATTGCATACGTAAAATATGACAACTCATTAGGTCATTGAATATTACGTTAATCTATATATTTAAAAGAAAAGATTTTTCAAATTAGAGAACATTTAAAGCTAAAATGGAACTCATGTTTTCAATTAATTCTTTACACACTGTTTCTCTATACAATAGTTTACAAGCAAGACGGACTACAACCGTTCTTTTCGGTATAAAATAAAAAAAATTATTTTTACAGTTTGTTCTACTTATTCCCTCTACGGTTCATATGGGCTTTTTGCCTAGAGTTTTATAACAAGCGCGAGAGATTCGATAAGTTATGGGTATGTTTTAGTCACTGGAAAACAAGTCAAAGTAATCGGCTGTTTTCGGAACCAACCCTATAAACTTTGGTAAGAATGAGTTTAGTTATTTTACATTTCAATTAGTGATAGGGTCAAAATTAACTATGCGTCAATATGTCCTCAATTTCAAGTACTTAAAATTATGTTACATAAATAAAGAAAATGTGAAGTTTGTTAACTGGACAGTTACAAGGGGCTATTACGGGAACTTGCTTTTGGGTACATATCTCACTGAACTAAAAGTAGTTGTACATTAGTAGACAGTGGATTGCTACTGCATGGTATTCCGACGGCTCGACACCTCGTATATTGTGAAAGGGCCTATGATCCTCTTCATATTCCAAGAACGATCTCCGTAGGTTTTCTGACAGAATCCATATCGGTATATTCTTGTAACATAAACGCACACTTAATATGCAATTCCAATACACCTAGTGTAATAAAAACTAAGTTTATGGACATTTTTCTAATTATAATAGAATTTCGGAATAAAACTTGTGAGTGAAAGCTTTTAGGAGATTTGAAATAAATCTACAAAAGAAAACTGAATACCTATTTTACTCCTTAAATATTTTTGGATTTTTAATTTTGCTGAAAGAACTACCTTCCTATGATATGTTGTGAATAGTTAAGAATGAGGACGAGCACGCAGGGCGTTCAAATATTCTCTCAGCTTTACCAGTTTAGAAAATGGAGAATTTTGTTTTATAAGTTGAGTAAAACGTGAAGGTAAATTAATGATCTACTACACAGAAATACATTACTATGGAAAAGAGACGTGAATGTAAAAATATAGTATTTCGCAAAAATTCAGAGGTGTATAATTTACATAAACGTTCGTGTGAGGTTGTGAGGAGAAAAGACGAAATAATAGATTCCGAAGCTGTGAGGAGCGTTTGTACGCAAAGCACGTGCCTTTGTAAGCAAGAGTTTCATCTTCACTTACGTCGGTTTTACCCTCTACAATTGCTTACGTTAATGGCTACAGAGGGAGTTGGTTGGATCGTATTTACTTTATAGTGTTATTTGGAAATGTATCGGATATCAATAGCCTTACATTAGTGGTTTAAAATAGGTTTTTACCTTACCTTAGATTCTTATATAATAACATTTTTGTTTTGAAGATATATTTGAAGGAGGAAATACTTCAAAAAAAATTATTACAAATTCTAAGTAGGGAATAAAACTTACAATTTTATACAATAAATGTAGAGTTGTTATTGCGATTACATTTTGTATTTAAATTATAAACATTTCTCTGTGACAGTTGAATCACTGCAAAACCTCCTAATAATCGCAAAAAATGTAATTAAAGTTATATTTATAAAGTTTTGTTATAAAAACGTATTTATTTGCTTATTACATGTTTTGCAATTGAACTTAAAATTCATCTGACATTTTTTAACTCAAATATATAAACCTATTAACTAAATTTTTAATCAAGCTTTTGACTCTCAGTTCCGAGCTTTATTTTTCTGTATGTGTATATTTATATGTTATATAATATCTTTTTTTTTCAATAGGTTTTTTATAAATAGGTATTGTAAATAATTATTGTTTATAACTTTTCCAACATAGTTTTTAATGTCACTAGCCTAGTTGGATAGACCAATAGTGCAACGAACTCCTACCCTTAAAGTACAACCAATTTAGAAAGAATATATTTCGTTTTTCAAACACCTTCTCATAATTATTTTCACTACACCATATTCAATATTATATCTTTATTCCTTAAGATTGAAATAATAATAATGTAATTGCCATTAACATTTGAAATAATTTTTGTTACTCAGTGGCTTTAAGAAAATTCTACAAACCCGTATATTAATATACTCGTGACAAACTTATACAGTTTTAATTTTCTCTAACGTAATGTTTTACTTTTGCAATAACGGCCAATAAAGAAGTTAAAATTTGAGTTGATGTATTTGAAGAAACTCCATAAATTATTTATTCTTAACTGCAATTGGGGAGGGGGACACAATCTCTAGCTTTTGTAATAGTTCTATTTTCAAATATTTCCTTGGACTAAGGACTTTTATCCCGGCTAGCTGGCCTGAGCAACCGGGCGGGTCCAAAGGTGGCGGATAGTGGGACGGCCGACAGATATGTAGGTTACCTGTGAATAAGGATCCCGGAAGGTTTCTGAATAAGCAGGCCTGGACCAAGGCAATTGTTCAAAGGTGAGGAATTATCCCTCCTCGTCAGTCAACCGGTTGAGTGAGGTAGAAATAACTGCTCTGACTGGGGAGACTAGGGTAGTTGGGAATTAAGTCCTCACAATGCTACTCTCACCTCCCAGGTGAACCAAGGGCAATGCGACAGTGAAGTATGGGCGGGAAACTACCCTAACGACACAGTTGTAAAAAAGAGAGTAAAGCAGGCTGTTCGCTCCATGAGCAACAGTTAATAATGTCCTGAACTTAGGGTGTGCTTCAAGGTCAGTGACTGAATACCCAATCCAAGGTGGAAGGCATCGTGCCGAAGGATGAATGGCTGCAGGGTATAAAATGCAGTCGCACACGATCCCCTTGAGGAACCAGACAAATCCTCATTGTATGTTGTCTTGCCAGGGCAGTGGGGGCTCTGCTCTGGTCGACCGTTATTTCCCCCATACTCGTGGGACCTTAATGGACCATAAAAATAAAACAATCGATTTTGAGACTGCACAGACAGCGGGAGCCAATGAGACGGCAAACCGTGAGTCTGCAGCAGATGTGTCAACGGCAACCATCACTGGGGGTGCGGGGGCGACTGTCAAGCTGCCGACTGCAGAAACCGGTGAAGTGGCTGTAGACTTGAGCACGCTGTCTTTACGAAGAAAGCGTATGAGTGGAGCGGCCAAAAGGCGGCTTCGAAGAGAACAGGCGAGAGCAGCGGGAGGGCCAATAATCCTGAAAAAACGGAGGGGAGGCCAAAACCGAGCCGAGCCTGTCACAGTCCAGGGCTTGGATGTTGTGAGGAGGGAGGTGCAACAGGGAAGCAATCAACCAAGAGCACCAAACCCCAGCACGTCCAAAAGGCCTAGGAGTGCGACTTCCAATCCCTCTCCAGTGGAGGGAGGAAAGAAGAAAGTGAGGCTGGGACAAGGGGGGGGATGCTGCAGTGTCTTCGTGCACATACGGCGATACCCTTCGGCAAAAGCTAGCAATTGTCCCAGTTAGTTACCCAGAGAGACAACTCTCGGAAGAGATGGCGTTGGAGCTGGAGGAGCTGTTCTTCTCGGAACTGCTGTCCGCTGAGGCGGAGAGTGGGGATAGAGGATTCAGAACAGCATACTTAGAGAGGGGGGCTCTAAATGTCGTATGCTCCTCACGGGAGAGCCTGGAGTGGGTCCTTCGGGTCCTGCCAAACTTCACCCAGAGTGAGGGGGTAAAGTTGAGGGCAGGGCCACCCAAGGAGATCTTTTGCATTGCAAAGGTTTCAATGTGGGTGCCCAAACCCTACAATGACAAGGAGCCGGAAGAGATCCTGAAGGTGGTCAAAACCCAGAACCCTGGGATAGTTCAGGATACTTGGAAGGTGATTGTTAGGAAAAGGGAGGATGCAGGTCTTACCCTGATCCTGTATATAGGAGAGGGCTCTCTCAGGGCACTGCTGAACAACAACCTGAGGGTGAACGTGGGGCTGAGACAGGCTACGTTCAAGGTGCTCTCTAGTCCTAGGGCTGCTCTGCGGAGCCAGGCAACTCCGAAGTAAGCAGAAAAATGATCAAGATCCTAGATCCTCCTAGTGAACCTACAGCATAGCAGGGTGGCTAGTGCTGTCGTTTGTAGGATGCTGGACAGGGGAGAGTTGGACTTGGTTCTTATCGAGGAGTCATAGATTTCTGGAGGAAGAATATGCGGGCTGGCGACATCTGGAGGTAAGTTGTTATATGATAAGGACTCCGGTGTTCCCAGGACGTGTATCCTGGTTAGGAGGGGGTTGAGTGCTTTTGTACTAACGGACTTCTGCTGCAGGGACTTGATAGCAGTGATGGTGGAGCTGCGGGCGGAGGGCAGGATGATGAGGCTGAACCTGGCCACGGCATATCTTCCCTTTGACTACGCGGGGGCTCTACCAACACATGAGCTGAGGAGGCTGGTCGAGCACTGCGGGGCTGTGGATGAGGAGCTGCTGGTGGGGATGGATGCTAACTCCCATCTCACTTCGTGGGGAAGTACAGGTACCAACACTAGAGGTGAGGAACGTTTAGCTTATCTTAGCTCTAAGAATTTACTAGTCTTGAATCAGGGGGAAGAGCCGACGTTTGTCACTAGTGCCAGACAGGAGGTCCTGGACATTACGGTGGCATCGAACCAGATGTCTAGGTATGTACTAAATTGGTATGTGTCGGATGAACCATTTTCTTCTGACCACAGACATATTAGGTATGATATCTCCCTAAATCCAGCCATGCTTCGGCCAACCAGGGATCCAAGAAGAACAGACTGGGACTCCTACAGGAGGGACCTGGGCGTTCGGATTGAGGAGGCTGGATTGTAGTATGGCGTGAGGAGAGAGCTAGAAGACTCTGCCACATTGGTTGGCGAGGCTATAGTAGAGTCCTTTACTGATAACTGCCCTCTCAGTGAGGGGAGAAAAGTAGGGGATCCGTCATGGTGGAACAAGAAGCTAGCCAAACTTCGGAAGACCACAAGAGACTCTTTAATAGAGCAAAAAAGAACGGGGAGTGGGGCCAGTATAGGAAAACACTAACCGAATACAACAGGGCAATTAGAGAAGCACGCAGGAAGTCCTGGAAGGAGTTTTGTCAAGAGATGGAAGGGGCACGACTGTATAAAGTGCTCTCTAAGGACCCAGTTAACCCGGTGGGGATGCTAAGAACCCCACTGGGAAATATAACCAAAACGGCAGGGGAAACTGTGGGAGAATTAATCAGAACACATTTCCCTTGGGGGAGCAGGAAACGTGGGGGAGCAGACACTGAACCAGTTGCCAAACTCTACACAAGACGTGGTAAGAGGGAGGACTGGGAAGTGGCAAGGCGGATAGTTACTCCACAAAGGGTAAGATGGGCTATTGGCACATTTAAACCCTACAAATCTCCAGGTCCAGATGGGATCTATCCTGTGCTGCTGCAGCAGGGAATGGATATGCTGGTACTGGTACTTACTAAATTATACAGGCTAAGCATTGGTCTAGGGCATGTGCCGGCAGCCTGGAAATCTAGTAAGGTGGTCTTTATACCTAAGCCCACCGGTAGCCAATCGAAAGGGAAAGGATACAGACCTATTACACTCATGTCCTTTGTTCTTAAGGGACTTGAAAAACTGGTTGATAGGTATATTAGGGGGGGTTGCTTTGACCATAAAACCACTGCATTGGAACTGTAACACTCTTACAAATAAGGTGTTACATATAAATTCATTTATATATTTAATTTTTATTTAATAATTATATCTTCCCAATATAAAAGAAAATATTTGTTTTATTGGGGCACATTGTGAAGCTAGCATAGATAGTAGCGCCCCTAGTGGGTAAAAATATAAAATTTCGTACGAGTTAGTAACTTAGGCCAATTATCACATCACCCCATGTGACGTAAGCATGGTCTGTGTCGCCTGATCCAATGCACCAATCAAAAAATTCAAAATAACAACCAAGGGTGGGAAATTTCAGTTAGCGGGTCCTTGCAACGTCCCCACTTCACAAAACGTCTCCGAACGAGACAGACGTGATGGCATTTTCGGACGTAACCTATAAATTTATAAGCTTCCAGTATTCAAAATTTAAGATGTCAAGGCCGGTACCAAATTCTATAAACGCAACTAAAGAAGAAGTCAGAAGCGATTATTTATGTATATCAAATATGTTTGTGCAGTGAATAGTGATTACTAAGGCCATGGGCAATGTTTAATATGTGTTAAAGTGTTTAACAAGTAATGTGCACAACCAGGTACGTTTTAGAAAACAATAAAGAAAATGTATTCTAATGTTAACTAAGTTGAATTTTAAATGATAAAAGATTAACACATGAACGGTAGAAATTGTCCTTTGAATATTCATTTCTAAAAATTTAATCAGAAAACTTAAGTTACTATCTTCTCTATATATATAAATTTTAAAGGTTAATAAGTAATTAAAATGTATGGAATAGTTAGCAGTAAATAAAAGTTAAATACTCGTCACATTGCTGACTTTTCTTCTATTGTAATTTGTCATTGATTAATAAATTGAATAACTTTGTATTTTAAAACTTTAAATTATCATTTCAAGTAACCTAGTTCTACCTTCCGAAGATATTAGAAGACCGTTTACAGAAAGACATTATTATGCCTGGCTGAAACGGAGAACTAGGAGCCCCTGGTAAGTAAGGTTAATTAATTTGTTAATTAGTAATTAACACACATTGTTAATAAAGGCCTGATAAATACTTACCCCAGGAAAAAGGGCTCAAATGTTACAGAACCAGCATGCTTATCAACCGGGGAAATCCTGCGAGGGAGCTCTCCATCAAGTGGTTGGTAGGATTGAGCTAATGATCGCTAAGAAAGGTTGTGCCATAGGTGCTTTCCTCGACATTGAAGGGGCTTTCAATAACCCCTCAGTGGAGACGATTGTAAGTGGTGCAAGACGTCATGGAGTGGATGCGACCACTTGTGGTTGGATAAGTTCCATGTTAACAAACAGAAGCATTTCTGTAGAGGTGGCAGGTGAGGTCAGAAGGGCGGAGACAAGTCTGGGCTGGGCACAGAGGGGGTTCTCTCTCCTCGGTTGTGGTGCCCAGTGGTTGACAACCTTATTGAACTCCTGAATGAACAGGAGTACTTCTGTCTAGGATAAGCGGACGACATAGTTGTTCTGATCCTGGGCAGATTCCCTGATACAGTCCTTGAGGTAATCAGAAATTCTCTACGACTGATTGAAGAGTGGTGTAATAAGGAGAACCTTAGGGTAAATCCGAAAAAGACTGCTCTTATTAACTTCACCAGACAGCGAAAAGATCTGACGACCAGTATGCCTCGCTTGTTTGGTGATTACCTTGAGTTTGTGGGAGAGGTGAAGTACCTGGGAGTTACTCTGGACAGGAAACTCACCTGGAACCCACATCTTGAGAGGACGGTTAACAGGGCCAAAAGGGCACTGATGATTGTGAGAAGAATGGTGGGTAAGAAATGGGGACTGAAGCCATCAATGATGCACTGGATGTATCTGAGGGTGATAAGACCTATGATTACCTATGGAGCTCTGGTGTGGTGGACAAAGGCCAACCAGGCACAGACAAGAGCTAAACTGAGCTGTATCCAGAGATTGGCCTGTCTGTGCATACTGGGAGCGATGTCAATTACACCTGGTGCAGCAATGGAAGTAATGCTTAACCTCCCTCCCCTCGAGCTTGTCCTTAGGGGAGAGGCGAGGCAGGCGGCATGGAGATTGCGCAACTCGAACAACTGGGCTAACCTCCCAGATGATTCGGGACATGTGAGTATCGAATGCGTGATCAAAGAATCCGTCTTGGAAATGGGCGGCGACCACATTACTCGAACGTTTGCACCTGACCAGGTCCACCAAACTATGATGGAGTGGTCAGGGACATAAACATCGGGAGCTCAGATCTGGTACACAGATGGCTCCAAGATGGACTTCGGCACTGGAGCGGGGGCGTATTGTAAAAACCCAAGGGTAAAACTAGTTTTTTCCTTGGGAGGCATACCTCTGTCTTTCAGGCCGAAATATATGCTATAAATTCCTGTCTGGGAGATATAGCGAGAAGGGGAACACACGGGACCCGGATTGCTATTTTCTCCGACAGTCAGGCAGCAATTAAGGCACTAAACGGACATGTGGTCACCTCGGCTATAGTCAGGGAGTGCCTAAATAGCCTACAAGCCCTGGCATGGCACAATCAAATCAAGATAGGTTGGGTGACAGGGCATAGGGGAATACTTGGAAATGAAGCCTTCGACTCCCCTGATTGGACCGAAGCCTTAGGTAGGTATTTCCAAATCCATGATCAAGATGGCAGTGCGAAGGTGGATGGCTGAAAGACACTGTGAGCACTGGATCAGGGCTGAAGGGATGAGACACAGTAAGCTAACCCTTAGGAAACCTTCCTTGGGGCTGCAGAAGGGTCTCATCTATCTGTCTAGGCAGGAATTGAGGATAACAACAGGTCTGCTCACGGGACACGGTGGACTAAGGAAACATCTGCATAAAATGGGTATCTACAAAGATGAACCAGTGTGCAGATTATGCGGGCAGGAACTGGAGACTGCCACACACATTATTTACAGATGTGAAGTACTTGCTGAGAGGCGCTTCAACCTCTTTGGTGATGGAACGGCTCTGGTGGATGCTGAAGGTAAAACACTAGTCAGAAAACTCCTAAACCTGGTAAGAGGGAAGGGGATTTTTGACAAGATCAGGGAGGTAAGTACAATATACCTTAAGGTAGCAGTGCTTCGGGCAGTTTGAACCCGCTCCCAAGGTTATAGAAAAAAAAGGATTT
>JBAIZL010000010.1:35559091-35641591 GCA_036971475.1 Prosapia bicincta | reverse complement strand
GTATATACATTGTAAAACCATTAATAATAACCGAATGGTATTAGCATTAGTGGTATATACATTGTAAAACCTTTAATAATAACCGCATGGTATTAGCATTAGTGGTATATACATTGTAAAACCTTTAATAATAACCGCATGGTATTAGCATAAGTTGTATATACATTGTAAAACCTTTAATAATAACCGAATGGTATTAGCATTAGTGGTATATACATTGTAAAACCTTTAATAATAACCGCATGGTATTAGCATTAGTGGTATATACATTGTAAAACCTTTAATAATAACCGCATGGTATTAGCATTAGTGGTATATACATTGTAAAGGTTTAATAATAACCGCATGGTATTAGTATAAGTGGTATATGCATTGTAAAACCTTTAATAATAACCGCATGGTATTAGCATTAGTGGTATATACATTGTAAAACCTTTAATAATAACCGAATGGTATTAGCATTAGTGGTATATACATTGTAAAACCTTTAATAATAACCGCATGGTATTAGCATTAGTGGTATATACATTGTAAAACCTTTAATAATAACCGCATGGTATTAGCATTAGTGGTATATACATTGTAAAGCTTTAATAATAACCGCATGGTATTAGTATATGTGGTATATGCATTGTAAAACCTTTAATAATAACCGCATGGTATTATTATAAGTGGTATATACATTGTAAAACCTTAAATAATAATCGCATGGTATTAGCATTAGTGGTATATACATTGTAAAACCTTTAATAATAACCGAATGCTATTAGCATTAGTGGTATATACATTGTAAAAAATTTAATAATAACCGCATGGTATTAGCATAAGTGGTATATACATTGTAAAACCTTTAATAATAACCGCATGGTATTAGCATTAGTGGTATATACATTGTAAAACCTTTAATAATAACCGCATGGTATTAGCATTAGTGGTATATACATTGTAAAACCTTTAATAATAACCGCATGGTATTAGCATTAGTGGTATATACATTGTAAAACCTTTAATAATTTCCGAATGGTATTAGCATTAGTGGTATATACATTGTAAAACCTTAAATAATAACCGCATGGTATTAGCATTAGTGGTATATACATTGTAAAACCATTAATAATAACCGAATGGTATTAGCATAAATGGTATATACATTGTAAAACCTTTAATAATAACCGCATGGTATTAGCATAAGTGGTATATACATTGTAAAACATTTAATAATAACCGCATGGTATTAGCATAAGTGGTATATACATTGTAAAACCTTTAATAATAACCGCATGGTATTAGCATAAGTGGTATATACATTGTAAAACCTTTAATAATAACCGCATTGTATTAGCATTAGTGGTATATACTTTGTAAAACCTTTAATAATAACCGCATGGTATTAGCATTAGTGGTATATACATTGTAAAACCTTTAATAATAACCGCATGGTATTAGCATTAGTGGTATATACATTGTAAAACCTTTAATAATAACCGAATGGTATTAGCATTAGTGGTATATACATTGTAAAACCTTTAATAATAACCGCATGGTATTAGCATTAGTGGTATATACATTGTAAAACCTTTAATAATAAACACATGGTATTAGCATAAATGGTATATACATTGTAAAACCTTTAATAATAACCGCATGGTATTAGCATAAGTGGTATATACATTGTAAAACGTTTAATAATAACCGCATGGTATTAGCATAAGTGGTATATACATTGTAAAACCTTTAATAATAACCGCATGGTATTAGCATAAGTGGTATATACATTGTAAAACCTTTAATAATAACCGCATTGTATTAGCATTAGTGGTATATACTTTGTAAAACCTTTAATAATAACCGCATGGTATTAGCATTAGTGGTATATACATTGTAAAACCTTTAATAATAACCGCATGGTATTAGCATTAGTGGTATATACATTGTAAAACCTTTAATAATAACCGCATGGTATTAGCATTAGTGGTATATACATTGTAAAACCTTTAATAGTAACCGCATGGTATTAGCATTAGTGGTATATACATTGTAAAACCTTTAATAATAACCGCATGGTATTAGCATAAGTGATATATACTTTGTAAAGCGTTTAATAATAACCGCATGGTATTAGAATAAGTGGTATATACATTGTAAAACCTTTAATAATAACCGCATGGTATTAGCATAAGTGGTATATACATTGTAAAACCTTTAATAGTAACCGCATGGTATTAGCATTAGTGGTATATACATTGTAAAACCTTTAATAATAACCGCATGGTATTAGCATAAGTGATATATACTTTGTAAAGCGTTTAATAATAACCGCATGGTATTAGAATAAGTGGTATATACATTGTAAAACCTTTAATAATAACCGCATGGTATGAGCATAAGTGGTACATACATTGTAAAACCTTTAATAATAACGCATGGTATTAGCATAAGTGGTATATAGATTGTAAAACCTTTAATAATAACCGCATGGTATTAGCATAAGTGGTATATACATTGTAAAACCTTTAATAATAACCGCATGGTATTAGCATAAGTGGTATATACATTGTAAAACATTTAATAATAACCGCATGGTATTAGTATAAGTGGTATATACATTGTAAAACCTTTAATAATAACCGCATGGTATTAGCATTAGTGGTATATACATTGTAAAACCTTTAATAATAACCGCATGGTATTAGCATAAGTGGTATATACATTGTAAAAACAATATTTTTTTGTAACAGATTTTAGTAACAAATGTGTTTTTAATAAACTTTTACGTATGGTTCTTATACTGTAAAAATACATGGTTTGTATTTTCCTAATAAATATTAAACAAATGTGGTAAAGATATATTTTTTTAGTTAGGCTAGTGACAGATCACAGGCAACTAATTCATGCATTTTTAACACTCAAAGTTTCCAATTTGGTTCCGAAATTATTTTTCAAGAGCTCGTTTTTATTGAACCAATATACATCATAGCTTGCAATTTATAAAATTCCTAGCATTAGGTTAAAACAAATTAAAAACCAGCAATACAAACTCGACTAAATATTCTCATTTACAAATTTTTATCAAAATGAAACTCATCATAACTTTAAAAATACTTTAAATTTTAAACAGCACAACCATTATAATATACACAATACTAAGTAATAATAAGTGTTACCTAACAGTATGATGAATTAATGTATGTATCTATAATACGTCAGTTTAATTGTGATAAAAATTTTAATTATTACAGAATATTTATTAGGAGTTTGTATTGTTGGTTTTTAATATGATTTATGTAATGTTATGAATTTTATAAATTCATAAATGCTGTATATTATTTTAATAAAAACTAGATCTTAAAAAAGAATTTCGGAAAGAAATTGGAATAGTTGAATTGTGTTTAAAAAGTGTATTATGTTTAAAAACCATGAACTAATGGTAAGTGATCTTTGGTTAGCCTATAAAACATTAATAGTTATTAACAGACATTAACTAAAAATATTTGTAAAGATACAATATTTAAAATATTCTAAACAAAATTAATATACACCTGTGTCACTAGACTGTAATCGTGTAACTTCTGTTTCTCTCTAATGATACATAGAAAGAGAAAAGGATATTTCTTCAATGAGATACATCAGAGTGCTGGAAAAAAGCTTTCCCTAGAATGTTTGCAAGGACACCTAATACAAAGAGCTCTTAAAATGACATATATAGCATTTCTTTAATTGATAGCCTATTTCTACCTTCCAGCACTAATCTTCTAGGACTTCATGTGGCGTGTAACTTCAAATACAGATTTTTTAAAAATTATAAACGGTTTTCTATAATTAACCTTTAAGTTTATATATTAATCGTATTGAAGATATTTTCTTGTATGAGTTTTACTTTATAAGTTGGAGCACACATATTTTGATATTTATTAAGAGTGAGCACTTTGCGGTCAAAACCAGGAAACTGACTAAATTTAACACTAAACTAAAGTGCTACTGGACTGGTTATATATTTTAATGTATCCAGTCATGTAATGTTCATAGTAGTAACCAAGATAATAATACAGTTATCTAACTTACATTTCTGTTGAGATATCTAATTATATAAAGCGAAAATTGTTACGTAAGTTCCTTCTTAATTCAACAAAGAAATGTTTTATTTTATCTCCTTTTTTATTTTATATACATAATAACTATAAATATGTGTGCACATATGTCCAAGTAATAATAATAAGTGGAAAAATAGAAAACTCATTTCCTTGCCATTTTCCATTTTCCTTTCTATGTGTGGTGTTGAACTATTTTGTTTGTTTGGAGCCATTTTGTAGCAGGATATTTTTTATTGGTATTTCTGAGGGCTGCACTTCTAAACTCATGATCCGAAGATACTTGGTTTGGCAAGAGGTGCTCTGAAAGGAGGGCCAATGCCTCACGGATACCCTTGAAGCAGTATTGATAAGCTGTAAGCGGGAGTGGCTTCATACCTTTTAAACGTTACTGGAAGCAGACTAGGTTTGAGACGTCTCCCTGCGTACTTCCAGTATTTTAATCTCAGTTTGAGTCTCCATTGCACCACAAGGGGGGGACTTGGCAGCACTAGGTATGTCTTTTAGGGCAGTTTTGAGATAAATCAAGAGCTCTTGTGCGGTATTTATTGGCTGCGACTGTGAATTCGCTACCACATTTACGTCACATATATGACTTGTAGGCATCTTTTAGAACATTTTGGTTTACTCACTAAGTAGTAACCATTAGCCTTTGAGTTATATTATTCTTTTTTATAGCTTTTTCAGCCCACTGGGCAATGTGACATTTCCACCTAATGCAAGTGTAACACCTCGATCCTTACGTAATTCTCATGTATCTCAAAACATCGCCGATTGAGCTCTTGTAGGTTAAGCTCAACTTTTGGATTACAGTGTTGAGTAATAAACGAAGCGTGTAAGGTCAATACGCTCTGTCTATATTTTATATATTACTGTAGAGCAATGGTGCTGGCCCATAGGAAAAGATCTCAGGCACACAATAGCGACTAGCCACTAGGTATGGCATGCATGGAGGCTTTGACGTCATATATTATAATTTTTACCATTGTATATGAAATACCGCCTCTTGGAAGAGACTGGTCTCTTGGATACGAAATTTTTATGCAGAATTACAAAACTTTACTCGAATATTTTTAAGGACAGAAAGAACTTGGTCTAGTGAAATACGTTACATGATATATATTTTTTTTTAATCGTAAAAAGTACATTATTGTAGCGGTAAACACCCATTACTCGTGACGATGTACAAAATAATTCTCTGCAAATTAGTATATGGTTTGTTAAATTTGATTCTTACAAACCAGCTTTGACAACTTTGCCTTATTAGGGTCTATTTGAACATATTTTACTAACCAGATAGATCTGTGACAGATTGAAATGTCACGAGATCCTTTGTTGTATTCATTTCAATTTGTCTCTGAATGACGTACAGGCTTACTGGTTCTTCTAACAGAATACTTGTCGGAGATGGATAGAGTTATACCTTCGCGGTGGCTTTAAATGAAATACTATTTGTTGTGCTTATTAAAATTTCATTTGCTTCAATATATTTTTAACGTCTTATGATTTTGTAGTTGTTAAAAACGATATACAATCTAGATAGGTCATTTAATGAATAAAAGTGGTTATTTTTTACAACCATCTATTTATATCTGTTGTCCTGATGATAACATTGTTTAAAATGATGATAATAATTAAATACTTACACTTTTAGAATGTTTTAAAACTTGCCTATAGTAGCACTTACTTTGCTTGTTGAGGACGGCCGTGTCGGGAGATGTGTCCCCTTGTCAACTCAGACCGTAACTGATCTCAAGGTTTACGTAGGTTAGGGTTGGGGTGGGATATTTTGGTGGTGTGGGTGTATTTTGTGTGTATTAGGAGTTATGATGTCAAAAAGTGCGTGTGAGTTGTAATGTAATTGTGTATTGAGTATGTGTGTAGGGTGTAGTTTGAAGTGCCTATATATTTCGTATTGTTCGGTTGTGTAACGTTGGTTATTTCTGTGTTGTTTATGAAGAATTTGTAGGTTAGATGTTATGTCTGTGTAGTCGTGTTTTGTGGAGTTGAGATGATCGGCGAAGTTTGATTGGTAGTTATTGTTTTTTAGTGCTTTTATATGTTCTTGGTAACGTGTGTAGAAATGACCTCCCTGTCTGCCCTATGTAAAAACTGGGGCATGAACTGCAAGTTAGTTTGTAAACTCCAGTGGTGTTGTAAATGTCGTTGATTTGGTTGTTGGGTTTAAATTGTTTGTTGAGAGTATTGTGTGTGGAGTAAGCTATTTTGTAGTTGTATTTTCGTAATGTGTTGGTTAGATTGTGGGTTTTGGATGATCTACGTCCTACAAAATATATAGACACTTCAAACGACACCCTACACACATACTCAATACACAATTACATTACAACTCACACGCACTTTTTGACATCATAACTCCTAATACACACAAAATACACCCACACCACCAAAATATCCCACCCCCACCCTAACCTACGTAAACCTTGAGATCAGTTACGGTCTGAGTTGACAAAGGGACACATCTCCTGAAACGGCCGTCCTCAACAAGCAAAGTAAGTGCTACTATAGGCAAGTTTTTAAACATTCTAAAAGTGTAAGTGATTACTAGTAGCTCACGCGAAGATTGGAATCAACAAATGTTAATAATTAAATATTCTAGTAAAAACATGTATACAGAATCGCTTAAAATGATAATAAAATTATAGGGCCAGAAATGATTAAAATCCACGTGGGCTACTTTTAAAAGATGAAAAACGTTTTTTGGTAAATATTGGTTATTATAAAACATATGTTTGTATTTAAACCATAAATCTGCCAACTATTGCAGTTTGTGTTGCAATTTTTCATGGGATATTCAAATGAAAAATTAGAACAGTTTTAGAATAAATAAATATTTTAACACAGTATTGCAAAGATTTGTGCGAGGGACAGGTTAAAGATAAGCAAGAGGCTTAAGTCCAGAAAGTTTGAATCTGTATATTATTAAACCTCTACATGACGAAACATAGGTAATTGCATCTATATTTATTTAGTGAGAAAGTACAAAATCAAAAAGGGTTTTAGATTAAATATAATCTTATATAAATAAATTATACTTTGAAATATATATTATTGTAAATATATAAATATGAAAAAAGTGTTACAGATAGAAGAACAAATTATTTAATAGATTAAAAATTTACATATAAACGTTATGTAATAGTAACTACAAAGGTAATTTTTTAATATTCTGTTTCTTGTTCTTTCATTATTACTTCATTTTTCTTCGTTTAAAAACATATCCACTCAGTTTTTCTGCATAATTCGTCTACATTGATTTTTAACTATTTACGTCTTTATTTGTTTGAGATCAATGTTAATATTTTGCCGGTAAGAAAATGAAATATTTAATTTTAACTTCAAAACCAGACTAAATACAATTTTATAAAATGTAAATTTTCGTTATAATACAATTCTGTATTATCTTTAAGCAAGATTAAATACTACGTTCATAGGAAAAAGGTTGAGAAATGATTTACATAGGGAACACATGCTGCGACGTGTTACGCGCTGTCAAAATGTATCGCAAAATAATTACAATACAGTAAAACCTCTCATGATCGGCTTTCTGATTTTCGGAATCTCCGATATCCCGACTTAGAAATGAAAATAAAGTAAGCATCGATTTTCCGGAAGGCGCATTGATGTCAGGCCAGTTCTCTGGCGCTAGTAGTTAGCTCTTTGTTCTTTCCTGACTCTGCCAGGTGTATTCGAGTCACCTCATTGTGTCTCCTCCTCGTTCAGTTCATTTTACTTATATTCTACAGGATTTAATGTAATTAGGTAATTTAGTTATTTTGGTAAATTGGTAATCTACATTATGCATCACGGCAGATAAAAACTGTGTTTTCTATATCACAGTAAGCTACTGACAGTTATAATCGAGGGTATGGATGCCGAAAGAAGTGCATCATGATTCCTAAAATACGTTAACTTGCTAGTTGTCGCTTTGTGGATTGTTCTATATTGGGATGCAAACAGGCCGATAACACTACTTAGCAGAAATAGCAAAAACTATTGGATCAAAAACAAACACTGAGAAGATTGAAAACCTATTCCAAACGGAAAACCTTTTTAGGGAAAGGTTGTGATTATGTAGTAGAGACGTACATCGTTAAACAACCCCTTTCATATTCGGATCGGCCTGCCGCCACATTTATTCGGATGTGAGTGGTTTTACTATAGTTCATACATAGAGTGAGTAAGTGAGTATCCTTAACATACATTTTGTAAATAGCCGTCATGGTACTATGCAAAATGTCTAGGATTTCCGTCAAATTAACTTCTCGCTTATAATCTCTCATATCACATCTTAATATATTTCCTATAAGTTTCGTTGCTATAAAATCTAAACCTATAAAAGAATAGACAATTAACCTAACTTCACTTTATACAAAGAATGTACTGGTAGTTACAGCTGTCAAAGATTGCAGTCAGCTGATTGTAATACAAACTCTAAACAACATCATTACTTGTTTGGTGTATTTTAGGGAAGGGTGGTGCTCAGAAAAAACCAAATTACTTTCCCTAGCAAAGTAAACCAGACGTCAGCTGAATGTACTTTATGCGTACTATTTTAATTACTATTTTATACACTCACTTGTATTATAAGTATTAAAGATTGAATTTTTGTAAGTCTAGTATTTTATTAAAACATGAAAAATTTACTATCTGAAACTGTATTATGAATATGACTCAATACTTTACAAATTTTTAATTTTAACTTTATTGAATTTTATGTTATATTTTTTTTGTAAAAAACAAAGCAGAAGACAATCTTTAAACTAGGCTATACAGGACTTGATATGACATTTCTTATTTATTTTAGCCTGCCAAATCTTCTGGTAACATTTTATAGTGTAAAGTTTGGGCACCTGCTACGTGAGCAATACAAACTCTACATAGCATAAATTAAATTAAGCCATATTGTTGAAGAATATAACCATACGCAAAGCATCTGCAGTGTTTCACAAAATGGAAGTCTATATTGTTTATTTCAAGTTTAGGTATTAAAATGTAATAAAACATTCTTAAAAAACACGACATTATTAAAATTAGTGTTATAGATCTCGTTTAAGGAAATCTATTCCTTATATATTATATGCATGGTTACTTGTTACAAGTATGTATTAGTCGATTCATTTATACGTTATTGATTGTAGTCGGATCTGTGTATTACATTACTTCAATGTATTACAAATAGGCCGTGTTTTGGTTATCATAGGAGCGGAGTTTTATGATTACCGAGAATTCTGCTAAACTGATTGTCAAAAAAACCATCTTATCAAACATAATACGTTTGATCAAGGTTATGAAAAAACTTTTCATTTTTAGCCTCACAATAAACCTACAATTTACTATTTTTACCTACAAAAATGTTAACGAAATCGCTGTTGATTTTATAAACCAAAAATATGTTAAAGAGGATTAGGGTTAATAGTTATCAGGAGTGTGGCCAAATTTTATTTGGATCTAATATAAAAAAGTGTTTGTCTAAAAATAAATACTTTTAGTCTATAACTATTCAATTTTAATCCCTAAAGAAAACATTTATCATTTTATCTACTCGAAGTTACTTAATAAATTATTAAAATATCTTATTGACATAGCCCTGAGGAAGTCATCAGGAGATATGGGCAACAAAACTATTTTAAGAAACAAAGTTAATAAATGTACTTAAACAAGTTACAATAAACGATTGAGTAGCATACTCTATATAAGAGAACGTTTATTATATATGCGTGTGTAGATACAATTAGAGAGATTTATATCAAAGGTAAGCCGTGCAAATTACCTACGGCATTAAATTACAAGACGAATCCCGTTTCACATCTCTTCGATGGAATTTAAACGCAGGGATAAAATCAATACTCTTGCTGTCGCTGTGAATTTAAATTATGCAGACGAAGTATTTTTTCAACGCCTTACATATGTATTTAGAAATAAATAAGTCGTTCAATAATAACGTCATGTTGACACATTTTGTGTCGCTAGGGATAAAATGATCCACCACATTTATTAAATTAATAATGCATACTCGGTAACTTTTCCTCATTATTAAAAGAGCAATAACGGTCATCATTTATGTTGCTCTAGACCTGTGGCCTCTAAACCTTTTCATTTCACTAATCCCTAAACAAGTGTTTTGAATGAAAAGTACCCCCTATTTCTCGACGTGGTCAAGACAAAGAGTGGTTGCCCGACTGCCTTGTAAGTAACGCGTGGAGCGGGGGCAACCGTTCAGTGTAAACGAAACATTTTACTGTGAGCAACACGACAGAAGGTTCCCTGAAAGTTTCCTATAAAAAAATCCTAGACTCATTCCTGCATTAGTATTGTACACTTAAACCTGGAATAGATGTTTCCCATCCCTATTCTATTCTGTGTTTTCAGTCGCACACAAACATACAAGCTTCGCGCAATTACCTATCAACAACGCATTACCTATCTTGTCAACTACTAGTGAAACCTCGTATTTGTTTAAAATCTGAAGTGTGAAATATTGATGTCCGCTATTACTTGTATTATTTTCTCGTACCACCCCTCAGTCTACTACGTATCCCTGAGTGTACGCCCACCACAGGTTCGGAACCGCTGCTCCAGATGCAACAAGTATCCAATTTTCTGGCCTCTTAATTAAACATTTTAGTATTTGTATCATATTTCAAGATACAAACGCAGTGCGGACAACCGTATTAAAAATTGTTCATCATTAAACGTTTATCTTTAAGAAGAACAGTTTTTCTCAAGATCAAAAGCTTTTGTTTAATGTAATATCAGATTTCACACTGTGGAGCCCTTTTCGAGCAATTGCTGCCACAAACTGATATCGTCCTAATCAAGAAAAAACCGTAGTCTGTTTTTGTTAATTTTAAATTCTCTTATTAAAGTATTCATATATCCTAAAACCAATAGTACCTTATTTGTTAGTTTTAGTAGTTATATTTTGACTCAAACGACGTAAGAACATGTTTCTAAATGTTTAGAACAAGAATGTTTTAATTGGACTGATATAAGATTGGCTGAACAATAACCGAGTTTAAACCATGCACAAAAAAATGGTGGGACAGTTATAACTTTGTCTATGATATATTTGACCATGATATTCTATTTGTCAAGGTGAAAAACTACTTTTGGTAGCGTGTATATGTCTTTATTTGTGTTTGGGGATAAATAAATCGTATTTATTCACTAACCTACTGACGCTGTGTAACGTCTCGTAAAAAATCTTATCCCAACTATGGAATAATTTGATGTATTATTCTACACATTAAATGACAAAGGGAAATAAAAGAGAGAACATCGGACGTTAAGACGTAATCGATATAATGCAGAGGCTTCTGACAAATGAGTTCCATAAGAGGCACATTGAGCATATCTCTGTCATTTTCCGAATTGGAAGCAATGAATTCGATTATCCGATGGCGTAACATCCCCGCAATAAGCACGATTACCTAAATATACCGCCTGCAAAACAAAATCTCTCTAGTTCAACTGGAAAAGTTTTTGGAACGAATATTTGTGTATTTTTGTTACATTAAAATAAGGTTTTCCAAGAGTTTATATTACTACTTAAATAAAACTTTTGGTACAACATTATTATAGCTCCAATGGATTGCTATTTGTTCTAAGCACGAGGTTGTTATCAACATGAAATCAAGCATGAAGTTGTTAGTGCAAATAACTAATTACTAAGACATCAGTTACTAAATCTTTCATTTACTAAATACGAATAAAGATGCATTACATATTAAATAGCCATATAAAAATCTGTATTAAATAGAAAGACGGTTAGTGCGTGATTTAAAGAAACGTATTTATTAAGAATCTGCCAACGTTTTGACGACTAAATTGTCGTCTTCATTCAGGTCTACATGTTTAATAGCACGAATTAACATCTACGGCATAAAAATTCACAATAAAATTACCATAAATTCAAAAATATGACAAAGAGTTATTAGTACAAATAAATTAACAAAACAACAACTAAACAACATAAATAAATTAAACAATTAAAAACCACTATAAAACTTGATAGTCCACGATAATTAAAATTATAAACAATAAATTAAAATGTGTGAAAAAAATTCTCAAACATATAACAGGAATACAACCTGTAAAAATAAATCATTACTAGAAATCTGTTTCATCAACAACTAGAACCCTCAAGAGTTTTTAAGCGTTATGACTAAAGAATTATAAATATTGACCAATTTATTTGCATTCATGTCCTCCTTAGCATTAATAGATTTTTGTCGCATCTTCATATGGAGCATTTCAGACAAACTTCGTCTCCTCCGTGTCCAAAATCCTAGGATTTTAGAAATTAAACGGATGATTATGTTCATTGATGTGATCTTAAGACACCAAGGAGAGATGAAGACCATCTTTTTAACACTTTTTTTCATGTTCTAAAAGAAGAATATGCAATTCACGTTTAGTTTCCTCCCCATAAGAAGGCTTCACAATCATTACAATTCATCCTATATACAACATTATTCCTATTGAAAACACCAATCCTATCCTTCCCTCTTATACCAATACCAGACAAATTGTTAGAAATAAGCGGAACACTGATAACATTATATCTTCTTAGCTTATTAGAAACCTTCTCAAAGAAACCCTCGACATAAGGAAGTCCAACAGGTGTTAACCTCATCTCCTTTACCTCCGATACTGTAAGAAGACAGAAAAGAGTTAAGTTTTGAAAATATTCTTTTAATAACTTACACTTTTAAATGTTTTAAACTTACCTATAGTAGTACTTACTTTGCTTGTTGAGGACGGCCGTTACGGGAGATGTGTTCCTTTGTCAACTCAGACCGTAACTCCCATCTTCACGTGAGCTACTAGTAATCACTTACACTTTTAAATGTTTTAAACTTGCCTATAGTAGCACTTACTTTACTTGTTGAGGACGGCCGTTTCGGAAGATGTGTTCCTTTGTCAACTCAGACCGTAACTCCCAACTTCACGTGAGCTACTAGTAATCACTTACACTTTTAAATGTTTTAAACTTGCCTATAGTAGCACTTACTTTACTTGTTGAGGATGGCCGTTTCGGGAGATGTTTCCCTTTGTCAACTCAGACCGTAACTCAAATTCTTTTAATAATATGAAATTTAATAAATCGATAAGGATAGCCACTAATATTATTTTACAAGTTTCAAATTTCTATGATGAAAGGAAGGACGTGATAAGTCAAGGACTTTATCAACAAGAGAGTATAGCATTCCACGTTTCTGTAACATCGGATGATCTGGGTTGAAGTAAAGAAATCTGTCCGAAAAAGTAGGTTTATGACACCAATCTGTCATGAGTTTACTATGTTGTGTGATTATCCGCCGTTCCAAATAATTAAGTTTATTTTCACATTCAGCTTCGTGAGTAAACTGAAGCCTTTCACCGTAACTAATAAATTCGTCAAGTTATTCCTGTAGTTTAGCAATAGAAACAATAGTGTATACATCGTCTTCATAACGCCCAAAATAAATTGATTAAAAACGAAATTATCCAAACCTGCTCAAGATAGCCTAAAACAATATCAGAAAAGGTGGGACATACTGGACTACACACAGGGATGCCATAAAGTTCCTAATGCAAATTGAAAAAATGTGTTTTCCATTAAAAATTCCACAGCTTCAAGTATATCAGAAAGATGAATGCCATATTTGCGTCTAATGTAGTTATATCTTTTCTCAAAGCTTTAGTTGCTACCATTAGTAAAAAGTGAAAGAACATAATACTAATCATTATGTGGTCATCTGGAAAAATTCGGTCTTTTAATTTTTCCAAACAGATCTAAGCTATATTTAAGCTAAAAATCTGTATTGAAAAGTATGTTTATATAGAGTAATAGCGTTACAAACGCATTATACTAAAATATGTTATAATATATATATATATATATATATATATATATATATATATATATATATATATATTATAATAAAGATGATTATTTTTTCTTGATTTATTATAATTATTTAATAACTTCAAAATGTTCATAATCAAGATGTATTTTATTCATCATTTACAATATATATATATATATATATATATATATATATATATTATAAGTATTTTTGTTTTTGAAATATTTTAAATTTAATAACTATATTACAAGAAAATATATCACCATATTATATATATATATATATATATATATATATATATATATATATATATATAGAGAGAGAGAGAGAGAGAGAGAGAGAGAGAGAGAGAGAGGAAGAGAATGTGTGTGTGAGAGAGAGAGAGATATACAGTATTAAAAACGATACTCGCCCACACTAAAATCTACAAGCCACTGTTAATAAAGGCTATATTACTTTAGAGCAATGGAATTTCCTTGAATGTAGGTCAAGCCTGGAGTATAGTCTTACGCGTGGTTGGTTTAATGTTATAATTGCAAGTTGTAATAGTGTGAGTATGCTGGAGACGTTTATAAAAGCAGAATAGATTAGATAATTAGCATTTAATCGACAAGTTCATTTAATATCATAGGTACCGTTAAGTGGCCCGATTTCTAAATCAGGAAATTATGAGTGAAACTTTTTAAGGTTAAAATAGTTGAAATTTCCAAAATAAATAGAAATAATTAATTGAGTCATCCGTATACACAACTAACTTACATTATTTACTTTGTGAAAGGATCTTGCTTCTGTCTAGTGGCCGGGATGTCATTTAATCAGACAGTGCGTCATGGCAAAAGAGGTATTACCTACGTGCGCTAGCTGCCCAGCAAAGTACAGAGAATGTGAAATAGTTCAATAGCTGCGATGATAGTGATAGGATCATAGCCAAAGCTTATTCGCACAGGTTATGGTTACACGCAAATAGGGAAGAATTGTAAACCTGGATTGGTCCCAAATCTAAGAAAAATAAAGATTTCAAAATCAAGATCATGATGCAAACATTCATTCATTCATTATCCAACGTCCGTCTGTGGCAGTTGGGCCATTTGACGCCGAGCCTCCCAGTACCGAGCAGTGATGTCGTAAAGAGCATGGTTGAGTTTTGGGCAGGTGAGCAGGTGACTTGCCACCATAATTTCTGTGGAACAGAGTGGACAAACGTACGATTCGGCTATGCCAAGCCGGTGTAGGTGAGCCTGCAGATAGTCGTGACCGGTTTCCAGGCGGAACCTTGTAACAGCTTCACTTCTCTCCAGATGACCAGGTATGTGGCCTGGCATCGCTAAGTTTGCCCATATTTTGCCCGTGGATGCGTTTCTTAGTAGTTTCTTAGTGAGCCTGGATATGGTAGAGTCAATTTGGGATTTTGCTGCTTCAAGGGTTTGGAGAGTTTCAGGTTGCTCCTTCTCTGCTCCTTTTTTGGCCATTTCGTCCGCCTTCTCGTTTCCTGGAAGGCCCACGTGGCTGGGGACCCACTGTAGGCTGACATCCCAGCCCCTGCTAATAAGGTTGGCTAATTTCTTGCGGCAGTTCGAGGCATTCAGGCTTTCAGTGGGTTTGTTGCTGCTGAGGGCAGAGATTGCACCCTGTGAGTCTATAAGAAACACAACACTGCTTGGTTTTAAGTTTAGCGCCTCAATATTATTGGCCGCCTCAGTGACAGCACATATTTCTCCCTCGAAGTTACTAGAGTTCCTGCCAACAGCTGAAGATTGCTGGAAAAACCCGCAGTAGGATCCTGCCCCAGCAGAATTAGTTTCAGGTATGTAAGAACCGTCTGTATAGACATGAAGCCACTCGTTACTCGGGTAAAGATTATGAATGGTTTCGAGAGCGTTTTTCCTTAGTTCTGTTGGGTTGGTCTCCTTTTTACTGCTTAAAGGGTTCAGCAGCTGAAGGTTTACTTTTGGCAGAGCATCGACTACCTCAGTGAAATTTTGCAGTGGTGCTGGGCTCGGGTCGGAGATGTTATACTTCTCTCTTAGTGCTTTGGCGTGCACTAGGGGGGTGATTTGTGTTCTCAACCTCTGAGTTGCTGGTCTGTACCTACTCCAGTGACTGGAGTCTATTCGCCTAGCTCTTCCCCAAAATTTTAAAGTGCTTTTCTCCCTTCTGGATTCCAGGGGTTCTATATCTGCTTGAAACTGCATCGCCACTATAGGGGTGGATTTGGCACCTCCAGTGATCGTCCTTAGGGCATTGTTTTGGACCACGTCATATTTAGATAGAGTACTGTTAGAGAAGAGAGACACAACTTCGCTCCCATACTCCATCACTGGACGGACATATGTTTTGTAGGCCGTGCTTAGGACATCTTGTATGGCCCCCCACTTGGTTGACGTCAATCGCTTCAGTAGATTGTTGCGCTTTTGTGCTTTTTCAGCCCTAGACCTTACATGGCTGTTGAAGGAAAGCCTGGTATCTAGTATAATGCCGAGATACCTCGATTGAGTTGTTTGCTGGAGGTTTGTGCCCCTGTACTGGACCTGAAATGTGCCTGGTTTAGTTGAGAGTGTAAATAGTTGGGCAGTGGTTTTCTCCACACTAACCTCCATTTTGTTTTGATTTGACCATTTTTCTAGGCTGATAAGTGCGGAGTTAGTTGCATCTTGGAGGCGTTGTATGCCGCTGCCTGTTGCCCATAAAACCACATCGTCAGCAAAAAAGAGACACTGCATTCCCAAAATTGATTCAATAGCCTGCTGAAGGTCGTCTATCATGACATTGAATAATAAACAGCTAAGCACCGCTCCCTGGGGAAGACCCTGTCGTAGTTGGCGGTAAGAAGATGTACTGTTTTGAAACTTGCACCTGATAAAGCGGTGAGATAAGAAGCTTTTGATCCACCTGAGCATGTTACCGGTCACTCCCCTGCGTTTCAGCTTATGTAGGAGCAAATGCCGCCAGATTTTGTCATATGCTGCTTTGAAATCAACGAAAACGGCGAGGGTTGATTGTTTATGGTTAAACCCATCCTTGACCGCTTGCGTAAACTTGACGATTTGGTCTGTAGTGGATCTGTATTTGCGGAAGCCAGCTTGGTTGTCGCTTATTGCTTCGATGGTTTCCAGAAACTCGCGCAGTCTGCGTTCGATCATTGTTTCTGCCACCTTGCAACATACACTGGTGAGAGAGATGGGCCGATAACTAGACAGCAGGTTCGCAGCTTTCCCCTTTTTTAACAGTGATATTATCTCGGCTTTCCTCCATTGATGGGGGACTCTGGTCTTCCATGTGAGATTAATGAGTTTGAGGAAGTTTGTTTTGCGGTTTCTCCTAGGTGGCGAACAAAATCGGGGAATATACCGTCAGGTCCCGCAGATTTGCCATTCTTCAAGCAAGCTAAAGCTAGCTCAAGGTCCTGAAGTGTAAAGGGGTTGTCAAATTGAGGGTAGTCGTTTTCTGCAGCTGTTTCTACCATGATACTCTTCCTCTCTTCTGATGTAACATGCAGCCTGCTGACAGCAGCATAGTGTTTGCATAGAGCGTTGGCTATTTGGTCTGGTTCTGTGAGCTTTCTACCACCTGTGGCGTTGTCATTAATCGGTTCCCATTGATGGCTTGATTTCTCGTTATTGAGGCTCGAGATGAATCTGTGTGCCTTGCTACCTTCTTTACGGAAATCTAGCTTAGATATGAAGGTTCTGTAAGCTGTTCTTTTGGCTTGTACTATGCCTTGTTTGAGAGTGGCTTGACGTTTTCTCAAGTCAACGCAGTCAATCATACTATTGGTGGTTTCCGCCTTTTGCCTAGCAATGTATCTATTTGCTTTTAAATCGGTGAGGGACCCGGTCTAGAAGGGTTTGTACTTTTTGGCTTGCCCTCTCGGACTACTCGCCTTGGCGGCAGTCAGAATCCCTTCTACAAAACGTTCAGTGGATTTGTCGGGATTGGTGTCAACTATGCTGTCCTTCAGAAGTGCGTCAGTTAGCTCCTTGAACATATCCCAGTTCGCTTTTTTAAAATTCCAGCGAGTAAGCTTAGGTCTGCTTTGTGGTTGTCGCTTTTTGCTTTTAATTTTTAAGCACAGCGTGCGGTGCCCGCACCCATCCATGGCGTCGTCAAGAGATAAGAACGCTCTTGTCATTAAGTTTGCGTGGACTAGGACGAGATCGGGAGTGCTTGAGTGCCAGGCAAAGGAAAGAAATGTTGGCTCGGTTGGGAGATGGGTCAGGTTTGTAGAGTCGATCAGGTTTTCTATACTTCTCCCAGCCACATTTGCAGTAGTATATCCACACCGGCTGGAGCGGGCGTTGAAATCGCCAATCACCAGACTGTTTGGGTGTCGAACCAGATCTGAAATGAAGTCAACATTTGGAGTATTGTTAGGTGGGTTGTACAATGCTATCACTTTGTAGTGGGTTCCTTTAGACCAAACATCGATAGATGCAGCTTCAAGTTTATTATTATTAGTCATTTCACGCAATACGGTAAACTTGCTAGGTAAACTGTCGTTAACACCACAAATAATTCCAGAGGCAATTTGCCTTGATCGTTTTAAAATATAATTAGAAAAGTTGGTCATTTTATAAAAACTTGGTGAATCCGTAGAGGCACTAGCTTCGACAATAATAAAAATGTCAGCGTCCGTTTTTGAAATTAAAGTTTTGAACTCAGTAAATTTTGGATGATTTAATCCTCCCGCGTTCCAAAATATAATACGAAGGTCGTCGTTAGCTTGGTAGCCCTGAAAAGGGCCGTTGGTAGTCATTCTTAAAATTCTCGTTCTTGTAGCGATCATTTAGCTCGATTGGCGATGGTTGGCTCGATTTCGACGATCGCCGTAGCAGATTTAGCGTTACCCAGGGTACACCACGTGGAGGCCGGCTACATTGTACCCCTGATGCAAACATGATTACTTAGATTGTTACTTTAATTAGCATCCTAGGTGCTAGACAATTTGAGATATTTAAGGACGCTGAAATTATTTTTGATATATAAGGACCTAAGTATAGCCATCTTGAATGCCAGTGATATTTTAAACATGAAGAACGAGGTGGAAGTATTCCTTACCGAACAGAATATATATATATATATATATATATATATATATATATATATATATATATATGTCCGTTTGATAACAGATTTACATTTTAGAATAGAATCATATCATATGATCTAGGTTTACAGGGTTTAACACACCCTCCACCCAGATAATAAGATTGGAGTCCAGTAATATTAAGGAGTTTGATAAACCATAAAAAAAAAGTGCTTAGAAAGAACGATTACTGCTAACTCTGGTGCGTGAGAAGTCTTCTAAGCAAAACCTAATGCTAAGGCACTGTACTGTCCTAATCTGCACTGTTACAGACAAAATCTGAGATCTTCAAATATTATGGAATTCTGTCAAGGAACTGGAGAAAAATGTATTGTCGGTGGTGACTAGAAAGCTAAACTGATAAACAACCTGCCATTAACTAACAGAAATAGCAATTGCGAATAGAAATTCTCTATTCCTTCATAAACAAGAAACTATCAAAACATTTTGTATATATTGAAGGAAACTTGGATTTCAGATCAACCAGTGAGTGAATTCAGAATAACATTGAGTGAAAAATTTATCAACAATAGTATTAGAGCAGGTTTAGTGAACAAAATCATAGATTGGGTTGGGTTCAGAGATGATCTGCAAGATAAAATTGACAGAATCTAAAAGTAGCTGATCTAAAAGTACAAGAACTTCCGTCAAAGAGCCGGAGAAAGATTTAAAATCGGGAGGATCAAAAATGCTAAACATGTGGCCTAGGGAGTAAGAATCTGACACCTATGGCTATGAAACTGTGAATAGCAGTGAAAGAGTTTAATATGAATTTCACTCCACACGGCAACGTACATTATGACCAATAGATTACCAGGACTTCTTCATATCAAGGAGAATATCAACAAACTTTGTAATGTTGAAAAGAATATAGATTATAATCAGTATACTCATAATGGTAATAGCATTGAGAGAAATAATTAGTAAACATAACCACAGATTGGGGCAATCATATACAGTTGCAATAAGTTGATATAAGATAATCAAGGTTAACTGATAATGTCACGCAACTCAATATCTAGAATTCTAAAACGTGATAGGTCACAGAAAATAAATTTGAAGACAAATTACAATGGCATAGCTAAGCAAAATAAAATTTTGAAATTCTAAATTGAATTAGAGCCATTACACATAAAAAATGGAAATAATTCTTGCAGGCTTTTTTAAAAACTCAATGTTCCTTTCAACAAATTCGTTTACTTGTTAATTCATTCGTAAATAAATTTGTCAAATATAATAAAAACATTTATTTTTCTGAACCAAATATATATATAATGTCTCGGCTCCTAATCCAATAACAAAACAAGGCTTAGTGTTTCATTCAGGTGTTGCCAAGAAGAAATACAGCGCCGTTAAACTGCCATACAACAAGCTTGTCTATGTTTTATCACTAGTCATTTTACGCTAGCAATCCGACAGTAAACTTAGCTAATGGCTAAATGCTTTGAATTATGCCAAATATTTTAATTGTAAAATAAACACGAAAGTTAAAAAAGTTACAAAAAAGGTTATTTCTAGGAGGTTTATTATTCCTTAAATTTAGTTAAAAAATAGGCGTAATAAAAAAAAATTAAGTAAATTCCTACTTAGCCCAACAATGAGAACTTTTAATTTAGATACATTTTATTTTATAAATACAATTAATATAAATATGGAAATGCATTTTCCTATGGCAGAATCGCAATATTACACGGCCAATTAGAAAGCGAATTTGCTTGCAATTTTTTTCTCTATACAGTATATGGTGTTGGACTGTTATTTTTGTTTGTTACTATTTATTCTTCTTTCTATGTTTTTTTTTTGTTTCTTATTTATGAACCTGATGGCGGTCTGTAGTTTCTCATTCTATCTATCTCTTGTATCGTTTCACTATAAATAGGCACCTTTCATAATTTTGTTTTCAATTTCTCCTATAATATCATATACATCTGTAAAAAATTGATTTATAGTTGTAGAAAAATGTTCTCAACATTGAAGTGCTAGGTTTCAAACGTGTGGTTACTATGTTCGAATCCAACCAAGGCAATAACTTTTTAAATATAATTATTGAATAAATACTTTTTTAAAACTGTACTAATATCCATTGGCATCCACTACTGGTTAAAAAAGTGTATTTGAAATTGCTTGAATGAATAAAAACGTACTTTATTGAAAATTTGTACAAGACACACACACACACACACACACACACACATATATATATATATATATATATATATATATAAGTCCAGTGTGAAATAATAGAAGGAATATAGTAAACATGCAGATGTGTAGAAATAACAAGTAACTCATAAAATATTAAAATTTCAAGTAAAATTGCTTTGTTTCACTATTGCAAGGCAGCTTTTATAGTTTCATATCCATCATTAAGTAATTGATTTCTAGTTATAGAAATGTTTTCTCAGCGTTAAAGGGCTGGATTACAAACGTCTAGTTACTCAGTCAAATCCGACCGAGACAATAACTTTTTAAATTTAATGAATGAATAAATATTTGAAAAAAACTGTAATATTATAATTGACATTAACTAAAGGTTAAAAAAATGTATTTGAACTTGTTTGGATAAATAAAAACGTATTTTATTGAAAATTTGTACAAGATATATATATATATATATATATATATATATATATATATATATATATATATATATATATATATATATATATATATATATATATATATTTGTAGATTATGCAACACTATTTTCTTGTATACACTTATCACATTCCCTTATGTACTTAAACAAGAATCTTACTTGGTATTTATGCGAGCTAACTTTCAATGGCTGGCTGTGCCGTCATCCTCGGGCATACTGAACAGGGTTGTTGTAGACTGCGAGCTGAGTGGCTTTCCCGTTGACCTTGATGTACCGTTATGTTCTATTTTTAGATTCACTGCACTGTGCGAGTTTTTAACGTTTGTTTTGGGGTTAATATTGTCTATTAGATTGAATAATTTATCGTTTTTTGATTTTATTTGCATTTGTTCGTTAATGATATTATTTTTATTTTTATAAATTTCTAGTTGTTCCCAGATTGTCATTTTGAGGCCTTTTTGAACCTTTTTTTACTAGGTGTACGTTTTTGAATGGAGGGAATGTGTATTTGTTTTTGATGGCGTGTGTGACTAAGTTTGAGTTATAAATTGAGGTGTTCTTGATACATATATATGTTCTTATATATATATATATATATATATATATATATAAGAGGAGTGTGAGATAACAGAAAGAATATACCAAGCATTAAGATGTGTAGAAACCATAAGTGTCTTATAAAATATTACAACTACGAGTAAAATTGCTTTGAATGTAATTACATTTTTACAAATATCGTCTAAGTAATCTAATTCATAGAAACTCAATATATTTATTCTAAGAGGCTTACTATCTCATACCTATACAGAGATTATTTCTGTACAGAATCTTTGTATCTCAGTCATTTATTTAGCTAAAATAATATTAGCAAGAGTCTTAATTTTGATTTATAACACTAAAACTACAATATTTGATATTTTAACAATGCCTGGCGAAGCCTACATTTATTTCAGATTTAACACTTTATTACTGCCTAATTATAACGTTTTTATTATTAAATTGTACGCTTTTAATATTATTCCTGTTCCCGGAAGTGATAGAGCGTAACGGAACAGAATCATTGTAAAATGTTACGTGAACTATCTATTCATTGTAGAGGTCATTTATCAAAGTGAGATACGTGTATAAGTTAGTAACTGAACTTGCATAGCTCCAAATGTAATTCAGCAAAGATTTTAATTTTTGTAGGCCTAATAAAAGATTTCCAAGATGTACAGTTTTTAAACTTGTACTATTTAAAACTGAAGCCATTATTATTTACGTGAAAGTACTTTGAAATATTTTTTTGATCAGTATGGGTTAAGGTGTTTTACAACATATTTCAAAATTTGTGGTTCTAGTTTGTTTCAATAGTCGTACTATCTGATTTACTTCTTTTTTTCATCTTCAACCTATAAAACCAGTAAAACGGGTTTAAAACAAATTTTTATAAGACTAAGTGTTTGCGGAACTGAATAGACCCGTGAAATCTAACGTTCGACACCTCCTCCGTCCCATGATTAAGAACAATCCTTTTCTGATCAATCTAAATGCAAATAAGCGAGTAAATACAAGCTGAGATGATATTGTTCATGTTTGTAATTATTTTCAATAAATAATAAATTAATTAAGGAATAATTTTAGTTTTGAATTTGCTTCTATTTATATACATAACAATAAAACATTTACATAATATTTTCTCGTATCTTTAAACTTATTTAGAAATTAATTAGCTTTTAGTTATTATTGTCATTTTTTTATATCTACCTTTCACTAAACAAGTAACATAAAAGTGTTTTTCTAAAATCCTAAAGGGTTTTAAAGGTACTGAACCTATTCACATAAACATCATTGTATTTGAAGGTTTTATTGGAATACAAAAAGAATCTTTCATAAATAATATTTTTAAAACTCTAATGACCTTGTAAAAACTAAATAACTTACAACAATGCAGAATACAGGTGTAAATATTTATTATAAATTATAATAATATCATTTACATGTAAAAGTAATAAGATAGCAATTACTTCACAATTGCCTTTTAGTTAAACATTTTCAAAGAACACTAAGAAATAAGTACTGTACCAAGAAACAGCTTAATAAAGTTTGTCTTTTACAAAATACTAAAAATGCAAAGTACGATATTTAATTACATTCACTCATGCCATAGAGTTGTCCTTTTGAAGTTAAAATATTCTTTCTTCCCATATAGTGAAATAATTACCTTCCGTGAAATTATTATTTAATTTTGTTTATTTCACCTGATTTTACAAATATTATTCTAAACCTTTAGCACCTTTAAAAATCATTGTTTTCCCATAAAAATGATATATATACGCCTCTAAAAATTTTTGATATTTGTAAAATAGTGCCAGGAATGTGAAACAAGTGAACATGTTAACGTAAAATAACTTTTAGTATGAGATAAAACCCTGCCTTCTAAAAGCTGTAAATTGTTCTAATAAAAATAACATATATATATAATTACCACCATATTATTTCTGGTATAAAAAATGCAAATAACAATAGTATTTTGTATATCATAAATGAAATATAATATAAATTTTTTGTAATATCTTTGTTATATGCTTTGAAATTGTTTATAAATTTGTTGCGAGACATATTTCCCCTGGCAAAGTATATCAGTATAATTTCTCTTTATAGTTATTTGTAGTTGCAAAATACGACTCAATTTGCTTTATAAGCTGCATTTCTTACGCCTTTATAGCCCAGATTGAACCATTTCAAATGATTTTGAGCTTTTGAAACGCATTTGCAGATACGCCACATAGACTAGAAGTAATAATAATATATGATATAATGTTATATCGTTTGACTATGATGATTGTATTGATTATTATAATTAAGTTGAAAAACAAATTAATGTTTACATTTAACAGTTTTACTTTTCATACACAGCAAAATACGTTGTACTAAATACATTCACTAAAAATGTAATCAAGCTCAGATTTATATCAAAGCATCCACAAGAAATCACACTTTTCTCCTGCAGAATCCAGTAGTGCATGTACTGCAGCTGTTTGTTTAACCTCTTGCACTTATTTGATTGTAGAGCTTGCAAAAGATGTCTCCGTGTACTGCGTATTTCTAGCTCAACAAGTGTACAGCAGACAATGGTTACAACCAACGGCAAGAGAAAAAAACATGCCAGAAAAATAAGTATTGGGGAATTGATGATGGGAAAATTTTTCAAAATATATGCCAGTGATGTACCCGTAGACACAAAGTACGAAGCACTACTAGCAATGTAGTAATCCACGGTAAATCTCAGAACGTGAAATATCTCTTTGTAAAGCTTCTTAACATTCCTCAACCTTTGTTTGTACATTCCTTGGCCTGACGTAGAAGGCGCACTGACAGACTCTATTGGAGGCATTACATGCAGTATGGAAATGTCCGGTGAATCGCTCTGCAAGGTGTCCTTTAACTGGTCTAAGCATTTCCTCGTAGCTTGCAAGAGATTACGCACTACCAGGAGCAAAAAACTGAATCCAGACATCATGGCCCAGGTCATTCCTACCATATGCCAAAAGTGTACATGAGTTACATAGGTAATCAGAGAGTTGTCAAAGAAAGTTGTTGGATTAACTAATTTTAGGTATATAACCATACAGATAGCGTTTGCTACAACAAGAAGAATTGTGTAGGCTCTGTGTTTGCACTGGTCAACGAAATGTCCAAGTCCCCGCAACCTCTTGTCAACGCAAGCCAGAGCCTCAAAGACGCGAATGTATACTGGGTACTTCTTATAGGCATTCCAGAGTGTAAGGAAACCAAAGAGTCGAAATGAAATATCAATGGCCAGTACGAAAAATCTTTCACTCATTTTGTCTATATAAATAAATTTACTGCTAATGGACACTACACTTGTGAGACACAATAAGCACATCAGAAGTAGTATGTACATTGCGTACATCTGCTTCCGGCACTTCTCCTTTAGTGACACGACAGAAATACCGTAAAACACTGACATCACTGATAATGGAGCATAAGCCCATGTTACGTCCTTCATTACTGTAGAATGGAACATGTCTGATCTAAAAAAGATTAAGTAATATTAAAATGTTTTTTTTTTATAATTGTTTGTTTGTGATCCGTTACTATGGAGACGCTACAAAGGCCAATATGTCAGAATTTCATTATTTGACACATGACCAACTAATGTCGTTATTTTAATATAATCAATGCTCTTATAAGACCGATAGCTGAGGCGGTGGGTCGTGCACTTCAAGCTTAATGCAATTTTGTTTTATTGGTTTCATAATAACTTAAGTAATGTAACAAACCCATGTTGTCGCCTTGCAATGTGGTTGGAGGCGAATGGGAGATGGAATGGCATTATAAGCTGCTTAAAAAATAGTTTGTCAGTAGATTACGGTAATGATAGTTGATAAAAGCTTGCGAAAAACTTCAATGGACTCGAACACATTTTTTATTCAAGTGTCTTGTAAAAACGCTTTTAGTAGCTACGACGTATGTAGAAAACTTAACATTTCCCCCCAATTTTCCTCCACTGTGTATGAGTAATGGTTAAATTTACAGAAAACCCCATAACGTCGTACTACATAAAGCAGTTTGTAGTTGAAAGAACACAACCATTTATTATTTAAATTGTTATTACTACACAGATTAGACGGTCCGCGTCACTCCAGTTGATTCGGCATTCACATCAAGCGAATCTGTATTTACTTTGAAAACAATCAATGTTTCAAACAATTTAAAAATTGTTCTCTTGTTTGGACGTGTTTCGTAAAGTTGTTGTATACTATCATTATTATTGTATTGTGCGTACATGATGAGAACGTTTGACCATCAATATTTACGCCACGACACGACAAAGAGTACCCAGCAAATGCCGTGCAACGGTCTTCATCAAGTAATCAGATGGAATAAGACCTTTACCCTCAATATCCACCACAAAATGGTTCGTTTATATTTAAATATTAAAAAACGAGTAACTAAAGTTACATGGCTTATTCAATTTATAGTTCTTTTATGAAAAAGCATAACATTTAATGTGCAGCGTTAAAGTTATAACGAGCTAAACATTATTGTACATATATTTAGTTTGAAAATTATTGAAGCACTTCCATACTTTGCAAATATAACATTCGTATACATCTTTCAATTGAGAAATTTTAATTTTTACTTTTAATAGTAGAATGAAAATAGCGTAGAATTTTAAGGATCTATTCCTATAAATATTGAAAGGCTTTCAAATGATTTATAACTGTGCAAATCATTAATGTTTTTAAGGGAGCCGTACTTGAGAACAGGAAAGTATACTTGAAGTTGAAAATATATTACATTTCAGAATAAATATTAAGCATATATATATATATATATATATATATATATATATATATACATATTATATATATATATATATATATATATATATATATATACATATACATATTATATATATATATATATATATATATATATATATATATATATATATATATTTAATGTAGTTTTCCGAAAGTAATTTGTTAATTTTTAGCACAAATTGTTAACGATTTAAAATTAAATAAAAATGTTATTAATTAAAAATAACACAATTAATATTTTATATATATTTATATCATATACATATTATAGCTTACTTTTTGCCAATACGTTGGGCGTCAAATTATAACTTAAATTTTGTTATAATTAAATTTATTTTTAAATATTATTTAATTACCTTACCTATTAAAGTCACACCTTCAGGGTTATAAAAGAATTACCAGTCTTATCAATTGTTAAACATCACTTGCATTTATTTTCTTCAATTAACTCTACACATTATCTCAAATTTATATTAATATTGTGCAGTGACAGGCTTGATATCTTTACTAAATTACAATAATAAAGGTGGACTTCTGAGGCTGTAGATTTCTAATAGAATAACAAAAAAACAGTATTAAAATTTTATTCTCGCTCTCTGGGTCGCTATTATGGGAACTTTGTTTTTAAATTAGAAATGGTGACTTAGAATAATCTTTATAAATTTTGATGAACTTAAAAATTGTTTTTAAACTAAAGGATAGATGTCTGTTGGCTACACTTATTTTCAAATATACTTATTGTTCTGAAGAGTCCCTGGAATCCTGGCTTGTTCACTTCCGCGCTAACACTTGATACAAAAAAACTTACTTTATATTTCACAAAAAACGTTTACGTTGCACTTTACTGAATTTTATTTATAAAAAGAACTCTACTTAAATTAACGAAATTCTCTCTTTACAACACTTCCATCCTTGTCCCCACTAACCTGTCTTCCTTTCTCCGAGACTCTCTCCAAACGTCCCTCAAACTCCCGATCATTTAGTTTTTATGAATTCCCTAATCTCTCCCACTACCACCAATACGTTCTTTGTCAGTTTCCCACAGTTCTACAATAAGCTAAACCTAACGGTACACGGTTAATTCCCCAGGCTATATCGACCGCTGGATTTCCCATCTTAATAAGCTTTGGAACTTCTATTGTCAAATTTGCCGGACTCCACTTATAGCTTTCCTGGAAAGGATAACGACATGGTACCTGCTTTGTCCGCCTAGAAAACTATTTGTGTCTTTCTATGCTAAATTCTACAGATGATTTATTTTAGCTACTAACTTAATTTAATCTAAAGCCTCGTACTTTATGTTATAATATATAATATATAATATATGTATTATATATTTTTTTTATATAATAAAATAAATATATATAAATAAATAATTATTTGAATATAACTAGTATATAAATATAATTTTCAGCCTATGGAAAGAAACAGGTTAGAAACATTCTAATATATGGTATATAAATGACATCCTTTGTGTTAGTTGCGACATTTATGAATGCAAAAGGAAGAATAAAGTTTAGCGGTAATGGTGGAAACCGTTCCTTCCTTCACAAAAAGAACGAAATTTCAGGATTTATTCTCCTATTAATAAATAATTATTAGGATTGAATACCCTGCTAATTAAAACGTTTTTTAGAATTAGTAAAGGCATGTTTAAGCCAATACGTCGAATGCAATATTCTATAATTATTAGTAAATACGAAATATTGTGTGCAATAATTCCATATGTTAAAAACTGATATACAATATCAAAATGTGGTATTGTAACCTTTCCAAAGCTATAATATCACGCAGGGACAGCAAAACTATTTTACAATAGATTTTATGTGTTTAAAATGTCATATCTACACGTAATTGTTTTTTACGATTTTGTACTTAGTTATATATACATATTGTGCACGCTTACTGGTCTTAACGATATCAGAAAAATCTTATCTAAATTATTATATGCTGAAATTTCGTACAAAATTATGTACAAACTATTACATTATTATTTTCCCAACAGGCTAGGTATCTGTTGGGAATGTAGGTTTACATTTTTATTGGCTTAACAGAGTATGTAGGTTTTTGTAGGGTAACATGCATATTGGCTTAATACAGGATGTAAGCCTATGTAGGGTAACATGATTATTTGCTTAATACAGGATGTATGATGGGTAATATACATAATGGCCTAATACAGGATGTATACTATTGAGATTGGGCATGCATCGATAGCCGTTTTGCAGTATGCGGGCCTATGTAAGTTTGCTTGCATATTGACTTAACACAGTATGTAGGCCTATGTAGGGTAACGTGCATATTGGCTTAATACACGATGTATTATGCGTAACATACATAATGGCTTAATACGGGATGTATACTATTGAGATTGGGCATGCATCGATAGCTGTTTTACCACTCCAGGTCGGCTTTACCTATGGCCTTGCTTTACTTAAGGCTGACTCCAAGGTAGCTTTACCTAAGATCTGACTCCGGAGAGACTATACCCGAGGCCTGATGCCTGGGCTCAAGCATGACTCTAGGGTGACTTTAACTAAGGCCCGACTCCAGGCTGGCTTTACCTATGGCCTGAATCCGGAGTTGCTTTACTTAAGGACTGACTCCAAGGTAGCTTTACCTAGAGTCTAGCTCCAAAGAGGCTTTAAATAAGACCTGAATCCAAGGTAGCTTTACCTAAGGCCAGCCTCCAGGGTACCTTACCTAAGGCCTGACTTCGGGGTGGCTTTACCTAAGGTCTGACTCTGAGATAGCTTTACCTAAGACTAGATGAAGGTATTTACGTAACTGTTGTCTTAGTCAGTATACAACTAATACATCATACCTAGACAATATGTGTAAAGCTCAGATCATAAAGGCCTTGACCTTTAGCTATTTTGATATGCGTTGGTAACTATCTATATATTGTCTAAGGTCTAAAGCTCAGATCATAAAAGCTTTTGCCATTGCCTTCACCAGCCATAACCCATTTGAACTAGGTGTAAATTTGGTTGATAAACGTAAGTTTTTCAACTTTGGTTAGCTAAAACGTTGATCATTCGATCTAGCCTTCATCAGCCACAACCGCCATAGCCTATTTGAAATTGGTGTAAATGTTGATCGTTTGAACTTCGTGTAAGTTCATCAATGTTGTTTAGTTGAAACGTTGGTCATTTGATTTAGCCTTCACCAGTCATAGCCGCCATATCCATGTTAAACTCGGTGTAATTGTTGCTCGTTTGAATTTTGTGTAATTTGGCCGGTTAAACGGGGTGTAAGACAGTTTTTTCAATGTTGCTTAGCTGAAACGTTTGTCATTTGATCTAGCTCTTTTGTTAGACTAGCTATCTGTTGTCAGACTATGTATCGGTTGTCATGCTATGTATTTGTTGCCAGGCTATGTATCTGCTGTCAGGCTATGATCTATTGTCAGGCTATGTATTAATAGTCAGGCTGTGTATCTGTTGTCAGTCTATGGTCAGGCTAGGTATCTGTGGTCGGTCTATGTATCTGTAGCTATTATGAAAAGGTGAGCATCGGTAGCTGTTTTAGCGTAACTATTGTGGTAGAGTATAAATTGGTAGCTAGTTTTACCAAGATATTGTCTGAAAGTCATGATTTGATGGAGGTGTTTAGGGCGTATGTTTTAGTGTGTAGGATATAGTGTGTACGCTGTAGAGTGTAGGATATAGCATGCATTTTGTGTCGTGTAAGGTATAGCCTGTAACTTGTATTGTGGAGTATGTAGGTTGAAGTGTGTGGGATATAGCGTAGGCCATATAGTACACCTCATATGAACTATACGATTGCTTGCCTGAGGCTCTAACTGATAGAACATACCTAGGTGTGAATGTGTGTGTGTATGTAAGGCTCAGATCATAAAGGCTTTGGCCAGTGGTTTACCGACATAGTAGACCCATGTCGGGATTCATAGATGTTGGCTTAACATAGTATATAAGTCTATGTAGGTTTACATGCATATTTGTTTAACACACTATATAGGGCTATAATGCATGTTGGCTTAACATAGTAATAAGCCTACACACCTTAATGCGAGCGTTTGCGTTGTGTTGCGTAAGCCTACCGAGCCCCTGCAATGTGATAGGTCGATTCCCTGCACAGCCTGTGGACTATTTGAATTCATTGTAATTGTTGGTGGATTTAAATGCATGTAAGTTGGTCGGTTAAACGGCACGTAAGATAGTGTTTAGTTCAAACGTCGATCATTTGATCTAACCGATCATTTTCGACCCAACATACACTCCAAACATACCCCATACACATACAACACTTTTTCTTATGTTAGGTTAGGACGCTAGCGCAACGCAGTTAGGTTAGGTTAGGACACTAGCGCGGCGCAATTTTGTTTTTGGAGCAATAATCCAACCCAGGAATGACACCCCGCAACCCCCACATCTAACCACACATAACCCACCCCATACATACACCAAGCGACGCCGACTTGTCTCAGGTGCCACGTTCACGGATCGAATCCAAACCATACAACTTTATTTTTATTCCAACATTTACATTACATTTCGTATAATTATCCATTAATATTTACATCACCCGACCGTTCGCTAACTCTTATCAACATAGCCGCCATCTTGAACAGCCATCTTGCTACGTCACAGCCGCTATCTCGATCCGCTGCCAACTGACTGACTTAGGTTTGAAGAGCCCCACATACCCCCACGATTAGGCGACGCCAAACGTAGCGCAAAACAGTTTTTTTCAATTTTGTTTAGTTGAAACGTTGGTCATTTGATTAACCCGATCATTTTTTGGCAATTTCATATATTATTAAAAACAACCCTCGGGGCGAACCCACCCCACGTCTAACCAAAATAGACTCTAAACATACCAAATACAGTTGTTTAGTTAAAAACGTTGGTCATTTGATCTAACCGATCATTTTTTTTTGGTGATTACATATATTATTAAAAACTACCCCCAGGTGAACCCACCCCAACACCTAACCAACATACACTCTAAACTCAACCCTAACACACAACACACATTTTCCCAAAGATTTTTCCATAAACTACCCCCAACCCCAAACCCACCCCCGGAGCAACCTATGGGGCAGACCTCAAACTTACCCAGGAACCACCCCTAACACACAACACACAAAGCGGAAGGGTTAGGTTAGGTTAGATATTTTCCAAAAACTACCCTCTACCTCAAAACAACACCTCTAAACGTAGTCAAACGCTCTCCAAAGGCTGCGAACAGCCCCATTGCAACCCCCTACATCAACCAAAACTACCCCTATACTCACCTGTAACGTACAGGACACTTAGGGGTAGTTTGTGCCAAAATGCCGACTGATCTACTTATAATAATGTGCTGCCATGTTTAAATATATGTTTTATATCTTTTCTTAGATATATATTGCCTGTGTTATAACCTCATTGTTTTATTCAAATAAAAAGAGATAGATAAACCCATATTCTAAAACCAAATATTGCAGAAATGGTAAATCAACAGATAATATTCTTTTTTGAGCAATTTTATATTAACAAAGTTGGCTTTTAAATAGCTAAACTTCGAAGATTTTTTAAAAATAGTTATTGTGAATAAATTGTTATTAAATACTGTATTTTCAATAGAATTATTACTTTTCAAAACTATTATTTTCTTATTGTGACGATTGTGTGTAGTTTCACTTATTTCTATATGCGATTGTTTTATATAATATAAAGTTCCATAATATTTGTACAATTTTTCTAGAGATTACAAATATGTTCGCCGTAGCTTAGAACTGCTGTATCTAAAGTAAACAATGAACACTAATGAAATTAAAGTAACATTTGTATTACTTGTATTAACGCTTTATAGAACTTGGGCAATAAAACTTTGTAGTTTCAGACAATACAACCATTATTACCTAGGCAGGATTAAAATGTAGATAGAATTAAGGTAGAAAAATAAAAAGATTCGACATGAGATGTAGAAGGATTGTTGCACTGCTTATGCAGGATCGCGAGTAGCCCTATGCCAACTCTTTATCAGGATTAACAAGAGATGTTATTAAGCAACGCCCCTTGTAAGAAGATGTTTAAGAAAAGGTGAACCCTATTAGGTAAAAGTAGGAGAAGGACATAGCGATACTCTGACAGCGGTGCACACAGAATTTCGTTAAAGGAGGCTAAGGATATTAACAACCGGGGGGGGGGGGCACCAACTCGGTTGTAACATCCGCTCAAACCAGTCAAGTTGCATACTTTGTTTTACTTTAGGCACAAAGTCAATAATTATGTATTTTTAAATGATATCCCAGAAGCTTTTATCATTGATGCCTTTAAATATTATTAAAATTTTAATTTGCTAATTAACTAACGATTTTAATACTTCGGGCATAAATAATACTAAAAAATATATATTGCTAACACTTGGTTCTTCTAAGTAGGTAAATTTATAAACGGCGCATGCACATTTTACCATTTCCAATTTGGGATGACGCACTTAATTTTGTTTTTTTTTGTGGCGATGGCGAGGAAAGTGGGTGATGGAGGGACCATTCAGTGCGCCACTATACTCTGATACGGTTAAAGGCAGAATTACAGGAAATCCTGGGATTCGATGGCCTATATAAAGTAAACGTCTCTATACTGGGCAGAAAAGGGTGTTCCTGGTATATGTTTAACAATAAACAATCGCACAAACAACCATAGCCTAATTTTAGGTACTGGTGTATATTTGCTTTATCAGTATAATGTTTTCTAGTTATCTGGCGCTTCAATACATATTGCTACATAGATATAAGGGGAAATCAATGCACTAAAGTACGTCTGGTGCCAAGGTTGTTATGAAATCGGATCCGGGGACGCGGATGTCAAACCATATATATACAAGACAATAATCTTTTCAAGGTTAACTATTTCCTAATATGTGCATTGTCTTCTTTAGTGAATCCGGCCAAATTAGTAACAATAATCCCAAACTAATGATACACCCACACTTGTTTTATACAGCAGTTTGTAGCAACATTATTTCGCGCACTTCAACCAAACTAATTGCAAGGATGAGACTTAATACAGCAGCTATGATTCTACCGGGTATAAATACGACCAGCTGTTGTATAGCTTTACCTTATGGTAAGGCATCAGTCCCCGTCGCTGTAAGGCATTAGTCACTACAATGCGAGACAGGTAAGGCATAAAGTCATAGCAATTCGCTAAATCAAGCTTTCTATCTTAATTAGCAAAGAGATTCCACAGCACGCTATGAATGATAGCTTTGTGGCGAATAACTAACTATCAAAGATTAATTATTTATAAGTAATGTAATTTAGACCTTCGGAGTAAAGGATTTGTCTCTTATTTGCACTTTTATTTATAACAAGAACCCATAAATGTGTCAGGCTTTTAAACGAATTGAATTTCAGAAATTGGTATTTTCCCAAGTTATGTTTCTTGCAAAAGTGTTACAAGAATAAGCAAAATAATAGATTTAGTAACTTTAAGTTTGTAATACTCAGCTCTTAAACCTATTGGTTGTTATCAGTAAATGAGACTTCTTATAAGAAGTTGTAAGTAAAAGCAGTTTCTTTTTTCCTTGCAATGGTTTTGTTACTAAGTGGCTTGAAGCCTATTATATAAATATACGATTGCATTTCTTGATAAAGAATTATGCAGTTATTAATTTATTAATTTCGAATAAAACACCTTTCCATTACATTGCGACAGACAAATGACCAGATTTTGCAATTACTTTACTAAATAAAATAACAATAATGTTTCATAGTTACAAATTGAATCGGGCTAAAAAAAAACATTAAAATAAAAATATTTGCAAATGAACTTATATAACATAATTACAGAATGGTAAAAGCTGAGCTTGGAGGAACCCAAGTGTCATTACTCAGGGCCTTTATACTATTAGCATAATCCAGTTTATGTAATGTCATGCTGCCCTCTTCACTTGATCTTTCTAAAACCGATCGTGTTACTACCTGTTCAATGCAGGGCACTATTATTCATACCCCAAGACAAAATTTTAAAACATGAAACACAAATGACTATAAGAATTGAGAGACAAAAATAAACAGGCCTAAATATCTACCACGATTTTAAACCTATAAAAGATTTAAGAATCTTTGTTAAATGATTAGCTTTGTTTCTTATTATTTCAGAAAGTTGTAGGTATATAATCAAAGGTTCTATTAGAAAGCGAAATAAATGCCTAGAAAAAGGAGTGATTGGGCACAGGGGCTGAATATAAACGAGTGAGGGGTGATGGATATTGTTTTAGGCATATATATATATATATATATATATATATATATATATATATATATATATATACGTTACATTTGTTACAAAAACGATGTGACTTGGGATGTGGGCCAAATAGATATCTTATATTCAAGTTAACACTTCAACTCATTGTAAACAATATAGAGTGGATTATTTTTCATTATTACATGAATTGCAATATTTTCTTTTATTATTCGTGTTATATTTACATTGTTTTAACAATAAATAATGTAAACTCTCTCTCTCTCTCTCTCTCTCTCTATATATATATATATATATATATATATATATATATATATATATATATATATATATATATATATATATATATATACGTTACATTTGTTACAAAAACGATGTGACTTGGGATGTGGGCCAAATAGATATCTTATATTCAAGTTAACACTTCAACTCATTGTAAACAATATAGAGTGGATTATTTTTCATTATTACATGAATTGCAATATTTTCTTTTATTATTCGTGTTATATTTACATTGTTTTAACAATAAATAATGTAAACTCTCTCTCTCTCTCTCTCTCTCTCTCTCTCTCTATATATATATATATATATATATATATATATATATATATATATATACGTTACATTTGTTACAAAAACGATGTGACTTGGGATGTGGGCCAAATAGATATCTTATATTCAAGTTAACACTTCAACTCATTGTAAACAATATAGAGTGGATTATTTTTCATTATTACATGAATTGCAATATTTTCTTTTATTATTCGTGTTATATTTACATTGTTTTAACAATAAATAATGTAAACTCTCTCTCTCTCTCTCTCTCTCTCTCTCTCTCTATATATATATATATATATATATATATATATATATATATATACGTTACATTTGTTACAAAAACGATGTGACTTGGGATGTGGGCCAAATAGATATCTTATATTCAAGTTAACACTTCAACTCATTGTAAACAATATAGAGTGGATTATTTTTCATTATTACATGAATTGCAATATTTTCTTTTATTATTCGTGTTATATTTACATTGTTTTAACAATAAATAATGTAAACTCTCTCTCTCTCTATATATATATATATATATATATATATATATATATATATATATATATATATACGTTACATTTGTTACAAAAACGATGTGACTTGGGATGTGGGCCAAATAGATATCTTATATTCAAGTTAACACTTCAACTCATTGTAAACAATATAGAGTGGATTATTTTTCATTATTACATGAATTGCAATATTTTCTTTTATTATTCGTGTTATATTTACATTGTTTTAACAATAAATAATGTAAACTCTCTCTCTCTCTCTCTCTCTCTCTCTCTCTATATATATATATATATATATATATATATATATATATATATATATATATATATATATATATATATACTTTACATTTGTTACAAAAACGATGTGACTTGGGATGTGGGCCAAATAGATATCTTATATTCAAGTTAACACTTCAACTCATTGTAAACAATATAGAGTGGATTATTTTTCATTATTACATGAATTGCAATATTTTCTTTTATTATTCGTGTTATATTTACATTGTTTTAACAATAAATAATGTAAACTCTCTCTCTCTCTCTCTCTCTCTATATATATATATATATATATATATATATATATATATATATATATATATATATATATATATATATACGTTACATTTGTTACAAAAACGATGTGACTTGGGATGTGGGCCAAATAGATATCTTATATTCAAGTTAACACTTCAACTCATTGTAAACAATATAGAGTGGATTATTTTTCATTATTACATGAATTGCAATATTTTCTTTTATTATTCGTGTTATATTTACATTGTTTTAACAATAAATAATGTAAACTCTCTCTCTCTCTCTCTCTCTCTCTCTATATATATATATATATATATATATATATATATATATATATATATATATATATATATACGTTACATTTGTTACAAAATCGATGTGACTTGGGATGTGGGCCAAATAGATATCTTATATTCAAGTTAACACTTCAACTCATTGTAAACAATATAGAGTGGATTATTTTTCATTATTACATGAATTGCAATATTTTCTTTTATTATTCGTGTTATATTTACATTGTTTTAACAATAAATAATGTAAACTCTCTCTCTCTCTCTCTCTCTCTCTCTCTATATATATATATATATATATATATATATATATATATATATATATATATATATACGTTACATTTGTTACAAAAACGATGTGACTTGGGATGTGGGCCAAATAGATATCTTATATTCAAGTTAACACTTCAACTCATTGTAAACAATATAGAGTGGATTATTTTTCATTATTACATGAATTGCAATATTTTCTTTTATTATTCGTGTTATATTTACATTGTTTTAACAATAAATAATGTAAACTCTCTCTCTCTCTCTCTCTCTCTCTCTCTCTCTCTATATATATATATATATATATATATATATATATATATATATATATATATATATATATATATATATATATATATACGTTACATTTGTTACAAAAACGATGTGACTTGGGATGTGGGCCAAATAGATATCTTATATTCAAGTTAACACTTCAACTCATTGTAAACAATATAGAGTGGATTATTTTTCATTATTACATGAATTGCAATATTTTCTTTTATTATTCGTGTTATATTTACATTGTTTTAACAATAAATAATGTAAACTCTCTCTCTCTCTCTCTCTCTCTCTCTCTCTCTATATATATATATATATATATATATATATATATATATATATATATATATGTATATATATATATATATATATATATACATATATTTCATAAATACCCTTTATAGGTGTAGTTTATTAAATATATTTTAGAGTAAATTATATTCAAACAGAGCATCGTATAAGTACAACTTATTCGCACATTTAGAATTTTTGAATTGGGACTCAATACAAGTGCTTTCTATAAATCGATGTAGGCGATCCTGAAATGGTAACTAGAATTTCATTTCATCGAAATATCGGGTAGGTCAAACGATCTGTTTAGTGATGGTGTTCTCTATTAATATTGCAGGATAGTAAAATGAATAACAATATGGGAAAATGAATTTCAATTTGTCCTTCTACTATGACTGTAATATTGACATTGTTTTAACATTTACTTCAGTATAATACGAGTATAACTTTATATAATATACAATTCTCTCTCTCTCTCTCTTGTCTGTCTGCTCTCTCTCTCTCTCTCTCTCTCTCTCTCTCTCTCTCTCTCTCTCTCTATCTATCTATCTATCTATCTATCTATCTCTATCTCTATCTCTATCTCTATCTCTTTCTCTCCCTATATACATATGTATATATATATTTATATTTATATCATATCAAAACCAACATACAAAGAAATGCTAGTTCCGATTTCTCCAGTTATACAAACTGAAATGACTATTACTGAAGTTACATTGTATTTGCTAACTAAACTTCACATTTGTAATTTTAAATGAATTATTACATTTTTCCGACATGTTTGTCATACAGAATTTTTAAAACACCATATGACCACATCAAATATTTTTGGAGTATCTTTGTGGTAGGCACAAGAATCTACTAAATACAGTTTTAAGTAAAGTGCATGACAACGGACATAAATATTTAGGAGTTTGATTTCCTTACATCCAGCTTGAACGGCGGTAAAACGACCTGTCATTGTAGCGACCTCATTAAGGAAACAGACCCATTCTAGGCCCATATCCTTTTAGCACATTACAAAATCAATTTAAAATAGTTTCTAAATCTATTTTTCAAACTAACTTGATCACTCCACTAAAACACTCAATCGTTTCTTCATTAAATATTGTAGCTATCCACAGCTATTTTGTAGTGTCACCATGTCCTAGGAGTTTCATCCCCTACTGCCATTTGGTCGTGTCATCGTGTGCCAGGAGAATCATCCCCCACTTCCATTTGGTCGTGTCACCGTGTGCCAAGAGATTCACCTCCCACTGCTATTTGGTCGTGTCACCGTGTCCTAAGAGTTTCATCACCCACTGCCATTTGGTCGTGTCACCGTGTGCCAAGAGATTCACCTCCCACTGCTATTTGGTCGTGTCACCGTGTCCTAGGAGTTTCATCACCCACTGCCATTTGGTCGTGTCACCGTGTGCCAAGAGATTCACCTCCCACTGCTATTTGGTCGTGTCACCGTGTCCTAGGAGTTTCATCACCCACTGCTATTTGGTCGTGTCATCGTGTGCCAGGAGAATCATCCCCCACTTCCATTTGGTCGTGTCACCGTGTGCCAAGAGATTCACCTCCCACTGCTATTTGGTCGTGTCACCGTGTCCTAGGAGTTTCATCACCCACTGCTATTTGGTCGTGTCACCGTGTCCTAGGAGTTTCATCACCCACTGCCATTTGGTCGTGTCATCGTGTGCCAGGAGAATCATCCCCCACTTCCATTTGGTCGTGTCACCGTGTGCCAAGAGATTCACCTCCCACTGCTATTTGGTCGTGTCACCGTGTCCTAGGAGTTTCATCACCCACTGCTATTTGGTCGTGTCACCGTGTCCTAGGAGTTTCATCACCCACTGCCATTTTCTCGTGTAACCGTGTGCCAAGAGATTCACCTCCAACTGCTATTTGGTCGTGTCACCGTGTCCTAGGAGGTTCATCACCCACTGCTATTTGGTCGTGTCACCGTGTCCTAGGAGTTTCATCACCCACTTCCATTTGGTCGTGTCACCGTGTGCCAAGAGATTCACCTCCCACTGCTATTTGGTCGTGTCACCGTGTCCTAGGAGTTTCATCACCCACTGCTATTTGGTCGTGTAACCGTGTCCTAGGAGTTTCATCACCCACAGCTATTTGGTCGTGTCACCGTGTCCTAGGAGTTTCATCACCCACTGATATTTGGTCGTGTAACCGTGTCCTAGGACTTTCATCACCCACTGCTATTTGGTCGTGTCACCGTGTGCCAAGAGATTCACCTCCCACTGCTATTTGGTCGTGTCACCGTGTCCTATGAGTTTCATCACCCACTGCTATTTGGTCGTGTCACCGTGTCCTAGGAGTTTCATCACCCACTGCTATTGGGTCGTGTCACCGTGTCCTAGGAGTTTCATCACCCACTGCTATTTGGTCGTGTCACCGTGTCCTAGGAGTTTCATCACCCACTGCTATTTGGTCGTGTCATCGTGTGCCAGGAGAATCATCCCCCACTTCCATTTGGTCGTGTCATCGTGTGCCAGGAGAATCATCCCCCACTTCCATTTGGTCGTGTCATCGTGTGCCAGGAGAATCATCCCCTACTACCATTTGGTCGTATCATCGTGTGCCAGGAGAATCATCCCCCACTTCCATTTGGTCGTGTCACCGTGTGCCAAGAGATTCACCTCCCACTGCTCTTTGGTCGTGTCACCGTGTCCTAGGAGTTTCATCACCCACTGCCATTTGCTCGTGTCACCGTGTGCCAAGAGATTCACCTCCAACTGCTATTTGGTCGTGTCACCGTGTCCTAGGAGTTTCATCACCCAATGCTATTTGGTCGTGTCACCTTGTGCCAAGAGATTCACCTCCCACTGCTATTTGGTCGTGTCACCGTATCCTAGGAGTTTCATCACCCACTGCTATTTGGTCGTGTCACCGTGTCCTAGGAGTTTCATCACCCACTGCTATTTGGTCGTGTCACCGTGTGCCAAGAGATTCACCTCAAACTGCTATTTGGTCGTGTCACCGTGTCCTAGGAGTTTCATCACCCAATGCTATTTGGTCGTGTCACCGTGTCCTAGGAGTTTCATCACCCACTGCTATTTGGTCGTGTCACCGTGTCCTAGGAGTTTCATCACCCAATGCTATTTGATCGTGTAACCGTGTCCTAGGAGTTTCATCACCCACTGCCATTTGCTCGTGTCACCGTGTGCCAAGAGATTCACCTCCAACTGCTATTTGGTCGTGTAACCGTGTCCTAGGAGTTTCATCACCCACTGCTATTTGGTCGTGTAACCGTGTCCTAGGAGTTTCATCACCCACTGCCATTTGCTCGTGTCACCGTGTGCCAAGAGATTCACCTCCAACTGCTATTTGGTCGTGTCATCGTGTCCTAGGAGTTTCATCACCCACTGCTATTTGGTCGTGTCACCGTGTCCTAGGAGTTTCATCACCCACTGCTATTTGGTCGTGTAACCGTGTCCTAGGAGTTTCATCACCCACTGCCATTTGCTCGTGTCACCGTGTGCCGAGAGATTCACCTCCAACTGCTATTTGGTCGTGTCACCGTGTCCTAGGAGTTTCATCACCCACTGCTATTTGGTCGTGTCACCGTGTCCTAGGAGTTTCATCACCCACTGCCATTTGCTCGTGTCACCGTGTGCCAAGAGATTCACCTCCAACTGCTATTTGGTCGTGTCACCGTGTCCTAGGAGTTTCATCACCCACTGCTATTTGGTCGTGTCATCGTGTCCTAGGAGTTTCATCACCCACTGCTATTTGGTCGTGTCACCGTGTCCTAGGAGTTTCATCACCCACTGCTATTTGCTCGTGTCACCGTGTCCTAGGAGTTTCATCACCCACTGCTATTTGGTCGTGTCACCGTGTCCTAGGAGTTTCATCACCCACTGCTATTTGGTTGTGTCACCGTGTCCTAGGAGTTTCATCACCCACTGCTATTTGGTCGTGTCACCGTGTCCTAGGAGTTTCATCACCCACTGCTATTTGGTCGTGTCACCGTGTCCTAGGAGTTTCATCACCAACTGCTATTTGGTCGTGTCATCGTGTCCTAGGAGTTTCATCACCCACTGCTATTTGGTCGTGTCACCGTGTCCTAGGAGTTTCATCACCCACTGCCATTTGGTCGTGTCACCGTGTGCCAAGAGATTCACCTCCCACTGCTATTTGGTCGTGTCACCGTGTCCTAGGAGTTTCATCACCCACTGCCATTTGGTCGTGTCATCGTGTGCCAGGAGATTCATCACCAACTCCCACTTGGTCGTGTCACCGTATCCCAGGAGTTTCATCTTTTACTCCCATTTGGTCTGTCACTGTGTATCAGGAGATTTATCACAAACTGCCATTTGGTCGTGTCACTGTGTGCCAGGAAATTCATCTTTTTCTGCCATTGTTTCGTGTCTCCGTCTGCCAGGAGATTCACCCCTACAGCTATTGGGTTGTGTCACCTTGTACAGAAGTTTTATCCCTTGTACAATAATATCGCGAGGCTTTTAATTAGAAACGAATATGTACAAATATTCTTCGTTTATAATAGTTAATCTTCCTTCTCCTTGGGCCTCTGGGTTTCAACTCACATGCATTCTCTCGGGCGTTCAGGGGACCACATGGCTTTCCAAGTACTTATATTTATGTCTGTATGTTTACATAATTATTCCTAATACTATATTTTGTTGATAATAATTGCTTTCGAATAACCAAAATTATTTTACATGTCCATTTGTGAGAAGATTAACTGATTCTGTTTTTCGATCGTCCAATATGCACAAAGGGTTCTATGAATATGTTCTTTATGGTGATTGTACATGGGACATAGCCAAAGTAGTAACGAACATATGTGTACATTATTATTAGTAAGAGAGTTGAGCTGTACAAAGAAAGACAGCAGAAAGTAACTGAAAACGTTTAAAACAGTAAATAATTATATTTGATACAGGTCTACACACACACACACACACACACACACACACACACACACACTCACATACACACACACACACACACACACACACACACACACACACACACACACACACACACATATATATATATATATATATATATATACAATTGTATATTAGACAAATAAATCAACAAATCAATAACACTGAATGACTGAAAATTTTATTTCTTGTTACAATAGTATTGACGGGTTACTACCACATGACACTGTAATTTTTACGTGCTGCTTAGCTTGAACCTTACTGTAATTTTTACGTGCTGCTTTGCTTGAACCTTACTGTAATTTTTACGTGCTGCTTTGCTTGAACCTTACTGTAATTTTTACGTGCTGCTTTGCTTGAACCTTACTGTAATTTTTACGTACTGCTTTGCTTGAACCTTACTGTAATTTTTACGTGCTGCTTTGCTTGAAACTTACTGTAATTTTTACGTGCTGCTTTGCTTGAACCTTACTGTAATTTTTACGTGCTGCTTTGCTTGAACCTTACTGTAATTTTTACGTACTGCTTTGCTTGAACCTTACTGTAATTTTTACGTACTGCTTTGCTTGAAACTTACTGTAATTTCTACTTCTGTCTTGCTTGAATCTTACTGTAATTTTGACTGCTTACTGGAATTTTTCACCTGGTCGGCACTTTTTTACATTTCGGCCTTTTTTCTAGTTATTCTTTACTAAAATTTCGTTTCACTCTTGTTCCCTGCATCTTCTTCCGTACACCCCGGGCGGATATCTTTCCATCCATGTTTTAAATCAAGTACAGACTATAAATTTATTGCAGGTTAGTTTTGTAAATGCTGTTAAACTTCAGTAGCCTCAGGTCTGTTCTATTTAGTTTGCTAACATGTTCAATTACGTTTTGTTACAAACCCATTTTGCAAACGGCGTAGTTCCGTTCCCCGGGATGTACGTGTGCGTGCACGGACGCGGGTTGGTTACATCCCATAAATTTTGATGAAAAGGCCGAAAATTTGCCGATCCTAGGCCGGCGGTTAAAGCAAGCAGAATTTTAATGGCTCTGGTGGCAGCTAAATCAAAATAAACAATTGTAAAATAATTTTCTGCCATTACATTTATTCTAACTTATACTAAACAGAAATTCATCATAATCTAAATACCTTTACAATCATACTACTTTCTTTTTTTAATTTTTGTATAAGTTAATTTTTACATACTTCTCTATAGCTACAGTATCGCTAAACCGATACTAAATTGTATTAGGCACTTGAAATTTTTCCGTGTAACAAAGTAAATAAAATCAAAAGTACAATGTGATTCCGTTGCATGGTGAAGTGAAAAACACCAAACTAAAACATGTGTTGAGTTCTCTTTTCTAATGTTCAACTGGAGGTCGTGGTTGGGCCTGCGGTGTAAAAAGTATTTGGTTTACGCTACAGCTCCGACACAGATGACGAAAAAATCAAATCGTTTATTTGTACTGTAAGTGTGTCATTTCGAATTGTTTTACTCTAAATTAGCTAAGAAAGTTTCTTTCATATTGCGGCGCTCATGAGGCGCAAACGGGGAAGAGGAAGATCACGACTCAGCACCAGATAATTAGCCTACCACTGCTAGACGTATTCCTGAGGACGGTCCTAAAGTAGGAAATGAGGGGAATATAGTCTTAATTCTATGTTGTGTTGGCTCTAATATCTCCTATAAGGTTGTATATTTTTATTTCCCATTTTAATTTATTATTCTGTAAAGTTTCTTAGGCCATACGCTTTTTAAATGTTTTGAAAATATTTTCTCACGAACGGAGATTATCCAAAATATTTTCTAGAGTTTTCATAATGACAATCTCAATTAAAAATTTGAATGACGAGTTTCGTAATTGACCTTAAAACATGTATATACCCCGATGTATATATGCATCTTATGGACGCTTATACCGCTGAAAAGAAGGTAGTGGGATTTGCAGGACTTGCTTAACATATTGTCAGGATGGTTTATGTGCAGATCCATCCACGGATCTAGCCGCTGAGGCAGTTTAGGATGCTTCAAACGCCCATGTAAGTATGTATGTGTATGCATGTATGCATATATCTTATGAAGGCCTAAACTGCTGAAAAGAAGTTAATGAAATTTGGAGGGATTGTTTAACATTTCCCCAGGTTGATTAGAGTGAAAATTGGTGCAGATCTAAACCCACGATTTCTCCCCAGAGGCCTTGGATTGTTCAGGGTACAACTTTCCATAGGTCTAATGTTAAAATATATATCTGCATAGCCTACTAGCGTTACTCAATTAATTTCCAAAATTATAAAAGTTATATAAAAATAAAAATTCATTGTTTTAAATTGCAAAATTCTATGTACAGTTATAAATATGTTTGATTTGTTTTTCTTATTGGAAAATAATTATTAATTTTTTAGTTTCCATTATAAAATTATGATTTCGGGCGCTGCAACGTACGCCGGGTAATGCTAGTATAGTATAAAGCGAACTTATAAACGCATATCGTGGACAGTTGAGGACGTTAGTAGAAAGTACACAATAGATAAAGACATTCTAAAGTTTCTCTCTGCGCCGCGAGCTACAGGATGTGTTGGGAAACTTCAAGTGATAATACAAGATTGGAGTATTATGCTCCATATTCGAAAAATCTTTTTTCAATCCTTTCATATACTATGAGCTTTTTTTTTTGAGGTAATGCAATAATAAATTGAAATAAAAATAGTATCACATTCAATTTACAAAAATTGATGTCTCACCTAGGTGGCACATACCTCCTAGGGAGGAACAATAGTTTTGCAGGTACTCTACAGGCAAGCCTAGGTTGTAATACTGACCCTATGACCCCTTTCCTAATATATCTAATTATATTCTTTATGATTTTATGTAGTAGGTTATGTTGTTCGATCAATAACTTGTTTTGACACATAATAAAATATTACCATCTCCTTAAAATAATTTATAATCATTTAGAGAAATTGGGTCGAGCATGTCAAAATAAAACTCACAGAACTCCAGACTCGCTACAGGCAAATGTATTGGCTACTCGGTCGAAATTCACGGGTATCAATATACAACAAGCTATTGGTATATAACCAAATCCTCAAACCGGTTTGGACGTATGGTATACAGCTTTGGGGCTGTGCCAGCAAATGTCACATACAAGGGATACAACGCTTCCAGAACAAAGTACTAAGAAACATCGCCAACGCTCCTTGGTATGTGCGTAACAGTGACTTGCATTGCGATCTTGGTGTACCCATGGTCGAGGAAGTCATAAAATAGAACGCCATCAAACACGTAAATCGGCTCACTCAACACGAAAATCCTGAGGCACTGAGACTTCTCGACAACAACCACCTGACAAGACGACTCAAAAGGACAAAACCATTTGAACTCGTTGAACGACAAGAGTGACAACAATACTCTTCCTCACGCCGGTTGGCTTCCAACATCAAACAAGATACAATAGAAATCAATGGATTCTTTGTAATATAAGCTAAAATATAATTAATAAATGTAAATTAATGGTTGGTCAGAAATGACCAGTTTTAATAAAAAAAAAAAAAAAAAAAAAAAAAAAAAAAAAAAAAAAATTTAGAGAAATAATTAAAATAATATATAACTGGCAAAAACATAACTAAATTTATTGTTGTATTTTATTGAATGATTTTGGCAGTTCCTTACCTGAAATGACCCTGTTCTTTAGACGATTTGGATAAGGTTGTGTCGAAAAGTGAAATTTGGAAGATTGGTCAAGACGAAGAACTTGAAGGCGGGAAGACTTTCATTTCAGCAACCTGTGAAAGGAAATAATTCTTTAAAATACATTTTAATATGATTTATCAGTTTTTTATACATCAATTTTCTTTTTATAATGTTTTTAACCGAAAAGGAGGAGGTTTTGAATTCGATCCGTAAGTTTTTTACTCGTTAACTTGGGAAGTATTTAACCGATCAAAGTGATTTTGCTTACACATGAAAGAGGAAACCTTCCCTGTGGTTCCATTGTAGTTACATGAAAATCCGTCTGATTTGGAAACAATAATTCGCCAATTCAAATGTAAAAGAAAAACATGTTCTTAATTTTTTTTTAAATAACGATTATACATGTTTATGTATATATATATATATATATATATATATATATATATATATATATATATATATAGCCTATATATATATATATATATATATATATATATATATATATATATATATATATATATATAATTTTTAATAATAAAATTTTCGTCTCGATGATTTTTTTAGATGTAAAACAGGATTTAGTAAAACAATAACAGTATTTAGTAAAAAAAATAAATGCAAAAGCTAAACCTTATGTTTGTAAACAATTGACGCACTAAGTATAAGTGTTTTCATTCTCAATACGCTGTAGTAGGTAGTTCTTATCACCATTAAACATTTAAAGCACAAGCAAGGTGAAATTTTAGTTCGACGACTCACTGAACTGAACAAATTAGACAACTCACTGAACTAATAAGTTTAGACGACTCACTCAACTGATCTCGTCAGACCACTCACATAACTAATTAGATTAGACGACACATTGAACTGATCAGTTAAGGCGGCTCACTGAACTGATCAGATTAGACAGCTCACTGAAGTAATCAGTTTAGACGACTCGCTGAACGGAACAGTTTAGACGACACACAAATAAACCCATCAGTAATACTCAGTCATGATGGAGAATTTCTTATTGAAACTTGTTTGAGGAAGAAATTATCGAATACGAGTTGTTGTTCGTTGTTTTTAATTACCGGTTCTCCCAGTTTTGTATATTTTTGTATAATATGAGCGATAACCGCTAGAAGCTCAGGGCAACCGTACACCGACGGCAAGGCATTGCTTGTGTTCGCTCTTCTGGTGTGAACAATGCATCAAGCCAAGGAATTCCTTGCAGCAAGAGGACAGATCCACCTGTGTTGATTAAAGAACGTACTCTGCAAAGATCAGTTGTACACGCTATTCAGCTGAATTTTTTCTCTGTTAGATAACCACAGGATGTTATACGCTAAGTCACTGTACACTATACATGGCTGTATCAGACTATGAAAGTGTTGTCTTTTGTAAGGAGCGGAGTAGCGAGATTCCCCTTGACTGAATTTCCTTGTGAATGAGTTCAGAATTGGTTGCTGGCAAAACTGTCATAGCTTTAGGTTCTGTCCCTTACAATAACTAACTTACACAATCTGTTGCACACACTAAGTAACTGAACACTATACATGGATGTACGAACTATCATGGATGGGCAAGAAGAAACACTAACGAGAATAGTTTCGCGCAGATACGGAAGTGCAACATACAGTAATTATACTAACAACAAATTAATGCAAAATATTAGTTTATTTTTTCAACACAGTACTTTCAAAAACTTACAAAGAGTAAATTGCCGAATGAATTCAACGTAACCATACAGCTAAGCGTAGATAAGAAAAGTTCAAACACTACGGACCCAACGCTTTCCCTAGCAAAGAATTGATAACAAGGCACATGACATTGGAGAGATAAGCTCAAAACTCAACATAACTGCTACGACTGACAAATCTACCGCACTCTAGCAACGCTAAAACAGAACTGAAGATTATATTTACTTAGAGTATATATTAAATTTGTGCTTACCTCCACCAGAAGCCGTTCCAAACCTCGAAGCCAGGACGTGGCTTCTGAAAAAAAGAAAATAGAAACTGTCTTAAACATTGATCGTAGCGTAATCAATTGAAAACGAAATCCAGATAAATCCATAAATCCATTTTATTTTTACAGTCTAAATAATAATTTACATAGAATTTATAAAAAATAATCCATTAATATATTTTTAAGAAATTAAATGCATTTATACGTTACTGATCAGTAGATTTATAGCTAGATAAATAGATGGTCGATTAGATAGATAGTCAACTACATATATAGGCCTATATACAAAGAGAGAGGGAGTTAAATTTATTTATTTTGAAGTGATTATCTCTTGCAAAATTAAAGTTCATTTGTGTTGAATCTATTAAGATTTAAAAAAATTGAATAATGCACACAAATTAAGCCCTATATTATTTAGAGGTTGGGTTATCCACTCTCAGGCCAAGGAGAGGAAAAGGGTAACACATCGCTACAAAATTTTGTCGTTCTTTTCAAATAACTGTAATTATTTTTTAATTTATACTAACTGTAGGCTATCTTGTTGTAATTCAGAAAGGACTTATACATAACAATTGACTTATGTAAACAGGTAATATAAACACACATTTTCTTCATAGAACAATATGAAGAATTTAAAGAAACGATCAGGATGATAAGTAAACATGGGAAGCTTTCCTGCTACACTAATATATATAACGGTATTAAGGGCGAACAAAGAATACTTACAAAAAGACAGAGTCCTGCGTAAAGCAGGAGCTCGTAATTTTGAAGGGAAGAGTGCAATATCACTTGCAGACAATAATTTGGATGTGTGTGTAACGCTCTCCCGTTCCTCCTCCGCCTCCTCCTCTTCTTCCTCGGGAATGGCGTCAAGGGTAGGTGTGAACTTTAAACTGGGGTGTCCAAAATCATACAACCTTTCCAAATGCAACAGGTAGCTCAGGTAACTTTCATTGTGAGTCTCTGAAATGGGCAACAAATTAAATAATCCTTTGCAATATATCTACATTCTAAAAACATTATTCTGAGAAATACAATTTATAATGTAAATAACTGTAATCTTTTGGCATGGGATACAAGTTTAACAAACAGTGTAGCCATAAACATGTCCATTACAATAATAATATTTATAGAGGTTATTTACCCATTATGACAGGCTGTGGGGTTATAAGGGTTGCCAAAAATGTAATATGTGGACTTTCGGAAAGACTTTAAACCATGTCGCAATGACGTTATATATATGTGTATATATATGTATATGTATTTATATATATATATATATATATATATGCTGTTTTTGCGATAATGTTTAAAATACTGGTGAATAAAGTTTTGTTTACCAAATCTTTAAATTCTTCTTTTTAATGTATTTCTTAATGGCAACATTTTAGGTAATGCATTCAGTCTAACTTCACTGTCTTTTACAATCGGTAACTTTTAGGAAAAAACTGGGAAGGGGAGAGAGAGAGAATGAAGGACGCGAGACGCTATAGTTAAAAATAATACAAATGCTCAAATATCAAAATATGCATTTATTAAAAATTATCTATTTTTCTAGTGTTAAAAAATATATAAAAATGTTAGTAATAAACAAGATGTCTCATTTTATTCAATCTCCTGTACCTTTCACGCGTATTGCCAAGTCTTATTACATATATTACAATCTCAATAAAACAAAGGTGCAGATTTGTTACTTCAAGTGATCTTATAAAAGTGCACTTTTTAAATCTGTCAAATTATATTTTCATTTTTTGCAAAAAATGCATGGGTTTTTGTTTTTAAAATAATGTCGCTGTGAAAAATGGGTTTTTTAAAACTATTTCGTATATAATCAACAAGACTAGGTAACAAAATCCATCTATTAACAAAATGGTGTCATTTTACACAGATTCCTTTTTAATATTTATACAGTATCGTGCATCCGTGAATCGGCGGTTCTAAAACTCTTAAACCGTGAGAGTTTCGTGACCAATATCACCCAGAAACATTAGGAAGGTAATGAAACGCGGCCACAATTAGCCGTCACAAAGTTTAGGGAAAGACAGAATTTTAATACTTTTGTCTTACTAATTATATTTTAATACTTTCTAAAAATTTAACAATTTGCATCAACAAAATACTGAAAATAAATGCAATATCATAAACAATTACTTTTTATAATTACATATGTCTCCAAATAAAGGAAGTAAATAGTTAGGTAATTTTTTGTAGTGTTTCTTATGTAAAAGTTGAAGTTGTGAAAATTTTCATTTCAAACAAGAAAATGCATGAGAAAATATAAATGGTAAGCTCATATAAACCCCATAAAATAAATTTTATAATAAAGAAAAAGTTCTTAAAACATGACTGGTGGTCCAAATTATCAAGGAGGCTTTGAATTAAGAGGGAGTCATCTCCAAATAACTTTATTTTGTGGCTTTGACAAAACCTTTTTACACAAATAACAAAATACACATAACTTAGTACGTACATGTATTTAATGATGCACTGTAATCAAAATCTATTATGTAGTCTAATAATTCCTGTCAAAAGTAAACTAAGAGAGGAGAATGAAAGATTATGAATCATATACCCGTATATTTAAGTTAGGGAAAGAATTAGGAACTCTGCAAAAACCTTTTAATCCTATGATCACTAAATTTAACTAATATCTTGAGATAATTTGTGAAATTAGTTCTGTTGAGTACAGCTGCTTTCAAATAATTAAATAATATGTTTAAATCAATCTCTTTTATTTAAATTAGGATGTTTCAGTTTTCGAAGAAATTATAAGGTAATAGGTGTATGTAGATAACAATTATCTAAAACTCATATCAAAGTAATTCCTGTGATAACCAAAATAAAAATTATTCTACAATTTTTCTAACTAGAAATGAGAAAATAATCATGTAACATTATTAAATTTATTTAATTAAATTTCTATATTCAATAATACAAATGGTTTTCTGTCAAAGAAAAAGGTTGCAAAGATTTAAAAAAAGTTATACCCCAGAGTATAAATATAATTAAATAAGCTGCAGATTAACTTGGTCGTGTTTACATAAATATCAAGGATTTGTTCCACTGGAAGATACTTTTGAACACATCACAGGAATTGGAAAAATTAGGTTTGAATTAATTTTAATCATACCAGACTTGAACCTTCCAAGCAATTATCAATAGTCATCAGTCCTCCAAAGTCTGAATTATTAAGTTACCAAACTCCTTGAGTAGCTGGTTTCTGATAGGGTCTAGGTATGTATAAGACACACCATCACAACATTCCCAATACACAGACGTTTTATATAAAATATTATTAAACGTTAGAGGGGTCGAAATAAAGTTGGAGTTGGTTGGGTGACTGCAGGAGGCTGTAAGGAGAGGCAGTGTCAGTGTGTCGGTGTGTATGTGCGTGTGTATATGTGTGTGTGTGTGTGTGTGTGTGTGTGTGTGTGTGTGTGTGTGTGTGTGTGTGTGTGTGTGTGTGTGTGTGTGTGATTCAGGGTAAAATCGAAATCATGGATCATAAAAATTAGCTGAAGCAAAAAAGGACAGCCAAAAAATGTTTTTTTTGAGAAACCATTTTAGTTTAAGTATTTTAGAAATTTACATTTAATACGACATAGGAAGAAACAAGAAACCAGTAGGACAGGGGGAAAGCAGATATGGTAAATGTTTCTCTAATAATATATATTATATCTCAGATGTGTATAGTAAACATGCATATTTAAAAGTGTAATCTAAGAAGAAACTAATCTCATAATAACTACAATGCTATTGAAAAAATAACAATTGATAATACCAAGACATTGAATAAATATTTTCATTCTGAAGTAAAAGTTACTAAAGAAAAGGTGTAAGAGTTTGGATCAGGCCCAAAATTATATGGAGATGGCAAACTATAATCGAAATGAAAAGGTAATGCGTTATCATATTACATTAGAAAGAGGGGGTGATGGATTTTATACCAATGCCGAGAAACTCATTTCTGTGACTAATATCAATTTAGCGGAGTAGCTTATGAAGCATAATTATATATGATTGAGGTTTGGTAATCTACTTACCGTAGTATCGGATGTGAGGTCCTGGTGTAGCGTCAGTGTGTGTAGCAACATCTGGTGTAAGAACGTCGTGTACGTCAAAGTCAACTTCCTTCACTAAAACATGTAAACCATTTTAGTTATATTTCTTTAGACACATTATGCTTCAAATAGGTCCAATGTATGCTTGTACTAGTTACGAATACATAATAACTTAACTTTTATTTCCCAGAGGTAAACGTCTTTTTAGAGTTGAGATTTTTGTAGACACAATTTATTAAATTCAAAGATCCAACACAAATAAGACCATATATAAATGTAGACCTACAGTATTTTAAAATTAGTATGCATGCTTTGGTTCTGATTTTTCGTTTAATTTTATTTATTTTATACTTCGAAATAAAAGTACAGGAAGATCGACCTGCAAGAATTTCGGAATGGCACAAGGAACTCTTGAAAAGGCGGCCTAAATGTTGGAAATGTTTTCACAAGAACAAGACCGTGTGGAGAAACTGATTGTAGGTCGAATGTCAGTGAAAAAGGACGTATATAGCCTCTGAACACGCTTTAAAACTATATAATTGAAAAACTATGCTTTTGTACAAATACTAGAATAGTTAAGTTGAAGATAAAAGTTTAAGAGCCTTACCTTCTTCTTCCTTCTTCTTGGCGCAGAAGCAGCACGTGACTGTAACAACAAGAGAAGGAATTATTATAATAAAGCTGCAACTTTACAAGTTATACAATATCAGAGGTCAGTTAAACAATGGTTGCATCGATTGTATTTATATTTTGCTCAATTTTACGTCACTAACAGTTAAACATTACAGAGACAAAAATGGGAAAACCAGGGAGATATTCAGTACTCTCTTTGCACTGCTTTGTTCTTACTTCATTGATAGTTTACAGATATAACCGTAATTGTTTATGATAAATTTCTATTAGTTTGCTCGCGTTATAGTCAAGGTATGTATTTACAACTTCTGTCACGAAGACTTTCTTCTGTAGCCGATCGTATCCGAACAGAACGTTACAAACATTCAAAATAATCTCCCCCCCCGCTCTCTTACTTTAAAGCTTAAGAACATTTCTAAGCCGTTTGGCCTAATACGAATTCCATTTTGTACAAAAATAAGAGAATGATTTGGAACTCATTGAAAAAAGTAACACAAATTAAATATTAATTTAATTTGTACTAAAGAACAAATTACGTTAGTAATTAATAGACCTACTTATTACTAAAGTAGTACTACAATAATTAAACTCAGAAGAAGAAACATAAAAGGAAATAATAAAATGACTATATATATATATATATATATATATATATATATATATATATATAGAGAGAGAGAGAGAGAGAGAGAGAGAGAGAGCAAGAGAGAGAGACAGAGAGAAAGAGAGAGAGAGAGAGAGAGGAGGGAGATGAGAGAGATTAAATACTATTAAGCATATCTGAAGAAAATAGATAAATAGATTTATCATTAACTTGACAATAAAATAGTTATTTGAAATCTAAAAAAAAATAGAAAGAAAAGCAGGCAGTTGTTTAATGAGCTATACGTGTAGTAGGACTAATCATGAGAAATTAATATAAAAGGCAAATGGTTTATTATGACGGTAAGAGCATATACAGAACTAGCGAACAGAAGTTTTTGAGTGAATACAAACTAGATGTTTACTGTAATGAGGATGAATAGAAAATAAAACAAAAAAAATAAATTATTCCAAAGTGAATCTTATTCCACAAACATAATGTTTGATTGTGATGATTTTTGTTCAATGGGAGTAAAAGATTACTCTGATAATTACCTAGGCCCCTGGCGGGGATGTAGGAAAGATAGTAAAGATGGTTAAGGGATATCCAGAAAGAGGGTGAGAGAGATGGAGAGTGAGGCAAAGGGGAGAAAAAGTGGAACAGAGAAAGGGTCAGAGAGAAAGAGGAGGAAGTAAGTTGGAATAACATCTATGCGAGTACATATATCTATTATAGAATATTTAGGCATATCGTGCCAAGCACTGCAACGTATTAGATACCTATACTCCCACCATGACTTATTGGTGCTTGTCGACATTTACACTCGAGTTGGTCCGAATGAATGTCAATACAAGCAAATATTCTGTCTGATAGTAGATACCTATACTCCCATCATGACTTATTGGTGCTTGTCGACATTTACACCCGCGATGGTTCGAATGAATGTCACTACAAGCAAATATTCTGTCTGATAGTAGATACCTATACTCCCATCATGACTTATTGGTGCTTGTCGACATTTACACCCGCGATGGTTCGAATGAATGTCAATACAAGCAAATATTCTGTCTGATAGTAGATACCTATACTCCCATCATGACTTATTGGTGCTTATCGACATTTACACCCGCGATGGTTCGAATGAATGTCACTACAAGCAAATATTCTGTCTGATAGTAGATACCTATACTCCCATCATGACTTATTGGTGCTTGTCGACATTTACACCCGCGATGGTTCGAATGAATGTCAATACAAGCAAATATTCTGTCTGATAGTAGATACCTATACTCCCATCATGACTTATTGGTGCTTGTCGACATTTACACCCGCGATGGTTCGAATGAATGTCAATACAAGCAAATATTCTGTCTGATAGTAGATACCTATACTCCCATCATGACTTATTGGTGCTTGTCGACATTTACATCCGCGATGGTTCGAATGAATGTCAATACAAGCAAATATTCTGTCTGATAGTAGATACCTATACTCCCATCATGACTTATTGGTGCTTGTCGACATTTACACCCGCTATGGTTCGAACGAATGTTAATACAAGCAAATATTCTGTCTGATAGTAGATACCTATACTCCCATCATGACTTATTGGTGCTTATCGACATTTACATCCGCGATGGTTCGAATGAATGTCAATACAAGCAAATATTCTGTCTGATAGTAGATACCTATACTCCCATCATGACTTATTGGTGCTTGTCGACATTTACATCCGCGATGGTTCGAATGAATGTCAATACAAGCAAATATTCTGTCTGATAGTAGATACCTATACTCCCATCATGACTTATTGGTGCTTGTCGACATTTACATCCGCGATGGTTCGAATGAATGTCAATACAAGCAAATATTCTGTCTGATAGTAGATACCTATACTCCCATCATGACTTATTGGTGCTTGTCGACATTTACACCCGCGATGGTTCGAATGAATGTCACTACAAGCAAATATTCTGTCTGATAGTAGATACCTATACTCCCATCATGACTTATTGGTGCTTGTCGACATTTACACCCGCGATGGTTCGAATGAATGTCAATACAAGCAAATATTCTGTCTGATAGTAGATACCTATACTCCCATCATGACTTATTGGTGCTTATCGACATTTACACCCGCGATGGTTCGAATGAATGTCACTACAAGCAAATATTCTGTCTGATAGTAGATACCTATACTCCCATCATGACTTATTGGTGCTTGTCGACATTTACACCCGCGATGGTTCGAATGAATGTCAATACAAGCAAATATTCTGTCTGATAGTAGATACCTATACTCCCATCATGACTTATTGGTGCTTGTCGACATTTACATCCGCGATGGTTCGAATGAATGTCAATACAAGCAAATATTCTGTCTGATAGTAGATACCTATACTCCCATCATGACTTATTGGTGCTTATCGACATTTACACCCGCGATGGTTCGAATGAATGTCACTACAAGCAAATATTCTGTCTGATAGTAGATACCTATACTCCCATCATGACTTATTGGTGCTTGTCGACATTTACACCCGCGATGGTTCGAATGAATGTCACTACAAGCAAATATTCTGTCTGATAGTAGATACCTATACTCCCATCATGACTTATTGGTGCTTATCGACATTTACACCCGCGATGGTTCGAATGAATGTCACTACAAGCAAATATTCTGTCTGATAGTAGATACCTATACTCCCATCATGACTTATTGGTGCTTGTCGACATTTACACCCGCGATGGTTCGAATGAATGTCAATACAAGCAAATATTCTGTCTGATAGTAGATACCTATACTCCCATCATGACTTATTGGTGCTTATCGACATTTACACCCGCGATGGTTCGAATGAATGTCACTACAAGCAAATATTCTGTCTGATAGTAGATACCTATACTCCCATCATGACTTATTGGTGCTTATCGACATTTACACCCGCGATGGTTCGAATGAATGTCAATACAAGCAAATATTCTGTCTGATAGTAGATACCTATACTCCCATCATGACTTATTGGTGCTTGTCGACATTTACATCCGCGATGGTTCGAATGAATGTCACTACAAGCAAATATTCTGTCTGATAGTAGATACCTATACTCCCATCATGACTTATTGGTGCTTATCGACATTTACACCCGCGATGGTTCGAATGAATGTCAATACAAGCAAATATTCTGTCTGATAGTAGATACCTATACTCCCATCATGACTTATTGGTGCTTATCGACATTTACACCCGCGATGGTTCGAATGAATGTCAATACAAGCAAATATTCTGTCTGATAGTAGATACCTATACTCCCATCATGACTTATTGGTGCTTGTCGACATATACACCCGCTATGGTTCGAACGAATGTTAATACAAGCAAATATTCTGTCTGATAGTAGATACCTATACTCCCATCATGACTTATTGGTGCTTGTCGACATTTACACCCGCGATGGTTCGAATGAATGTCAATACAAGCAAATATCCTGTCTGATAATAGCCTATTCCTAATATTTCTCACAGGGAGTATCGTCATTTTCATAATTTAGGCCTTCCATAGTAACATAACGATAAAGAGAGATCCATGGTATCTGTTTTGGGGATAGTAAGTAGAATATATAGTTGTTTATGCCAAACGTTTTTGTAGAAGGAACCATTTATGTTGGATACAGTAACATTTACAAGATTACACTAAACCTCCTAATTCCTAACAAACCCCCACTCTAATAGGCTTTTGTATGTTAGGTAAGAGCGAGTGAAGACTATTTGTAAGGTTATATACAGGGTTATCATAAAAGAATGGTGCTGTTTCGAACATGATTTAAAGAAAACCTTAATTACTTACAGTTACTGTTGTTTAATCATCTAATTTGTCGTCTAAAACAGTTGTTTTTACATAATAAATTTCAATATGTGCGCGCTTAGTCTCTCAACAAATGTCCAAACGATACTCAACTTCTCTCCAAACATTCGTTAACATTTCTTCGTTTATGGTTGTCTTTACTTCATTAATCCTGTTTTTAAGTGGTTCAGTTCGCGAATTCTTAGTGAATAAACAACGCTTTTGATGTACCCCTACAAGAAAAAATCACAAGGTTTCTGATTTGGGCTCCATGGAGGTCACAGTATAGGTTCTTGCCGGCCTATCCATCGATCTCCAAATTCTTCGTTCAAACCGTCCGCGACCAATGAACTGAAGTGTGGGGAAGCACCATCTTGTTGGAAAGGAAGTTGATGAATGTTTTTGAGTTCATCTAACTAAGGAAATCAATATTCCCTACAATCTTCCTATGAATTACTCACCGCACCATTCTTTTATGGTAATCCCGTCTTAAAGTCACGCACAACTCTTTACAAGGCAGCATATAACCAGCTGAGGGCAAGCACTGCTTACAAAACTTGGCGTTTCGAATGTTAGTAGTCTTTTTTATATATTTATGTGTACAGGTATATTTTTGGGTTTATTATTATTATACGTAAATAAATATATTAAAGAATACTTACAAAGTTTCAAAAAACTTCTTAGATTCATATTTTTGCTTCCAATCGAAAAATATTTCAAGCAAAAGTGTCTTTATGAAACTATGGTAATGTGTCAGTTTATTGTAATTGTTGTTAGTTTCTAAGATAATTGTTGTCAACAGTTTATATTTGGAAAAATAAATACATATACAATTTTGTTTTACATAAAATATAATATCAATGGCTATCCTTATAGATAATAGGATGTAGCCTATGGCTATTGAACATGGGGATAGACGAAATTTTAACGTTATTATTAGGCTAACAAAGTTAAGTAATTTTAAATAATTTATCTGGTGCAACAAGAACGTTTTTTTGTGTCAACAAGTTTTTTATGATTTCACTTAAATTACAACTTTGAAAGTCGTTAACTAGTGTAATAAATAAGGTTGACTGCGTCTATATTATATAAATTGGACCACTAATGTTTATTTAAATATAAACAGTGGTTTAATGTAACATGTATTTGAAAGCAGTAATCACGAATCCATGATATTGTATTCTCATGGAATAGATCTTACATGGTTCCGTTCGATATTTCGTATAAAGATACATTATTTTGTACATTACAAGGTACATTAAAGTGGTAACTTGAGAGTATGAAAAAATGTTTGTAGCTCTACAAGTTTAATTTGATATGACCAACGTCTTATATTCTAATTATTGTAATGCAGCCGGTAAAGCCAAAATAAAGTATTTATCTGGTTCTTATTGGGCCAAATGTATAGTCCAGATAGTGGGACCAATTCTTGCGGGGCTATTTATATACAAATATGTGGTTTGAATTACTCTAAACTAAATATTTATAGACAGGTAAACTTCTATTCCAGTGATTCGTTAGTCCCAAAAGCAGACGTTCTGCCATCTAGGTGCCACTCTCAATACAGGAGGTGCAGCTATCGAGGTGGCCCTCTTAAGGTAGGAGGTGCTCCCGTCTAAGTGCCACTCTCAAGACCGGAGGTGCATACATCAGAGTGGCCCTCTTACGACATGAGGTGCAGTCATCTAGGTACCATTCTCAAGACAGAATTTGCAGCCATCGAGGTGGCCCTCTCAAGGCAGGAGGTGCTGCATCTAAGTGCTACTTTCAAAACAGAAGGTGCATCTATTGTGATGGTACTTTTAAGTCAGGAGATGCTGTAATCTAAGTACCACTCTTAAGATAAGAAATCCAACTCCCGAGATGGCCCTTTTAAGCCAGGAGGACCCTTTTAAGGACCTTTCCGTTTTTGTCTTGACTTAAAATTGCTCCTATCGCATAATTGCTTGCGTCTGTTGTTAGAATGAACTTTTTTTCGAAGTCTGGGTATTGCAAAAGTGGTTTGTTAGTCAAAATATGTTTGCATGTTTCAAAACAGTCCATTAAATTTGGGTTATTAATATAAATTTTTGCATTTTTCTTTAAACAGTTTTTAATGAATTTTCGGTAATATCCTAATAGTCCTAAAAATCCTTTAATTTGTTTGGTAGTCTTTGGTATTGGATAGTTCTTGATTGCTATTATTTTTTCGAGATTGGGTTTTACTCCATTCGGCGTAACTATGTATCCTTAATAAGCAAATTCCTTTCTCAAAAGTTCCGTTTTCTCCAGCTGTACTTTAAAGTTGGCTTTTCGTAATCTGTCAAACACTTCTCTAAGTCTTTCTATATGTTCTTGAAGGCTAGTTGAATAAATTTTAATGTCGTTTAAATAAACTAGACACGTTTCATTTTGAATTCCTATTAGAATATTATTCATAATCCATTGAAATATAGTGTTGTTATTTTTTAGGCCAATTGGCATTCTTAAAAATTCATAATGTCCTGTTTCCGTTGAAAATGCTGTTTTTTCTATGCTGCTTTCGACCATCTCCACCTGATGAAATACTGAGGCTCGGTCTAAAGTTGTGAAATACTGAGATCGTCTTAATTTGTCATTTATGTTCGGCTAGGGAAATTTGTCATTAATTGTTTTTTTGTTTAAGCCTCTAAAATCTATCACTAATCGAAAATTCCTTTTACCAGAAGCGTCCTGTTTTTTTTTTGGTACAATCCAGACAGGAGAGGTCCATGGAGAATTAGAAGGTTTAATGATTCCCTGTTTAAGCACGTCTTCAGTTCGTTTATTAATTTCATGTTTGTAAATTTCTGGAATTTCGTCTGTAGTCCTAATGACATGTTTTATTTGATTGGTGAAAGTCAAATCATTTCGGTCAATATGAAATATATCTGCATATTCTTCTATTGAATTTGTTATGGCGGTTTTTTCTTTTAAATTCATGTGTCCTACTCTAAACTTTGATAAGTCTAAATTTTTCCTCTTGATTTTTGTTTGTTTATAAACTAACATATTTAAATTAGTGTTGGTTTGAATTGCATTAGGCTCAAGAACATTGCAATCTTTTAAAGGTTTTAATTCTAGTTATTTATTGCATTTATTGTTATTTTTATATTTTCTTCCGTGTTGTTTACAATATGGTAATATGCTTCACCCTTATGCACTGAAACTATGCATTGTGGTTTTTTAACCCATTAATGTGCTTGTATGAAGGAGTCCTTCTATATTATTAATATTTTGTACACTATTTGGCTAGTGCAGCCTTGTATAATATAACTCAATTGTTCTTGTTTTACTGACGTGCTGTCTGTTTTATCACATTTTCCTTTTTCTGTATTAAAATACTGAATAGGGATTTCTTCACCACAAAATAGTAAGTTATTGTTTACAAAGTCTAAACTTATTCCTAAATCTTTTATATTATCCAGACCCAGTAATAGGTTGAAACTCTGATGAAAATCAAATAAGTAAAATTTATTTGCCTTTTTTGAAAACAGGGGTATTTTGCATCAAAAATCTTCTTTTGAAGTGCCATGTGCAGTGATAACTTCAAACGGCCCTTTTCTTACCAATGTTTTAAACTTTTTCCAACCTAGTGATTTTCGTATAAATGATCGAGTACTATCTGTTTCAATTAATATTCTTAATTTAGTATTTGCGTCATATATGAAAGGTAATTCATTATTTTCACACTGCAGATTCATTATGGAAAATTAATTACGAGGCTTGTACAACCTAAACAATTATTTTGATCGGTTTGAATGGTCTCTTCATTTTCTTCATAGTCTTCAGGTAAGTTTTGGTGCTCAGGGAAATACTCGTCCTTTTCTGAATTTTCGTCAGAAGCGAACGTTTCGTGTCCGTTAATTTGGTACATTGAATATTCGCTGTTTTCAGCTCCTTGTCCGTTCATTTGATAAAGATTAGTATTTTGTCTAGAAGGCCTGTCTGTCTGTCTAGTGGATATGCTGATAGGGGTAGGTTGCTAACTCGTATTCCGTTGAGGGTAATGAGGTTTACTACTATTGGTTAATCGTTGTCTTTGAGATTGATCATTGCAAAAGATGGTTTATAGGATGGATTTGGCTGTTGGTAAGTTTGTTTAGGTATTTGGTGATAGTTAGTTTCTAGGTGTATTGGTTCTCTTACGTTATAATTTTGACCTTTCTAAAAAACTGATTGTTTGTTCAGTTGTGTAAACATTTTATTATTTTTTAATGGAAAATCGTTAGTTACCACATGTAAAGCTTCTGCGAGTGTTGTGGGGTTTTTAGTTCTCATTAAAGACCCTAGTGGATCTTGAAGACCTCTTAACAAAACTCTTAATGCTAATTTTTGAACATATCCAAACATTGTATTAATAGCTTTAACTGGTTCTTTATTAATAAAATATGCTATTTGCAAATTTAATAATTTGTGTATCCTTTCCTAAAATTTAAAAGGAGATTCACTTACTAGTTGTTTTAGCTCTGCCATTTAAAGATATATTGTAAAACAATCTCTTTTATCTTGGAAACTAGTTAAAAGAATTTTTATAACATCTAACCAGTTATAACTGTTTGAGCTTACAACTAACTCTAAAGCTTGTCCTTTTAGTTTTGCTAAAATTGATGACATAAAATATTCATTTTGAAAGTCATCAGGATTATTAGCAACACAGAATTTACTTACTATTTTATCACAAATTGTGACAAATCTATGTAGCATTATAGGCTCTCCAGAAAATTCTGGTATCATATGTAAGAATTTCTTTTTTAAAATTGGAGTAGCCAGTTTTATTTTATATTATTATTTCAAAAATAATAAAAATTAAAATCAATAATATATTAAAAGTATAACACTTTTCTTAATAATATTTTCTAGGAACCACTTACAGTAAAATCCAAAATACTTTGCTCATTTGTTACAGTGGGAACACAACGCGTATTGACACTGAACAATTAGCACTTTCACTCTAAGTTATTCTTTCTTCTGTCACGATGTTCTCACGTGTTCGTAATAGATATGCACTCTATTAAGTTTTCCCAATATCGTTACAGATATGCACTCTGCAATTTTATCGGGGTTGCAGTATCTCGGTTAACGATTAATATCGAAAAAAATTATAACCACTAATTGTCCCAAGATTGCGCCAGCTACGTGTTTTATTAAGCTTGAAAGGTTTTTAAAAATAATTTTATTGTTATAAACCTTTTATTAATTAACAAACATTTAATTTAGGAAACTGTTACATTAATTTTGCTCAATAAATACAGTTACAAATACAACTGATGTTCATTCAGTTGGAGTGGAGACGACTCTCTTGTACAGGAGTTGCTACACACTAAACTTAAGCTGCCTCACCAGCTGCACAATGGAAAATCTGCGTAAGCAGGAATTTATTCTAGTACGCATTTTATTTGGTCAAATTCACATTATTCCTTCACATAAGTTATATATATATATATATATATATATATATATATATATATATATATATAAATATATATATATATATATATATATATATATATATATATATATTTATATATATATATATATATATATATATTCATATATATTTATATATAAAGAAATAAGACAATTCCCAAATACAAGAATAATTTACTCTGATTACGTGAAAGGTTTCATTACACTTTAGTAGAACTCATAACTTTTGAAAAACCAAACTGAATTCAAAAAAGACAATATATTAAAAAAAGTAATATATGCAGTTATAGCATATAATAATAGCATACACTCAGTTACTAAATTAACACCGTATGAAGTTTTGTTTGGACACATGAACTGGAATACACTACTGGATGTAGATGTAGAAAACCAGTTTTCAAACGACTACGTTTTAGGCCATAGAGAGAAAACATAAGCACTGTATGAATACATTAGAAATGATAACCATTAAAGAAAACATTTTGGACAAAAGAAATATAAACAAGAACTCACTTCCAGATATTCCAACTGAAGCTTATGTAAAAACAATACAAAAACAGGGTAAGACAAAAAATAAATATAGCAAAGAAAAAATATCTTCAGTTAATAAAGAAAGGAAAACTGGTAAAATAAAGCCTAGACATCAAAAGACAAATGAAAAAATACATTTGTCAAAAATTAAAAGGCCTAGGAAGATAAATATAATTAATGTTCAAAATCCTTTTCCAGGTCCATCCTGCTCGTCCTTGGCACGACCACCGACTCAGCAGATATCAAAGACATCACTAACAACCTCGGAATAATCCCGATAGACCTTGGGCCAGCCAAATTAGAATCTTCCTACCATACCTTTGTCCACTATTTTAATGTAAGGAACTTTATTAATCATTTAAATGACATTGATTTCTATTATTATGATGTATTACAAAATTTTGAAGCTAACTGCGGCAATTGTAACGGTAGCCTATTAGGTAATGAATATGTAACAACAATAATAATAAAATAAGAGATATTGGTAATTATTTTAAATATGTTAACCACATTAAAAACGTAAATGAAGAGAAATTAGAAATTATACTTTTTAACAGTAATAAAAGAATAAAAAGAGGTCTTATAGATGGACTAGGATCCGTTGTCAAATCTATAACAGGCAATTTAAATGCATATGATGGTAAAAAATATGAAAAGATATAGAAAATGAGCATATTAAAATTAATTATCAACTTGAATCGCAATACTCCTTTAGTAATATTATTATGGAAGAATTAAATAAAACGTTCAATGTAATCGACGAAAATTTTGTATTATTAAAAAATAAATTAAATATTGTGAATTGTAACGTAAATGACTTTGTTGAACTAGAATAGTTTAGAAGTATTTTAAACCAATTGAACAATTGATATAACATAATGTTACAGGTAATCACAAATTGGGAAAATTCTCTTACATTTTGTAAAGTAGGTGTTGTACACCATAGCGTGATCTCACCTCAAGAGCTATATGAGGAATTAAGCAAAATATATAAATATTATAACGAGAGGTTACCTTTAGAACCCAAAGTAAAAAAAAATATCTGGGAATTAGAAAACCTGATTAAAGTCAACTGTAAACTAGATTCTAAAAAAATTGTATATTTTATCAACTTATCTATTGTAGAGAAGACGCATTTTAAACTGTATAAATTACATTCTATACCCACAAAATATGAAACAGTTTATGTAACAATTATACCAAGAGTAAGGTACACGTTAGTGTCTTATTCTGTAGTTTTGGGTTTAGACAGTGATTGTAATGGTAAAATAGATTCCAAATACTTTTGCTCATTTGACCTTTTAAAGCACCACAAATTAGACTATAAAATGTCCATCATCAGAAACAATAACGTCAACAATTGCGAGTGCACTGCGTTGGAAGTAACGGAAAACCTAATTAACTGAATCCCAGAAATCAACCTTTACCTGGCAACATTCCCCAATAAAGAGACTCTAGAAATTACCAGTAGCAAGGCAACTACCACCGTCACTCTTCAAGGCATATACTTAATAAAAACTAATAATGACTCGGTCGTTTTCAACGGCATAAACTCAGCCACACTTCAACAACCTCTTCACCCTATTATCATGGATACGTCCGAACTGCAATTTACGATAGATAAATAGCCAGAGTTTACGGTAAAAGTTAAACGACTGGAGTGGGTAAAAAAAAACACAGAAACTTTGTTAAGAATTAATCCAACTATGGGAATAACCCATCACATTAGTATATGAACTATTGCCCTTTATGGCGCCCTATTCAGCGGCTTGATATACTTCACCTTCATCAAAATGACAAATAGAACTTCAACAGATGCCGAAACTTTGCCAACTCCCGAAGTTTTATTGAGAGATGGAGGAGTTATGTAAATGAATAATGTAAGCTTAACTAAATTTAATTCTTACTAAAGTAGATTCCTGCTTACGCAGCCTTTTTATTGTGCAGTTGGAAAAACAGCTTTAGCTTCAGTGTGTAGCAAACTCTTGAAGAGAACAGTCGTCTCACCTCCAACTGAATCTATATTAGTTGAATTTGTTAAGCTAAATGATTGTAACAGTTTTCTAAATTAAATGTTTCTTAATTAACAAAGGTTTATAAATTTTTTTAAAAAACCATTCAAGCTTAATAAAACACGCAAGTTATATATATATATATATATATATATATATATATATATATATATATATATATATTAAAACAACATAGGTTATTCAAATACAAGAATATTTATTAATTTTTATTAATATTTCGATATAAATTATTAAATATTCTTGTATTTGAATAACCTATGTTGTTTTAAATTATTAAATAAGAAAACGTATTATATATATATATATATATATATATATATATATATATATATATATATATATATATATAGCATAAATAAATAAATATAGTATAGCATAGTATAGTTAATAAATAAACGTTGTAAGTGCTGTTTATTAAATACACTTTAGAGTAAAATGTATCCAAACAGAATATTAGAGTTTTAATTCAATACAAGTCTAACGTTTTGCTAGTAATTTAAGGTTATAAATTAGCGATAGTGTTCTCTATTATAATTGTAGGATAGTAAAATTATTAAAAATTGTATTTTGGTTTAACTAAATTTTACATATTGAAAAAGAAAAACACAATCCACTTAAGAAATTTATATCTTGAAGTTATGCCTAATGATACTTCAAGCAATACTAGATTGTAAATTGTCTGACACATTTCACTGTTTTTCAGTGTGGCAAAGTTCACTACAAACTTAGGAGTTTGTCTTGGATCGTTATTACGCTAGTCTGTGCTGAAAGTTTTCCTACCATAGGGGAAATGTATTAAGTTTTTTTGTATTGATATTTATATATTAGTTTAACATTTAAAATCCTACTGAGGTTTAGCGTTTTATAGCATTTGTCTTACAATATATTTCCTCGGGTTATTCAGTAGATTTCAAACCCCTAGGATCTAGAAATTTTGCTTCGTTTTATATGTTACCGTGATGTAATAAAAAAAATAAACTTTCATCCACATTTAATAAATTACTTTGCATAATTTAATTTAAAAAAGGATTGCCATTTGTAATAACGCTGTTCAACCCCTATGTTTCCAATTCTCTGCAATACGACACTAATTTTTGGTATCGTTCCAACTTTAAAATATATTTCCCCATCTGGACCCTTGCAATATTAATTTCTGTGCTATCCTCATACAATCCAGAAACAACGGCTGTAATATTGTATATTTGAAGAATGGAAGATGATTTCATAAATGACAGAAAAAAAATTTTAATGGATGAGTCCATTATTAGGTGGACACTTTTACTAACATATATTTTTCGTGGTTTTGCAATAAATCTACAAGGATAGACGGATTATTAAAGAGTATGAAACTATATAAAACATGTTATTTTATTAATTTACAGAATAACTTTAATAAATAGGCCTAGCCTAAGGGATTTATTAATACAGGCCTACACTTAGTATATATTCTTGGATTTATATCCTCGCATCCTTGTACTCACATACTATCTAGATCCACTAAGTATGGGCAACTCAAAACATTGGTACACTTAATTGTTTATTTGAAACATTGCTTGCAAAGCTCATTGGTTTTTGGGTCTGGGTGGGCAAATAAGTTGCAGCATTATTGTTCTGTTGCCAATTTATAAAAGAAAATTTATGGCCTAAAGAATCAGATGATGTACGAAAGGAAAGTACGTAAACCATTATAGGGTAGGTGCGTTATAAGTTTTATCACAATTTTAAACACAATTATGTGGTAAAATTAGATGAAATTATTTCAAGAGAGAAAAAAAAGAGTTTACAATATTTCAATGAAAAGAAATGTTTAGCTTATAAAAATCATGCCATTTATTAAACCCTATATACTAAAATTATTATTTGAAGACAAATAATTACAAACAAAACTATATCAACTGAGAAAAGTTTAAAATAAATATAATAAATGCATTGAAACAATACAGACTTGCTGAGTGTTCTAATATAAAGTAGAGTCTGGAAATAAACATTTAAAATTTATTTAGTAGAATTTTATTATATTAATCTCGTCTAAAAATATGTATTATCTCTAGAAAGAACTGTGTGTTGGCAAAAGAGAAATATTGAGAGGGATGTGGTGATTCAATTGCGGCCTCGCATATACTCGTTAGCAGGAGAACTTGTTACCTTTTTGTGAGAAAGGCGGACATTTTGTTATGATAGTTATAGGTGTTTGGAGAAATAGACTATAATAGTACTTTTTGTAGGATAAGTTATAGTGTTATTGCATGAAGATTAAAAGATTCGAGGTAAAGAGTTCCAAATATATTCCTTAAGTAAAATTAAATAAAAGAAGAGAAATAGAAGAATAAGTGACAATATTTAGGTAAAAACTAATAGTAAACGTATAATATAAGAAACAGTAAATTGACGATTAAATCATATAGGAATGGTTATTATTAATTGCGGCCCCCTCAAATATAAAAAAAATATTAAATCAATATATTACACATTTTAGATATGTAATTGAGTGAAACTGAAATATTGGGTAAAACGAATATATATTAATATTGTAATTAATATTAAATATACATATATATATATATATATGTGTTTGTGTGTGTGTGTGTGTGTTTGAGTGTGTGTGTGTTTGTGTGTGTGTGTGGGTGGGTGAAATGTTATCGTTTAATATTCCATATTTATGCGTAAATTTATGGTAGAATGCGTAGTTCGTTATTAATGTTAGATGGAGGGGGAGTGATTATGAAATATTACTTACAATCATGTGCTTCATTTTGCCTTCTACTGGACATAATGCGGAAATAAATGTTTCACAAAGGTTGTAAGTTTTGTTAAATGACGTTTCTACATAAATTTAGAGTGAGGTAAAACTATACCTAAAATAAAAATGGGTAAGATTTTTCGGCTGGGAAAAGCTCCTGCACATCTTGTAGGCTGTACTCCCCGCAGTGTGATCCCAGGCTGTTCCGTTTGGCGTGTTCGATTTGTTGTCATCACACTTTACAAGTGTAGGCCAGTAATGACGTCAGACAAATGATGATAATTTCTCTGGGCATTGTTACTTGCGAGATTTGAATTAAAAAATATTGTACTAGGTTATATTGAACTTAAAACTAATATGCTATTAATCAATTGTTTTTTATTAGTTGTATATTTCAATCAAATGTAACATTCTTAAAAATAATAAACATGACGATAAAACTAATTCTGAGTACGAAAGTTTAAAATAAAATATAGATGAAAATTTCCTTAATTATAAATAAATAACCTTCTAATCTTTAAAAATAAACAGTATTTTTAATTTTATTATTTCTGAATTTCAAAACCTATGTAGTAAATTCACAAAGTCATATATTTACTTTTAAATTTCATTTACATTTAAAAATATAATGTTTTGACAAAGACTAAAGATATCCGTCGATGAATATTGTTAACATTTACGTGTCAGGCTAATTGGTTATGGGAAACTTTAACGTCACTGGAGTATATAGCACATAATGCCACTGGGGACTTTCTATGCAGTACTTGGTTGACGGTGTTGGAAATAGTTGAAACTAAAGGCTGCTGAGGTGCAAACCTAAATATTTCAAACTTCCAGCGAACACAAGAATATACTCGATGTAGACCTTGTTCTGAAACAATGGGCAGCGCTAAATATTTATTACCAGTTACTGGAAATAGGAGGTATCATTGGTCGCGTGGATCAGTGATCTACTGGTGTCAAGGAAGGCGAATACATGCTGTGTGTGAGGCAATCTGTGAGACATGTAATTGAATTTTGCGTGTGTGTAAGTTTGTAATTAGGTGTTTGAGTGTTGTATGTTCTGGTTTATGCTTAGGCATCCGATACCAAATGATGTAATACAGACATAAATAAAGCACAGGTTGTGAGTCTTTAATAAGCTTTATAGAATCGTATTTATTCATGCATAATACATTTAAATCCTCTCGTAATACATTTATCGAACTAAATTACCAATTAGAAACAAAATTTTAAATTCCTCTGTTAGGTTTTAAAAGTTAAATGGATCTAAATAAATGATTTAATTCACCTGTTATACATTGTCAATCGTTTCTTTCTACCATAATTATTTTAAATTAATTTAAAGTATATTTTAATTCATTTAATATTATTTTATAAGTTTAAAAAGAAGTAAAGCCTACAATAAAAAAATATTTTAGTACATCTACAAGAAAAATAGAAGTTAGGTGTTTAAGAAGCTGAATTACCAAATACTTATCGTTTATATTAAACTGACCGAATTTATAACCTATAAAAATCTTCCAATCTGTGGGGCTATTGAAATTGACGTACATTTAAGTATACTTTTTATTCCTTTACAAGGCTGCTTAAATATCCATTTCAATTTTAAATGAAATTACTTTTACCTGTTCATTTTAAACAAGCTAATAGTAATTTTACATAAAATGTAATACGTTAAAAGTAAATTATTTAACTGAAAATATGAACAAAAGATTTACCTTGATTCAAAATGAACGTATGCAGACGGGGTGCTAATGTAATTATGCACGAAAGTACTGCGTCACGTCACACGAACACTATATTTTCTAAATCTTTTAGCTAGAATTTGGAATAAACAATATCTAATTAGGTTTTGGTGTTAAAATACACAAAAAGTGCTAGGCAGTATATAAAAATTGAGAAATTAATTCTCCCTTTTGTTTGCAACGTTCTGAACAGATCTAACTGAACTAGCTGATGTATATTCGCACACTGTAAACACGTAATGACGTCATGTGCTGACTACTAAATTAGCCCTGAAAGACAGTAGAAGCTGTGATATATTTCAGTGATGTCTACTTGCCACTTGGTAACACCCCATAAAATATAACCTCCAAAGTGTCTAGAGTGTAAATGTCAACATTTCGTCTAACAGGAAATTACATGTTTAACAAAACATGAGGTCTCTATTTCTAATTAAATCGAGTTGAAACAAGGAATTTTCTCGGACTGTTAAATAAAAACAGTTTTGTAATAATAGAAAGTACAAGTGTTTTAGCTAAATGTATTGTAAACATTTTAAATGCAAACAGCCAAAGTTTTTTTTTGTAAAAGCTAATTTACTTCACTGAAAAATAAAATAAAATGCTTTATACAAAAATACAATTAGAGTTTAAGGATTTTCGGAATGGGTTTTTATGTTTAGCTTATAAATAAAAATAAATATTTCATTGAAATGAATAATTTTATTTGAGTTGTTTTCAAAAGTAATTAAAATACATAAAATATAAGTTTCAAAATTATTTACATAGAAACTTAGTGATCTAACATCTATAAAATATATATTCGTAAATCAAATTCAGTTTCATAACTGATTCTCTAACATTTTTGTAGTCGAGGGTGAAGGATATAGTTTTCACTACCTTTCTGACATCACAAAATGGTGAGCTATTAGATAACTATTTATCTACTTCTATGTCTTTGTAAGGTGTACCTTAAATGTTTCTATTTTATTTCACTATTTTGCATTTATAAATATATGTGGCTGATTTGCACATCTATAGACTACGTAAGATGTAAAACTCACATGTATGGTACAGCTCTTACATAAAGCTCTATCAACTTCAAACAGGAATCTTCTGCAGGAGGCTTACGTTTACTTACTATGTTTCCTTATAAATAACAACACATATCTCCTCATATTTTAAAACAAGCAAATACAATGCATACAAATATTAACGTTATAATAGAAACAAAAGCGATATTATTAAAAACATTTAACTAAAAACACCATCTCGACACAGTTTTATCACCAATAGTTTTTATTTTGGGGCAAGGGCATTGTGTAGGTTTCAGTTTATTTTTGTATTTTGTACCTACTTTGTAAAAATGGGTAAGGCGTTTATTTAGTACTTTAAGCAGCTTACCTCTAGAGCCAAATGATATATTTTAAAAAATCATTTCCAAACATTTGCTAATAGTTATAGAAGAAAACTGTATTGGTACATATCTTTCAACTGAGATGTTTATGTAGGATAGCAAATGTTTTCCTATATCCTTTAACAACTTTAAAAAAAGTTTACGTTTTCTAGGAGCAATTTTTCTTTTTCCATCCTAACTTAAGTTCCAGTCTTATTCTGAAAAGACGGAAACATCAACTCTCACTGATGGATGTCACGAAAGTACGTAACCAATTTTTACCGAGCCAGAACGGATGCATGGTGACGTCTCTGGCACTGTCGCTCTTCTGATGCGAGTGCCCAGCATAAGTGTGACGTGATTGGTTATACGCTAAACATTCATGACGTAATATTCATACGCTTGTAATATAACAGTGTTTTATATATATATATATATATATATATATATATATATATATATATATATATATATATATATATATCCATGTTGTTCACTGTTGTTGGGTTCACCTCGTCAATGCTGGATGAGATTCTAGCGAAACGTCGGAACTGCTAATTTATGCACTGCAGAATGAACGGATGTACTCCAGATAAAATTTATTCATCATAATTTTCCATCCGTGAAGGAATACGTATCTGCATATATATATTGTTTACACTCTCTACTCAAATACGTCAGTCACTCTCCTTGAGTATAAATAGACATCCCACCTGCATGACACACCACTACCTTCTACCCGCCGCAAACGTCCTCCCAAATGAAAGCGTCTCTCTTCCTGATCCACCAGCCACTATAAAGACTAAGAGATCATTAAGCCAATCTTTCACTGGCTGACTGACTTCCCATCTGCTACAGAATAAGTTTTATTTAATGCACAAACCTGCTTGAATTTTTTAGTCTTAGCTAGTTACAGCAGATAAAATCCCTAAACGTTATCCACCAACTTGAGTAAAATCTTCGGTTTTGCAAAACTGGTATCCTATAAATCTATTTACAAACAGCAGGTTGCTCATGACAATAACAACCTTCTTCCCTCTCCCAATCACCCTCCCGAGAAGCGTTCAATTGAACGGTTCGAATGGTCTTAATAAAGAATGGTTCGAATGGTCTTAATAAAGAATGGTTCGAATGGGAAAATAATTATTTATTAAAATGATAATGACATTTTATTAGATAATTATTTTCCTGAAGATGCTGGTACTATTTTATAGGCGAAAAGCTTTGAATAAATATGTTCATTAAAAGTATTCTTGTTTTTGAAATATTTTTAATTATATACATATATATATATATATATATATATATATATATATATTTATATATATATATATATATATATATAAATATATATATATATATATATATATATATATATATATATATATATATATATTTATGTATATATAAATATATATATATATATGTATATATATATATATATGTATATATATATATATATATATATATATATATATATACATATATATATATATATATTGTAAAACTTAGATGAAATATTTTTTCTTGTTGAATATGTATGGTGAAATAAAATAACTTTTATAAACAAGAATATACAAGTATTACTTCATTTTATTGTTGATTGAAGCCTTTCGCTAATTTACATTATTAGCATTTTCAAAATTTATAAATCCCTGTCCTCTTATGTTACTAGAGTAAGACTGCTAACGAGACAGTTTATGAAAGTTATTTTGTTTCATCATATATATATGCAATATAATATAATACACCATATAATTTTCACCATATAATATATATATTCACATATTAGTTTTCATAAATTGCAAAGAAAATCGTGCTACCCACATTTACAAGAATAGAAACCAAACCCATATTTATATCAAAGCAACCACAAGTAATTACACTTTCCTCGTGTTGAATCCAGTAGTACATGTTTTGCAGCTGCTTGTCTAAGTCCTTGCGCCTATTTGTCTGTTGAAGCTGCAGGAAATCATACCTCGTTTCTCGTATTTCCGACTCAAGAAGAATACAACACAGAAATGATAAAATCATTGGTAATGAAGAACAAAATATCAGACTCATAGTGGCTGTAGAACTTATGCCAATGAATCTATTCAAAATGGTAACAAATAATAACATCTCAAACACAATGTACATGGCGAAACTGTCAATGTAAAATTCCAAGGTAAGCCGCAGAGTGTGAAATAGTTCGTTGTAGAGCTTCTTAACGTTCTTTAACCTTATTTTCTGTATATCTTGGTCTGACGTGGGAGGAGCACTTGTGGACTCCTCCGCAGGCAGTACGTGCAGTATAAACATGTCTGGTGAATCGCTCTGCAGGCTCTCCTTCAAGTCTCTAAGACATTCTCTGGACATGTGCAAGCTATTAAGGACGGTCAGTAGAAGAAAAACGAAACCAAATAATTCTGCCCAAATCATGCCAAACATATACAGATGGAAAACATGTATGACGTAGGAGGCCACAGAGCTGTTGAGGAACGTTCTCACGTCTACTATGGTGGAGTATATAACCACTAAAGTAGCGTTCAGTGCAACAAGGAGGATTGCACATGTTCTAAGTTTCCAGTGATCAATGAAGTGCCCAAGACTTTGCAGTCTTTTCTCAAGGCCAGTCAGAGTGTCAAAGATAAGGAGGTACAGGGAGTATTTCTTGTAGGCATTCCAAAGTGAATGAAAACAACAGGAACGAAATGTACAGTCAACGGCTAAGTAAAAGCAGTTGCTGCCTCCTGGAAAATTAACCGACTTACTGATGATGACCACTGCGCTTGTCAGAAACAATAAGCACAAGACTAACACTGTGTGTGTTGCGTACATCTCTTTTCTTCGCTTTTCCTTGATCGACACCACCAATACGCCGAAGCAAACCAACATTACTGAGACAGGAGTGTAAGCACATGTTACGTCAGGCAGCATTGCGAAACTGGACAGTAATACTATCCGTGTGTTACTTATTGTCAAGCTTTGTTTATGCGCCGTTGCCATGACGACGATGTGTACTGTATGTCATTCGTTATTTTTCAAAGTGGTTTTTGACGTTTGCATTGTCTAATTCAATTGCTGTATAAAACAATGTAATGGAAAAATTAGGTCATGTTTTGCTCACCTACAATATTTAATCCGAATCGATCCAAACATTGCTAAACCCAGGATTAATTGAAGTATTGTTATTTTTGAAAATCTACACAGCTCTCTGCAGAAGCCTATGCCAGTATGACTAACTAGATAATATCTCGGTAAAAAATGATTAATCTTTTGTTAGTTCACATTTATAGATTTACAAAAATCAATACTAATTTACAAAATTAATGACAGGATTAAAAAAATTACATTTATTTGAAATTTTCTTTAATATAAAACTTGTTTTATAAAGTCCTTAGTTGTATTACCAACTATTACAATATTACCAACAAACGTTGTTTATTATTACAATATTACCCAATCAACCAGCACCACACATCCTTTCTTACAATATTGCGACTTCATAGTCTTTGTCGCCCATTGCTTAGCCCTTACCTTTTGATATTATAAAACTTTGCACATATTTAGAGGAACCGTTATCTACGCAGTAAAATCTCGTTCTTTTATTGCACAAACAAACAATTTTTCATTGATGTCACTTCTAAGATCACCCGCATCAATGAACACGCATTTAGTACCCGTCAAACCAGCAGTTGGATAGTGAAGGGGCTGTGATACCACTAACTCACTACTCTACATAGTACTACAATTACTTGTAGACAAAAAACACAAGAATTTAGAATTGGCTGGACCGTGCCTTGATCACCAGAGAAATGTTGGTATCATCCTGGTTCCTAAAATATTAGTCATTATCATACGAGGGAATAACCCTCGTATGTTGTCTGCTGGTCTATTTTCAAATCTAATTCTGATCATCTTTTACACCAACCGCAGGCATTCAATACCCATTAGAGATTACCAATGAGAACGTGCGACTACTGAGAGAGGGAAGGGAACGGCCTTAACGTAAGCTTTACTCCCGAGGACCAACGTTTAGAACCCAACCTTACAGGGAAGTTTCACACGATACTTCATCGGACGTTAGGTTCGTCAGGAGTTTACTAACGTAACAGGCTTGTAGTCGGTGTTAATATACATATATTAACAGAGAGAGAGAGAGAGAGAGAGAGAGAGAGATAAAGAGAAAGAGAGAGAGAGAGAGTAGAATCTAATATTCAAAAATCAAGGTAAAAAAACGAAAGCATTTATTTTACTATAATTATTTTTTAATTAACTTCAATTGTTTATGTTAGGTTTTGGTTAAACATCACATATTTTGAATTGCTGAGCCAGGACATTAATCTCTTAATCGGATCACCGTGTAATAATTTCCGCCTCGATGAATTCCAAAGCCTAATCTCTAACACAAGGGCTTTAAGGGTAGTCGATGTGAGATCCAAGTTGTATCCGTGATGAAGGGAGGATATTATTATTAAATTTAAAACACAATTTTGTGTCTGTTTTTTTTTATTTTCCCTAAAAATTAAATTAAATTTTATTACCATTATTGATAGGTAGAATTCACGTTTGACTTTGTGGACGGGGAGTGTACATGTTTTCAACATTCAATTAAAAAAAAAATAAATATAAAAAGGAATATTCTGTATATATATATATATATATATATATATATATATATATATATATATATATATGCATATATATATATATATATATATATATATATATATATGAATGTTTGTATGTGCGTATATATGTATGTATGAGGCTTATGTGTTACTAAACCCCTGATCCGATCGAAATGAAACTTTGGGAAAATGTCGAGTAAATTAGAGGAAAGGTTTCTGGTAACCTAACGCCGCCCGGTCCGCCCCTTAAAAAAAAATAACGTTTTCCAACATGTAATTTTTAAGTGCTAAAAAAGCATGAAATATGACTTTCTGTCTTATCTTAAGACATTTCATTGAATTATTTCTAAATTTTTGTTGCTAGGCAACACTCAACAATCTAAAATTATTTTCCAAAACGCTTTAAACAATATACTAAACAGACCTTTCGTTTAGGTTTATGTGGTGTGACGTTCTCCGGGTCAGGTGGCTAGAAATGATATCAACCCTTTCACTAGCTCTGAGCATGTATCAACTCTTTCTTTGTTCATGTAACAATGTGCAAATATTACAGAGCCAACATTTATTAAGGATGTCTATATTTTTCTGTTTCATTGGTTATAGCAAAATATACACTATCAAAAGCACAATTAAAAGTTATTATACTTCTTATAGGCAATTTATTATTCAATTACATTGAAGTATATAATTTTAATTGCTGTGTACTCTCATTAGAAAGAGAGTGTTTATTATATCGGATTTGATATTGGTTGTAAATAAAATATTTAAAAAATAATAATAATACTTATAAAAATTACAGAGATAATTAGAAATTTGAGATATTTTTATATTCATGAATAACCTGTAAAAACGTCAAATATGAAATAAAACTTTAGCCACTCGGCGGTTTGAAAAACTGAAAAGTAAATGTACAAGTCTATATTTTTGTTAGCAAAAGCAATAAAGGATCCATTTAAATATATTTTTACATTTATTAAAAAATATTCTGTGGTAGATCGAGAATATAGTTTACCCTTTAGGAAAGACATTATTTGGTATATCTCATTCAAGCATTACTTGGAAGCCTTAACATATAAAATAAAGCCATATTTATAGTAACAAACATATATATGCCAAGCACTGATAAAGCCGATATCGTCGTCGAAACTAGTCTCGTTGTTTTACTAATCTAGTGTGTTTGATTTAAAAACTAATGTGTATTAAGATTTAGAGTAAACGGTTTCAACTTTTACCGTTGTAAATCGACTCTTTGTATATCTTATGGTACTCCATAAAATAGTTTTACGAAAGGGAAAAGAATTAACAACGAATAATTACAACTTAAGCCTAATTAACCTCAGACGCGAAACAAAAGGTACTATAATACTATATTTCTATGATGTGCAATTTGTTATTCCTTGGTTTTTTTAAACTATACACCGAGAGAGGTATCTTACAACTACGTTTTCATTCTAACAATATTTTCAGAACGGACATATAAATAGATTATTTTAAATAAATAGTATAGTCCCCACTAATTGGATGTGTCTAGTACTATTGTGTTACTTTATGTTGAACAAAGTAAGGGAATTTCATTCTTCCAGTTTAGTAAAACTAATTATATTCTTAAAAAATGATTCCTTATGGGTTTTAAATTTACGGTTTTGTTTTCCAGTTCAAATTACTTTAGAGAGACATATTTCAATTTGGGTGCAAAATAATATGATTTAAATATTGAGAATGGAACTCTATCGTGGGTATAACCCTTGTGTTAACAGTAGTGTTTATTTCCGTAAGCTCAGCACACATATCTTTTTTAACAGCTATTTTTTTAGAGTTAAACATTAAACTCCTTCTAACAGGGGCTTTCTGTTTATAAGAGATTTCTAGGCGTTTTTTACTCGTACTTGCTTGTAAAATTTACTGTAATTTCTGTTTTTCTGTTAATTATTTTCCGTAAGTACATCCTATTTCATATGTTTATGCTACTTGTATATCTAAGTTGTTTTACATGATTATGTTACTATTTACAATTAAGATACTATACTTTTATTACTCACACACACACACACACACACATATATATATATATATATATATATATATATATATATATATATATATATATATAGGGTGTGTTTTTGAGTGTGTATCTACGTGTGTGTATGTATGTGTGAGGAGGGAGGGGTGTCAACCTGTGTGTGTGGGTGTGTGTGTGTGTGTGTATCTACTTGGGGGGATTTGAAAGCTAACCCTCAAAGGAACAAATAGTTCCCTGATGCTACTACAATTCTCGTTTATAATCTTTTAAACGCGCCACCACCGCATTCAGCGTAACGGAGAAAGCTTCCTATCTTGACAAAACCCCTACTTGACGTAACAGAGTCTTCGCTCTCTTTATTTCAAAGCATTCTTTTCTTTTGTTCGAGAGTACTAATATAGACAAATCTATGCTATCAAAAAATATTCCAGCTGGATACTTCGCACCTACATTTTATTACGTCTGGACAACTACGTAGTTAAAAACAGCAAAATACTTCCTGACAAAATCGCGATAATAGAGTGTATTTATAGAAATTAGGTTATGTCCCTATAGCGATAACTTATATCAGCTTAAAATACTGTTTAAGGTTTGGAATATTTAATGAAATAATTTCTTCATGAGTCAAGTAATTTCACAACAACAAAGAATTGATATTTTACCCATTAAAAATAATAACAAGTAAGGAAATATTTCGTGAGTCGTACTGCTTGTTTGACGGAGTACTTGCAGTGTTGTTGAAAGTAAATAGAATACGTCTTAGTAAATAAATCTAAAGTTACACATTGAAATAACGCAACGTTCTGATATTCCGTGTAAGACTTGATGGTTTCGGCTACATATTTGCATTAAATTACTTATTAAAGCAATAGATCTTCTATTCTGAATGCTAACTCGGTTTATGTATCTGGGTCGCATTGAATTACACATAGATATATGTTTCACTATAGTGGAAAACAATTCTCTTCTCTCAGGGTTCATATTTTCCAAACGTTCAAACCATTCTGTCTATAGCCTACACACACACACACACACACACACACACACACACACACACACGCACACATACACAAAACACACACGCATACACTCACATATATATATATATATATATATATACACTCATATATATATATATATATATATATATATATATGTATATGTGTGTGTGTGTGTGTGTGTGTGTGTGTCTTGGGGTTAATTTTGTCTATTAGGTTGAATAATGTATGGTTTTTTATTTTATTTGTATTTGGTTCTTTATGATATTATTTTTATGTTTATAAATTTGTAGTTGTTCCCAGATTGTCTTTTAGAGGCCTTTTTGTACTTTTTTTTATTAGGTGTACGTTTTCTAATGTGGGAATGTTTTTTTTTTTGATGGCGTGTGTAGCTAAAATTGAGTTATAAGTTTCAGGTTTGATGTATGCATTGAGGTGTTCTTGATATCTGTCTATTAATTTTGTTTTTGTTTGGCCTATGTATATTTTATTACAGTCTGGGCATTCGATTTTGTATATTCCGTTATTAAGTGTGGGACATATTTTTTCCGGTTGGTTTTGTTTTATTGATTATGTTTCCTGTGTTTTTGTAAGCTATGTAAATATTATTATTTTTTAGTGTTTTAGTTATTCTTTTTATGTTGTAGACTGTATATGTGAATGTGGCCCATTTTGTTGTTGTTTGTAGTTTCATGTTAGGTTGTTTTAATTTATTTAATACTTTAGTATTTAATAGTAGTAATAAACTCTAGTTTATCTATAGTATTATATTGTATCCATTTAAATTAGATTAGAATTTAAAATATTAAATTAATTAATAAAACAATAGGATCGATCATGATGATCTCTAATACGGAAACTCTGTACAAGGAGACTACATTTTGTTTAGAGTTTTTATACATCTGAAGGGTCGTCCCTAGGTACAGGTTAATCCCCGGGACCGGCCACTTTCTTAACTTTTCATAGGCGGTAAGAAATTGGATATCCTCGATAATAACATTGGATATCCTCGAAATTGGCTCCCTTTGTACGCAAGCATCGGCGTATAGGATATTGCCGAAAGCGGTTTCCTTTCGTACTCTTTCTTCGGAGTATTAGGCATCGTAGAAACTAAAATACGTAGATACTCTATCATCAACACATAGGAGATCCTAGAGACCTATCACATTCGTACTGCATTGTAGGGATATTAGAAGTCGCCGAGACTGAACTCCTTTTGAACCCCATCATCAGCGTATTGGAGGTCGTTAAGACCGGTATCCCTTTATACCTTATCAGACCTTTAATACCTTATCATAGAGATCCTCGATGCTGAATCCTTTTCGTACTGTTTCATCGCATGTTAGAGATTTTTTAAACCTATAATCGGTCCCTTTTACTCTCTATAAACGGCGAATCAGAGATAATCGAGAAAGGTCCATCTTTTTTCTTTTGAGATCCCAAAAGTTAGAGTAATTTTTTACTCCATTATCAGAGTTGGAGGTCGTTGATATCATTTTCCATTCTTACTCTATCATCTACTATAATCAATTGGGGATTTCCAGAATCGGTACCTATTCGTGGTCTATCATCAACGAACTGGACGATTTTTAATATTGGTCCCTTTTTAAATACTTTATAATCGGCGTTCTTAAAACAAACGCTAGAAACAAACATGATTTTCTTGTGGTCATTGAAAAATAAATGGTAATTAAATAATCTTTCGTTTAAACCCCCATGTTCGAAAACGACAAATTTTATAATATCCAAATCCAAAATATCTCAAAACTTTGTCTGAATGTATTGCAAGAGCCTCTCTATTGAATAGCCAAGAAAGTCCAATGTAAGTATTCAAAAAAAGGACAAGAAATGTAAACTGCTAAATACATAAACAGTATATACTATTAGTTGACAAAATTTGCAATGATGAAGTGAAATGATCGCTTTAAACTCATAAACTATTATTTTGAATGAATAAAAACCCTATCCTGGCTAAATGCTATTTCTAGATGTAAGCGGACAAAACTTCCTATTAACTAACTTTATTTATTCACTCATATATCCCAAAGTTAAAAGCAACACAGGGGGAAATAGGAGCAATAAATGTCCTGGGATTGCGACGTTGCAGTTTAATTAGATACTTAATTAAAACTTTCGTAAAGAAAGTTGACTACAAACGGTAGTCTTAAGTCAAAGATAATTAGTCATTAAAGGAGAAGTATTTGGAATTAAACGAGAAGACATTTTATATTTAGGGAATATATCCAGTGAAGTAGTTGAGTTAGTATATCAACAGTTAAATATATAAAAGTATAATAGAATATGGAATAAAGTCGACATAAATCAAGTTACCTTCATACTCCGTATGATATGGAAGCAATAGGTTGTATTAATAAAATAGTATAAAATTATACAGAAACATCAGCGTATATTACGTGATATTGTATATTCTTTCAGTAATATGGACTTCGAGGCTTAGTGTTGCAGCTAAAACTTAGCTCTGTCCTTGTTTATAACCGAAATAAACATAATCTCCGACCGGGTGACCTGACTCTTTCTACACATATCTAAATTATCGTTACAAAATAGAAATATCGAGGTTTTTGCAATTTTATACGGTTTTTACAGATTAAACATGACGTAACGTAATGCTAGTATTAAATTATATATAATTTATAATTTTCTACACCATTTGCTTTGAATATTAGGCATATTTGCATTTACTAGGCATATTATAAACTCAAGGCATAGTAAAACAATATGTAGATAGTCCTTAGCCCATTACAGGCCACGGCGTAGGTAAGAAATGCCCTTCTTTGTGGATTGTTATATGGCCACTCCAAGATATATACAAAGTTAAATGAATCTTATAATAATAATTGTAGAGAAATAAGAAAAATCAATAGTAGTAACACATATTGAGATATGAATGCAGAAAATAAAGAAAATAATTATATAAAAAAAGTTTGTATTAAAAATGTAAGATATGGTCATTGAGATGATAATAGTTATTTCGGTAAGAGTTATATATATGTATATATACATATACCTCAAGAATAATATATATATATATATATACATATACCTCAAGAATAATATATATATACATAAAACTCAAGAATAATATATATATATATATATACATATACCTCAAGAATAATATATATATATATATACATATACCTCAAGAATAATATATATATGTATATATACATATACCTCAAGAATAATATATATATATATATATATATACATATACCTCAAGAATAATATATATATATATATATATATATACATATACCTCAAGAATAATATATATATGTATATATACATATACCTCAAGAATAATATATATATATATATATATATATATATACATATACCTCAAGAATAATATATATATACATATAACTCAAGAATAATATA
>JBAIZL010000010.1:35183049-35558991 GCA_036971475.1 Prosapia bicincta | reverse complement strand
TTTGTCTATTAAATAATTTTCATATCCATTTTTGTGAGCTAAATATTTGTGTTTAGTTCCTGTGTAGTTAGTTATAAGGACATAGGCATTTTATTTAGTCTGTGTAGTAAATGTTTAAATGCTGCGTGTTTATGTTGTATTGGGTGGTTCGATGATTTGTGTATCAGTGTGTCTGTCATTGTTGGCTTGCAGTATATGTTGAATTCATGTTTATTTTGATTTTTTGTTATGGCGATGTCTAAGAAATTCAATGTTTTGTCGTTTTCAAACTCTGCAGTGAACTGGATATTTTTGTGTATTTTGTTTATATATGTTTGGAGTTGTTGGCATTGTCTTATGTTTCCTCGGTATAGTATTATAATGTCATCTACATATCTGTGCCAGTATATTATCTTATCTGCGTGTTTGTTGTTATTTATGATTTTATTCTGTTCTATGTGTTGTAGGAATACTTCTGCAAGAATGCTTGAAATCGGTGAACCGATTGGTAGGCCTTGTTTCTGTGTATAATATTTGTTGTTGTGAGTGAAGTAGTTCTGTTGTGTAATGGTGTTCAAAATGTAATAGCAAAAGTGTAATAAGATTTATAATACTATTATTTATATTACTTATAAAATTAGCAATGTTGGTATTCAACACAAATCATTCAATTATTTTAACCACTGAGTTAAAATTCATTTGGTTATGCTGGGTCACTTGGAATATAAATAATTTAATCTACAATGGGTTAAATGTAACTTTTTTTTAGTTTTACTTGTTAGATGGATGTAGTAATTAATAATGGACATTTACAATTGATAATTTATTTACTCAAATGCTTTTTGATAATAATGTGGCCATTGTCAGTGAATTATAACTACTACAAATTTGAAATTACAATTATTTAGTATGCATTGTAAATTATAGTTCATTAAATATTTTTGTATCTATTAGAAAAATAAGTTAATTTCACTTTCATTATATTTAACAGTTTCCTTAGGGTTTACATTTATCTCAGCTCCAATATGATACTAAACCTATATTTTTGTTCATTAAAAAAAAAAAAATTATTAACAATATGTATAAATTATATGTGCTAGGTAAAATTATATTACATCTGGTATGTGATATTTTTGTATGTGCAAATATGACCCAGAATCTTAAAATCTATTTCGGTTGTTAGACTATTGAAGCTATTTGTTTGGATGTTTTCCAAGTCTAATACAAATCAAATTTTGTGGTGGATCTATTAAAAGAATTTTTGTTTTATTAGAAGTTTAAAGTATCTTGAAGTCATATTTCAATTGTATTTGGCTCCATCAGCATATAATTTACTAAAATGTATTATTAAAAAATTTTTATAATTTTTAGTAATAATTCTAATAAGAATATTTGAAATTGGTTGGGTATGGTAAGAATGACAGACTCACATGCTTATTAATCCTAAAAGCATTTTCGTAATATACACAGGAAAGAAAAAATCTTGATATTTATGTGTGTGTGCTTGTGCACATGTTCTGAGAAGTATCACTTGAATTTGCAACCTGAGAAGTTGCAGATGTAAACAGAACATATTCTCTTTCATGTTAAGCTCTCACATTCAAGCTATTTGAGTTCATTGCTACTACACATGAACAAAGATGTTGTGAGTTGATGAAAGTCCATATGCGTTATTTTCATAAATATACTAAAGTTACTGTATTGGATAAAAATGTTTTGTCCTTAATGATTGAACCCTTATGGCGCAATAACAGTAACCACCACACCACTCTAAGCCTATATCAGAAAATATTGTGTTTATTAATTTGGTATATAATGTAAAAGCTAATGTACATTGAATTTTTCATAAATAATTTGTTGCAGCCACAGTTAAAACGTAAAGTAATCACAACTCAACAACGTTCACAAAGCCAATCTCAAAGTGAAAAATTAATCAAGACAAAGTGTGTTGAAGAAGAACAATACATTGAGAGGTTAAGGTAATAACTTTATCTTTTATTTTTAGACACAAAATTTCAAATTATATGTATATAACGTTTTCCCACTATAGTATGAATATATATATATATATATATATATATATATATATATATATATATATAGATTTTTTGGACTAGGAGACTGACAGACATACCTTGGTAAGAGTCCACACTGTAGTCTTGAAATAGAAACACATAAAAGCACTTAAACAATGATATATTTCAACCACACAGTGGTCTTTGTCAATCGAAGAGAAAACACAAAAAGAAATATGAGAGAATGAAATAAAATAAATATAAGTTGTAAACACAGATTGTGTAGAGAAGAAATCAGACGACACAGATGCACAGATTAAAGTTATATATATATATATATATATATATATATATATATATATATATTGTTTCCATGAGTATATGAGTGATTATAGTTTATATAAGTCTGTCAGGGGAAAAGAGATAAGGCTATTAGGAGAAACAAAAAAAAAAAAAAAAAAAAAAAAAAAAAATGAATGGATTTATCTGATGTTGAGGTTAGGGGATTCTCTGGACTTGGTATACCACTGGTATGATAGTTCCCACCTTCTCAGTTCTGAGGGATTGCAATCAGGGGGGAGTGATTTAATTATTTTTGTGGTATAGCAGTCATCAAAAGTTGTGATGTTGTGACTCGCAGCATGTTGAGCTGTTGGTCTATCCATATTCATAATTTTAACATCATGTCTGTGGCCATTCATTCTGATATTCAGACCATCCGTGGTCAGGCCTATGTACTGTGCTGAGCAAAGTTTACATTGTAGCTGGTATATGACATTTTTCGATGTACAATTATGATGACCCTGTATTTTACCTGCCGACAAACCACCTCTTGTTTGTGACAAACCTAGCCTAAGTTCTCTCTTCAAGATACCATTACCCTGTGGTACATAAGTTATTCCTTTTATGTTGTATCCTGTGTATGTGAATGTAGCCCATTTTGTTGTTTGTGGTTCGATTTTAGGTTGTTTTAATTTATTTAATATTTTAAATTCTAATTTATCTATAGTTTTTTTTTATTGTATCCATTTTTTTGGGCTATTTGATATATTACAAAAGAGAAACAAATAATATATCAAATAGCCCAAAAAAATGGATACAATAAAAAAAACTATAGATAAATTAGAATTTAAAATATTAAATAAATTAAAACAACCTAAAATCGAACCACAAACAACAAAATGGGCTACATTCACATACACAGGATACAACATAAAAGGAATAACTAAAACACTAAAAAATAATAATATTTTCATAGCTTACAAAAACACAGGAAACATAATCAACAAAATAAACCAACCACAAGAAATATGTCCCACACTTAATAACGGAATATACAAAATCGAATGCCCAGACTGTAATAAAATATACATAGGCCAAACAAAAAAGAATTTAAAAGACAGATATCAAGAACACCTCAATGCACACATCAAACCTGAAATTTATAACTCAAACTTAGCCACACACGCAATCAAAAACAAACACACATTCCCCACATTAAAAAACGTACACCTAGTAAAAAAGGTCCAAAAAGGCCTCAAAATGACAATCTGGGAACAACTAGAAATTTATAAAAATAAAAATAACATCATTAACGAACAAATACAAATAAAATCAAAAACCGATAAATTATTCAATCTATTAGACAATATTAACCCCATAACGAACGGTAAAAACTCGCAAAGTGCAGTGAATCTAAAAATAGAAGTTAACAGTACACCAAGGTCAACGGCAAATTCTATGCAGCTCGCAGTCCAAAACTTGTTCAGTATGCCCGAGGATGGAGACACTAACCAGTCTTTGAAAGTGATATATATATATATATATATATATATATATATATATATATATATATATATATATATATATATATATATATATATAGATTTTTTGGACTAGGAGACTGACAGACATACCTTGGTAAGAGTCCACACTGTAGTCTTGAAATAGAAACACTAATGTTTGGATAAAGTATGTGAAAAATAGATCGAACCATTCCGTGGAATATTTCTATGCTTTGAACGCATTGACAATTTTAGAGTGGATTTCTAGAGAATATTTTTGAGACAATAGAGCGGCCGCAACACAATAAAGAACCGCACCTATCGCCAATTTTAGACTATATTGCTAGAGTTTATATCCCACACAATAGAATGGTTTTTCCCTTTACCTGGAAGGAATTGATTTGAATTGTTCACTACCTCCTCAGCCTGAGAACAAATGTAGCGACAACCCTGGGTCTGTAGACACGTGCGTTGGTTAGAACCGTTACGCTGACCGCATAACTTAATCCTTATAAAAACCTAATTTTGGGGTAAAAATATTACAGTACTGTAACACTTAGCGAAGTTGAAACTATTTTTTTGTTAATACAATTTCTAAGTAAAGTTTGCCATGCGCTTAGGAAGGATTTTATTTTGGAAACCTTTGTTAAAAGGGGGAGGTGTGTCACATTGCCGCACCCAAATAAACACAAGTTCTAAGTTTGTATACAGTAGGCACTCTCTAATTCATCACGTTCTAAGGGGAAGATTGCCCTATTCGAAGAGGGGGTATGTTGGAGGCACGGTTTTAGCGTCGTTTTCACTACCTTGCGGCTCACGGTACTTTTGTAAATTTTAAACAATTTCTCACGATTTTTTCTTCAGTATAGACCTATGTGTTTGTAGTAAAACCGTTATTATTACCTTAACCGGAGGGTCTCAGATTATAAGTAGATGAGTTTGTTTACTTCAATCTAATTATTCCCATTTGTTTTTACATGCTTCAGAACAGACTTATTGAATATAACAGACTAAACCGTAAAAGGGAAAAGTGAATAATGTCACATTTTCTGTAGGTATTTATGACTAAAAACTTAAGCCATAGAAATACTGTAGTAGAATGCTCCCACTATTACGGCAATTCTAAAACGTGAAGATTTATTGAGCGTTTACTGTATACGTAGTTATTAATCTTATTATGTAGTTTATTTATTTTTTTTGTTGTTTAATGTGCTTTACACTGCATCCTTGAAACTTGATATTTTTACATTAAATACTCGTATAAGTATTTGCTGACCATGGCATGCAACTTGCAACTAACTGTTTTGAAGATTAATTATGCCCAAACTGCTAATCACATAAACATGGTCCATTTACAAGTTCTGTCAAGTTACATTCTCTCTTTGGATATAGCATAATTGTAAATATTGTAGAAATATAGTCGCAACCACTTAGTATGGTCATGCTTAATGTTTTCATTCGGTTATTATCATTTCACTTAAAGACAGACTCGGAATCATATAAATACATTGTAACGAAGTCGCTTATTGTTCCATTTAATTATGGTGACTGACATCCTGTTATCAAAAATATTGATATGATTCATTATCCATATGTCATTCATATCAGGTTTGACTTTACTAAAACACTCATAAAATGTATTTAGTAGTTGTTTGTCCATCTAGACATTTGTTCACATGACTACTGCACTGCTTATTTCTTTATTTACATATATGTTTATGATTTCAGTGTGATATTACATAATTTAATTTTGGAAGATCTTTTTTTCGTCTGTTTTGTGAGGTTTGGTGTCACTTGACGTTTCAAGTGTAGAAAGATGTCTGAATCTTAAAATGGTGTGGTTTGCCTTATTTACATATTAGGCCTAAACGGGATAAAAATGGTTGTCTGATTTATGAACTCGATAAATAACTCCTCAGTTGTTCTCCAAGTGTATTCTGTGAGGTATGTATCTATATTAGGAGAAGATATTTTACCGATTCTTCGCCTTATGTCCCTTTTTATTTTAGCCCAGTTTGATTCAATTCCCTTAGTGTGTATGCTACGATCATTAGGATTCAAGAAGTTACTTAGGTTTAATGATTCACATTAAAATGCTCAAATCCAGCCAAAAGTAATACTCGTGCATTATATGCTTTCCAACTATCAGTAATTATTGTTGTACCGGGCTCAACATATTCAGTAATCAAGTTTTTTAATGTGTGTGCATCTCTTTTTGCAACTACTTTGAGAAAACCTTTTTTTTGTTTCTTTCAATACCGCCTACAAATAACTCATCTTGTTTTTGTTACTCGCCCTCTGTTATATTTTCGACGTCCAAAAGCACTTTCATCAATTTCAACGACGCTGTTGACCCCACCCAACTTAGTACTCGTTTCAATCAACCAAACCGTTAGTAAATCCCAAAAATCGTTCACAAGCCGTCTTTTAATTTAACCCCGTTTCTCTAACTATGGTATTTTTTGAGTACTTTAGAAGCCAACCCACTAAAACTAATACAATTTTAGACATTGAAATTGTATAGCTTGCAAAAATGGTTCCATTTCGAATCGAATCTTTCCTCCGGCAGATTCTAAGTACCTAGAAGCATCTGGATGAGGGCTAACGCTTCATTACACAAAGGTTGACAGTAGTGTTTTATTACCTGTGAAAGGGTCGTACAGTTTTATTGTTTTCTGTAGAACCTTACTTGCCCCCATTCAGATACCGTTTACCCATATATATATATATATATATATATATATATATATATATATATATATATATATATATATATGGACATGTTATTCTAAAAATCGGTATATTGAGTAAATCTTAAGAGTATATCTTAAGAGTAAATCTTAAGGGTAAAAAGTAGATTGACAGACCCCTAATAGTAAAAGACAAGTATTCTTCTGTGATTATCATACATTTCGAACTGTTACCACCACACAGTCGGTAAATTCTTGGTTATACATCAGAGGTATAGTCACCGGCACACAAGAAGAGCCCTGGCCCAAGGCAGGTCAAAACTATAAGGCCATTCCCAAAAACATTTTCTAACACAAAACTTCACATTTACAGAAAATTAAAATGCAGAAACGGGATCATATATAATTTATTTTGTGCACCCTTTCTTATTAAAATTAGTACTTTTACCTGTCTGTTATTACTTATATTACTTACTAAAATATAACCTCTAAAAAACTAGCGTACCGTTAGGTAATTTTTGTAGGTCAGAAATATATCGACAACACATGCGCACAACTGAAAACCGAGCGTGGCTCATTTCTACAACAGGGATCTTCTCTTGCGCCGGTGACAATACTTAGTAACTGCTACCTAACCTAAGGTGACCATCCGTCCCGCCTTTGGCGGGACAGTTCCGCTTTTTAGGTTAGTGTCCCGCTGTCCCCAGATTTACTCGAAACTATTATGTCCCGCTTTGGCAGGATAAAGATAAACAAATAAACGTCCCGCTTTAAATATTATTTAATATTATATCAGTAGATGTCAAAACCACAGTTTCTCCCCAAACAGGTGGTTTTGATGAAAAATACGTTACTTTTCCGTTAAAAACGGTTAGGTGGGGTATGAGGGGTTGGTTTCAGCGATTATTGGAGGGTGACGTGAATGGTAGGAGGTATGGAATGTGCGCGGTTGTGCGCGGTTGTGCGTAGGTGTAGGTGGCAGGTGTTTTTTTTAGAAATACGTTAATTTTCCGTTAAAGACCGTTAGGTGAGGTAGTATGGGTTGGTTGGTGATATGCGTGTTCGCTGTTGTGTGATGTAATTAGAAGCATGTTCGGACATGTTGGGGGGTAATGTAAAAACCGTTGTTTACCTAGAGAATGTGTGTATTATATTCTGTACCCAGTTCGTTGCTGACCTATATTTTTACTATAACGTCGCGTGTGTACGGTTGAAATCCGTTACGAGGTGATGGGATTATTTTCGCTATAAATGTGTCAGTCGGAAAGACTGAACGGTGACTTCTCTGTTTGTTCTCCAGATCTTTACTGGTTAAAAAATGTAAAAGCATGTTAATTTATTGATATAGGTTCCTCGCTCGTGAGCTAATGTGTTTACACATCGTTGTGCTAGCGCTTGTTTGTTGTAACAGGTATTTGGCCTGAATAAATTGTTTTTAAAAACCTACCTCTAGAGAATGACGTCATTTTGACATGTGTTTTTGTAAAGGAACGTGTGTATTATATCTCGTACCCAGTTCGTTGCTGAGTGTGACGTAATTAGAAGCATGTTCGGACATGTTGGGGGTAATGTAAAAACCGTTGTTTACCTAGAGAATGTGTGTATTATATTCTGTACCCAGTTCGTTGCTGACCTATATTTTTACTATAACGTCGCGTGTGTGTACGGTTGAAGTATTTTTTTAAAACCGTTGAAATCCGTTACGAGGTGATGGGATTATTTTCGCTATAAATGTGTCAGTCGCAAAGACTGAACGGTGACTTCTCTGTTTGTTCTCCAGATCTTTACTGGTTAAAAAATGTAAAAGCATGTTAATTTATTAATATAGGTTCCTCGCTCGTGAGCTAATGTGTTAACATATCGTTGTGCTAGCGCTTGTTTGTTGTAACAGGTATTTGGCCTGAATAAATTGTTTTTAAAAACCTACCTCTGTTTCGAGTTATAAACATGTTCGGACCATTGAAAAGTGTTTTTAAGACTTTACCTGCGCGCTTGTACGTGCGAGTGCTCACGATTGTGTGACGTAATTAAAAACATGTTCGGACATCTTGTGGGCAATGTAAAACGTCATTGGGAACTTGTATAGATGATGACGACGACATACTTGTGTTATAGTTGTGGGATAAGTAGTTGGTTAGTAGGTCAAGGTCATAGGAAGATGTTTTTAAAAAGAGTCGCAAGCAGAAGTGCTTGCGACATTAATATTAATTTTTTTATTTATTTATTTATTATTTTTTTAATTTTTTTTTTCTTTACACAAATACAATAGCATCTTATAATTACATCGCTATATTATAACAAAAATACAATTTTTTTTGTAGACTAATACAGCTACTGATGTAAAGTCAGTTCGGTGGACCCACATCCGGACGGTCCGTTGGAGACTATGTGAAATTTGCCGGCACCCACCTCATCCAAATCCATGTTCGCCAACAGCGTGATGAAGCGTCTAGGTAGGAATATCTGGAATTTCGGGTCTTCTCCTTCCTTGTATGGGAAACCTACGAGCGCAGCAACAACTGCTTCCCCGTAGGTAGTGTCGACTTTTCTGAGGTAGTGCACCGAATACTTTTTACCTTCCTTCAGTTCTGAACATTTCTTTATGGGCAACCCGCCAGCTTTAGACTTTGAGTTGAACTGTTGAATTATTGACTGTAAAGTTGCTTCGCGGTTCATAGTTACGGAGGAGAAGTAACTGTATCGTGTAGCTCTGCCTGAGGTCTATAAGGAAATGATGTCTAACCACCGCTCTCTTTGGTTTATATAATGCGTTTCCCCCTCCCTTATTATTGTAGTCATAGTCTTAAGACTGTCGCGACTTTCATCGCACGTAGAAGCGCGCAATTCGTTTCTTTGTGTTGCGGGTCTATAACGCTTTTACAAACGTTCTGGATTCCTCTCAGGAAGGTCCATTCTCTTGAGGAACCGATATCGATAACTTCAGCAGAAGTGAAACCACGAATCCATTTCGCCTTTTCGTCACCCGTTGTAAATATCAGATCGAACTGTTTCACGTAGTGTAACATGACGTTACGAAGCTCTACGTAATCGGTGAACCTTTCCTCCCACGATATGTGATGATAATTCTTACTCAACCAATTGTTGGTTTTCTTGTATTTATTGCTCAAGGTAGAGTATTCGAAAGGCGGTTTAAACAGGAACGTGTAGGTAGCGTTTGTTTGTAGGTCCAATAATACGAGTTCCTTCACTATAAACGCGTTACACTCTCCTTTAAAACATTGCATCTCTAACACGCAAGCAGATCGTTCCATTATTTCCTTTTCCTTGTCCTCTATTCTCCAAAACGTCCGGACGCAGACTGCAAATAGGTCTCGATCCTTTTCGCCTTTTATACCTCTTCCTGCTTAGGAAGAATGCTCGTAGCGTTCTCATCTTCCCCCGACATTATCGGTTCAACGTTCTTGATATCTTCCTCCTCGTCTTCGACGCTCGTTTCTTGATCCAGCATAAGCAACAGCTGTCTATTGAGTTCAACCTCTTGTGGCAACCGGTTGTATATGCTATAATCAATGTACCCGTACTCTGGTGGCTCACCAATCCCACCTTTTAAACAAGCCTCTACATAGTCTCTAATACTTTCCTCAGACAACTTCAACTGTTCCAAGTACCTTTCAACGGCAGGAACCACACCATTTAGTACGTAAAATTCTCTAGGCGTCAACATAACCTTTTGCCCGTTCCGATGATAATCTTTAATACGAACGTAGTGTTTACCGTATATCTTTACGGTGTCAACTTCGATATCTGTTCCGGGTAATATCAAACGTGTCTTCTTTCCGCTTTCTCGACAGGCTAGGAAGGTTTCAAAAACGTTCAAGTAGCCGACAAAGGTCTTGAACGAATCCGCTGTAAATAATATGTATCTTTTGGAGTGGTTGATGAGCACTCCTGGCGAAAGAGACAGAGACTCAAAAACCCCTACTGTCACGTTCTTTCCCATGCACGCAGTTAGTGGGTACACAGCACGGAGATAGGCACCGATAAACATATCGCTTATGTCGTCTTCAAGATCGTCTTCCCTGTTCCTTTTCATTTCCGTTAGACGTATTGCGTTGTTATAAAGCGAGGTTAGAGCGTTGTCAACGTCTTTAAACTCTGGTATTAAAACACGAGTTTCTTTTGAATTTTCATTAGAAACCGTATCATCCACGTTTTCGTCCAACACCACCCGCTAAAGGTGCGTCCGTCTCACTACATGTGTTCATTATGTGCGTTCAAGGTCCTTTCTAACTATGAATGTCTGGAAAGTGATCTTGACTGGCCGAGATCAAAGTTTTAAATGAAAACAACTCCATCCGACTTTCTTATATACATCGCCACCCCCTCCCACTGATCAAAACAAAACACCTCTACGACACTCTCTTTACACTCCCTGTGAGAGGCGTATAAGTTACTATCGTATCGTGTAAAATCAAACAGTAAGCAGCCGTTTTGTCAGGAATATTTTCTGCTGTCTCAAATTCTAACCTGATATCAACTGTTGAGCTCTTCACAGATTCGTTCTGTTTCGAACAATCAATAACCACTATTGGTGAATATTCCTCATACGAATCCGGATAAAACAGAGGCACGTTCTTACGCCCGTAATACGATGATTGAAACTTAGCGTACTCTCGTACAGCATTGAATAACGTTTTTTTCAAAAAATCGGCGCTAACGTTGTCGTACGGGAAAAACTGCGAGTTTAGGAACAGTTTTACGTTTTTAAGATTGCAATGATCGAAATTAGTTGAATATCTTGTAATGACGTGCTTCCTGTTAGTCTGAAATGCAAAAATTACAAATCTTGGTTTCTCCATTTGGTTCGACGTTTTTATCGTCCATGAATGTCTCTGAGTTTGCGGCAGTACGGGGTATTCGTGCAACTCCCAACTCCGAAATGGTACCACGATCTCGTGGTCATCGTTTAGCTCTCTCAAAAGCCTGACCTTGTGTTCATCAGACAATCTCACGTGCGGCACCCGCCATACTATCTTTTCCAAAACGCATTTCCAATCCAATGTGGCATCGGTTGCACCGGTAGCTCCTATTATGCAATCGTTGTCTGAAGAAGATCTTATTAGAACCAACTCTTGACGGACGTTCATTATTATTCTACGGTAATCCTCTGCTAACCCCAACAACAATTGAAGCGGAATACAAAAGTCAAAATTCCCTGTTGAGTTTGGTTTTTCATTAACATCGGTAGGAAACAACCAACCGGACATTCTTATAATGTTGCGATCTGGAGCCGAAAGAGATACTAGGCCTTTTAGAGTGCTGGTTATTCCCACGCGTTTCACGGAATCAACCGTAACACCGGAAATTTCATATCTAATCTCCTCGAACAGATACGACATCGCGTTATTCACAAACGGGACTTCCGTTCCCAAAGTCCCATCTTTTTCGTCACTTTTCCTTCGATGTACAGGTAGCTCTCCGACGGCAGAGTGTACGCATCTTGCGATTGAATAGGAATACGGATTTCGTCGTTATTTCCTAATCTGGATGAAGCGTAAGGGTTGTGGCTGTGATACTCCTTCTCCCAAATCGTTTCGTCGAACACCGGACCGTGGCCTATGTCTAATATATCCATCGTTAAGAACTGTGAAACCTATTCTTTCTAGAAACGTCTTGTTCTCACTTGTTATCCTTTCTATCTGTTCACAAGAACTGAATTTCGTTCCACCAAGAGTATCGTTAATAAAGTCTAACCCCATACTCATACGCGTTTTATATGCAACCTGATGCTTATAGTTTCTCCTCTAAAATCAACTGGATCCCCGTTTTGATCAAGCACTCTCACTACGACTTCTGAAATCAAACTGAATTTTATGGGCAAGTAAACCAGATTTTGTGGTACTTCTATTATTTTATATCCCGGCGGAACCGATGAAAAAAACGAATGTATAATATGTTCCCTCTTTCCGTTTTTGTAAGAACCGTCTATGATGTTACAGGAAATTTCGATGTTGTTTACCTTTATAATATTGACCTCTTCATCGCCTAAATGAGGTTTCTTTTCTTCGTTCGGTGCGAGGTTTCTTTTAAACCCCAACAGCGATCCTATAGAATGTGGTTGATCGAAATGTATGTTGAATTTAGTAACTATTTCGCATCGAAGGAGGCTGTTATTTGCCGTAAGCGAAAAGTTGCTGTAACCTATGGACCTCTGTAACACTCTGTTCACTTCGTCAATTTCGTAAGACCCTGTAGGCAATTCTATCTCGTATATTTTATTGTTTTTTACGTCACCCGCTTTGCTGTAGTGTAATTTGTTGTTAATGCCTTTGGTGACGTTTGGTATGGAATTGTATGTAGTGAATTCTAATAGAGCCGCTTCCCACTGGCTTTCTTCGTGCAGCCTTAAAGGTGGAAACAGCACGCTCCTCAGTATAGACTCGTCCCCAGTAAGGGATACCGTGTACGAAGACATCTTAAATGACACTGACTTTATTTGCCAGGAATTCTAAACATAAATGGCCGCAAATTAACGAGTCTTCCGGTTGTCTTCTTTCATAATTGTATAGAATTGTTTTTGCCGATCGTAAATACTGATTCAATTCCGATGGTGGTGGCAAGTTGCCGAAACTATCGAAGTAAAACACTGTGCTTCCTAATTTTTTGTAACAGACCCAATGCGTTCCCGACCCGACGGTGCTGTCCAAGTTCACTATAGCTGATTCGTTTACACGAGGTTTTGACGGAAGATTGTCTCTCATAAAGACGCCTCTGAAATTCGGTATAGAAAGGCAGTATGCGTAACGTTCGAGCTCTTCATTCGTCAATGCCTTGTTCGGTAATACGAGTTTTCTACTACTATTTAATACACATTTCTGTACGGTCGCAGGTACAACCCCCTCCCGTTTTTTGAACCATTGTTCCTACGTCTTCTCCTGTACTTACTGTCTGTCCTCTTTCGACCAACTCTTCTGACAGGCACCCTTTTACGTCTTTTTCTTATTCTCCTTTTCATCCGTCCACCTCCGATTGCACTTTTTGCCTTCATCGCTCCGGCCACCGCTAAAGCAGCCGCTCTTTCACCAATACTAGCGTCACTAGACTTAGCCCTTTGCCAAGCTTTTTCTGCTAAAACCCTGTCTGCTACAGAACGTGATGCTGAATCAGAATATCGGGAATAAACTATGTCGTGGACCTTACAGGCTTCGTCTAACTTATTTATACCCCGATCTCCTCGTGCCAAACGTTTTTTCAACTTTGTACCTGGTCCGCAATATCTATACCCACCCGGTATGTGTAATTCCACCGGTAAAGCGTCGATAGCCCTGTTGACTACGGCACTAACTGGAATAATACCGACTGCTTTTTTCGCAAGTCTTACAAGTGATGATGATAAACCACTTCCTTCTCTTACAAACTTCTTTCCGTTACTAAATGTTTTACCGTTTAACATATTAAATATATATGTATCTATTATTTATCTACACGGTTACTTCATATAGAATGTCCATTTGTTGTAGAAACTTGTTACTTTATAATAACGAACCACTTCATACCAAGTTTTTTTAAAATAAAGAAATACCTCTATCACATCCAAATGCTTGTAATAATTATTTCTTGTTTTATTTTGTTTATTATTTTTTTATATTTTTTTTGTAGCATATATTTAATAATTGTTATTCTTTTTACAACAATAATTACTAACACATGTATCACATTAACTTTTTATTGAACAAAAAAATAATATTTACATTGTATTACACTTAACTAAATAGTAAATGGAAGTAACAGCTCTTCTCCGATCAATTCCCCTCCTCCGCAATACCGTCAACGGCTGGTTTTTCCGCTTCTGGAGGATAAGATATTGGTGACGTTCCACGAGCGTCGGTAGTATCCTTTCCATAGTTCGAGGCGCCGACTGTACCTCTCATGCTGAATCCTTGATCCAATAGCTTATTCATCTCGGTTGAGAAAACGTTAACAGCATCTTTTTGTTCGATGCGTAGCGGATAATACTCTATATATCTAGCGGTCAAAGCCATCTTGTAAGTTTATGACGGATGTTTCCTCTTCAAGAAGTAAATTTGAAATATGTATTATTTTTAGTTTCGCTCTCTATATAACAATATATTACATTAGCCTTGTACAATAAAGGCGTTGCTTATCCCTGTTTCCTCTTCTTTGCGGGATGTATTGGTATTGGGTATGAGTAAACCGTCATCCTACGCATAGCATGACATCGTGCTCCAAAATCCTCACCCTTTACTAATTTTAAATAACCGCACCTCGGAAACCATCCACCATGTTCGATCCATGGAAATTCATGTGCTTCCCAATCCTTTAAACCACCACCACAGTAAAAGCATATAACGCCATCAGGTGGAGAGTGAAAGAAAAAACCGGCTTCTGCAAATTGCCAAGCATAAGGGCGGGAGTATACAAATCTGGTGTTGTTGAACGATTCCAGCCTACTTCCAGGTGTACTGTATTTCGGGTATGCAACCATATCTCCTATATTATAAACTGAAATATTTTCTTGAATATATACTATCTATTTGCAGACTAGGTGCAACTCTCCACTTCCTTCGTGCGTGTGTACTCTGCATCTTGTGTTATCGTATCTATTTATATTATCCGTTGTATCCCCTCCACTGCTCAATTTTCGATTTTCTCCTTCAGAAAAGTCGTTCTTATATGTTTTCCCAGGTTGTGCTATAGCTTTCGGTTGTCTGACTGAATCCTGCTTCTGTCTCTTGTTTGCGACTGGTTCCTCTTTTGGAATAAACTTTAACTTTGTACCACCAAAGATGTCCGTTGTATCCCCTCCACTGCTCAATTTTCGATTTTCTCCTTCAGAAAAGTCGTTCTTATATGTTTTCCCAGGTTCTGCTATAACTTTCGGTTGTCTGACTGAATCCTGCTTCTGTCTCTTGTTTGCGACTGGTTCCTCTTTTGGAATAAACTTTAACTTTGTACCACCAAAGATGTACTTCCAGTTTAAATAGGTACGTCCATCTACACCCGGTAAAGCTACTCTTCTCCCGTCTCCAGTATGCATGTAATGGAAGAGTGAAGACGCGAACCTTTCTAGAGTTTCTATGTTTACGGCATCCAACTGTTCTATAGGGTTACCAACTCCGCTCAAACGTTTGTTGTAGAACTCGAAACCATCTTTCGATAATAACGGTGTCACAGACCTGACGTATTCCAATGTAGCAGCATCGTTTGATGACACAGGCCTACCAACATTTTCGATAATTTTGTTTTGCATATCGTAATTTCCGTTTCTAGTGAGTTTAAATTCTACGCCTGAAGGTCCTTTGGGACCCCGTTCACCTGGCTGAGCTCTAACAGCGATTTTACTCTTGGAGATTTGATGACGACCAAACTTGTCCACGCTCATCTTTATAAATGAAGTTAAGCAATAACGTTTCTTCGTTTTAATTCTTCTGTCAACGACACTACCTCGTTCTCTAGCCCCGTGTGTCCTGCAGACATAGAGTCATATAACAAACGCAGACGATTCACTAACTCGTTTGAATTATTGTAATAAACAACGTTGGTATGCTGAGTGTCTTTTAAATTCACACCAGCTCCTGATTTGCTCTTGTCTTCTCTCGGAGGAAATAGATGTGCTATAATTCTTTTATATTTCTTTGACCTGTTCCTGTACACAGGTGCGTTAGAACTGTATCCCTTTCTATGAGCGTTGGTCAGTTGGCAAATGCGTTTAAAATTTTTGAGATCTCTTTTTGTATATTTCTCTGGAATATAATTGAAGATTAGCTCGAACAGACCGCGCGTACCTCGAAAAGTTTTATTCTTTACCAGTATGTTATCTTTGTTGGTGATCTCCAATTTCGCGTCACCTATATCCAATGTCCCGTCTTTAGCCAACCGAGCGCCGAACGTATGGTATTGTTTCTTCCTGCTTGTATCAGACATTGAATCTAACATCTTTAATAAATACTTTTTACCCATAGGACCTTTACTCGATATATTGTCGCTCAATATACTGACGTCTTTAGTTGACTCGTGAACAGACGTTCTTCCATCATCTTCATCCGTTACATAGTCTGCTGATGTGTCCGTCAACTCAGCGCCCGACTCATGTTTAAAGGGTATTTGTCTTGCGCGTCACCATCAATCCATGCGTTTTCACTGAGTTTTTCAGATATCTTCTTTAACGGTTCTACTATCGGTTTGAAAGTGGTCTCCAAGTATTTATCCCTTTCGCTTATGCCTAATTTCAAGGCTTCATTTTTTTTCTGATGGTATCGCTCAACACTTTTATTTCGTTTACCAACTTCCTTTGTTTCTCCATGTATTTACTTAGCGCTTGTTATCCAGTTGAATAGCTGTATCGTAATGTTAACATTGTAAATCGCTCTGCGAGTTTATTACAACGTATCTGTCAAATCCCAGTCTGTATCGACCTTCATCGATGTTACGCTCCTTATCGACGACTAGGAATCCGAAATGATCGTTCCACGCTGTAGAACATATCTGTTTAAATCTGTTGTATTCCATATCAGCACCTACGTGATCGTTGTATACGTGTCTCGTGTTAGTCTCATCCTGCTTGAACATGATAATGAGATTGGCGTTATCTCGTAATAGCTGCTTAGGGATTTTGCTATAGGTTTGCCCTATGTAAATACAATCTATCATGTTATGTCGCCCCATGGCAAAGTACGTGGTTATGTGATGATGTCTTTCCGAGCTAACGTCATCGAATAAAAATACAGAATACGGTCGAGCTTTACTTGGTCCCATGATTTCTTCGTTTACATCAAATTTGAACCAATTGACGCCTGGCACCTCGGATATAACCTTTTCCAAAAGTAGATACTTTGGTTGGTTGAGCGACTTGGAAAATATGTATACATTATTGAATCGCAGTCCGTTAGCTTGCGTGAGCAGGTTAAACACTACGTTTGTTTTCCCGCAGTTTGATGGCCCCGAGACTATGCATCTTACAGTGTCAGGAAGTAATGCACCGTGTTTCCCTTCACTGTGGGTGGTTTTATCAGCAGTCAGAAGATCTATATTTTTAACAACAAATTTATCCTTTTGCTCTAATATTTCCATTTCTTGCCTGCTTACAGACTCATATTATACTGTACATCCGTTATTAGATTAAATCTTTTTTATTTATCCACGTATCCTGGCTGCGGTCGAAACCTAACCAACGCACAAGAACTTTATCGCCCTTTCTGCGGAGTATTTTCTCAACTAAATATACGTTTCCAACTGTAGACGGTGATAGCTCGTGCCCGTAGAAACCACCTTGTATGATATCCCCTTTGTGATCTTTCAAAAGATAAGTCTCAGGAAACGTCGGTTGTATCCTGTAAACTGTAAACACTTCATTCGAAAAATTAGGAAGGTATCCTTTGGTAAAAATGCGCTTGTGTTTGCTAATACGCACTTGATCACCGAGGAAAACCCTTTTCGGCGTTCGTTTTTCCGTATGCGGTTTTGTTTGCCGGACTATACGATCAAACACCTTTCGTTCGTTCTTTTTATTAACGTCTACAGGTTTCACGCCGATAGTCCTGTGTACCGTATTATTGTATTCGTTTATCAAAACAGGTAATACGTCATGCCAGACGTATGATCCTCTTTTTGAGAAAACCTTGTACATCTTACTCTTTAGCGTTCTATTGAAACGTTCTATTATTGCAACTTTAATTTCGCTCTTGCTAGAGTAATGGTTGATACGATATTTCTTCATTAATTGTTTGAATGGATTATTGAAAAATTCTTTACCGTCATCCGTCTGGAGTTTCTTAATCCTCTCTTGAAGCAATAGCCCCTCTACAGCATTAGCAACGTTTTCCGAAGACTTGTTTTTTAATGGAATAGCGTGCGCAATTTTAGTAAAACAATCTATAAGTGTAAGTATGTAATTAAAACCTTTATTATCCTTAGCGTATGGTCTCATCTCTACAAGATCAGCTTGGAAAAATTTATCGTCTAGTCCTTTTAAGATAGTATTTCGTCTAGGAAATTTTCTTCTTGCTGGTGCGTGTAATTCGCGTACAATCTTTTCCCTTAACTCCATCGTTACCGTTAGTGACTATAGGAAACAAATAATAGAATTTAGATTGTTTTATATATAACTGTTGTTACGTTAACATTCGGATATATCTCGCAAGGAATAGTGCCCGTACGGTAACGTGTTTATGCAGTCTGAAAGTATTTTTCTTTTGTCGTCTCTTGTTGATAGTGATCTTTTGCGTTGTAACATGGTGTAAAGCTCATGACCGAAGCTACGAATTGTGTTGAAAGTAGCCTTGTACTCTACGTTTTCGAACAGACATTTCCTGTAGTGTTCAAACATAATAGATTTCTTCAAGTAGCTCTTTTTTATTCCTTTAGCCTTTTTTATTACTCCTTCCTCCTCTTCACAGTTGTGTCCACCTACGGCGGTAGTCATAGCGTACATCTTCGGCATCAACGCTATGAGTTCGATGATTGGGATGCTGTTTAGCTCGTCCTTAAATTTACCTAGAACCTTTTTATTAACGCCTCCGTCGTAAGTGGGATGGTGCGGTGGGTATTCGGAGAAATCAAAATCGTTTTTATGTTGAAATGTCTTGAGGTCTTCGTAAAGATCATTTGTTCGAATCCAGTAGAGAAACGCGTCTGTATCCATATACGATATTCCGATTTTATCTCTTCCGTAATGACGTACCATCTTTTCGTAGTGGAAGTCGTACATGTGCGTCTTGGAGATGTCTAAGATGGACATACCGATATAAAGTGGTCTGTCGAGAACTATCTTAGTCTTATTCATACAAACCAATACCAGATCTTTATTTATAATAATAGACGTATTAAAGTTGTCTCGCTTCACAAGTTTCATTAGTTTCTTTTCGTCTGTAACAAGCCTAACATCTATATGTTTTCGTTTGTTTTCCAGAGTTTTTCCGAAAATTGCGTTGTTCATTAATTTGAAGAAATCTCTCTGGAAAGCAGATTTAGCGGCGGATCTCCTAGCAGTGTTCGAATCGATGTACGGCTTTAACCAATATGATTGTGCAAAACGTATGACTCTATGAACTTTGGTAATACGAAGTCCTAGTTGTATGGCTTGTTGCACGGTCCAATAGTGAGCGACGTAATGATCTTTCGATTCAACAGTCATCAAAAGCTTTTTGTATTTACCTCCAGGCGGTACTTCGCTTTTTGGTAGAAGAGGGAGATCGTAGTGATGATCATGGAGCGCCTCCGGGTATTCAAAGTCGAACTCCAAAATATACCCGAAACAACCGTAACGAGGGATATGTTGAATTTCTTCTATCGTAGTTGGATCTACCCATTCGAATCCTCCAGATGGCAAGGGCATCGACATGGCCCACCCGTAAAGGTTGTTTGCGTCGAAGTACCCCAGGTAGACAGACTCTTTCTCACTATCAAAGTCAGGCAAATGCTTGTTGTTGGCTCTAACATGTTTCCTAACGCACTGCGTTAGACCGCCTCGGACGCCCGACTCTACCATGAGGATCATATCGACATCCATCATCAATTCCAAAGTGCATCCTGTTTCTCTCAACATAGCCTGCCACGCCAGTCCTGGTGAGGTGTAAGAATGGAGAGGATCAAGCCCGTAAGCGTCCATACAGGTGTTTCTAAATTCCTCCATAACATCGCAAAGAAGGGTCACGTCGAGTTGTACATAAAAATCACTGTACTCTCCCAAAGTCTTAAACTCCATTCCGTTCCATACGTTACATGCGTGTTGGTATTCTTCATCACTAATTCCGCATTCATTTAGCTTGCTGTAAAAACATTCTATGGGAGGAAGCGAAGTTTCGTTGAACCTATCTGCATCGTCTATATAATCGTAAGGGAAAACACCTTTTCTTAACACTAGTTCAAGCTTCCCTTCAGGTACAAGTTTCTTCGTCTCCAGCAGATCGTCCCGTGATAGATTTTCGCTAAGTTTCATAAGGCTTGAAGGTAAAAACCTATAAGAGTCGATGAATCTCAATTTTAGTTTACCGACCTTTTTCGAAAAACTTATAAACTTTTCTTTCGACGAGGCTAACACATCGATTTGTCCTTTCCATAAGTTCAATTCATGTATTATAAAATGTGAATCGTATCCACTTAAATTGTGCAGCACGACAGGTATAAAACTAGGTAGCTTATAATTTATGTTGCACGAGTTACAAGCCGATCCTCTATACTTTCCTGTGAGATGGTCATGGTCACGGACTTTATGATTTATGTCTGTAAAAGATTTTTTACACAAGTAACAAGTAGTTGCGGATGTGTATGCAAGTATTTCGTCATCACTCATCTCTAACATGGGAACAATATTTGAGTACATCCCTTCAACTTTCTCGGCAACAAGTTTCAGCTGTTGTAGAAAGTTCTTTACCGCATCACAACCCCTGTAAACAAGCGGTTTTGATGTTAACCCATACCTCGTGAGATGGTTTTCGTCTAAAGTAGACTTTACCATCATGCAGTAGCTATTAGGCTCGTGTTTTTGGTATAAATGTTTGGTGACGTCTTCAGGATCTTCCATAACCGTTTTAATAGGTATCAAAGTAGATTCAAAGTCGGCGTATATCACTATAGGTACACTGTATAGCTGATTCGTTTTGTTGAAAGAAACAAACCGTTTATCACGATGAGGTAATTCCATTTTAACGGGGGCATGTACTCCGCATAAGCGGTTGTGTTCGGTCAACCACCGTCGCCCTCCGAGTTCCATTGAAAGAGATTTGAAAGCAAAACATTTCTTACATACCGTCACGCTACTATCATATCTTTTCATTTGCCCACTTACCAATCTGTTAAAATTCCTAATGTAGACGTAATGCGAGACATCACCATCGTGTAGTAGTAGTAAGTCTGTGTGGCGAATATTTTCCGTTTCTACTACTCTCAGCGGATAAACATTATGACTTTCGTCGAGACTAAAAACGTTCACGGATACTCCAGGATTTCGTTTTTCAAAGAGTTTTATATCCTCAACTGAGACCGGATATTGCAATCCAGCAAAGTTATACTTATTGCCAACTTGTTCGTATTTGTAGTCAACTCTATATGCGTGTTTTGGATCAACATGTTTTGCTAGCATTGCGTATCGAAAACATTTATTGTCGGAGTTCTGGACATTAATGCAAGACAAGGTGGATGCTATCGTCTTAGGTAACGGGATATAACTACTTCCACGATTACCATACCCGTGTTTATGTACTCTTACAACCATACTCTTAACTTTACCTAATGTCCATCCAGACCCCCGACTTTCGAGTTCGGTTATTTTCAAAACAATCTCCTGCATACATTCCCTGACTACGTTTTCCAGGTCTGATGCAAAAGTAATTTTTCTGTTCCTAGTTATAAATGCTCTCTGAGATATTTCTCCTTCCACATTTACAAATTCGGACTCCATCACAAGTCCAAACTTTATAAAATTTAAACGAATGAGCTCCTCTTTCAACAGCTCCACTACAACATCGCTCGCTTCAATTATGTAATCGTCCAAATAGAGTTCGGTTACGTTCCTTATAAGGAAATGTTTAACATATGACCTAGGTAACGCTTGAGATAGAAGTTCGTGTTTCAACTTTTGTCTTGGGGGAGCGTAATGTATGACTGTTGCTCTGTCAGCTACTGATTCCTTTCTAGTTTCCGGCAAGTCTGGTAAGCTGTATAATTCGTTGTTTTCTTGATCGAGAAAAGGTGTATGGAATATCTCAACATGCGACAACAGGAGTAAGCGGTCGTTGAATTCTTCTCCACAAATCTCGCACGAGAATAAGCTATTCCTTTCTGTGTTCCTTTCTCCATCAGCTGGAATAGTTCCTTCATAGTCGGGAATTGTGTAAACTTCTCTGTCTTCATTTTCCTGTGTGCAGACTCTGTGAAATAACTCAAAATGCATCAGATACAGTAACTCATCTTTGAATTCATCTCTACAAATTTCACAGCAGAAAACATTGTTAGATTCCATTTTTTAGTATATTTGTTCTACTCAAATTCAAGTTAGAAACTAAAATGATACTAAAATCATGCATGTCTTATATATATCATGAACTACATCCCCCCACCACTATATATTTTAAAAAAAGCATTATCCTTGTTACCCCCCCCCCCTTCTATCACTGTCCTTTCAAAAAGTTATTGCGCACGTATAAAAGAGCAAAAACTGCAAACAAGCGAATTATAATTGTTCAAACCTAACTATAATTAACATTGCTCCTCTGAATATAGAACAACCTATTCATTGTATAGAATGGTCGTGGATAGCCACTTTATCAGAGGAAGAAGTTGAACAAGTTTTTGCTGTTTTCACGGCTGTCGATATACAAAACATGACAACCGTAATGAATACCTCGTTGGAAGACTTTTTACAAACTACTGTAGACTCACTTGAGGACGATGAAGATCCTTCGTTGAAGGAAAATGTAGTGTCTTATGCTGAAGATGCAACAGATTCATATGATGGGCAACCGCAGGCTACTAGCACACCGATAAGTAGCAATCCTCGGCGTGACGGTGTATGCTCAGCAAGAAGACGACTTTCGTTCGAAGACAGTGATCAAAGCTCTCAGTAATAACCCAAAGTACTGAAAATTTCAAAACCTTTTCCAAACCAATCCTCTCAATATCACCCATCCCTCTATCCCTCGCTTCCTTCCCTTCCCAAGAATAGAGCAGCTGATGGGAGAACCCATCAGCTGATCTATTCTATTAACTATATATAACCTTGACATACTGACCTAGTGCCTAGAACTGTGTTACGTTATTCAGTATGTTTATATCTTTAAGGGTTTGAGTAAAGTTACCCGCTTTAGCTGGAACTATCATTAAGTGTCTGCTGTTGCTATTGCTGTATCGCATCCCTGATCCGTAGTATGTTGTGGGAAACATTTGAGCTAATACAGTCCTATATTTAAAGGAATTTACTTGGCGATTAATCCTGTTGTTTCGCAAATATCCAATCCTATGAGCGTTGGTCTTGACTAATATATCTTTATAGGCTGCGATATCATTCTCGTCATAGACGTCATCATCAGGTATTCTCTTGAAAAGAAGCTCATACAATCCTTTAGTCGGATTGTAAACGGTATCACCCAATCGCAGACCATCATCTTCTTCGAACAACAATTGCGTGTCACCAACAAAGATGTTATCTTTCTCCAAACGTGGACCGTATGTATGATCAATACTCTTTTTATTACCGGCAGCGTCATTCATGAATTTCTTCATGTAAGATTTAGTGAGCGGATTAACGATAGTCTCCTCTAACCACTCTGTTGCTACGTCATAAGCACCCGGAGTTGATATAACTTCGCCGACACTGGGTTCTGGGGGATCGGATGTCTCAGCTATTACATTTAAGTCTGTAAATTCAGGATATAACAAGGAGGCATGGTCTGTTTTCACCCTTTCTAACACTGTGTCGTCCGTCAAAGAGTGGGTCGTAGGAGATGACACCGCTTTAGGAATAAAACTATACTTTGCAAAACGTTCTCCCGAATCACACGCGGTTAGCGTTTTGGATTTATACAAAGCTTTTTCAGATAGTATTTTATCTAAAGCGGTTTTAATCAACTCTCTGATAGGTTCTATAATATAATGTAAACGTTTTTGTACTCTACTTTCGCTCTTAATTTTCCTATCTCAAACCGATTATACTTTGACTTTATCAATTTCCTAAGCGAGGTTATTTCATTGAGAAGGTTTTCCTCAGACATATTCCCACACCTGTAAACAAAATAATACTGAGAATTCAGATAGTGAGTTTATAATATAATATGAAGTTGCATAAATAGATAAAAAGCTATTGTTCTATACATGCTGCTGCTCTTGTGTAGTAGCCTTGGTAAATATGTGTCAAGGTCGTTTATAATAAAGAGAATAGAGCAGCTGATGGGCGAACCCATCAGCTGCTCTATTCTTGGAAAGGAAAGCAAAGGAAGGAAAGGAGGGTGTGTATGAGGAAACAGTTGCTGAGAAGATGAATCGTATTATTTTTTAACCCAATGTAGAAGCTTCTTTTTGGAGTTGTGATCTGCAAACTTTACTTCAAGATACCATCCGTCTTTAAGAGGTTGTTTTTTAAACTTCTTAAAAGGGAAATGTATGATGAAGGCACCTTTTGTAGTTCCCACGATGGCCTCATCATCGTTCAAGTATGATAGAAGTCGATATTTGGTGTTAGTTTTGAGTCTGGATATTTTTATTTTCGGCAAAATATTTTTTGAAGACTTATTTGTGGAAGATTTTGTTTCTTTCAGGCCTGTTGTATTACGCTCACGATGACGGCTGCACAGTATAACACCATCACCTGCAATACGAGCGTTGCATATTCCGTCTCTCTTTATCCCTTTCGAAAATCTGTATGTACAAAGTCGGAATTGCTTTTGGGAATTGGAGGGTAGAGTAGGTAAAAACTCAAGTTTTTTGGCTGCAGTAGGTTTCGGAGAAATAGTCGAGGATTTGTTTTTACAATTTTTAACAGGACTATCTGTTAGCAGTAGGTCCTTAACCAGGTTGTTGAAATGATAGGCTGCGGTATTTGAAGTGCTTGCGGTTTCAGTTCTCCTATGTATGGTGGACATTTTTAGAGGAGCTGTAGAAATCCTGACGGTTGGATCCATTCTTCAGCTATAACATTGAGAAGCAAAATGATGATATTATCGCGAGTCTATGCTATTTATACGATTTAAAACGAAGGAGGGGTTATACTGTATCACTAGGAAGGGAGGGGGAGAATGACGTTTTGGATGTGAAGAGGTAAGTGAGGTTTAACATAGTAGAATAGTTGAGTAAAGAAGATATCGGGGGGAGGTGGAAGGAATTGAAGTGTTCCAAATCACAAATTGAAGTAACTCTGCGGGGGGAATTGAACTTATTATTATTTTTTTTCGGGGGAGGAGATAACAGAATGTATTATAACTTTAATACAAGCTTTGGAAAATGTGTGAAGCATTTTCTTCCAGCTAAAAAGTGGGTCAAGGTCGTTTGAATATTAAAAATTTTTTTCCTTAAAACTATGGGAAAGAATAGGAAGGAGTGACTCTAAGCAGAATGTACTGAATATCCTCCTTGTAACACTCTGCACAAAGGGATCCCTAGGCGCTCTACTAGACAGGAACGCAATTCTTCACGTCACCAGCCGAATAGACCAACGGCAACCTAGAGGGATTGGGGTGTAAGTGAATAATAGACATACGCTGAATTCGTTCTTGCTGTATGACTATTGGAAGCCGGGTGACGCAACGAATGACGCGAAATTCATCTCTCCAATCATCCGCTACGTTTACTCACCTCGGGGAAAAGACAAAAAAGGTGGGTGGGGTGGGGGGGTTGGATATCAAGCTCCCAGTGAACAGAAACAATGATGTCCAGGAGAACACGCTTTGCCCGGGTTGCCCCAGACAAACTATCCGGAGATAGCCTTAGCGTGCGTGAAAGAGGAAGGAGTATTAGGGATATTAATGATGTAAACCTGGAAGTAAGAAACATATATTATTTTACCTGAAAAGTAAACAATAAAAAAATGTTATTAAATTCCCCCCCAAATATGTGATTTTCGGTATTTTGAATAACAATTTATGTATTCCACAAGACTAAATCAACAATAATTTTACGAAATTGATTTTCACCTCATGAGATACCCCATTCTGTTCCAACTACATATATAGCACGTGCTTATGTGTAATATACTCCAGACATGGGCTTGAAGTAATTAAAAGATACCCAATAAAAATCACATTAGAGGGGGATTGATCAAAATCAGAAACAATCAAGATTCCTGAGGTAAACCTGAAAGTAGGAGTAATATTGTTTATAATACCTGAAAAATAAACAAGAATAAATATTGGTATTATTTATATAAAACCTGAAATAAATAAAGATATAATTATTTTAACCTGAAAAAACTGCTGAAACAAGAATAAATATTGGTATTATTTATATAAACCTGGAAGAAATACATATATATAATTATTTTAACCTGAAAAACATGCTGTGTTTATGCTATAATTATAAAAATAAAATTTAACATGCAACCACAAAATACATCTAAACATTTAGTCTAACATGCACAAAAAAATTAAATAATACAATATAATGTCAACCAAAGTGAGCTATATAAAATACAACAAGGAATAAACATATATTATAATTGTATTTCTTAACAAGCTAACAAAAACTCACAATACAGAGATGTTATCTCAAATTATATGCTTTGGAAATAAGATATGACCAAGATATGCGAACAATATTCAACTGACATGGTCATCAAATGATATTTTCGCAGATTTTTTGGGTTTCAAGCATGGATACTTATTTTGAACCGCAAAAAACCGTTATCTCTGGGTGCATACCTTCTTTACAAAGCATAAAACCAAAGTAACCTATATAAAATACAAGGGAAAAAAATATATTAAAACATTGAAATATCTTAAAAGCTAACAAGAACATAGTATTCACTCTATAAAGTCATGCATAGAAGTGAACAGTCTCTAAACGTTTTGCTCGTTTATATAGAGCTAATCCTACATGCAGTGCAACACCTGCCCCCCTATGAGTTCATCAAACCTAGTTTTACCCGTCCCCCACAACACCTGTCTTAACACCTGTCAGTGTGAGTTTTATTAATCCTAACGTAATTGCATTGTATTTCAAAACAAACACACACACACACAAGTATGTCGTGGATATCAACTATGCCCAACACTTGTGTGTGTGTGTGTGTGTGTATTGTTTGATGTTTGAATATTAATAAAATAGAGGATTTTTAGTTGAGCAAAGGTGTAAAATGACTTAAGCTTGGTCAAAGCAAACACAAAATTACATTTTTTCTACAAGACATAATATATATTTTTTAAATAATAAGTTACAATAATTATACTATTAAAAAGAAATATTGTTGTTAAACAAAAAATTATTACAAATGTTAGGAAAGATAAATTCTCATAATAGAGTCAACAGTTTCTCTGCAAATTCCGCAAGTTTTGCAGGCTAATCCGCAAAGCAAACAAGCAATAACGTGTCTGCAGGGTAAATAAACCACTTGAACTTATTCTGATAGACAGATTTTACATTCTGCACGAAGTATATCTGCTGCCAATGAGGTCTTCCTAGTAACTAAAGCCTTCTCCCTGAAACTGTCAACGGGAACGAATGCCTTGCTTTTTCCCATTTGTACGATGTCCATCGCTAGTCAATCTGAACGGCAAATGTTACTTTTTTGATAGCTATTGCAGTTTATATACGCTACTCTTTTAATTACGTCACACAATCGTGAGCACTCGCACGTACAAGCGCGCAGGTAAAGTCTTAAAAACACTTTTCAATGGTCCGAACATGTTTATAACTCGAAACAGAGGTAGGTTTTTAAAAACAATTTATTCAGGCCAAATACCTGTTACAACAAACAAGCGCTAGCACAACGATATGTTAACACATTAGCACACGAGCGAGGAACCTATATTAATAAATTAACATGCTTTTACATTTTTTAACCAGTAAAGATCTGGAGAACAAACAGAGAAGTCACCGTTCAGTCTTTGCGACTGACACATTTATAGCGAAAATAATCCCATCACCTCGTAACGGATTTCAACGGTTTTAAAAAAATACTTCAACCGTACACACACGCGACGTTATAGTAAAAATATAGGTCAGCAACGAACTGGGTACAGAATATAATACACACATTCTCTAGATAAACAACGGTTTTTACATTACCCCCAACATGTCCGAACATGCTTCTAATTACGTCACACTCAGCAACGAACTGGGTACGAGATATAATACACACGTTCCTTTACAAAAACACATGTCAAAATGACGTCATTCTCTAGAGGTAGGTTTTTAAAAACAATTTATTCAGGCCAAATACCTGTTACAACAAACAAGCGCTAGCACAACGATGTGTAAACACATTAGCTCACGAGCGAGGAACCTATATCAATAAATTAACATGCTTTTACATTTTTTAACCAGTAAAGATCTGGAGAACAAACAGAGAAGTCACCGTTCAGTCTTTGCGACTGACACATTTATAGCGAAAATAATCCCATCACCTCGTAACGGATTTCAACCGTACACACGCGACGTTATAGTAAAAATATAGGTCAGCAACGAACTGGGTACAGAATATAATACACACATTCTCTAGGTAAACAACGGTTTTTACATTACCCCCCAACATGTCCGAACATGCTTCTAATTACATCACACAACAGCGAACACGCATATCACCAACCAACCCATACTACCTCACCTAACGGTCTTTAACGGAAAATTAACGTATTTCTAAAAAAAACACCTGCCACCTACACCTACGCACAACCGCGCACAACCGCGCACATTCCATACCTCCTACCATTCACGTCACCCTCCAATAATCGCTGAAACCAACCCCTCATACCCCACCTAACCGTTTTTAACGGAAAAGTAACGTATTTTTCATCAAAACCACCTGTTTGGGGAGAAACTGTGGTTTTGACATCTACTTATATCCCAAAATAAAATGTTCTTGACTGACTCTTTCACAATATAAAAGCAAAGTTGTAACTTTAAGAGCAATGCTTATGCAGAAGTACAATGTTGGACTAACTTGTGATAAGTTTCATGACAAAATAAATGGAGAACCAGCTCTCCTTAAAGACATACTTTACTCTTGTTTTTATATTTAAAAATGTTGAGATTACATTGACAATTTAAACGTTACCAATTTGCCAATTAACCTGTTCACCTGTTTTAATAAATGATTTTTTAAATCTTTTTGTAAATTTATAAATAAATGATTATTCATTTATATTTTGTTTTGTAGATCGTTTATTGCAGTAAACTTATAAAACACATATTATGACCTCTTTCTGGCTATACTTAAATAGACAATTTTAAAATTTGGTAACACTTTGAAGTACTTTCATGAATTAAAAATTATCAAGAGTAAAAAAAAATTGGCATTTTCAGTGGGACATCAAGGGAAATCAAACTTCTACCATTCATAAATTTAATAACTGTGAGTTATCTACAATCATGCTATAGAACTTTGCAAAATATTCTTGAATTTTGTAGTCCATTACGTTTGGTGAATCTTATTAATCACTTAAACAATAGTTTATGACTATCCGAACTTTAAATTTAGTAAATTTATTAAAACTTACTGAGACAGAAAGTTTTTGATCTTCATCAGTGTCTTCTGCTTGGAGATGTTGGGTCATTAGGTGACGGTTTTAAAGGTAGGTTTTCGATAGTATCAAATAGTATGTGATTTGTATTGTGTTTGTTCGTTTAATATGTTTGTACTTTGTGTTTTTGTGTGGTAAATTTCATATTGTTCTAGATGTTGTGCTTTTTTGTTGATGTGTAGGATTTCTAGGTTATGGTAAATGTCTGTGTATTTGTGTCCTGTTTCTTTAATGTGATTGTAAAATGTTGAGTTGGTGTTATGTTTGTGTTTCTTGACTCTTTGTTTAAAGCTGCGACCTGTTTGTCCAATGTAGAATTTGTTACATTCGCCGCAGTTCAATTTTTATACGCCTGGTGCTTGTAGTTTATCTTTGTTGTTGATGTTGTGTTATATTTTGTATTGTAACTTGTTATTAGTTTTGTATGCTATTTTGTATCCTATTTTTTGAAATTTGCTGGCTATTTTTTTATGTTTTGTTTATGTATGGTAATGTGATGTATTTATTTTCCCTGTCTGTAGTGTTAATTGTAGTGGTTTTGTTTTTACATTTGTTGATTCCATCTTCGCGTGAGCTACTAGTAATCACTTACAACTTTTTTAAAATGTTTTAACTTGCCTATAGTAGCACTTACTTTTCTTGTTGAGGACGGCCGTTTCGGGAGATGTGTCCCTTTGTCAACCCAGACCGTAAGTGATCTCAAGGTTTACGTAGGTTAGGGTGGGGTGGGATATTTTGGTGGTGTGGGTGTACTTAATAACTCCTAATACACACAAAATACAGTCTCTGTATTACAATTATACAGGTAAGTTTATGGTAGGGTGTTTTTTTGATTGGTGATTTTTTAAATTTGTTATTGATCCTTTAAACGACATATTCTGACCACATTGTTCACATTTTGCAATTTTTTTTCGAAATCTATGCCACTAAAATAATTCCAAATTGGACTAACCTTTCTTTTATCCATGGTATAAAATGAAATTTTAAATATACTTTATGTAAAACTAATTTAACACTATTTACTTTATCTAAAACTGCTATTAGAACAAAAACTTTTAAACACTAAGACGTAACTTAAAACTTTCTAACAGTTGAAACAAAACACAGACTTGTGAATAGTACTTTAGCGCGTAGCAAACACTGAAGACTCAAGACTGACTGACTGACTGACGATACGAGGATAAACAGGATAGGATAGGATGGGAATGGCTAATCTAATAGTGCAGGCGCCGAAGGAAGTTGAGTATGCATTATGCCAAATGTGAGGACCAGCAACTATGATCAAATGCCTTTACCCGAGACACTAAACAAACAAAAAAACCCATCTTGCCAGCAGCTTTACTGGTCCCTTAGAGCTACAGATAACGATTTCTATGAAGAAACATTATGCGGAAAAGACTAGAGCCATATTACAGCTATAGTGATATATCAATAAAAAAACAATTAAGCTATAGTAAATTGTATCAAAGTGAAGTCTGATGCAAAACTGAACGAATTTGAATAAAAAATTTAAACTGTTAAGAAATTCATTATTTCCAAGCAAGTATGGAACCGTTAATAGTTATTACCAAATTATATGGAAAGAAGTTATTTATTGAAACGGCCATATGTATATATAAAATACGTTTTCTTGTTTAATAATTTAAAATAACAGGTTATTCAAATACAAAAATATTTATTAATTTATATTCAAAGCTTTTCGTTAGTAAACAGTACCAACGAATATAAATTAATAAATATTCTTGTATTTGAATAACCTATGTTGTTTTAAAATATATATTTTCTCAATACATATTAAAGATATGATTATTGTATATTTACCTGTGAATTTGCATCACACAATTATTAACACGTTTTTAATCTGAAATGAAAAAGAATAATTGCAACATAAGAAATAGGTTTTTAGGAAAATTCGTCAAGGGAATTTCCAACATATATTACTCATTGTATTCCTGTGTAGGTAGCAATTGGAGATCATACATCTGCAAATGAGGAAAAAGATTCTTAAAAGAACAAAAATTACTTCAAAAAAAGAACCCGAATATATAATTTTTACTAACGAAAAAGTAAAAAAATTATTTTCCAATAACCAGAATATAATTACCATGAGCTTACTACTCACAAAAGTTTGAACCCGGTACCGCAATCATACCTTGTATTTGCTAATCCATCAAATTTATTCTAGACATTTCGGAAACAATCACCCTTTTTATTACTTGATTTGCCATGGTTAGTTATAGTTAACCATAGCGTCATCTCAGGAAACCAAAATTTCATGAGTTCGACATTATGATAGTATGCGGGACAATAGTTCTCGAAAAATACCATACAGTATTAGATTTTGTCCGATAAAAAATATGTGATTGCATACGTTTCGTACATATTGTTCAGATATACAGCTTGTCAACAATTCAACCCTCTTTGGCAATAATTTACGCGAGATGGAATGTGATTATGGTAGTGCTTAAAAATATAACAGATATCTCCCTAATTATAAAATAAGTTTTGTCATAATATTTTTCACGTTCAGATTGTAAATATGAGTTTAAGTACATTTTTGTAGGTAATAAGCTTATGATAAATTATGTTTTCGTTATTGGAAAATTATTAATTTTTTTTAGTAAGTAAACATTTTATATTACGGGTTTTTTTCTTTGAAATTGGTTGTATTTTTTAAAATTATTTAATATATTTTTTTATGTTGCAATGAAACAATTTAAATGGATCCGTCTGAAGCATTTTACCGCCTAAAATAATACGGACATTATACTCGTAAATATCAATTATAGACTGACATAAATGATAACATATAAGGAATTATTAATTAGGTCTGTAATCAATAGCAACGTCCCTCTTGCAGAGTTATTACACATTAGGACTTTCCTACACATCAGGTTGACCGAAAGCAACTGTTGAATTACATTAGTTTGTTACACAGTACACACCAGGTTAGCAGGAAACAACTGATGCGCACGCATTAGTCTGCTACACATTAGGTTAGCATAAAACAACCTCTTAATTTAGCTAAACCCAACGGTACATGGTTAATTCCCCAGGCTATATCGGCTGCTGGATTTCCCATAGTAACAAGCCTTGGACCTTTGTCTATTTGCCGGACTCCACTTATAAACTTCCTGGAAATGAATAAATTAATGTAATTACTTGTACTTTTTATTGAAACTAAGTTTTCAATAGTTAAATAGAAGCTAGCAGGGGAAACGGGTTTTTTGTTTTAATTATTATTAATAATAATATGTAATAGAATAATATGTAAATAATTAAGGGAAACACGCATTTTTTATATATAAATATTTAAGTTCTAAGTCACGTTTTACAACTTACCAATTTTTAAAATAATTTTCTCGAAAAAATACCCTGGTCTACATATTTATTTTGTATAGGTACTTATTAAAATATATTTTATATATTTTTAAATGTTAAAATGGAATACCTAACTATGTAAGTCTAATTATAAATATTTCAGGGTAATTGTTTTACCTTAAGTAAATAAGTAAGTCTTAAATAAAATGAGTGTTATCTAAGTCTAATTATAAATATTTCAGGGTAATTGTTTTTACCTTAAGTACCCTCGGCATACCTTCGTAAACGTCTAAACGTTTTAACAACAGATAGCGCTAGTGAAGCTTAGTCTCCAACATATGATTTTCAATACGTAATTTTGCAAGCGTAATATTCGCAGTTGACTCCGGGATTGTTCGTGTTGGAATAATAACTACTTATATAAATTAATAAACCATTTTTATAATAATAGCTTATTATGAAATTAATAATATTCTCTAGCCATAAGTGTTATCGAAACTGGAATAATTATTTATTAAAAAGTCTAATTTGCTACGAATCTTTATCACGTTACCGATTTCTAACGCAAGTGTAGAAAGAACTTTTTCTATGTATGTTTACATACACGCACGCGCGCGCTCGCGCGCGCGTACACTCACACATATATGTTATATATATATATATATATATATATATATATATATATATATGTATAGGCCTATATATGTATATATATATATATATATATAGTCTATATATATAAATATATATATATATATATATATATATATATATATATATATATATATATATATATATATATAATGCATCGATCGCCCCCCCCCCCAAAGCAAGTCGCTGGATACGCGCCTGGCAAACGTTATTTAAACTTTTTTTAAATGAATTATGACTCTATTTGTTGATTCCATATTCACGTGAGCTACTACTTTTCACTAAACACTTGTGTACTTATATTTTGAGCTTGTCTATAGTAGCAATTACTTATATTTGTTGAGGACGGCCGTTTCGGGAGATGTGTTACATTGTCAACTCAGACCGTAACTCAAATATAAATACACAAGTGTTTAGTGAAACTATTAAAAATAGTCCTACGAGAACAACTATTATCCTTTTTTGGAATTGGTTAAGATATATACTCATATAAATAGTGGCCATTAACTCTTTAGTTCTTGTCTGGACATAGTCAATTTCTTGTATTTGATTAGAACTAACACAACACAGCACTAGGCTATACTAACTTAAATGTTTTGGTTGCCTTCAATCTTCTAACCAGGCACTGGTTTAGTTGCCTTCAATCTTCTAACCAGGCACTGGTTTGGTTGCCTTCAATCTTCTAACCAGGCACTGGTTTGGTTGCCTTCAATCTTCTAACCTGGCACTGGTTTGGTTGCCTTCAATCTTCTAACCAGGCACTGGTTTGGTTGCCTTCAATTTTCTAACCAGGTACTGGTTTGGTTGCCTTCAATCTTCTAACCAGGCACTGGTTTGGTTGCCTTCAATCTTCTAACCAGGCACTGGTTTGGTTGCCTTCAATCTTCTAACCGGGCACTGGTTTGGTTGCCTTCAATCTTCTAACCAGGCACTGGTTTGGTTGCCTTCAATCTTCTAACCAGGTACTGGTTTGGTTGCCTTCAATCTTCTAACCAGGCACTGGTTTGGTTACCTTCAATCTTCTAACCAGGCACTGGTTTGGTTGCCTTCATTCTTCTAACTATGCACTGGTTTGGTTGTCTTCAATCTTCTAACCAAACACTGGTTATCGAGAACTTGAAGAGCTACTGCATTTGGATAAAGATGAAGTCTTATCATTTTTTTGGTCATCTTCTTTAGTTCTTCTGTTATCTGGGATATCCAGATCTCGTTGAATATCTTTGTTTCATAGACCGAAAGGCGCATTTCTCATACCTTATATTGGAACATTTGAAGATTTTCTATATTAGATTCCTTTGTAAATTCCTACAGTTGGCTGTCGTACAGCCAAAATGGTTTCAAGGTCTGATTGAATATTTTTATATTATAACTTAATAAGAGGTTTGGTTTCTACCCAAGAGGCAATAGTGCTTACGGTATTTTATATTTATGTCCTCCTCTTGATGTGGTGTTTTCATCTTAGTTTAGCATCTAGGTTCATACCTAGATATTCATCATGATTTTCAAAATGGAAGATAATTCTGTTAACATTCAATAGTGAAGGATCTTTCAGTACCTTATTTGTGAAGTTGATGTGGACTGACTTCACTTCATTCAGTTTGATTTTCCATTTATCATTCCATTCTAGGAGTTTGTTTGTTGCTCACTGGACTTTGTCCGTAGATGTATATATGTCTTTGTCAGTTGCTAATAATGCTATCATCTGCAAAGATTACCGTGGTTACTACTAGGGTGGTTGGAATATCACGGGTGTAAAGTAGGCAGAGTATGATAACTTGCCAGCAGCTTTACTGGTCCCTTAGAGCTACAGATAACGATTTCCATGAAGAAACATTATGCGGAAAAGACTAGAACCATATTACAGCTATAGTGATATATCAATAAAAAAACAATTAAGCTATAGTAAATTGTATCAAAGTGAAGTCTGATGCAAAACTGAACGAATTTGAATAAAAACTTTTAAACTGTTAAGAAATTCATTATTTCCAAGGAAGTATGGAACCGTTAATAGTTATTACCAAATTATATGGAAAGAAGTTATTTATTGAAACGGACATATGTATATATATATATATATATATATATATATATATATATTATAACATAAAGTACGAGGCTTTAGATTGAATTAAGCTAGTTGCGAAATAAATCATCTATAATATTTTAGCAAAGAAATACAAATAGTTTTCTAGTGCGGATAAAGCAGGTACCCAAGGCAGGTCATTATTCTTTCCAGGAAGTTTATAAGTGGAGTCCGGCAAATAGACAAAGGTCCAAGGCTACTACACATGAACAAAGATGTTGTGAGTTGATGAAAGTACATATGCGTTATTTTCATAAATATACTAAAGTTACTGTATTGGATAAAAATGTTTTGTCCTTAATGATTGAACCCTTATGGCGCAATAACAGTAACCACCACACCACTCTAAGCCTATATCAGAAAATATTGTGTTTATTAATTTGGTATATAATGTAAAAGCTAATGTACATTGAATTTTTCATAAATAATTTGTTGCAGCCACAGTTAAAACGTAAAGTAATCACAACTCAACTACGTTCACAAAGCCAATCTCAAAGTGAAAAATTAATCAAGACAAAGTGTGTTGAAGAAGAACAAATCATTGAGAGGTTAAGGTAATAACTTTATCTTTTATTTTTAGACACAAAATTTCAAATTATATGTATATAACGTTTTCCCACTATAGTATGAATATATATATATATATATATATATATATATATATATATATATATATATAGATTTTTTGGACTAGGAGACTGACAGACATACCTTGGTAAGAGTCCACACTGTAGTCTTGAAATAGAAACACATAAAAGCACTTAAACAATGATATATTTCAACCACACAGTGGTCTTTCTCAATCGAAGAGAAAACACAAAAAGAAATATGAGAGAATGAAATAAAATAAATATAAGTTGTAAACACAGATTGTGTAGAGTAGAAATCAGATGACACAGATGCACAGATTAAAGTTATATATATATATATATATATATATATATATATATATATATATTGTTTCCATGAGCATATGAGTGATTATAGTTTATATAAGTCTGTCAGGGGAAAAGAGATAAGGCTATTAGGAGAAACAAAAAAAAAAAAAACAAAAAAAAACAAAAAAAAAATGAATGGATTTATCTGATGTTGAGGTTAGGGGATTCTCTGGACTTGGTATACCACTGGTATGATAGTTCCCACCTTCTCAGTTCTGAGGGATTGCAATCAGGGGGGAGTGATTTAATTATTTTCGTGGTATAGCAGTCATCAAAAGTTGTGATGTTGTGACTCGCAGCATGTTGAGCTGTTGGTCTATCCATATTCATAATTTTAACATCATGTCTGTGGCCATTCATTCTGATATTCAGACCATCCGTGGTCAGGCCTATGTACTGTGCTGAGCAAAGTTTACATTGTAGCTGGTATATGACATTTTTTGATGTACAATTATGATGACCCTGTATTTTACCTGCCGACAAACCACCTCTTGTTTGTGACAAACCTAGCCTAAGTTCTCTCTTCAAGATACCAGTACCCTGTGGTACATAAGTTATTCCTTTTATGTTGTATCCTGTGTATGTGAATGTAGCCCATTTTGTTGTTTGTGGTTCGATTTTAGGTTGTTTTAATTTATTTAATATTTTAAATTCTAATTTATCTATAGTTTTTTTTATTGTATCCATTTTTTTGGGCTATTTGATATATTACAAAAGAAAAACAAATAATATATCAAATAGCCCAAAAAAATGGATACAATAAAAAAAACTATAGATAAATTAGAATTTAAAATATTAAATAAATTAAAACAACCTAAAATCGAACCACAAACAACAAAATGGGTTACATTCACATACACAGGATACAACATAAAAGGAATAACTAAAACACTAAAAAATAATAATATTTTCATAGCTTACAAAAACACAGGAAACATAATCAACAAAATAAACCAACCACAAGAAATATGTCCCACACTTAATAACGGAATATACAAAATCGAATGCCCAGACTGTAATAAAATATACATAGGCCAAACAAAAAAGAATTTAAAAGACAGATATCAAGAACACCTCAATGCACACATCAAACCTGAAATTTATAACTCAAACTTAGCCACACACGCAATCAAAAACAAACACACATTCCCCACATTAAAAAACGTACACCTAGTAAAAAAGGTCCAAAAAGGCCTCAAAATGACAATCTGGGAACAACTAGAAATTTATAAAAATAAAAATAACATCATTAACGAACAAATACAAATAAAATCAAAAACCGATAAATTATTCAATCTATTAGACAATATTAACCCCATAACGAACGGTAAAAACTCGCAAAGTGCAGTGAATCTAAAAATAGAAGTTAACAGTACACCAAGGTCAACGGCAAATTCCATGCAGCTCGCAGTCCAAAACTTGTTCAGTATGCCCGAGGATGGAGACACTAACCAGTCTTTGAAAGTGATATATATATATATATATATATATATATATATATATATATATATATATATATATTGATATTTTACATTATCCATTGTTTTTCCGTTGCTTCATATATATATATATTTAGGTTAGTTTTGGTTGGTAAAGATTATTTAGATTTTTTGGACTAGGAGACTGACAGACTTACCTTGGTAAGAGTCCACACTGTAGTCTTGAAATAGAAACACATAAAAGCACTTAAACAATGATATATTACAACCACACAGTGGTCTTTGTCAATCGAAGAGAAAACACAAAAAGAAATATGAGAGAATGAAATAAAATAAATATAAGTTGTAATCACAGATTGTGTAGAGTAGAAATCAGATGACACAGATGCACAGATTAAAGTTATATATATATATATATATATATATATATATATATATATAACTTATAAATATATATATATATATATATATATATATATTGTTTCCATGAGCATATGAGTGATTATAGTTTATATAAGTCTGTCAGGGGAAAAGAGATAAGGCTATTAGGAGAAAAAAAAATGAATGGATTTATCTGATGTTGAGGTTAGGGGATTCTCTGGACTTGGTATACCACTGGTATGATAGTTCCCACCTTCTCAGTTCTGAGGGATTGCAATCAGGGGGGAGTGATTTAATTATTTCTGTGGTATAGCAGTCATCAAAAGTTGTGATGTTGTGACTCGAAGCATGTTGAGCTGTTGGTCTATCCATATTCATAATTTTAACATCATGTCTGTGGCCATTCATTCTGATATTCAGACCATCCGTGGTCAGGCCTATGTACTGTGCTGAGCAAAGTTTACCTTGTAGCTGGTATATGACATTTTTCGATGTACAATTATGATGACCCTGTATTTTGAAGACCATTTTTGTTGTTTGGCTGTTGAAACTATTTGCTGTGGGGTGTATTGGACACGTCTTGCATCTAGGTCTATTGCATGGGAAGGAGCCATGAGGAAGTTTGTGTGGTTTCTCTGCATCAGGGTCTGGTAGTTTAGGATGTACTAGGATGTTTTTCAAGTTGGGAGGTTGCTTGTACCAAATTTGCGGTGGATCGGTGAAAAGATTTTTGGTGTGGACGGAAGCTTGAAGAATTTTGAAGCCATCTCTCAATATCTTGTTGAGTTTATGTAGACCAGGATGGTAGTCTGTTATTAAAGACAGTTTATTTTGTTCTGTTTGTGGTTTATGGTGAACCGAGGATTGTGCTGAATGAATTTGGTTTTCAATGAGTTTTTTTGGGTATCCTCTTCTCTGGAAGGCTGTTGATATCTTTCTATTAAAATCTTCCAATTCCCTATCATTCGAACAGATTCTCTTACTCCTGATTGCTTGACTGTATGGAATGGATCGTTTTATGTTTATTGGGTGGTTGCTGTCGAAATGGAGATATTGTAGGTGGTTTGTCGGTTTGATGTGAATTCCTGTGTTGATCTTTCCATTCTGGAGTGTTACCTCTACATCCAAAAAGGTGATGGCTGATGTAGATTTCTCCCAGGTAAATTGAAGTGTGGAGAATTGTGTCAGGCTGTCTAAAAATGCCTCAAGTGTTGAAGCACCCTGTGTCCAAATTAGGAAGATGTCATCTATATATCTATACCAACATAATGGCTGGTGTGTTTGTGTCTTTAGAAAACTTTCTTCCAACAATCCCATGTATAGATTTGCGTACGATGGTGCCATTCTGGTGCCCATTGCTGTTCCCTTTATTTGAAGGTAGTTCCTTCCCTCAAACTGAAAGTTGTTCTTCTCGAGGATGAACCTAGTCAGGTTCACAAGAAAAGGTGTAGTGGGAGAAGGCTTGCCTGGGCGTTTGTTTAGAAAATTCTCTATTGCAGATAGGCCGTGTGCATGAGGGATGTTGGTATAGAGAGAATTGACATCTATGGTGACCAAAATAGTTACCGGGGGTAGAGGTACAGATATTTGTGAGAGTCGATCTATGAAATGATTGGTGTCCTGGGTATGTGATGGAAGGTTCTTTACTAAGGGTTGAAGGTGTGAGTCGAGGAAAGCTGAAATTCTTTCCGTTACTGAATTGCAGCCAGCAATTATTGGTCTACCAGGTGGAGGGATTATGTTTTTGTGGATCTTTGGTAATATATAGAATTGAGGAGTAGAGGGGTTTTCATTATATAATAATTTTAGAGATGTTTCCGAAATGTTTTGTTCAGGAGCTGTATATTTGAGTAGGTCCGAGAGTAAATTGTTGAATTCTGTAGTGGGGTTATCTGTAAGTATTTTGTGATGTCTGACAGTTGCTTATTTGCTTCTTTGATGTAGTCTTCTTTATTCATAATGACAGTGGTTGAACCTTTATCTGCTGGAAGAATCATAATATCTTTATTGTTTTTCAACGAAAATATTGCCGCTTTTTCTAATTTGGTAAGGTTAGGTTTAGTCTTCAGATTTTTAGTGAAATTTATATCGGTGATGCTTTGCATGATAAAGTTGATGTAAAGTTCAATGGGGTGATCAGGTGGTAGTGGTGGTGGATCCCAGTTGGAGGGTGGTTTGAATTTTGCAAGACATACGTCTATGTTTGTATCCGTTTTGAAAGTTGGTGTCTGAGCTATATAATTTTTTATCCTAAATTTTCTGGCAAAGCTGAAAACATCTTTTCCTAACTTGAATTGGTCTATTTCCTTAGCTGGTGGGAATGACAGGCCTTTAGAAATTACTTGTAGTTCATGTTCCGAGAGTGTGTGGTTGGAAATATTGTGCACGGCAACTGTTTTTGGTGAAGGGTTATTTCTTATATCAGGACTGTTTTTATTATTATTTTTGTTATTTAGCAATAATGATTGGGTTGGCAGTTTAGGGAGTTGTCCACAGGGTACTGGTATCTTGAAGAGAGAACTTAGGTTAGGTTTGTCACAAACAAGAGGTGGTTTGTCGGCAGGTAAAATACAGGGTCATCATAATTGTACATCGAAAAATGTCATATACCAGCTACAATGTAAACTTTGCTCAGCACAGTACATAGGCCTGACCACGGATGGTCTGAATATCAGAATGAATGGCCACAGACATGATGTTAAAATTATGAATATGGATAGACCAACAGCTCAACATGCTGCGAGTCACAACATCACAACTTTTGATGACTGCTATACCACAAAAAATAATTAAATCACTCCCCCCCTGATTGCAATCCCTCAGAACTGAGAAGGTGGAAACTATCATACCAGTGGTATACCAAGTCCAGAGAATCCCCTAACCTCAACATCAGATAAATCCATTCATTTTTTTTCCCTGATAGCCTTAGACGTCTCCAATCTCTTTTCCCCTGACAGACTTATATGAACTATAATCACTCATGCTCATGGAAACAATATACATATCTTTAATCTGTGCATCTGTGACATCTGATTTCTACTCTACACAATCTGTGATTACAATTTATAATTATTTTATTTCATTCTCTCATATTTCTTTTTGTGTTTTCTCTTCGATTGACAAAGACCACTGTGTGGTTGAAATATATCATTGTTTAAGTGCTTTTATGTGTTTCTATTTCAAGACTACAGAGTGGACTCTTACCAAGGTAAGTCTGTCAGTCTCCTAGTCCAAAAAATCTAAATAATCTTTACCAACCAAAACTAACATAAATATATATATATATATATATATATATATATATATATATATATATATATATTGATATTTAACGTTGTCCATTATTTTTCCGTTGCACTGACTTACGAAGTTGATAAATTACTATTGTAAATACTTTTACCCACCACTAAGTGCAATAATTTTACCTTGTTGTGATGAGGCACCTTTCGGTCACTTGACCATTGTCATATATATATATATATATATATATATATACATACACACACACACACACAAGTAAAATCCACTTAATATGATTTTCAGGGAACCATTGAAAGGTCTAAAATGAGAAAACCACTAAGGGAATAAAAAATACTGTAATACCAACAAAAGAATACTGTATCTACTCATCATTGTATGTATGTGCTGTTGTATACTCCCACATATTCAACAAAACAATTTATTCACAATTTTACATAAAAAACACATGAAATAGTGATGAATGAATGTATGTAACATCGAAGTACGCATTTAAAATGAAATCATAACCTACATACTGTACATTATTACATTCCTACTCTTCAGAGTTGATTCTAGTGTTTTTATTTTATTAAAGTAATTTTCAATGCTATTTTGTTTCAATGTTTTCAAAGATGGTTTTTAAATCAATGTTTTCAATTCATTAATCTTTTCGGCAATGTCGTCTGAAATTCCGAGCATACTGATAATGTAATATTTCTCATCAGCCAGAGCACTAAAGCTGCAGCAGACGTTACTGAGGGCTGAGGCACTTCTTCATCCTCACTCTCTCCATTTGTATAGGAAACTATTGAAGGAACGTCTTTCACAATTTCTTTTACTGTTCATATGTTTCAAGTTACAATGTTATCAGTGACAGACAGGTAGTCTCGAAACTTATCAAATATGACTTTGTTGACAGTACACTCCAATACCAGTTCCCACTGAGACCATTTGACACCCACTTTTATGAAGCCGTTTTTAATGACCTCAGAACGGACTTTATTCCTTACCGAAGCAACATAATTAATTGCTCTCAAAATGTTTATGGAATGTTGCTGGTTATCTTGTTCTTTGTACTAGTCGGCTATGGTAATGCTGTTTCACAACTTTCATTATCCTCTGGTCCATTGGTTGAAGCCTGGTTGTACTGTACATGGGTAGAAAATAAAATTTTAATAGTTCAATATTTTTCAGATGTCGGACATTTATCAGTAAGTAGAAAAATCCTTTGATTCTATCTTTGAAAAATCGTATTGAGCTGTTTTACCTATAAAGCAAATTGTTCTCCTTTCTTCCATGCACAATATCTGGCGTAATTGCAAGGAAATATCTTGGTGATTTCGACTTTCCCATGATCAATAATTTAAATTTTTGTGAACAATCTGTATCTGAGCATATTGTTATTGAAAGTCTCTCTTTACTTTGTTTTCCAACATGACATTTGTTCTTATATTACAAAGCAACTTATCTGCCATTACTTTTAAAAATAGTCCAAACTTGTCAATACTAAAAACATCACATGGGAAGATATCCTTCAGCAACTATGGTAACACACTTTCTATCCACCAAAAAACATATTCATTAACTGACTCTGCTTCTCCACTGATCTGACGATATACACGAGCCTATCTTGTTTTGAATTGATCAATCCATCCACATTTCTCATGATTTTTCAGTTATCAATGTCTCACTGATAGACATATGTAAGCTAGGAGTTTGATGAAACCATTGTAACAAAATGTTTTTCAGTTCTTTATACATACTTCCCAGTCTTTATTTTCTTTCTTTTCATTGTACTGGGTTTTCTTCTAACTCCTTTCTTTTTTTAAAATTGTTGTGGAACTTAAAATGTTCAAATCGGCCGCATTTTGGTTTTGATTTATCATTTGTGAATTTTTATCGTAACTTCAAAATTTTCATTTTATTGACAAATTATAAAATATTTCTCTTTATACCATTCATGTCGCACAAGAATTGAGAAAAAATAGAATTTCAGCCAGGAAGAAACGGAAAAAATCCAGGTCATTACACGACAGGATTTATACAATAAATGTAATGATACCCTGCGCAAAGCCATCATCGAAGCATAGCGAAAATCATGGAAAAGTTTTGTTGGTTCAATGAACGTGAACACACCATCCACAGTCTGGAAACGCTTCTGTGCAACAAACGGTCAATGCTCTCAGAAAATTATTTCTATTAGAAAATCAAATGGAGACTTAATAACGGATGACAAATCGAAGAAGAATTTGCTAAACATTACTCAGAAAAAGAAGGGGGAAGAATTGCTCGCCGAAGGCTCTTACTCCCCATCGAACAATTTCTAACATGTAGAACTGAACTGCTGTTTCGTTGTTCCGATCCAGACGACTCTCCTTTCACATTAGCCGAACTGGAAGATAGTATATCTCTCTTAAAAAGAGCCGCGCCCGGAGAAGATAATATTCACAATGAGATGCTATCGCACTGTTCGAAGGAAATGAAAGTAAAGACACCACAGCTTTTCAACTCTATCTGGAGAACTGGGAAGTTCCCTCAAGAATGGAAAACAGCGAAAATCATCCCCCTCTTAAAACCAGGAAAGGATGGGGAAAATATTACCTCTTATCGGCCGATAGCGTTAACATCTTGCTTGGGGAAGTTGTTGGAGAGGTTAGTCAACAAGAGATTATCCTGGAGGCTGGAACATGACGAAATGCTGGGGAACCATCAATTTGGGTTCAGACGGCTTAGGAGCACAACTACGCACTCTTATATTTCACTAATAAAATTTACAAAGGGTTCGACCACAAAATGAGCACAGTGGCCACTATGGTGGACTTGGAGACAGCATTCGATAAAGTTCCACATTCAACCATCATTTTACAGTGCATGAAGCTTGGAATACAGGTTAAAATGTTGCATTTCATAAGTAATTTTTTACAAAACCGTCTAATAACAGCATCAATAAATGGCTCACTATCTTCATTGTTCCGAAACGAAAACGGCATTCCTCAAGGAGGAATAATTTGCCCCAACCTATTTAATATCGCCCTTAACGACATGGCGGACGAATTTCTACCTGTGGTAGATAGTATGAGTTTTGCCGACGATATAACGATCTGGGTCACATCCACTGATCATATAAAAGCATGTGAAATCCTTCAGTCCTCACTGGATAAATTCACTAATTGGTCCCTAACTATATCGGCGGAGAAGACCGATTGCACTTTTTTCACCCGTCGAAATAAATTGGGTTCTTTCGCTCCTGAACTCAAAATACTTGGCAAGCGATTGAAATATAATAGGTCCCCTAAACTACTAGGGATCCTTTTGATCCGAAACTGCGATGGGGTAGTCACATGGAGTATGTTATGGAAAATGTGTATCAAGACTTAATGCTCTCAAAGCCGTGGCCAGCCGCGATTGGGGAGCCGATACAACTACTCTAAAGATGTTTTATATTGCCTTCTCGAGATCTAAGGCAACCTATGCATGTGAAGTGTGGGGTTCGATGGCGAAATCTCATCTGAAAAGACTGCAAACTCTACAATCTGCTGCAATTCGTTTATGCTTGGGGTGCACCAAAACCACCTCTATAGCAGCCATGGAGATTGAATTGGGAGTTGAACCTATTGGACTCTATCGATAAAAAAACATGGACCAAATACTTGTCAATAAAGGCTCTTACACCAATCCACCAAAAGCCACCTAAAAATTTTCACAGATCGACCGGGAGAAGAGCTTATCGGGGCAGCCTACTATAATGAATCGAACGGAGACTGTTTTTACATACAAGATATTCTAGTTAAGAAGAACCTGTGGGGGCATAGCATCATATATATATATATATATATATATATATATATATATATATATATATATATATATATATCGTGGACATCGGGCCATCGGCTATAGTTAAGCTGGACACCTGCACGAAGAAGTAAGTTATACCATTCATCTCAGAAGACTAAAACTCACACCTATCTATACTTCATAACAACTACAGACTAATAATAAATGATCCTAAGGCACCAACAGTTACGTACTTACTCTACAAAATCTCTAATGGGATTGACTACCCTCTACTGACTTAATCGTTTTGTATTATATCAAATTTTAGACGATATAGGAAATGAGGAGACGTGAAAAGTAGTGAGGAGGCAAATGCATTCATGGTAGTTTGTATACTGTACTTGTGAACATAAAGTAAATAAATCAAGACATTTTATTATAATCAAACTTAAATGTGCTGATGTCGCCCAATGCTGTGTAAAACTCAGGGCTCTTCATCATTGATCTAGACCTCCTGCCGAATCATTTTCGACAGACTTTATCAAAGTTCTATTCTTTTTCCTTTTGGATTCCATTCCGTAATAAACGTATTTTTTATATCCATTGATATGATGTTATACAGTACCGTAACTTGCTAAACTGCATGAAACTACCGTAATGGTTTTTTACTTGTAAATTATTGCTACGCAGTAAAATATTTGAAAGTAGTCAAGAAAATCGTTGTATCAAAAAGAGCGTATTAAGTGGGATTTAAAGCGCATTATCATTGAAAATCAGTATGTTTTTTAATGCTAGGTTTTAGGGTCTGAGAAAAATCATAAGCAGGAAATCATCTTAAATATTAACGTATATATATTAATTTTCCTTAAACTAAAATATTCTACAATTCAAAAATAATTTTAGTTGTAAAAAAAGGGTGCGGCAAAATAACCTCCTTATTTTTAAACATAACAAAAAACATTGATCTTGAATATAACAAATTATGTTTTTTAAAGTTATTTTATGACACAAGAAGTTTATTCCTACTTGGTTTTAAAAAAAATGGGAGAGATGGTGGCCTGGTTGTCAATACACTGCTGCAAGAGAATTCTAAATCTTGTAAAAATTTCTCCAGCAACTGGCTTGGGGTATGCCCTGGACGCCTTCATGTATTGCTTGCTTCAGGTCAGGCAGGCTCTTGGAACGATGTTTGAAAATCTCGGCCTTCAAGTAACCCCATAAAACCCAGATAGCTTGCCTTAGCAACTGGGCGGGTCCACGGGTGGCGGATAGTGGAACGGCCTACAGATATATAGGTTACTTGTGACTAAGGATTTTGGAAGGTTTCTGAATAAGCAGGCCCGGACCAAGGCAATGGTTTAAAGGTGAGGAATTATACCTCCTCGTCAGTCAACCGGTTGGGTGTGGTTGAAATAACTGCTCTGACTGGGGACTGGGGTAGTTGGGAATTAAGTCCTCACAATGCTACTCTCACCTCCCAGGTGAACCAAGGGCAATGCGGTTGTGAAGTATGGGCGGGAAACTACCCTAACGACACAGTTGTAACAAAAGAAAGTAAAGCAGGCTGTTCGCTCCATGAGCAACAGTTAATAATGTCCTGAACTTGGGGTGTGCTTCAAGGTCAGTGACTGAATACCCAATCCAAGGTGGAAGGCATCGTGCCGATGGATGAATGGCTGCAGGGTATAAAATGCAGTAGCACACGATCCCCTTGAGGAACCAGACAAAACCTCATTGTATGTTGTCTTGCCAAGGCAGTGGGGTTCTGCTCTGGTTGACCGTTCTTTCCCCCATACTTGGGAAGCTAATGGACCAAGTAAGTACACAAATTGATGTTAAGTCTGCACAGACAGCCGGAGCCAATGAGACGGCAAACCGTGAGTCTGTAGCAGATGTGTCAACGGCAACCACCACTGAGGGGGGGGGGGGCGGCTACCAAGCTGCCGACAGCAGAAACCAGTGAAATGGTTGTAGAGTTGAGCACACTTTCTCTACGGAGAATGCGTATGAGTGGAGCGGCCAGAAGGCGGCTCTGAAGAGATCAGGCGAGAGCAGCGGGAGGGCAAATAATCCTGAGCACATAACGCAGGGGAGGCCAAAACCGAGCCGAGCATGTTAACGTCTAGGACTTGGATGTTGTGAGGGGTGAGGTGCAACAGGTGGGAAGCAATCAACCACGAGCACCAAACCCCAGCATGGAGATTGCATACTCGAACAACTGAGCTAATCTCCCAGATGTTTTGGGACATATGAGTATCGAGTGCGTGGTCAAAGAACCTATCTTGGAGATAGGCAGTGACCACCTTACTCGGACATTTGCACCTGACCAGGCCCACCAAACTATGAAGGAATAGTCAGGGTCAGTAACATCGGGAGCTCAGATCTGGTACACAGATGGCTCCAAGATGGACTTCGGCACTGGAGCGGGGGTGTATTGTAAAAACCCAAGGGTAAAACTAGTTTTTTCCTTTGGGGACACATACCTGTGTCTTTCAGGTCGAAATATATGTTATAAATGCCTGTCTGTGAGAGATAGCGAGAAGGGGAATACACAGGACCCGGATTGCTATTTTCTCTGACAGTCAGGCAGCAATTAAGGCACTAAACGGACATGTGGTCACCTCTGCCATAGTCAGGGAGTGCCTAAATAACCTAGAAGCCCTGGCAAGGCACAATCAAATCAAGATAGGTTGGGTGCCAGGGCATAGGGGAATATTTGGAAATGAAGCTGCAGATGCACTGGCCAGAGAGGTGTCTTCAACTCCCCTAATTGGACCGGAGCCGGCGGTAGGTATTTCCAAATCCATGGTCAAGATTGCAGTGCGAAGGTGGATGCCTGAAAGACACTGTGAGCACTGGGTCAGGGCTGAAGGAATGAGACACAGTAAGCTAACCCTTAGGAAACCTTCCTTGTGGCTGCAGGAGAGTCTCGTCTACCTGTCTAGTCAGGAATTGATGATAGCCACAGGTCTACTCACATAATTTTTGAATGTTCGGTAATTTTGAAATTAAAATTTTCCCCATGGAAAAGTTTGCTATTTGAAAACTGCAGTTTTATTTACTTACTGTACGTCTCTATGTATATTCCTGAAGATGTTATATGTGTATTGTTTTATTGATGTATCTAATTTTACATTTATGTATTAAAATATGTTATAATTGAGCAAACTAATAATGTACAGGGTTTTAGGTCCCTAAACCCCCATATTTTTATAAAGAAAATATTCATAAATTTTAGGAATATTAAGAAAGAAATTACTCTAAGAATTTTTTAATATTGCATACCTCAAAAATACCTGCATGCCAATTAATTTTATTTAAAATTTTGGGGGGAAATTTAGCCTGCCTAGTGTATCAGTATTCAATTTCATTATCTAATTGCTGAATTGAAAAAGGTATTCTCTCAACTAAACTATTAATTGTAGTCAAATTAGGGTTTTAACTATAATTGGAAGGTGTTGTAACTAAGGATTTTGTTGTTGTTTTTATATTATAATCCCTGCTGCAATGCTCTATGTATTATTGTAAACAGAATAAGGAACATTATTATAATAATATAAAATACATTGTGGGCTTATGAATCTTTTAAACCGATTCTTTCTTCCACTACAGTAGAACTTCAGCTATCCGAATCGCTTTCATATTTTTAGAAAAAAATTAAGACAGAAACGTACTGCAATTTCCCATATAATAATTATGTCTACATGTTCCGTTGTTTTGTTTTTTAGTGTGTTTTGTCGTTCACCATGGCTTCTAAAAAAAAAAAGTTGTGTTATTGATAGCGGGTAAACCAATTATAGATAAAAGAATTGCGGGTAAACAGTTGGCTTAGACATACAGTGTTAGAGAATCACAATTTCAGACATTGAAAGAGCAAGTCTATTTAGTACTTTTAAGCTTCGTGTCAATGCTTGAAAATGAAGATGAAAGCTCTTCAAAAAAGACCAATGAAAGCAACATAAATAGAATTAAAAGATTCTTTTTTCAAGTGAGTTTTGCAACAATATGCTGTGGAAAACGCAATTTCGGGTCCGATTCTTTGTTGAAAGTTCAAAAACATAGGAAAAAACATAAAGCTAAAAAAATGTGTAGTTTTTCCCCTTCTGCAATATAAATACAGTAATTATTTAAAATCCCTTTTCACAATAAAAAAAAAATATTACAAAAAACGAAAAAACAACACAATTTTGTTATTTCTGCTTTCAGATTTATTTATGACCTTTATTATACTTAATTTTACCTTATGGTAAAATGTTCTGTGCTCTTATATAACATATATGCCTAAAAATCATTTCTGTTATTTTTCATATTTTCATCAATATTAATTATTAAATTGTTTTTGTCTTAATTTGTAAGAATTTTATTTATCTTAATTATATTTTAGAATGACAGAGTTAACACACAATAGAAGAGTTTTAGGTTTCAAGTTTGTATCAGAGTCAATTTTTGTACTTACATTAAAATCTGTTTACACATCTTTGGTCTGGACTAAACTATTTTTAGAAACAATAGACAACTGCCTTGTTGATCTTTGAGCCTTTCCATTGTTCATCCATTACTTAAAGGTTGCCGTGGATTTGTTCATCTTTATCAGGTTGTTAAAACTTAAACATTAATCAATATTACCAGATGTTTTGACATTGTTCAAAAGTAAATAGTTTAATTTTGATAAATTGTATATAAGGAACCGCTGGTCAATGAACAAGTGCTTCCAATACCAATGCAATCTGCCATACTTAGTTTTCGAACTCAAATACATTTCCAGAAAAAATTGGGGTGCTTTTTTTCAAGAGACAATATATTATAAAAATAAATTAAATATTGTATATTGTACTATTTCAGTTTTAGAAATTAAACTTCAAAACTAATTAATATAATTTAATTTTTTATAGGGAAGAAAACAAGAAATTGGAATCAGAAATAAAAACTATGAAAGAAGAATTTACACAGGAAACAGAGAGAATGAAAGAAGAATTTACCCAAGTAATAAATGTAAGAGACCAAGATATAGTTCACAAAGCGCAATGCATATTAGATTTGTCAATTAAAATTGATTCTTTAGAAGATTCCAGAAGACAAGCAGACCATTTTATTGAAAAGTTAGAATCTGAGAAAAAATATTTAGAGGGTCTTCTTTCTTGTATGACAGGAAAAACATTTCAAATTAGAAAATCAATTGAAAGAAAAGACGATAAGATTGAAGACTTGGTAAAGGAAATTTATATGAGCCGTAGCATGATGAAACATCAAAGAGAACGTATTGAGTACTTAGAAAACAAGATTAACCAAAGTAAAGTTGATTCAGTGGCGATAAGCAATATGTCTATACAAATTGAACAAGCAGAAAAGAAAGTACAGAGTTTAGAGAAGCAACTTGATGAGAAGGCTAAAATGATTATGGAACTGGAGAATAAATATGAAGAAATGAGGTATTTATTTACTTTTTTACTATGCAATTAAGGCAACATTATCAAAAAATTATTATTATTATTTTATCACTAAAGATGTGATTGCTTTATTGCTTTCAATTTAGTCACAACAAATTTCATTAGATCATTTTTTAACATTTTTATATGTGATAACTTTTAAAAAATGCAATACTTATTTTATGATTGGCAAAATTAAATTGTTTAAAATACTCTTAAGCAAATCTATATGAAATCATACAAACCATGTTGCAAAAAAAATTTCAAATGTTTAATTTTTTATAATAAAAAATTGGCAAAACCCCAATGTTTACATCTGATGTCTTATTTTTATTAGGTGTAGATATTATGTAAATTTTATTATTATAGTATAGTCTATTCTGACGTACCTATATGCTTCAAAATAGCAGACTGTTGTTTGTTAGTCAGAGGCAGAGGGGGGCAGAGCTTACCTCACACCTATATGTATAGCGACTACAGAGAATCGTTGGCACCAATCTAATTTGCAAATTATTACATTCTTGATTGAAATTTTGTGATTGGACCCTCTAATGACATGGTCATAAAAATGTACACAAGGGTTTAACCTTGGATATCTTGTAATATTAGTTATTTTTGTAGTATTGAGGCTTTTGTCAATATTTTTATTAGTAATATATTGTGCCACTTTACTCTTGGTATTGTATGTTTAATGTTTTGTTTTTATTTATAAGTATATTTGAGGATTTAAACTCCAAGTTTATTATTTTAAAACCGTTTATATTCAGCATAAATAAAATACCTATAATGAAGTGTATACAAATGTTTATAATTGGGCTGAAACCAGAAATTTTAGTTTTTAAATGCTTTAACCCTTAGCACTCGACTGTTTAGCGTATATTGCAGTTGACTCGTATGTGTGTTATTTTTTTATATACAGTAATATCTTGACTTACGCTACCCCGTCTTATGTGATTCCCAAGTTACGCGGTTTTAAATTATGCTGTCCGAGTTATGCAGAAACTGGCCTGCTCTGGTAGAAAATACTTATGAGAACTCTTATAGCTCATGAAGAGAAAATATTTTCAGGTTTTAAGGCCACCAAAGACCGACTGACAGTGATATTTGGCGCAAATACAACTGATGACTGTAAGTTGCAATTTCTCATAGTTTATCGCTCAAAAAATCCAAGGGCATTAAAAAATATTTCTAAAGCTAGCTTGCCCGTGATTTGGAAGTTGAATCGAAAGGCTTTGGTAACAGCTTTTTTTGAGGACTGGTTTGGTCAGCATTTCATACCTCAAAACGAACGTACAAATTCCTTTTAAAGCAATTCCTATTAATTGTCAATGCACCTGACCATCCTCCTACTACTTTAACTAACACACGCGTGAAAGGGATATTTTTGCCACTAAACACAAATAATTTGCTTCAATCAATGAATTAGGGAGTCATCAAAACATTTAAAGCTATTGAACAAGAAGATCATTTGCGCATCTGCATGGAGCTATGAGACAGAACAACAAGCTCTCTATTGAAGGTTTTTGGAAACGATCCAATGTTTTAGATGCTCTTAGAATCATTGGATAATCTTGGAATGAAATTTTGCAAAAAACTCTAAATGGCTTTTGGAAAAAGCTATGTTTATTTTTTACACCGCTGAAATTCAAGCGGAATCAGTACTAGAATCTGATGTAATTGCTGACGTGATTGAAGAAATTGTCGGGTTTGCCAAACAACTAAATTTAGAAATGGATAGTTATGACGTTCAAGAACTGCTAGATTTACACAACCAGGAGCTGACAATTAATAGATGAGCTCATAGAAATGCGTGAGCAAGAGCAAGACCTTAAAAGCGTAGATTCTTTAGACCCAGTTTACGTAGAAGATGAAATGACAGTTAGAAACTTGTCAAAAGGAATTAGTTTAATGGAACAAGGCTTACAAATTTTGGAAATCATAGTCTTCAATAATGGGCATATTTCTGCAAAAAAAAAAAAAAAAAAAAAATAGCGAGTTACGAGAAAATTATGCGTGAGAAGAAAAAATTTTCAATTCTCCAAACGAATTTACTAGATTTTATGAAGCCTTCTATGTTAAAATAACTTCTGTTTACTTACTTCTTTGCAACATGTATATATATAATATAATTTTTTGTTGTATTATGTATTTAAAATTTTTATATATACACATTTTTCTTTTAAATGATTAGTTTATTTAGTCTTTGGTTCCAATTACACATGATTTCTATAAGATTGTATGTAAAATTATAGCCCGACTTATGCGAATTCGACTTACACGGTTATCGCTCGGTCCTATTTATCACATAAGTATGGGGTATTACTGTATTTAATTTTTTACTTGTAATGCTATGGTTAATTTTTTAAAACACAATCCATTTGATTTGTTTGACTTTAGATTGATTTTTTTGCCGGAGAGAGAGAGACGGATTCCGAAAAGGCTCGGTACATGCTTCAAGTTTGGTCAGAGAGTATGGTCAAGTAAATAATTTTGACTTCACTAATACTCTGGAGGAACTGGGATATAAAGATGTGATACAAGAACTAAACTGCAATGTATAAGGTTACATTTTTGAGAATGTTTATTAAGCAAAACAATGTGCAAAATTGTGTTCAAAATCCATTTTTAGAAGTAGTGAAGACAATTTTTACCGTAAAATGAAAGTCTTAGTTTTAACTTAATGCCTCTGAATTCTCACTTAGAAATAAGAAAATACTTGCTTTAATTTAACTAATTAAAACTTCTTAAATTATAAATTATTTTTTTACATTTAAGTAGTAAAGATGTAATAAGTACAAAATATCCTAGTTCATTATTTTTTTTTCACTTGATCTTGTATTCACTCTATCCTCTGAATAAAGTTCTTTCACCAGATATTGTATCAAGGAGAAACAAACTGTATTTACTGATCACCAGGTGAATTTAATTTGAATACATTTATATTGGTATTTTTCCTTATATTAATTACTGTTCTTTCTGCCTCATGATGTTCTGTGTATATTCGTCTTTTGGAGGGAACATATTGCTGCCAGTGTTATTCTTCTTTAGCCATCAAGTAAGAGGTTAATTCATGATATTGTTTGACTCATAGTCTCTTATATCTCAGTTTAAAAATCCAAAGTCAATGTTGAGATTATCTGTATTTCTTGTATGTTTGCTAGTATATCTAGAAACTGTTGTTGTGATGTTTGTTTAAATGAAAAGTAAACTTGCTAATGAGTGTGTGAAGCATGCAAACTGAAAGTGAAAATTATATGAAGCATTTATCGTGCATATTAACCCATTAACATCCAGCGTTCTATAAATGAGACACATTTAATTTTGTCTCATGTTTTTTGTTATTACCTATGGAAGAAGATACTATATTTAATAGTATAATAGTTACATTTTCATTGAATCTCCTTATTTAGGTATCTTAGAACAACTTAATTTGAACGTATTATTTTGAGCCTGACAGTTTAGTTTTCATATTTTTTATAATAAGTATTATATTTCAAATGCAAAATGTTAGGGAGAACACATTTATTATGCTTCACAGAATGTATATTTGAAGGAGGAAGAGTGTGATTTTGTTTTATCCTTGTGTGGGGAACGTCTTTGAATCATGCGGTTCTATTTATAAGACGCTGGGACATTGAGGCATCAGTTTATCTAGTTAGGCGCTGATTTTGTATATTGCCATCTACTTTTTATCGTGTTTATTTAGATGCTTATTTTGTGTTTCACTTTATGGAGCATCGTTATATGGAACAAAATGTTTGATTAAATAAAGTACCTTTATCGTGTTTATTTAGATGCTTATTTTGTGTTTCACTTTATGGAGCATCGTTATATGGAACAAAATGTTTGATTAAATAAAGTACCTTTATCGTGTTTATTTAGATGCTTATTTTGTGTTTCACTTTATGGAGCATCGTTATATGGAACAAAATGTTTGATTAAATAAAGTACCTTTATCGTGTTTATTTAGATGCTTATTTTGTGTTTCACTTTATGGAGCATCGTTATATGGAACAAAATGTTTGATTAAATAAAGTACCTTTATCGTGTTTATTTAGATGCTTATTTTGTGTTTCACTTTATGGAACATCGTTATATGGAACAAAATGTTTGATTAAATAAAGTACCTTTATCGTGTTTATTTAGATGCTTATTTTGTGTTTCACTTTATGGAGCATCGTTATATGGAACAAAATGTTTGATTAAATAAAGTACCTTTATCGTGTTTATTTAGATACTTATTTTGTGTTTCACTTTATTGAGCATCGTTATATGGAACAAAATGTTTGATTAAATTAAGTACCTTTATCGTATTTATTTAGATGCTTATTTTGTGTTTCACTTTATGGAGCATCGTTATATGGAACAAAATGTTTGGTTAAATAAAGTACCTTTATCGTGTTTATTTAGATGCTTATTTTGTGTTTCACTTTATGGAGCATCGTTATATGGAACAAAATGTTTGATTAAGTTAAGTACCTTTATCGTGTTTATTTAGATGCTTATTTTGTGTTTCACTTTATGGAGCATCGTTATATGGAACAAAATGTTTGATTAAATAAAGTACCTGTATCGTGTTTATTTAGATGCTTATTTTGTGTTTCACTTTATGGAGCATCGTTATATGGAACAAAATGTTTGATTAAATAAAGTACCTTTATCGTGTTTATTTAGATGCTTATTTTGTGTTTCACTTTATGGAGCATCGTAATATGGAACAAAATGTTTGATTAAATAAAGTACCTTTATCGTGTTTATTTAGATGCTTATTTTGTGTTTCACTTTATGGAGCATCGTTATATGGAACAAAATGTTTGACTAAATAAAGTACCTGAATCGTGTTTATTTAGATGCTTATTTTGTGTTTCACTTTATGGAGCATCGTTATATGGAACAAAATGTTTGATTAAATAAAGTACCTTTATCGTGTTTATTTAGATGCTTATTTTGTGTTTCACTTTATGGAGCATCGTTATATGGAACAAAATGTTTGATTAAATAAAGTACCTGTATCGTGTTTATTTAGATGCTTATTTTGTGTTTCACTTTATGGAGCATCGTTATATGGAACAAAATGTTTGATTAAATAAAGTACCTGTATCGTGTTTATTTAGATGCTTATTTTGTGTTTCACTTTATGGAGCATCGTTATATGGAACAAAATGTTTGATTAAATAAAGTACCTTTATCGTGTTTATTAAGATGCTTATTTTGTGTTTCACTTTATGGAGCATCGTTATATGGAACAAAAGGTTTGATTAAGTTAAGTACCTTTATCGTGTTTATTTAGATGCTTATTTTGTGTTTCACTTTATGGAGCATCGTTATATGGAACAAAATGTTTGATTAAATAAAGTACCTGTATCGTGTTTATTTAGATGCTTATTTTGTGTTTCACTTTATGGAGCATCGTTATATGGAACAAAATGTTTGATTAAATAAAGTACCTTTATCGTGTTTATTTAGATGCTTATTTTGTGTTTCACTTTATGGAGCATCGTTATATGGAACAAAATGTGTGATTAAATTAAGTACCTTTATCGTGTTTATTTAGATGCTTATTTTGTGTTTCACTTTATGGAGCATCGTTATATGGAACAAAATGTTTGATTAAATAAAGTACCTTTATCGTGTTTATTTAGATGCTTATTTTGTGTTTCACTTTATGGAGCATCGTTATATGCAACAAAATGTTTCATTAAATAAATTACCTTTATCGTGTTTATTTAGATGCTTATTTTGTGTTTCACTTTATGGAGCATCGTTATATGGAACAAAATGTTTGATTAAATAAAGTACCTTTATCGTGTTTATTTGGATGCTTATTTTGTGTTTCACTTTATGGATCATCGTTATATGGAACAAATGTTTGATTAAATAAAGTACCTTTATCGTGTTTATTTAGATGCTTATTTTGTGTTTCACTTTATGGAGCATCGTTATGTGGAACAAAATGTTTGATTAAATAGAGTACCTTTATCGTGTTTATTTAGATGCTTATTTTGTGTTTCACTTTATGGAGCATCGTTATATGGAACAAAATGTTTGATTAAATAAAGCACCTTTATCGTGTTTATTTAAATGCGTATTTTGTGTTTCACTTTATGGAGCATCGTTATATGGAACAAAATGTTTCATTAAATAAATTACCTTTATCGTGTTTATTTAGATGCTTATTTTGTGTGTCACTTTATGGAGCATCGTTATATGGAACAAAATGTTTGATTAAATAAAGTACCTTTATAGTGTTTATTTAGATGGGTATTTTGTGTTTCACTTTATGGAGCATCGTTATATGGAACAAAATGTTTGATTAAATAAAGTACCTTTATCGTGTTTATTTAGATGCTTATTTTGTGTTTCACTTTATGGAGCATCGTTATATGGAACAAAATGTTTGATTAAATTAAGTACCTTTATCGTGTTTATTTAGATGCTTATTTTGTGTTTCACTTTATGGAGCATCGTTATATGGAACAAAATGTTTGATTAAATAATGTACCTGTATCGTGTTTATTTAGATGCTTATTTTGTGTTTCACTTTATGGAGCATCGTTATATGGAACAAAATGTTTGATTAAATAAAGTACCTGTATCGTGTTTATTTAGATGCTTATTTTGTGTTTCACTTTATGGAGCATCGTTATATGGAACAAAATGTTTGATTAAATAAAGTACCTTTATCGTGTTTATTAAGATGCTTATTTTGTGTTTCACTTTATGGAGCATCGTTATATGGAACAAAAGGTTTGATTAAATTAAGTACCTTTATCGTGTTTATTTAGATGCTTATTTTGTGTTTCACTTTATGGAGCATCGTTATATGGAACAAAATGTTTGATTAAATAAAGTATATTTATCGTGTTTATTTAGATGCTTATTTTGTGTTTCACTTTATGGAGCATCGTTATATGGAACAAAATGTTTGATTAAATAAAGTACCTGTATCGTGTTTATTTAGATGCTTATTTTGTGTTTCACTTTATGGAGCATCGTTATATGGAACAAAATGTTTGATTAAATAAAGTACCTTTATCGTGTTTATTTAGATGCTTATTTTGTGTTTCACTTTATGGAGCATCGTTATATGGAACAAAATGTGTGATTAAATTAAGTACCTTTATCGTGTTTATTTAGATGCTTATTTTGTGTTTCACTTTATGGAGCATCGTTATATGGAACAAAATGTTTGATTAAATAGAGTACCTTTATCGTGTTTATTTAGATGCTTATTTTGTGTTTCACTTTATGGAGCATCGTTATATGGAACAAAATGTTTCATTAAATAAATTACCTTTATCGTGTTTATTTAGATGCTTATTTTGTGTTTCACTTTATGGAGCATCGTTATATGGAACAAAATGTTTGATTAAATAAAGTACCTTTATCGTGTTTATTTAGATGCTTATTTTGTGTTTCACTTTATGGAGCATCGTTATATGGAACAAAACGTTTGATTAAATAATGTACCTGTATCGTGTTTATTTAGATGCTTATTTTGTGTTTCACTTTATGGAGCATCGTTATATGGAACAAAATGTTTGATTAAATAAAGTACCTTTATCGTGTTTATTTGGATGCTTATTTTGTGTTTCACTTTATGGATCATCGTTATATGGAACAAATGTTTGATTAAATAAAGTACCTTTATCGTGTTTATTTAGATGCTTATTTTGTGTTTCACTTTATGGAGCATCGTTATATGGAACAAAATGTTTGATTAAATAAAGTACCTGTATCGTGTTTATTTAGATGCTTATTTTGTGTTTCACTTTATGGAGCATCGTTATATGGAACAAAATGTTTGATTAAATAGAGTACCTTTATCGTGTTTATTTAGATGCTTATTTTGTGTTTCACTTTATGGAGCATCGTTATATGGAACAAAATGTTTGATTAAATAAAGCACCTTTATCGTGTTTATTTAAATGCGTATTTTGTGTTTCACTTTATGGAGCATCGTTATATGGAACAAAATGTTTCATTAAATAAATTACCTTTATCGTGTTTACTTAGATGCTTATTTTGTGTGTCACTTTATGGAGCATCGTTATATGGAACAAAATGTTTGATTAAATAAAGTACCTTTATAGTGTTTATTTAGATGGGTATTATGTGTTTCACTTTATGGAGCATCGTTATATGGAACAAAATGTTTGATTAAATAAAGTACCTTTATCGTGTTTATTTAGATGCTTATTTTGTGTTTCACTTTATGGAGCATCGTTATATGGAACAAAATGTTTGATTAAATTAAGTACCTTTATCGTGTTTATTTAGATGCTTATTTTGTGTTTCACTTTATGGAGCATCGTTATATGGAACAAAATGTTTGATTAAATAAAGTACCTTTATCGTGTATATTTAGATGCCTATTTTGTGTTTCACTTTATGGAGCATCGTTATATGGAACAAAATGTTTCATTAAATAAATTACCTTTATCGTGTATATTTAGATGCTTATTTTGTGTTTCACTCTATGGAGCATCGTTATATGGTACAAAATGTTTGATTAAATAAAGTACCTTTATCGTGTTTATTTAGATGCTTATTTTGTGCTTCACTTTATGGAGCATCGTTATATGGAACAAAATGTTTGATTAAATTAAGTACCTTTATCGTGTTTATTTAGATGCTTATTTTGTGTTTCACTTTATGGAGCATCGTTATATGGAACAAAATGTTTCATTAAATAAATTACCTTTATCGTGTTTATTTAGATGCTTATTTTGTGTTTCACTTTATGGAGCATCGTTATATGGAACAAAATGTTTGATTAAATAAAGTACCTTTATAGTGTTTATTTAGATGCGTATTTTGTGTTTCACTTTATGGAGCATCGTTATATGGAACAAAATGTTTGATTAAATAAAGTACCTTTATCGTGTTTATTTAGATGCTTATTTTGTGTTTCACTTTATGGAGCATCGTTATATGGAACAAAATGTTTGATTAAATAAAGTACCTTTATCGTGTTTATTTAGATGCTTATTTTGTGTTTCACTTTATGGAGCATCGTTATATGGAACAAAATGTTTGATTAAATAAAGTACCTGTATCGTGTTTATTTAGATGCTTATTTTGTGTTTCACTTTATGGAGCATCGTTATATGGAACAAAATGTTTGATTAAATAAAGTACCTTTATCGTGTTTATTTAGATGCTTATTTTGTGTTTCACTTTATGGAGCATCGTTATATGGAACAAAATGTTTGATTAAATAAAGTACCTGTATCGTGTTTATTTAGATGCGTATTTTGTGTTTCACTTTATGGAGCATCGTAATATGGAACAAAATGTTTGATTAAATAAAGTACCTTTATCGTGTTTATTTAGATGCTTATTTTGTGTTTCACTTTATGGAGCATCGTTATATGGAACAAAACGTTTGATTAAATAATGTACCTGTATCGTGTTTATTTAGATGCTTATTTTGTGTTTCACTTTATGGAGCATCGTTATATGGAACAAAATGTTTGATTAAATAAAGTACCTTTATCGTGTTTATTTAGATGCTTATTTTGTGTTTCACTTTATGGAGCATCGTTATATGGAACAAAATGTTTGATTAAATAAAGTACCTGTATCGTGTTTATTTAGATGCTTATTTTGTGTTTCACTTTATGGAGCATCGTAATATGGAACAAAATGTTTGATTAAATAAAGCACCTTTATCGTGTTTATTTAGATGCTTATTTTGTGTTTCACTTTATGGAGCATCGTTATATGGAACAAAATGTTTGATTAAATAGAGTATCTTTATCGTGTTTATGTAGATGCTTATTTTGTGTTTCACTTTATGGAGCATCGTTATATGGAACAAAACGTTTGATTAAATAATGTACCTGTATCGTGTTTATTTAGATGCTTATTTTGTGTTTCACTTTATGGAGCATCGTTATATGGAACAAAACGTTTGATTAAATAATGTACCTGTATCGTGTTTATTTAGATGCTTATTTTGTGTTTCACTTTATGGAGCATCGTTATATGGAACAAAATGTTTGATTAAATAGAGTACCTTTATCGTGTTTATTTAGATGCTTTTTTTGTGTTTCACTTTATGGAGCATCGTTATATGGAACAAAATGTTTGATTAAATAAAGCACCTTTATCGTGTTTATTTAAATGCGTATTTTGTGTTTCACTTTATGGAGCATCGTTATATGGAACAAAATGTTTCATTAAATAAATTACCTTTATCGTGTTTATTTAGATGCTTATTTTGTGTTTCACTTTATGGAGCATCGTTATATGGAACAAAATGTTTGATTAAATAAAGTACCTTTATCGTGTTTATTTAGATGCTTATTTTGTGTTTCACTTTATGGAGCATCGTTATATGGAACAATTTGTTTGATTAAATAAAGTACCTTTATCGTGTTTATTTAGATGCTTATTTTGTGTTTCACTTTATGGAGCATCGTTATATGGAACAAAATGTTTGATTAAATAAAGTACCTGTATCGTGTTTATTTAGATGCTTATTTTGTGTTTCACTTTATGGAGCATCGTTATATGGAACAAAATGTTTGATTAAATAAAGTACCTTTATCGTGTTTATTTAGATGCTTATTTTGTGTTTCACTTTATGGAGCATCGTTATATGGAACAAAATGTTTGATTAAATAAAGTACCTGTATCGTGTTTATTTAGATGCTTATTTTGTGTTTCACTTTATGGAGCATCGTAATATGGAACAAAATGTTTGATTAAATAAAGCACCTTTATCGTGTTTATTTAGATGCTTATTTTGTGTTTCACTTTATGGAGCATCGTTATATGGAACAAAATGTTTGATTAAATAGAGTATCTTTATCGTGTTTATGTAGATGCTTATTTTGTGTTTCACTTTATGGAGCATCGTTATATGGAACAAAATGTTTGATTAAATAAAGCACCTTTATCGTGTTTATTTAGATGCGTATTTTGTGTTTCACTTTATGGAGCATCGTTATATGGAACAAAATGTTTCATTAAATAAAGTACCTTTATCGTGTTTATTTAGATGCTTATTTTGTGTTTCACTTTATGGAGCATCGTTATATGGAACAAAACGTTTGATTAAATAATGTACCCATATAACGATGCTCCATAAAGTGAAACACAAAATAAGCATCTAAATATACACGATAAAGGTACTTTATTTAATCAAATATTTTGTTCCATATAACGATGCTCCATAAAGTGAAACACAAAATAAGCATCTAAATAAACACGATAAAGGTACTTAATTTAATCAAACCTTTTGTTCCATATAACGATGCTCCATAAAGTGAAACACAAAATAAGCATCTAAATAAACACGATAAAGGTACTTTATTTAATCAATCATTTTGTTCCATATAACGATGCTCCATAAAGTGAAACACAAAATACGCATCTAAATAAACACTATAAAGGTACTTTATTTAATCAAACATTTTGTTCCATATAACGATGCTCCATAAAGTGAAACACAAAATAAGCATCTAAAAAAACACGATAAAGGTAATTTATTTAATGAAACATTTTGTTCCATATAACGATGCTCCATAAAGTGAAACACAAAATACGCATTTAAATAAACACGATAAAGGTGCTTTATTTAATCAAACATTTTGTTCCATATAACGATGCTCCATAAAGTGAAACACAAAATAAGCATCTAAATAAACACGATAAAGGTACTCTATTTAATCAAACATTTTGTTCCATATAACGATGCTCCATAAAGTGAAACACAAAATAAGCATCTAAATAAACACGATACAGGTACTTTATTTAATCAAACATTTTGTTCCATATAACGATGCTCCATAAAGTGAAACACAAAATAAGCATCTAAATAAACACGATAAAGGTACTTTATTTAATCAAACATTTGTTCCATATAACGATGCTCCATAAAGTGAAACACAAAATAAGCATCTAAATAAACACGATAAAGGTACTTAATTTAATCAAACATTTTGTTCCATATAACGATGCTCCATAAAGTGAAACACAAAATAAGCATCTAAATAAACACGATAAAGGTACTTTATTTAATCAAACATTTTGTTCCATATAACGATGCTCCATAAAGTGAAACACAAAATAAGTATCCAAATAAACACGATATAGGTACTTTATTTAATCAAACATTTTGTTCCATATAACGATGCTCCATAAAGTGAAACACAAAATAAGCATCTAAATAAACACGATAAAGGTACTTTATTTAATCAAACATTTTGTTCCATATAACGATGCTCCATAAAGTGAAACACAAAATAAGCATCTAAATAAACACGATAAAGGTACTTTATTTAATCAAACATTTTGTTCCATATAACGATGCTCCATAAAGTGAAACACAAAATAAGCATCTAAATAAACACGATAAAGGTACTCTATTTAATCAAACATTTTGTTCCATATAACGATGCTCCATAAAGTGAAACACAAAATAAGCATCTAAATAAACACGATAAAGGTACTTAATTTAATCAAACATTTTGTTCCATATAACGATGCTCCATAAAGTGAAACACAAAATAAGCATCTAAATAAACACGATAAAGGTACTTTATTTAATCAAACATTTGTTCCATATAACGATGCTCCATAAAGTGAAACACAAAATAAGCATCTAAATAAACACGATAAAGGTACTTAATTTAATCAAACATTTTGTTCCATATAACGATGCTCCATAAAGTGAAACACAAAATAAGCATCTAAATAAACACGATAAAGGTACTTTATTTAATCAAACATTTTGTTCCATTAAACGATGCTCCATAAAGTGAAACACAAAATAAGTATCCAAATAAACACGATATAGGTACTTTATTTAATCAAACATTTTGTTCCATATAACGATGCTCCATAAAGTGAAACACAAAATAAGCATCTAAATAAACACGATAAAGGTACTTAATTTAATGAAACATTTTGTTCCATATAACGATGCTCCATAAAGTGAAACACAAAATACGCATTTAAATAAACACGATAAAGGAGCTTTATTTAATCAAACATTTTGTTCCATATAACGATGCTCCATAAAGTGAAACACAAAAAAAGCATCTAAATAAACACGATAAAGGTACTCTATTTAATCAAACATTTTGTTCCATATAACGATGCTCCATAAAGTGAAACACAAAATAAGCATCTAAATAAACACGATACAGGTACTTTATTTAATCAAACATTTTGTTCCATATAACGATGCTCCATAAAGTGAAACACAAAATAAGCATCTAAATGAACACCATAAAGGTACTTTATTTAATCAAACATTTGTTCCATATAACGATGCTCCATAAAGTAAAACACAAAATAAGCATCCAAATAAACACGATAAAGGTACTTTATTTAATCAAACATTTTGTTCCATATAACGATGCTCCATAAAGTGAAACACAAAATAAGCATCTAAATAAACACGATACAGGTACATTATTTAATCAAACGTTTTGTTCCATATAACGATGCTCCATAAAGTGAAACACAAAATAAGCATCTAAATAAACACGATAAAGGTACTTTATTTAATCAAACATTTTGTTCAATATAACGATGCTCCATACAGTGAAACACAAAATAAGCATCTAAATAAACACGATAAAGGTACTTTATTTAATGAAACATTTTGTTCCATATAACGATGCTCCATAAAGTGAAACACAAAATAAGCATCTAAATAAACACGATAAAGGTACTTTATTTAATCAAACATTTTGTTCCATATAACGATGCTCCATAAAGTGAAACACAAAATAAGCATCTAAATAAACACGATAAAGGTACTTAATTTAATCAAACCTTTTGTTCCATATAACGATGCTCCATAAAGTGAAACACAAAATAAGCATCTAAATAAACACGATAAAGGTACTTAATTTAATCAAACATTTTGTTCCATATAACGATGCTCCATAAAGTGAAACACAAAATAAGCATCTAAATAAACACGATACAGGTACATTATTTAATCAAACGTTTTGTTCCATATAACGATGCTCCATAAAGTGAAACACAAAATAAGCATCTAAATAAACACGATAAAGGTAATTTATTTAATGAAACATTTTGTTTCATATAACGATGCTCCATAAAGTGAAACACAAAATACGCATTTAAATAAACACGATAAAGGTGCTTTATTTAATCAAACATTTTGTTCCATATAACGATGCTCCATAAAGTGAAACACAAAATAAGCATCTAAATAAACACGATAAAGGTACTTAATTTAATCAAACCTTTTGTTCCATATAACGATGCTCCATAAAGTGAAACACAAAATAAGCATCTAAATAAACACGATAAAGGTACTTAATTTAATCAAACATTTTGTTCCATATAACGATGCTCCATAAAGTGAAACACAAAATAAGCATCTAAATAAACACGATACAGGTACATTATTTAATCAAACGTTTTGTTCCATATAACGATGCTCCATAAAGTGAAACACAAAATAAGCATCTAAATAAACACGATAAAGGTAATTTATTTAATGAAACATTTTGTTTCATATAACGATGCTCCATAAAGTGAAACACAAAATACGCATTTAAATAAACACGATAAAGGTGCTTTATTTAATCAAACATTTTGTTCCATATAACGATGCTCCATAAAGTGAAACACAAAATAAGCATCTAAATAAACACGATAAAGGTACTCTATTTAATCAAACATTTTGTTCCATATAACGATGCTCCATAAAGTGAAACACAAAATAAGCATCTAAATAAACACGATACAGGTACTTTATTTAATCAAACATTTTGTTCCATATAACGATGCTTTATAAAGTGAAACACAAAATAAGCATCTAAATAAACACGATAAAGGTACTTTATTTAATCAAACATTTGTTCCATATAACGATGCTCCATAAAGTGAAACACAAAATAAGCATCCATAATAAACACGATAAAGGTACTTTATTTAATCAAACATTTTGTTCCATATAACGATGCTCCATAAAGTGAAACACAAAATAAGCATCTAAATAAACACGATACAGGTACATTATTTAATCAAACGTTTTGTTCCATATAACGATGCTCCATAAAGTGAAACACAAAATAAGCATCTAAATAAACACGATAAAGGTACTTTATTTAATGAAACATTTTGTTCCATATAACGATGCTCCATAAAGTGAATCACAAAATAAGCATCTAAATAAACACGATAAAGGTAATTTATTTAATGAAACATTTTGTTCCATATAACGATGCTCCATAAAGTGAAACACAAAATAAGCATCTAAATATACACGATAAAGGTACTTTATTTAATCAAACATTTTGTTCCATATAACGATGCTCCATAAAGTGAAACACAAAATAAGCATCTAAATAAACACGATAAAGGTACTTAATTTAATCAAACCTTTTGTTCCATATAACGATGCTCCATAAAGTGAAACACAAAATAAGCATCTAAATAAACACGATAAAGGTACTTTATTTAATCAATCATTTTGTTCCATATAACGATGCTCCATAAAGTGAAACACAAAATACGCATCTAAATAAACACTATAAAGGTACTTTATTTAATCAAACATTTTGTTCCATATAACGATGCTCCATAAAGTGAAACACAAAATAAGCATCTAAATAAACACGATAAAGGTAATTTATTTAATGAAACATTATGTTCCATATAACGATGCTCCATAAAGTGAAACACAAAATACGCATTTAAATAAACACGATAAAGGTGCTTTATTTAATCAAACATTTTGTTCCATATAACGATGCTCCATAAAGTGAAACACAAAAAAAGCATCTAAATAAACACGATAAAGGTACTCTATTTAATCAAACATTTTGTTCCATATAACGATGCTCCATAAAGTGAAACACAAAATAAGCATCTAAATAAACACGATACAGGTACTTTATTTAATCAAACATTTTGTTCCATATAACGATGCTCCATAAAGTGAAACACAAAATAAGCATCTAAATAAACACGATACAGGTACATTATTTAATCAAACATTTGTTCCATATAACGATGCTCCATAAAGTGAATCACAAAATAAGTATCCAAATAAACACGATATAGGTACTTTATTTAATCAAACATTTTGTTCCATATAACGATGCTCCATAAAGTGAAACACAAAATAAGCATCTAAATAAACACGATAAAGGTACTTAATTTAATGAAACATTTTGTTCCATATAACGATGCTCCATAAAGTGAAACACAAAATACGCATTTAAATAAACACGATAAAGGAGCTTTATTTAATCAAACATTTTGTTCCATATAACGATGCTCCATAAAGTGAAACACAAAAAAAGCATCTAAATAAACACGATAAAGGTACTCTATTTAATCAAACATTTTGTTCCATATAACGATGCTCCATAAAGTGAAACACAAAATAAGCATCTAAATAAACACGATACAGGTACTTTATTTAATCAAACATTTTGTTCCATATAACGATGCTTTATAAAGTGAAACACAAAATAAGCATCTAAATAAACACGATAAAGGTACTTTATTTAATCAAACATTTGTTCCATATAACGATGCTCCATAAAGTGAAACACAAAATAAGCATCCAAATAAACACGATAAAGGTACTTTATTTAATCAAACATTTTGTTCCATATAATGATGCTCCATAAAGTGAAACACAAAATAAGCATCTAAATAAACACGATACAGGTACATTATTTAATCAAACGTTTTGTTCCATATAACGATGCTCCATAAAGTGAAACACAAAATAAGCATCTAAATAAACACGATAAAGGTACTTTATTTAATGAAACATTTTGTTCCATATAACGATGCTCCATAAAGTGAATCACAAAATAAGCATCTAAATAAACACGATAAAGGTAATTTATTTAATGAAACATTTTGTTCCATATAACGATGCTCCATAAAGTGAAACACAAAATAAGCATCTAAATATACACGATAAAGGTACTTTATTTAATCAAACATTTTGTTCCATATAACGATGCTCCATAAAGTGAAACACAAAATAAGCATCTAAATAAACACGATAAAGGTACTTAATTTAATCAAACCTTTTGTTCCATATAACGATGCTCCATAAAGTGAAACACAAAATAAGCATCTAAATAAACACGATAAAGGTACTTTATTTAATCAATCATTTTGTTCCATATAACGATGCTCCATAAAGTGAAACACAAAATACGCATCTAAATAAACACTATAAAGGTACTTTATTTAATCAAACATTTTGTTCCATATAACGATGCTCCATAAAGTGAAACACAAAATAAGCATCTAAATAAACACGATAAAGGTAATTTATTTAATGAAACATTTTGTTCCATATAACGATGCTCCATAAAGTGAAACACAAAATACGCATTTAAATAAACACGATAAAGGTGCTTTATTTAATCAAACATTTTGTTCCATATAACGATGCTCCATAAAGTGAAACACAAAAAAAGCATCTAAATAAACACGATAAAGGTACTCTATTTAATCAAACATTTTGTTCCATATAACGATGCTCCATAAAGTGAAACACAAAATAAGCATCTAAATAAACACGATACAGGTACTTTATTTAATCAAACATTTTGTTCCATATAACGATGCTCCATAAAGTGAAACACAAAATAAGCATCTAAATAAACACGATACAGGTACATTATTTAATCAAACATTTGTTCCATATAACGATGCTCCATAAAGTGAATCACAAAATAAGTATCCAAATAAACACGATATAGGTACTTTATTTAATCAAACATTTTGTTCCATATAACGATGCTCCATAAAGTGAAACACAAAATAAGCATCTAAATAAACACGATAAAGGTACTTAATTTAATGAAACATTTTGTTCCATATAACGATGCTCCATAAAGTGAAACACAAAATACGCATTTAAATAAACACGATAAAGGAGCTTTATTTAATCAAACATTTTGTTCCATATAACGATGCTCCATAAAGTGAAACACAAAAAAAGCATCTAAATAAACACGATAAAGGTACTCTATTTAATCAAACATTTTGTTCCATATAACGATGCTCCATAAAGTGAAACACAAAATAAGCATCTAAATAAACACGATACAGGTACTTTATTTAATCAAACATTTTGTTCCATATAACGATGCTCCATAAAGTGAAACACAAAATAAGCATCTAAATGAACACGATAAAGGTACTTTATTTAATCAAACATTTGTTCCATATAACGATGCTCCATAAAGTAAAACACAAAATAAGCTACCAAATAAACACGATACAGGTACTTTATTTAATCAAACATTTTGTTCCATATAACGATGCTCCATAAAGTGAAACACAAAATAAGCATCTAAATAAACACGATACAGGTACATTATTTAATCAAACGTTTTGTTCCATATAACGATGCTCCATAAAGTGAAACACAAAATAAGCATCTAAAAAACACGATAAAGGTACTTTATTTAATCAAACATTTTGTTCAATATAACGATGCTCCATACAGTGAAACACAAAATAAGCATCTAAATAAACACGATAAAGGTACTTTATTTAATGAAACATTTTGTTCCATATAACGATGCTCCATAAAGTGAAACACAAAATAAGCATCTAAATAAACACGATAAAGGTACTTTATTTAATCAAACATTTTGTTCCATATAACGATGCTCCATAAAGTGAAACACATAATAAGCATCTAAATAAACACGATAAAGGTACTTTATTTAATCAAACATTTTGTTCCATATAACGATGCTCCATAAAGTGAAACACAAAATAAGCATCTAAATAAACACGATAAAGGTACTTAATTTAATCAAACATTTTGTTCCATATAACGATGCTCCATAAAGTGAAACACAAAATAAGCATCTAAATAAACACGATAAAGGTACTTTATTTAATCAAACATTTGTTCCATATAATGATGCTCCATAAAGTGAAACACAAAATAAGCATCTAAATAAACACGATACAGGTACATTATTTAATCAAACATTTTGTTCCATATAACGATGATCCATAAAGTGAAACACAAAATAAGCATCTAAATAAACACGATAAAGGTACTTTATTTAATCAAACATTTTGTTCCATATAACGATGCTCCATAAAGTGAAACACAAAATAAGCATCTAAATAAACACGATAAAGGTACTTTATTTAATCAAACACTTTGTTCCATATAACGATGCTCCATAAAGTGAAACACAAAAAAAGCATCTAAATAAACACGATAAAGGTACTTATTTTAATCAAACATTTTGTTCCATATAACGATGCTCCATAAAGTGAAACACAAAATAAGCATCTAAATAAACACGATACAGGTACTTTATTTAATCAAACATTTTGTTCCATATAACGATGCTCCATAAAGTGAAACACAAAATAAGCATCTAAATGAACACGATAAAGGTACTTTATTTAATCAAACATTTGTTCCATATAACGATGCTCCATAAAGTGAAACACAAAATAAGCATCCAAATAAACACGATAAAGGTACTTTATTTAATCAAACATTTTGTTCCATATAACGATGCTCCATAAAGTGAAACACAAAATAAGCATCTAAATAAACACGATACAGGTACATTATTTAATCAAACGTTTTGTTCCATATAACGATGCTCCATAAAGTGAAACACAAAATAAGCATCTAAATAAACACGATAAAGGTACTTTATTTAATCAAACATTTTGTTCAATATAACGATGCTCCATACAGTGAAACACAAAATAAGCATCTAAATAAACACGATAAAGGTACTTTATATAATGAAACATTTTGTTCCATATAACGATGCTCCATAAAATGAAACACAAAATAAGCATCTAAATAAACAAGATAAAGGTACTTTATTTAATCAAACATTTTGTTCCATATAACGATGCTCCATAAAGTGAAACACATAATAAGCATCTAAATAAACACGATAAAGGTACTTTATTTAATCAAACATTTTGTTCCATATAACGATGCTCCATAAAGTGAAACACAAAATAAGCATCTAAATAAACACGATAAAGGTACTTAATTTAATCAAACATTTTGTTCCATATAACGATGCTCCATAAAGTGAAACACAAAATAAGCATCTAAATAAACACGATAAAGGTACTTAATTTAATCAAACATTTTGTTCCATATAACGATGCTCCATAAAGTGAAACACAAAATAAGCATCTAAATAAACACGATAAAGGTACTTTATTTCATCAAACATTTTGTTCCATATAACGATGCTCCATAAAGTGAAACACAAAATAAGCATCTAAATAAACACGATAAAGGTACTTAATTTAATCAAACATTTTGTTCCATATAACGATGCTCCATAAAGTGAAACACAAAATAAGCATCTAAATAAACACGATACAGGTACTTTATTTAATCAAACATTTTGTTCCATATAACGATGCTCCATAAAGTGAAACACAAAATAAGCATCTAAATAAACACGATAATGGTACTTTATTTAATCAAACATCTTGTTCCATATAACGATGCTCCATAAAGTGAAACACAAAATAAGCATCTAAATAAACACGATACAGGTACTTTATTTAATCAAACCTTTTGTTCCATATAACGATGCTCCATAAAGTAAAACACAAAATAAGCATCTAAATAAACACGATACAGGTACTTTATTTAATCAAACATTTTGTTCCATATAACGATGCTCCATAAAGTGAAACACAAAATAAGCATCTAAATAAACACGATACAGGTACTTTATTTAATCAAACATTTTGTTCCATATAACGATGCTCCATAAAGTGAAACACAAAATAAGCATCTAAATAAACACGATAAAGGTAATTTATTTAATGAAACATTTTGTTCCATATAACGATGCTCCATAAAGTGAAACACAAAATAAGCATCTAAATAAACACGATAAAGGTACTCTATTTAATCAAACATTTTGTTCCATATAACGATGCTGCATAAAGTGAAACACAAAATAAGCATCTAAATAAACACGATACAGGTACTTTATTTAATCAAACATTTTGTTCCATATAACGATGCTCCATAAAGTGAAACACAAAATAAGCATCTAAATAAACACGATAAAGGTACTTTATTTAATTAAACATTTGTTCCATATAACGATGCTCCATAAAGTGAAACACAAAATAAGCATCCAAATAAACACGATAAAGGTACTTTATTTAATCAAACATTTTGTTCCATATAACGATGCTCCATAAAGTGAAACACAAAATAAGCATCCAAATAAACACGATAAAGGTACTTTATTTAATCAAACATTTTGTTCCATATAACGATGCTCCATAAAGTGAAACACAAAATAAGCATCTAAATAAACACGATAAAGGTAATTTATTTAATGAAACATTTTGTTCCATATAACGATGCTCCATAAAGTGAAACACAAAATAAGCATCTAAATAAACACGATAAAGGTACTTAATTTAATCAAACATTTTGTTCCATATAACGATGCTCCATAAAGTGAAACACAAAATAAGCATCTAAATAAACACGATAAAGGTAATTTATTTAATGAAACATTTTGTTCCATATAACGATGCTCCATAAAGTGAAACACAAAATAAGCATCTAAATAAACACGATATAGGTACTTTATTTAATCAAACATTTTGTTCCATATAACGATGCTCCATAAAGTGAAACACAAAATAAGCATCTAAATAAACACGATAAAGGTAATTTATTTAATGAAACATTTTGTTCCATATAACGATGCTCCATAAAGTGAAACACAAAATACGCATTTAAATAAACACGATAAAGGTGCTTTATTTAATCAAACATTTTGTTCCATATAACGATGCTCCATAAAGTGAATCACAAAATAAGCATCTAAATAAACACGATAAAGGTACTTTATTTAATCAAACATTTTGTTCCATATAACGATGCTCCATAAAGTGAAACACAAAATAAGCATCTAAATAAACACGATAAAGGTAATTTATTTAATGAAACATTTTGTTCCATATAACGATGCTCCATAAAGTGAAACACAAAATAAGCATCTAAATATACACGATAAAGGTACTTTATTTAATCAAACATTTTGTTCCATATAACGATGCTCCATAAAGTGAAACACAAAATAAACATCTAAATAAACACGATAAAGGTACTTAATTTAATCAAACCTTTTGTTCCATATAACGATGCTCCATAAAGTGAAACACAAAATAAGCATCTAAATAAACACGATAAAGGTACTTTATTTAATCAATCATTTTGTTCCTTATAACGATGCTCCATAAAGTGAAACACAAAATACGCATCTAAATAAACACTATAAAGGTACTTTATTTAATCAAACATTTTGTTCCATATAACGATGCTCCATAAAGTGAAACACAAAATAAGCATCTAAATAAACACGATAAAGGTAATTTATTTAATGAAACATTTTGTTCCATATAACGATGCTCCATAAAGTGAAACACAAAATACGCATTTAAATAAACACGATAAAGGTGCTTTATTTAATCAAACATTTTGTTCCATATAACGATGCTCCATAAAGTGAAACACAAAATAAGCATCTAAATAAACACGATAAAGGTACTCTATTTAATCAAACATTTTGTTCCATATAACGATGCTCCATAAAGTGAAACACAAAATAAGCATCTAAAAAAACACGATACAGGTACTTTATTTAATCAAACATTTTGTTCCATATAACGATGCTCCATAAAGTGAAACACAAAATAAGCATCTAAATAAACACGATAAAGGTACTTTATTTAATCAAACATTTGTTCCATATAACGATGCTCCATAAAGTGAAACACAAAATAAGCATCCAAATAAACACGATAAAGGTACTTTATTTAATCAAACATTTTGTTCCATATAACGATGCTCCATAAAGTGAAACACAAAATAAGCATCTAAATAAACACGATACAGGTACATTATTTAATCAAACGTTTTGTTCCATATAACGATGCTCCATAAAGTGAAACACAAATTAAGCATCTAAAAAACACGATAAAGGTACTTTATTTAATCAAACTTTTTGTTCCATATAACGATGCTCCATAAAGTGAAACACAAAATAAGCATCTAAATAAACACGATAAAGGTAATTTATTTAATGAAACATTTTGTTCCATATAACGATGCTCCATAAAGTGAAACACAAAATAAGCATCTAAATAAACACGATAAAGGTACTTTATTTAATCAAACATTTTGTTCCATATAACGATGCTCCATAAAGTGAAACACAAAATAAGCATCTAAATAAACACGATAAAGGTACTTATTTTAATCAAACATTTTGTTCCATATAACGATGCTCCATAAAGTGAAACACAAAATAAGCATCTAAATAAACACGATAAAGGTACTCTATTTAATCAAACATTTTGTTCCATATAACGATGCTCCATAAAGTGAAACACAAAATAAGCATCTAAATAAACACGATACAGGTACTTTATTTAATCAAACATTTTGTTCCATATAACGATGCTCCATAAAGTGAAACACAAAATAAGCATCTAAATAAACACGATAAAGGTACTTAACTTAATCAAACCTTTTGTTCCATATAACGATGCTCCATAAAGTGAAACACAAAATAAGCATCTTAATAAACACGATAAAGGTACTTTATTTAATCAAACATTTTGTTCCATATAACGATGCTCCATAAAGTGAAACACAAAATAAGCATCTAAATAAACACGATACAGGTACTTTATTTAATCAAACATTTTGTTCCATATAACGATGCTCCATAAAGTGAAACACAAAATAAGCATCTAAATAAACACGATAAAGGTACTTTATTTAATCAAACATTTTGTTCCATATAACGATGCTCCATAAAGTGAAACACAAAATAAGCATCTAAATAAACACGATACAGGTACTTTATTTAATCAAACATTTTGTTCCATATAACGATGCTCCATAAAGTGAAACACAAAATAAGCATCTAAATAAACACGATTAAGGTACTTTATTTAATCAAACATTTTGTTCCATATAACGATGCTCCATAAAGTGAAACACAAAATAAGCATCTAAATAAACACGATAAAGGTACTTTATTTAATCAAACATTTTGTTCCATATAACGATGCTCCATAAAGTGAAACACAAAATAAGCATCTAAATAAACACGATAAAGGTACTTTATTTAATCAAACATTTTGTTCCATATAACGATGCTCCATAAAGTGAAACACAAAATAAGCATCTAAATAAACACGATAAAGGTAATTTATTTAATGAAACATTTTGTTCCGTATAACGATGCTCCATAAAGTGAAACACAAAATACGCATTTAAATAAACACGATAAAGGTGCTTTATTTAATAAAACATTTTGTTCCATATAACGATGCTCCATAAAGTGAAACACAAAAAAAGCATCTAAATAAACACGATAAAGGTACTCTATTTAATCAAACATTTTGTTCCATATAACGATGCTCCATAAAGTGAAACACAAAATAAGCATCTAAATAAACACGATACAGGTACTTTATTTAATCAAACATTTTGTTCCATATAACGATGCTCCATAAAGTGAAACACAAAATAAGCATCTAAATGAACACGATAAAGGTACTTTATTTAATCAAACATTTGTTCCATATAACGATGCTCCATAAAGTGAAACACAATATACGCATCTAAATAAAAACGATAAAGGTGCTTTATTTAGTCAAACATTTTGTTCCATATAACGATGCTCCATAAAGTGAAACACAAAATAAGCATCTAAATAAACACGATACAGGTACATTATTTAATCAAACGTTTTGTTCCATATAACGATGCTCCATAAAGTGAAACACAAAATAAGCATCTAAATAAACACGATAAAGGTACTTTATTTAATCAAACATTTTGTTCAATATAACGATGCTCCATACAGTGAAACACAAAATAAGCATCTAAATAAACACGATAAATGTACTTTATTTAATCAAACATTTTGTTCCATATAACGATGCTCCATAAAGTGAAACACAAAATAAGCATCTAAATAAACACGATAAAGGTACTTAATTTAATCAAACATTTTGTTCCATATAACGATGCTCCATAAAGTGAAACACAAAATAAGCATCTAAATAAACACGATAAATGTACTTAATTTAATCAAACATTTTGTTCCATATAACGATGCTCCATAAAGTGAAACACAAAATAAGCATCTAAATAAACACGATAAAGGTACTTTATTTAATCAAACATTTTGTTCCATATAACGATGCTCCATAAAGTGAAACACAAAATAAGCATCTAAATAAACACGATAAAGGTGCTTAATTTAATCAAACATTTTGTTCCATATAACGATGCTCCATAAAGTGAAACACAAAATAAGCATCTAAATAAACACGATACAGGTACTTTATTTAATCAAACATTTTGTTCCATATAACGATGCTCCATAAAGTGAAACACAAAATAAGCATCTAAATAAACACGATAAAGGTACTTTATTTAATCAAACATCTTGTTCCATATAACGATGCTCCATAAAGTGAAACACAAAATAAGCATCTAAATAAACACGATACAGGTACTTTATTTAATCAAACATTTTGTTCCATATAACGATGCTCCATAAAGTGAAACACAAAATAAGCATCTAAATAAACACGATAAAGGTACTTTATTTAATCAAACATCTTGTTCCATATAACGATGCTCCATAAAGTGAAACACAAAATAAGCATCTAAATAAACACGATACAGGTACTTTATTTAATCAAACATTTTGTTCCATATAACGATGCTCCATAAAGTGAAACACAAAATAAGCATCTAAATAAACACGATAAAGGTACTTTATTTAATCAAACATTTTGTTCCATATAACGATGCTCCATAAAGTGAAACACAAAATAAGCATCCAAATAAACACGATAAAGGTACTTTATTTAATCAAACATTTGTTCCATATAACGATGCTCCATAAAGTGAAACACAAAATAAGAATCTAAATAAACACGATACAGGTACTTAATTTAATCAAACATTTTGTTCCATATAACGATGCTCCATAAAGTGAAACACAAAATAAGCATCTAAATAAACACGATAAAGGTACTTTATTTAATCAAACATTTTGTTCCATATAACGATGCTCCATAAAGTGAAACACAAAATAAGCATCTAAATAAACACGATAAAGGTACTTAATTTAATCAAACATTTTGTTCCATATAACGATGCTCCATAAAGTGAAACACAAAATAAGCATCTAAATAAACACGATACAGGTACATTATTTAATGAAACGTTTTGTTCCATATAACGATGCTCCATAAAGTGAAACACAAAATAAGCATCTAAATAAACACGATAAAGGTACTTTATTTAATCAAACATTTTGTTCAATATAACGATGCTCCATAAAGTGAAACACAAAATAAGCATCTAAATAAACACGATAAAGGTAATTTATTTAATGAAACATTTTGTTCCATATAACGATGCTCCATAAAGTGAAACACAAAATAAGCATCTAAATAAACACGATAAAGGTACTTTATTTAATCAAACATTTTGTTCCATATAACGATGCTCCATAAAGTGAAACACAAAATAAGCATCTAAATAAACACGATAAAGGTACTTATTTTAATCAAACATTTTGTTCCATATAACGATGCTCCATAAAGTGAAACACAAAATAAGCATCTAAATAAACACGATAAAGGTACTTTATTTAATCAAACATTTTGTTCCATATAACGATGCTCCATAAAGTGAAACACAAAATAAGCATCTAAATAAACACGATAAAGGTACTTAATTTAATCAAACATTTTGTTCCATATAACGATGCTCCATAAAGTGAAACACAAAATAAGCATCCAAATAAACACGATAAAGGTACTTTATTTAATCAAACATTTTGTTCCATATAACGATGCTCCATAAAGTGAAACACAAAATAAGCATCTAAATAAACACGATACAGGTACATTATTTAATCAAACGTTTTGTTCCATATAACGATGCTCCATAAAGTGAAACACAAAATAAGCATCTAAATAAACACGATAAAGGTACTTTATTTAATCAAACATTTTGTTCCATATAACGATGCTCCATAAAGTGAAACACAAAATAAGCATCTAAATAAACACGATACAGGTACTTTATTTAATCAAACATTTTGTTCCATATAACGATGCTCCATAAAGTGAAACACAAAATAAGCATCTAAATAAACACGATAAAGGTACTTTATTTAATCAAACATTTTGTTCCATATAACGATGCTCCATAAAGTGAAACACAAAATAAGCATCTAAATAAACACGATAAAGGTACTTTATTTAATCAAACATTTTGTTCCATATAACGATGCTCCATAAAGTGAAACACAAAATAAGCATCTAAATAAACACGATAAAGGTACTTTATTTAATAAAACATTTTGTTCCATATAACGATGCTCCATAAAGTGAAACACAAAATAAGCATCTAAATAAACACGATAAAGGTACTTTATTTAATGAAACATTTTGTTCCATATAACGATGCTCCATAAAGTGAAACACAAAATAAGCATCTAAATAAACACGATAAAGGTAATTTATTTAATGAAACATTTTGTTCCATATAACGATGCTCCATAAAGTGAAACACAAAAAAGCATCTAAATAAACACGATAAAGGTACTCTATTTAATCAAACATTTTGTTCCATATAACGATGCTCCATAAAGTGAAACACAAAATAAGCATCTAAATAAACACGATACAGGTACTTTATTTAATCAAACATTTTGTTCCATATAACGATGCTCCATAAAGTGAAACACAAAATACGCATCTAAATGAACACGATAAAGGTACTTTATTTAATCAAACATTTGTTCCATATAACGATGCTCCATAAAGTGAAACACAATATACGCATCTAAATAAAAACGATAAAGGTGCTTTATTTAATCAAACATTTTGTTCCATATAACGATGCTCCATAAAGTGAAACACAAAATAAGCATCTAAATAAACACGATACAGGTACATTATTTAATCAAACGTTTTGTTCCATATAACGATGCTCCATAAAGTGAAACACAAAATAAGCATCTAAATAAACACGATAAAGGTACTTTATTTAATCAAACATTTTGTTCAATATAACGATGCTCCATACAGTGAAACACAAAATAAGCATCTAAATAAACACGATAAAGGTACTTTATTTAATCAAACATTTTGTTCCATATAACGATGCTCCATAAAGTGAAACACAAAATAAGCATCTAAATAAACACGATAAAGGTACTTAATTTAATCAAACATTTTGTTCCATATAACGATGCTCCATAAAGTGAAACACAAAATAAGCATCTAAATAAACACGATAAATGTACTTAATTTAATCAAACATTTTGTTCCATATAACGATGCTCCATAAAGTGAAACACAAAATAAGCATCTAAATAAACACGATAAAGGTACTTTATTTAATCAAACATTTTGTTCCATATAACGATGCTCCATAAAGTGAAACACAAAATAAGCATCTAAATAAACACGATAAAGGTACTTAATTTAATCAAACATTTTGTTCCATATAACGATGCTCCATAAAGTGAAACACAAAATAAGCATCTAAATAAACACGATACAGGTACTTTATTTAATCAAACATTTTGTTCCATATAACGATGCTCCATAAAGTGAAACACAAAATAAGCATCTAAATAAACACGATAAAGGTACTTTATTTAATCAAACATCTTGTTCCATATAACGATGCTCCATAAAGTGAAACACAAAATAAGCATCTAAATAAACACGATACAGGTACTTTATTTAATCAAACATTTTGTTCCATATAACGATGCTCCATAAAGTGAAACACAAAATAAGCATCTAAATAAACACGATAAAGGTACTTTATTTAATCAAACATTTTGTTCCATATAACGATGCTCCATAAAGTGAAACACAAAATAAGCATCTAAATAAACACGATAAAGGTACTTTATTTAATCAAACATTTTGTTCCATATAACGATGCTCCATAAAGTGAAACACAAAATAAGCATCTAAATAAAAACGATTAAGGTACTTTATTTAATCAAACATTTTGTTCCATATAACGATACTCCATAAAGTGAAACACAAAATAATCATCTAAATAAACACGATAAAGGTAATTTATTTAATGAAACATTTTGTTCCATATAACGATGCTCCATAAAGTGAAACACAAAATACGCATTTAAATAAACACGATAAAGGTGCTTTATTTAATCAAACATTTTGTTCCATATAACGATGCTCCATAAAGTGAAACACAAAAAAAGCATCTAAATAAACACGATAAAGGTACTCTATTTAATCAAACATTTTGTTCCATATAACGATGCTCCATAAAGTGAAACACAAAATAAGCATCTAAATAAACACGATACAGGTACTTTATTTAATCAAACATTTTGTTCCATATAACGATGCTCCATAAAGTGAAACACAAAATAAGCATCTAAATGAACACGATAAAGGTACTTTATTTAATCAAACATTTGTTCCATATAACGATGCTCCATAAAGTGAAACACAAAATAAGCATCCAAATAAACACGATAAAGGTACTTTATTTAATCAAACATTTTGTTCCATATAACGATGCTCCATAAAGTGAAACACAAAATAAGCATCTAAATAAACACGATACAGGTACATTATTTAATCAAACGTTTTGTTCCATATAACGATGCTCCATAAAGTGAAACACAAAATAAGCATCTAAATAAACACGATAAAGGTACTTTATTTAATCAAACATTTTGTTCCATATAACGATGCTCCATAAAGTGAAACACATAATAAGCATCTAAATAAACACGATAAAGGTACTTTATTTAATCAAACATTTTGTTCCATATAACGATGCTCCATAAAGTGAAACACAAAATAAGCATCTAAATAAACACGATAAAGGTACTTAATTTAATCAAACATTTTGTTCCATATAACGATGCTCCATAAAGTGAAACACAAAATAAGCATCTAAATAAACACGATAAAGGTACTTAATTTAATCAAACATTTTGCTCCATATAACGATGCTCCATAAAGTGAAACACAAAATAAGCATCTAAATAAACACGATAAAGGTACTTTATTTAACCAAACATTTTGTTCCATATAACGATGCTCCATAAAGTGAAACACAAAATAAGCATCTAAATAAACACGATAAAGGTACTCTATTTAATCAAACATTTTGTTCCATATAACGATGCTCCATAAAGTGAAACACAAAATAAGCATCTAAATAAACACGATACAGGTACTTTATTTAATCAAACATTTTGTTCCATATAACGATGCTCCATAAAGTGAAACACAAAATAAGCATCTAAATAAACACGATAAAGGTACTTTATTTAATCAAACATCTTGTTCCATATAACGATGCTCCATAAAGTGAAACACAAAATAAGCATCTAAATAAACACGATACAGGTACTTTATTTAATCAAACATTTTGTTCCATATAACGATGCTCCATAAAGTAAAACACAAAATAAGCATCTAAATAAACACGATACAGGTACTTTATTTAATCAAACATTTTGTTCCATATAATGATGCTCCATAAAGTGAAACACAAAATAAGCATCTAAATAAACACGATACAGGTTCTTTATTTATTCAAACATTTTGTTCCATATAACGATGCTCCATAAAGTGAAACACAAAATAAGCATCTAAATAAACACGATAAAGGTACTTTATTTAATCAAACATTTTGTTCCATATAACGATGCTCCATAAAGTGAAACACAAAATAAGCATCTAAATAAACACGATACAGGTACTTTATTTAATCAAACATTTTGCTCCATATAACGATGCTCCATAAAGTGAAACACAAAATAAGCATCTAAATAAACACGATAAAGGTACTTTATTTAATCAAACATTTTGTTCCATATAACGATGCTCCATAAAGTGAAACACAAAATAAGCATCCAAATAAACACGATAAAGGTACTTTATTTAATCAAACATTTGTTCCATATAACGATGCTCCATAAAGTGAAACACAAAATAAGAATCTAAATAAACACGATACAGGTACTTAATTTAATCAAACATTTTGTTCCATATAACGATGCTCCATAAAGTGAAACACAAAATAAGCATCTAAATAAACACGATAAAGGTACTTTATTTAATCAAACATTTTGTTCCATATAACGATGCTCCATAAAGTGAAACACAAAATTAGCATCTAAATAAACACGATAAAGGTACTTAATTTAATCAAACATTTTGTTCCATATAACGATGCTCCATAAAGTGAAACACAAAATACGCATCTAAATAAACACGATACAGGTTTACATTATTTAATGAAACGTTTTGTTCCATATTACGATGCTCCATAAAGTGAAACACAAAATAAGCATCTAAATAAACACGATAAAGGTACTTTATTTAATCAAACATTTTGTTCAATATAACGATGCTCCATAAAGTGAAACACAAAATAAGCATCTAAATAAACACGATAAAGGTAATTTATTTAATGAAACATTTTGTTCCATATAACGATGCTCCATAAAGTGAAACACAAAATAAGCATCTAAATAAACACGATAAAGGTACTTTATTTAATCAAACATTTTGTTCCATATAACGATGCTCCATAAAGTGAAACACAAAATAAGCATCTAAATAAACACGATAAAGGTACTTAATTTAATCAAACATTTTGTTCCATATAACGATGCTCCATAAAGTGAAACACAAAATAAGCATCTAAATAAACACGATAAAGGTACTTTATTTAATCAAACATTTTGTTCCATATAACGATGCTCCATAAAGTGAAACACAAAATAAGCATCTAAATAAACACGATAAAGGTACTTAATTTAATCAAACATTTTGTTCCATATAACGATGCTCCATAAAGTGAAACACAAAATAAGCATCTAAATAAACACGATACAGGTACTTTATTTAATCAAACATTTTGTTCCATATAACGATGCTCCATAAAGTGAAACACAAAATAAGCATCTAAATAAACACGATAAAGGTATTTTATTTAATCAAACATTTTGTTCCATATAACGATGCTCCATAAAGTGAAACACAAAATAAGCATCTAAATAAACACGATAAAGGTACTTTATTTAATCAAACATTTTGTTCCATATAACGATGCTCCATAAAGTGAAACACAAAATACGCATCTAAATAAACACTATAAAGGTACTTTATTTAATCAAACATTTTGTTCCATATAACGATGCTCCATAAAGTGAAACACAAAATAAGCATCTAAATAAACACGATAAAGGTAATTTATTTAATGAAACATTTTGTTCCATATAACGATGCTCCATAAAGTGAAACACAAAATAAGCATCTAAATAAACACGATAAAGGTACTTAATTTAATCAAACATTTTGTTCCATATAACGATGCTCCATAAAGTGAATCACAAAATAAGCATCTAAATAAACACGATAAAGGTACTTTATTTAATCAAACATTTTGTTCCATATAACGATGCTCCATAAAGTGAAACACAAAATAAGCATCTAAATAAACACGATAAAGGTAATTTATTTAATGAAACATTTTGTTCCATATAACGATGCTCCATAAAGTGAAACACAAAATAAGCATCTAAATATACACGATAAAGGTACTTTATTTAATCAAACATTTTGTTCCATATAACGATGCACCATAAAGTGAAACACAAAATAGGCATCTAAATAAACACGATAAAGGTACTTAATTTAATCAAACATTTTGTTCCATATAACGATGCTCCATAAAGTGAAACACAAAATAAGCATCTAAATAAACACGATAAAGGTACTTTATTTAATCAAACATTTTGTTCCATATAACGATGCTCCATAAAGTGAAACACAAAATACGCATCTAAATAAACACTATAAAGGTACTTTATTTAATCAAACATTTTGTTCCATATAACGATGCTCCATAAAGTGAAACACAAAATAAGCATCTAAATAAACACGATAAAGGTAATTTATTTAATGAAACATTTTGTTCCATATAACGATGCTCCATAAAGTGAAACACAAAATAAGCATCTAAATAAACACGATAAAGGTAATTTATTTAATGAAACATTTTGTTCCATATAACGATGCTCCATAAAGTGAAACACAAAATAAGCATCTAAATAAACACGATAAAGGTACTTTAATTAATCAAACATTTGTTCCATATAACGATGCTCCATAAAGTGAAACACAAAATAAGCATCCAAATAAACACGATAAAGGTACTTTATTTAATCAAACATTTTGTTCCATATAACGATGCTCCATAAAGTGAAACACAAAATAAGCATCTAAATAAACACGATACAGGTACATTATTTAATCAAACGTTTTGTTCCATATAACGATGCTCCATAAAGTGAAACACAAAATAAGCATCTAAATAAACACGATAAAGGTACTTTATTTAATCAAACATTTTGTTCCATATAACGATGCTCCATAAAGTGAAACACAAAATAAGCATCTAAATAAACACGATAAAGGTAATTTATTTAATGAAACATTTTGTTCCATATAACGATGCTCCATAAAGTGAAACACAAAATAAGCATCTAAATAAACACGATAAAGGTACTTTATTTAATCAAACATTTTGTTCCATATAACGATGCTCCATAAAGTGAAACACAAAATAAGCATCTAAATAAACACGATAAAGGTACTTAATTTAATCAAACATTTTGTTCCATATAACGATGCTCCATAAAGTGAAACACAAAATAAGCATCTAAATAAACACGATAAAGGTACTTTATTTAATCAAACATTTTGTTCCATATAACGATGCTCCATAAAGTGAAACACAAAATAAGCATCTAAATAAACACGATAAAGGTACTTAATTTAATCAAACATTTTGTTCCATATAACGATGCTCCATAAAGTGAAACACAAAATAAGCATCTAAATAAACACGATAAAGGTACTTTATTTAATCAAACATTTTGTTCCATATAACGATGCTCCATAAAGTGAAACACAAAATAAGCATCTAAATAAACACGATAAAGGTACTTTATTTAATCAAACATTTTGTTCCATATAACGATGCTCCATAAAGTGAAACACAAAATAAGCATCTAAATAAACACGATAAAGGTACTTTATTTAATCAAACATTTTGTTCCATATAACGATGCTCCATAAAGTGAAACACAAAATAAGCATCTAAATAAACACGATAAAGATACTTAATTTAATCAAACATTTTGTTCCATATAACGATGCTCCATAAAGTGAAACACAAAATAAGCATCTAAATAAACACGATACAGGTACATTATTTAATCAAACATTTTGTTCCATATAACGATGCTCCATAAAGTGAAACACAAAATAAGCATCTAAATAAACACGATAAAGGTACTTTATTTAATCAAACATTTTGTTCCATATAACGATGCTCCATAAAGTGAAACACAAAATAAGCATCTAAATAAACACGATAAAGGTACTTTATTTAATCAAACATTTTGTTCCATATAACGATGCTCCATAAAGTGAAACACAAAATACGCATCTAAATAAACACTATAAAGGTACTTTATTTAATCAAACATTTTGTTCCATATAACGATGCTCCATAAAGTGAAACACAAAATAAGCATCTAAATAAACACGATAAAGGTACTTTAATTAATCAAACATTTGTTCCATATAACGATGCTCCATAAAGTGAAACACAAAATAAGCATCCAAATAAACACGATAAAGGTACTTTATTTAATCAAACATTTTGTTCCATATAACGATGCTCCATAAAGTGAAACACAAAATAAGCATCTAAATAAACACGATAAAGGTACTTAATTTAATCAAACATTTTGTTCCATATAACGATGCTCCATAAAGTGAAACACAAAATAAGCATCTAAATAAACACGATAAAGGAACTTAATTTAATCAAACATTTTGTTCCATATAACGATGCTCCATAAAGTGAAACACAAAATAAGCATCTAAATAAACACGATAAAGGTAATTTATTTAATGAAACATTTTGTTCCATATAACGATGCTTCATAAAGTGAAACACAAAATAAGCATCTAAATAAACACGATAAAGGTAATTTATTTAATGAAACATTTTGTTCCATATAACGATGCTCCATAAAGTGAAACACAAAATAAGCATCTAAATAAACACGATAAAGGTACTTTAATTAATCAAACATTTGTTCCATATAACGATGCTCCATAAAGTGAAACACAAAATAAGCATCCAAATAAACACGATAAAGGTACTTTATTTAATCAAACATTTTGTTCCATATAACGATGCTCCATAAAGTGAAACACAAAATAAGGATCTAAATAAACACGATACAGGTACATTATTTAATCAAACGTTTTGCTCCATATAACGATGCTCCATAAAGTGAAACACAAAATAAGCATCTAAATAAACACGATAAAGGTACTTTATTTAATCAAACATTTTGTTCCATATAACGATGCTCCATAAAGTGAAACACAAAATAAGCATCTAAATAAACACGATAAAGGTAATTTATTTAATGAAACATTTTGTTCCATATAACGATGCTCCATAAAGTGAAACACAAAATAAGCATCTAAATAAACACGATAAAGGTACTTTATTTAATCAAACATTTTGTTCCATATAACGATGCTCCATAAAGTGAAACACAAAATAAGCATCTAAATAAACACGATAAAGGTACTTAATTTAATCAAACATTTTGTTCCATATAACGATGCTCCATAAAGTGAAACACAAAATAAGCATCTAAATAAACACGATAAAGGTACTTTATTTAATCAAACATTTTGTTCCATATAACGATGCTCCATAAAGTGAAACACAAAATAAGCATCTAAATAAACACGATAAAGGTACTTAATTTAATCAAACATTTTGTTCCATATAACGATGCTCCATAAAGTGAAACACAAAATAAGCATCTAAATAAACACGATAAAGGTACTTTATTTAATCAAACATTTTGTTCCATATAACGATGCTCCATAAAGTGAAACACAAAATAAGCATCTAAATAAACACGATAAAGGTACTTTATTTAATCAAACATTTTGTTCCATATAACGATGCTCCATAAAGTGAAACACAAAATAAGCATCTAAATAAACACGATAAAGGAACTTAATTTAATCAAACATTTTGTTCCATATAACGATGCTCCATAAAGTGAAACACAAAATAAGCATCTAAATAAACACGATAAAGGTACTTTATTTAATCAAACATTTTGTTCCATATAACGATGCTCCATAAAGTGAAACACAAAATAAGCATCTAAATAAACACGATAAAGGTACTTTATTTAATCAAACATTTTGTTCCATATAACGATGCTCCATAAAGTGAAACACAAAATAAGCATCTAAATAAACACGATAAAGATACTTAATTTAATCAAACATTTTGTTCCATATAACGATGCTCCATAAAGTGAAACACAAAATAAGCATCTAAATAAACACGATAAAGGTACTTTATTTAATCAAACATTTTGTTCCATATAACGATGCTCCATAAAGTGAAACACAAAATACGCATCTAAATAAACGCTATAAAGGTACTTTATTTAATCAAACATTTTGTTCCATATAACGATGCTCCATAAAGTGAAACACAAAATAAGCATCTAAATAAACACGATAAAGGTAATTTATTTAATGAAACATTTTTTTCCATATAACGATGCTCCATAAAGTGAAACACAAAATACGCATTTAAATAAACACGATAAAGTTGCTTTATTTAATCAAACATTTTGTTCCATATAACGATGCTCCATAAAGTGAAACACAAAAAAAGCATCTAAATAAACACGATAAAGGTACTCTATTTAATCAAACATTTTGTTCCATATAACGATGCTCCATAAAGTGAAACACAAAATAAGCATCTAAATAAACACGATACAGGTACTTTATTTAATCAAACATTTTGTTCCATATAACGATGCTCCATAAAGTGAAACACAAAATAAGCATCTAAATGAACACGATAAAGGTACTTTATTTAATCAAACATTTGTTCCATATAACGATGCTCCATAAAGTGAAACACAAAATAAGCATCCAAATAAACACGATAAAGGTACTTTATTTAATCAAACATTTTGTTCCATATAACGATGCTCCATAAAGTGAAACACAAAATAAGCATCTAAATAAACACGATAAAGGTACTTTATTTAATCAAACATTTTGTTCCATATAACGATGCTCCATAAAGTGAAACACAAAATAAGCATCTAAATAAACACGATAAAGGAACTTAATTTAATCAAACATTTTGTTCCATATAACGATGCTCCATAAAGTGAAACACAAAATAAGCATCTAAATAAACACGATAAAGGTACTTTATTTAATCAAACATTTTGTTCCATATAACGATGCTCCATAAAGTGAAACACAAAATAAGCATCTAAATAAACACGATAAAGGTACTTTATTTAATCAAACATTTTGTTCCATATAACGATGCTCCATAAAGTGAAACACAAAATAAGCATCTAAATAAACACGATAAAGGTACTTTATTTAATCAAACATTTTGTTCCATATAACGATGCTCCATAAAGTGAAACACAAAATAAGCATCTAAATAAACACGATACAGGTACTTTATTTAATCAAACATTTTGTTCCATATAACGATGCTCCATAAAGTGAAACACAAAATAAGCATCTAAATAAACACGATAAAGGTACTTTATTTAATCAAACATTTTGTTCCATATAACGATGCTCCATAAAGTGAAACACAAAATAAGCATCTAAATAAACACGATAAAGGTACTTTATTTAATCAAACATTTTGTTCCATATAACGATGCTCCATAAAGTGAAACACAAAATACGCATCTAAATAAACACTATAAAGGTACTTTATTTAATCAAACATTTTGTTCCATATAACGATGCTCCATAAAGTGAAACACAAAATAAGCATCTAAATAAACACGATAAAGGTAATTTATTTAATGAAACATTTTGTTAAATATAACGATGCTCCATAAAGTGAAACACAAAATACGCATTTAAATAAACACGATAAAGTTGCTTTATTTAATCAAACATTTTGTTCCATATAACGATGCTCCATAAAGTGAAACACAAAAAAAGCATCTAAATAAACACGATAAAGGTACTCTATTTAATCAAACATTTTGTTCCATATAACGATGCTCCATAAAGTGAAACACAAAATAAGCATCTAAATAAACACGATACAGGTACTTTATTTAATCAAACATTTTGTTCCATATAACGATGCTCCATAAAGTGAAACACAAAATAAGCATCTAAATGAACACGATAAAGGTACTTTATTTAATCAAACATTTGTTCCATATAACGATGCTCCATAAAGTGAAACACAAAATAAGCATCCAAATAAACACGATAAAGGTACTTTATTTAATCAAACATTTTGTTCCATATAACGATGCTCCATAAAGTGAAACACAAAATAAGCATCTAAATAAACACGATAAAGGTACTTTATTTAATCAAACATTTTGTTCCATATAACGATGCTCCATAAAGTGAAACACAAAATAAGCATCTAAATAAACACGATAAAGGTACTTAATTTAATCAAACATTTTGTTCCATATAACGATGCTCCATAAAGTGAAACACAAAATAAGCATCTAAATAAACACGATAAAGGTAATTTATTTAATGAAACATTTTGTTCCATATAACGATGCTCCATAAAGTGAAACACAAAATAAGCATCTAAATAAACACGATAAAGGTACTTTATTTAATCAAACATTTTGTTCCATATAACGATGCTCCATGAAGTGAAACACAAAATAAGCATCTAAATAAACACGATAAAGGTACTTAATTTAATCAAACATTTTGTTCCATATAACGATGCTCCATAAAATGAAACACAAAATAAGCATCTAAATAAACATGATAAAGGTACTTTATTTAATCAAACATTTTGTTCCATATAACGATGCTCCATAAAGTGAAACACAAAATAAGCATCTAAATAAACACGATAAAGGTACTTTATTTAATCAAACATTTTGTTCCATATAACGATGTTCCATAAAGTGAAACACAAAATAAGCATCTAAATAAACACGATAAAGGTACTTAATTTAATCAAACATTTTGTTCCATATAACGATGCTCCATAAAGTGAAACACAAAATAAGCATCTAAATAAACACGATAAAGGTAATTTATTTAATGAAACATTTTGTTCCATATAACGATGCTCCATAAAGTGAAACACAAAATAAGCATCTAAATAAACACGATATAGGTACTTTATTTGATCAAACATTTTGTTCCATATAACGATGCTCCATAAAGTGAAACACAAAATAAGCATCTAAATAAACACGATAAAGGTACATAATTTAATGAAACATTTTGTTCCATATAACGATGCTCCATAAAGTGAAACACAAAATAAGCATCTAAATAAACACGATAAAGGTACTTAATTTAATCAAACATTTTGTTCCATATAACGATGCTCCATAAAGTGAATCACAAAATAAGCATCTAAATAAACACGATAAAGGTACTTTATTTAATCAAACATTTTGTTCCATATAACGATGCTCCATAAAGTGAAACACAAAATAAGCATCTAAATAAACACGATAAAGGTAATTTATTTAATGAAACATTTTGTTCCATATAACGATGCTCCATAAAGTGAAACACAAAATAAGCATCTAAATATACACGATAAAGGTACTTTATTTAATCAAACATTTTGTTCCATATAACGATGCTCCATAAAGTGAAACACAAAATAAGCATCTAAATAAACACGATAAAGGTACTTTATTTAATCAAACATTTTGTTCCATATAACGATGCTCCATAAAGTGAAACACAAAGTAAGCATCTAAATAAACACGATAAAGGTACTCTATTTAATCAAACATTTTGTTCCATATAACGATGCTCCATAAAGTGAAACACAAAATAAGCATCTAAATAAACACGATACAGGTACTTTATTTAATCAAACATTTTGTTCCATATAACGATGCTCCATAAAGTGAAACACAAAATAAGCATCTAAATAAACACGATAAAGGTACTTTATTTAATCAAACATTTTGATCCATATAACGATGCTCCATAAAGTGAAACACAAAATACGCATCTAAATAAACCCTATAAAGGTACTTTATTTAATCAAACATTTTGTTCCATATAACGATGCTCCATAAAGTGAAACACAAAATAAGCATCTAAATAAACACGATAAAGGTAATTTATTTAATGAAACATTTTGTTCCATATAACGATGCTCCATAAAGTGAAACACAAAATACGCATTTAAATAAACACGATAAAGTTGCTTTATTTAATCAAACATTTTGTTCCATATAACGATGCTCCATAAAGTGAAACACAAAAAAGCATCTAAATAAACACGATAAAGGTACTCTATTTAATCAAACATTTTGTTCCATATAACGATGCTCCATAAAGTGAAACACAAAATAAGCATCTAAATAAACACGATACAGGTACTTTATTTAATCAAACATTTTGTTCCATATAACGATGCTCCATAAAGTGAAACACAAAATAAGCATCTAAATGAACACGATAAAGGTACTTTATTTAATCAAACATTTGTTCCATATAACGATGCTCCATAAAGTGAAACACAAAATAAGCATCCAAATAAACACGATAAAGGTACTTTATTTAATCAAACATTTTGTTCCATATAACGATGCTCCATAAAGTGAAACACAAAATAAGCATCTAAATAAACACGATAAAGGTACTTTATTTAATCAATCATTTTGTTCCATATAACGATGCTCCATAAAGTGAAACACAAAATAAGCATCTAAATAAACACGATAAAGGTAATTTATTTAATGAAACATTTTGTTCCATATAACGATGCTCCATAAAGTGAAACACAAAATAAGCATCTAAATAAACACGATAAAGGTACTTAATTTAATCAAACATTTTGTTCCATATAACGATGCTCCATAAAGTGAAACACAAAATAAGCATCTAAATAAACACGATAAAGGTACTTAATTTAATGAAACATTTTGTTCCATATAACGATGCTCCATAAAATGAAACACAAAATAAGCATCTAAATAAACATGATAAAGGTACTTTATTTAATCAAACATTTTGTTCCATATAACGATGCTCCATAAAGTGAAACACAAAATAAGCATCTAAATAAACACGATAAAGGTACTTTATTTAATCAAACATTTTGTTCCATATAACGATGTTCCATAAAGTGAAACACAAAATAAGCATCTAAATAAACACTATAAAGGTACTTAATTTAATCAAACATTTTGTTCCATATAACGATGCTCCATAAAGTGAAACACAAAATAAGCATCTAAATAAACACGATAAAGGTAATTTATTTAATGAAACATTTTGTTCCATATAACGATGCTCCATAAAGTGAAACACAAAATAAGCATCTAAATAAACACGATATAGGTACTTTATTTAATCAAACATTTTGTTCCATATAACGATGCTCCATAAAGTGAAACACAAAATAAGCATCTAAATAAACACGATAAAGGTACTTAATTTAATGAAACATTTTGTTCCATATAACGATGCTCTATAAAGTGAAACACAAAATAAGCATCTAAATAAACACGATAAAGGTACTTAATTTATTGAAACATTTTGTTCCATATAACGATGCTCCATAAAGTGAAACACAAAATAAGCATCCAAATAAACACGATAAAGGTACTTTATTTAATCAAACATTTTGTTCCATATAACGATGCTCCATAAAGTGAAACACAAAATAAGCATCTAAATAAACACGATACAGGTACTTTATTTAATCAAACATTTTGTTCCATATAACGATGCTCCATAAAGTGAAACACAAAATAAGCATCTAAATAAACACGATAAAGGTACTTTATTTAATCAAACATTTTGATCCATATAACGATGCTCCATAAAGTGAAACACAAAATACGCATCTAAATAAACACTATAAAGGTACTTTATTTAATCAAACATTTTGTTCCATATAACGATGCTCCATAAAGTGAAACACAAAATAAGCATCTAAATAAACACGATAAAGGTAATTTATTTAATGAAACATTTTGTTCCATATAACGATGCTCCATAAAGTGAAACACAAAATACGCATTTAAATAAACACGATAAATTTGCTTTATTTAATCAAACATTTTGTTCCATATAACGATGCTCCATAAAGTGAAACACAAAAAAAGCATCTAAATAAACACGATAAAGGTACTCTATTTAATCAAACATTTTGTTCCATATAACGATGCTCCATAAAGTGAAACACAAAATAAGCATCTAAATAAACACGATACAGGTACTTTATTTAATCAAACATTTTGTTCCATATAACGATGCTCCATAAAGTGAAACACAAAATAAGCATCTAAATGAACACGATAAAGGTACTTTATTTAATCAAACATTTGTTCCATATAACGATGCTCCATAAAGTGAAACACAAAATAAGCATCCAAATAAACACGATAAAGGTACTTTATTTAATCAAACATTTTGTTCCATATAACGATGCTCCATAAAATGAAACACAAAATAAGCATCTAAATAAACAAGATAAAGGTACTTTATTTAATCAAACATTTTGTTCCATATAACGATGCTCCATAAAGTGAAACACAAAATAAGCATCTAAATAAACACGATAAAGGTACTTTATTTAATCAAACATTTTGTTCCATATAACGATGTTCCATAAAGTGAAACACAAAATAAGCATCTAAATAAACACTATAAAGGTACTTAATTTAATCAAACATTTTGTTCCATATAACGATGCTCCATAAAGTGAAACACAAAATAAGCATCTAAATAAACACGATAAAGGTAATTTATTTAATGAAACATTTTGTTCCATATAACGATGCTCCATAAAGTGAAACACAAAATAAGCATCTAAATAAACACGATATAGGTACTTTATTTAATCAAACATTTTGTTCCATATAACGATGCTCCATAAAGTGAAACACAAAATAAGCATCTAAATAAACACGATAAAGGTACTTAATTTAATGAAACATTTTGTTCCATATAACGATGCTCCATAAAGTGAAACACAAAATAAGCATCTAAATAAACACGATAAAGGTACTTAATTTAATCAAACATTTTGTTCCATATAACGATGCTCCATAAAGTGAAACACAAAATAAGCATCCAAATAAACACGATAAAGGTACTTTATTTAATCAAACATTTTGTTCCATATAACGATGCTCCATAAAGTGAAACACAAAATAAGCATCTAAATAAACACGATACAGGTACTTTATTTAATCAAACATTTTGTTCCATATAACGATGCTCCATAAAGTGAAACACAAAATAAGCATCTAAATAAACACGATAAAGGTACTTTATTTAATCAAACATTTTGATCCATATAACGATGCTCCATAAAGTGAAACACAAAATACGCATCTAAATAAACACTATAAAGGTACTTTATTTAATCAAACATTTTGTTCCATATAACGATGCTCCATAAAGTGAAACACAAAATAAGCATCTAAATAAACACGATAAAGGTAATTTATTTAATGAAACATTTTGTTCCATATAACGATGCTCCATAAAGTGAAACACAAAATACGCATTTAAATAAACACGATAAAGTTGCTTTATTTAATCAAACATTTTGTTCCATATAACGATGCTCCATAAAGTGAAACACAAAAAAAGCATCTAAATAAACACGATAAAGGTACTCTATTTAATCAAACATTTTGTTCCATATAACGATGCTCCATAAAGTGAAACACAAAATAAGCATCTAAATAAACACGATACAGGTACTTTATTTAATCAAACATTTTGTTCCATATAACGATGCTCCATAAAGTGAAACACAAAATAAGCATCTAAATGAACACGATAAAGGTACTTTATTTAATCAAACATTTGTTCCATATAACGATGCTCCATAAAGTGAAACACAAAATAAGCATCCAAATAAACACGATAAAGGTACTTTATTTAATCAAACATTTTGTTCCATATAACGATGCTCCATAAAGTGAAACACAAAATAAGCATCTAAATAAACACGATAAAGGTACTTTATTTAATCAATCATTTTGTTCCATATAACGATGCTCCATAAAGTGAAACACAAAATAAGCATCTAAATAAACACGATAAAGGTACTTAATTTAATCAAACATTTTGTTCCATATAACGATGCTCCATAAAGTGAAACACAAAATAAGCATCTAAATAAACACGATAAAGGTAATTTATTTAATGAAACATTTTGTTCCATATAACGATGCTCCATAAAGTGAAACACAAAATAAGCATCTAAATAAACACGATAAAGGTACTTAATTTAATCAAACATTTTGTTCCATATAACGATGCTCCATAAAGTGAAACACAAAATAAGCATCTAAATAAACACGATAAAGGTACTTAATTTAATCAAACATTTTGTTCCATATAACGATGCTCCATAAAATGAAATACAAAATAAGCATCTAAATAAACATGATAAAGGTACTTTATTTAATCAAACATTTTGTTCCATATAACGATGCTCCATAAAGTGAAACACAAAATAAGCATCTAAATAAACACGATAAAGGTACTTTATTTAATCAAACATTTTGTTCCATATAACGATGTTCCATAAAGTGAAACACAAAATAAGCATCTAAATAAACACGATAAAGGTACTTAATTTAATCAAACATTTTGTTCCATATAACGATGCTCCATAAAGTGAAACACAAAATAAGCATCTAAATAAACACGATAAAGGTAATTTATTTAATGAAACATTTTGTTCCATATAACGATGCTCCATAAAGTGAAACACAAAATAAGCATCTAAATAAACACGATATAGGTACTTTATTTAATCAAACATTTTGTTCCATATAACGATGCTCCATAAAGTGAAACACAAAATAAGCATCTAAATAAACACGATAAAGGTACTTAATTTAATGAAACATTTTGTTCCATATAACGATGCTCCATAAAGTGAAACACAAAATAAGCATCTAAATAAACACGATAAAGGTACTTAATTTAATCAAACATTTTGTTCCATATAACGATGCTCCATAAAGTGAATCACAAAATAAGCATCTAAATAAACACGATAACGTTACTTTATTTAATCAAACATTTTGTTCCATATAACGATGCTCCATAAAGTGAAACACAAAATAAGCATCTAAATAAACACGATAAAGGTAATTTATTTAATGAAACATTTTGTTCCATATAACGATGCTCCATAAAGTGAAACACAAAATAAGCATCTAAATATACACGATAAAGGTACTTTATTTAATCAAACATTTTGTTCCATATAACGATGCTCCATAAAGTGAAACACAAAATAAGCATCTAAATAAACACGATAAAGGTACTTAATTTAATCAAACCTTTTGTTCCATATAACGATGCTCCATAAAGTGAAACACAAAATAAGCATCTAAATAAACACGATAAAGGTACTCTATTTAATCAAACATTTTGTTCCATATAACGATGCTCCATAAAGTGAAACACAAAATAAGCATCTAAATAAACACGATACAGGTACTTTATTTAATCAAACATTTTGTTCCATATAACGATGCTCCATAAAGTGAAACACAAAATAAGCATCTAAATAAACACGATAAAGGTACTTTATTTAATCAAACATTTTGTTCCATATAACGATGCTCCATAAAGTGAAACACAAAATACGCATCTAAATAAACACTATAAAGGTACTTTATTTAATCAAACATTTTGTTCCATATAACGATGCTCCATAAAGTGAAACACAAAATAAGCATCTAAATAAACACGATAAAGGTAATTTATTTAATGAAACATTTTGTTCCATATAACGATGCTCCATAAAGTGAAACACAAAATACGCATTTAAATAAACACGATAAAGTTGCTTTATTTAATCAAACATTTTGTTCCATATAACGATGCTCCATAAAGTGAAACACAAAAAAAGCATCTAAATAAACACGGTAAAGGTTTTCTATTTAATCAAACATTTTGTTCCATATAACGATGCTCCATAAAGTGAAACACAAAATAAGCATCTAAATAAACACGATACAGGTACTTTATTTAATCAAACATTTTGTTCCATATAACGATGCTCCATAAAGTGAAACACAAAATAAGCATCTAAATAAACACGATAAAGGTACTCTATTTAATCAAACATTTTGTTCCATATAACGATGCTCCATAAAGTGAAACACAAAATAAGCATCTAAATAAACACGATACAGGTACTTTATTTAATCAAACATTTTGTTCCATATAACGATGCTCCATAAAGTGAAACACAAAATAAGCATCTAAATAAACACGATAAAGGTACTTTATTTAATCAAACATTTTGATCCATATAACGATGCTCCATAAAGTGAAACACAAAATACGCATCTAAATAAACACTATAAAGGTACTTTATTTAATCAAACATTTTGTTCCATATAACGATGCTCCATAAAGTGAAACACAAAATAAGCATCTAAATAAACACGATAAAGGTAATTTATTTAATGAAACATTTTGTTCCATATAACGATGCTCCATAAAGTGAAACACAAAATACGCATTTAAATAAACACGATAAAGTTGCTTTATTTAATCAAACATTTTGTTCCATATAACGATGCTCCATAAAGTGAAACACAAAAAAAGCATCTAAATAAACACGATAAAGGTACTCTATTTAATCAAACATTTTGTTCCATATAACGATGCTCCATAAAGTGAAACACAAAATAAGCATCTAAATAAACACGATACAGGTACTTTATTTAATCAAACATTTTGTTCCATATAACGATGCTCCATAAAGTGAAACACAAAATAAGCATCTAAATGAACACGATAAAGGTACTTTATTTAATCAAACATTTGTTCCATATAACGATGCTCCATAAAGTGAAACACAAAATAAGCATCCAAATAATAAAGGTACTTTATTTAATAAAACATTTTGTTCCATATAACGATGCTCCATAAAGTGAAACACAAAATAAGCATCTAAATAAACACGATAAAGGTACTTTATTTAATCAAACATTTTGTTCCATATAACGATGCTCCATAAAGTGAAACACAAAATAAGCATCTAAATAAACACGATAAAGGTACTTAATTTAATCAAACATTTTGTTCCATATAACGATGCTCCATAAAGTGAAACACAAAATAAGCATCTAAATAAACACGATAAAGGTAATTTATTTAATGAAACATTTTGTTCCATATAACGATGCTCCATAAAGTGAAACACAAAATAAGCATCTAAATAAACACGATAAAGGTACTTTATTTAATCAAACATTTTGTTCCATATAACGATGCTCCATAAAGTGAAACACAAAATAAGCATCTAAATAAACACGATAAAGGTACTTAATTTAATCAAACATTTTGTTCCATATAACGATGCTCCATAAAATGAAACACAAAATAAGCATCTAAATAAACATGATAAAGGTACTTTATTTAATCAAACATTTTGTTCCATATAACGATGCTCCATAAAGTGAAACACAAAATAAGCATCTAAATAAACACGATAAAGGTACTTTATTTAATCAAACATTTTGTTCCATATAACGATGTTCCATAAAGTGAAACACAAAATAAGCATCTAAATAAACACGATAAAGGTACTTAATTTAATCAAACATTTTGTTCCATATAACGATGCTCCATAAAGTGAAACACAAAATAAGCATCTAAATAAACACGATAAAGGTAATTTATTTAATGAAACATTTTGTTCCATATAACGATGCTCCATAAAGTGAAACACAAAATAAGCATCTAAATAAACACGATATAGGTACTTTATTTAATCAAACATTTTGTTCCATATAACGATGCTCCATAAAGTGAAACACAAAATAAGCATCTAAATAAACACGATAAAGGTACTTAATTTAATCAAACCTTTTGTTCCATATAACGATGCTCCATAAAGTGAAACACAAAATAAGCATCTAAATAAACACGATAAAGGTACTCTATTTAATCAAACATTTTGTTCCATATAACGATGCTCCATAAAGTGAAACACAAAATAAGCATCTAAATAAACACGATACAGGTACTTTATTTAATCAAACATTTTGTTCCATATAACGATGCTCCATAAAGTGAAACACAAAATAAGCATCTAAATAAACACGATAAAGGTACTTTATTTAATCAAACATTTTGTTCCATATAACGATGCTCCATAAAGTGAAACACAAAATACGCATCTAAATAAACACTATAAAGGTACTTTATTTAATCAAACATTTTGTTCCATATAACGATGCTCCATAAAGTGAAACACAAAATAAGCATCTAAATAAACACGATAAAGGTAATTTATTTAATGAAACATTTTGTTCCATATAACGATGCTCCATAAAGTGAAACACAAAATACGCATTTAAATAAACACGATAAAGTTGCTTTATTTAATCAAACATTTTGTTCCATATAACGATGCTCCATAAAGTGAAACACAAAAAAAGCATCTAAATAAACACGGTAAAGGTTTTCTATTTAATCAAACATTTTGTTCCATATAACGATGCTCCATAAAGTGAAACACAAAATAAGCATCTAAATAAACACGATACAGGTACTTTATTTAATCAAACATTTTGTTCCATATAACGATGCTCCATAAAGTGAAACACAAAATAAGCATCTAAATAAACACGATAAAGGTACTTAATTTAATCAAACATTTTGTTCCATATAACTATGCTCCATAAAGTGAAACACAAAATAATCATCTAAATATACACGATACAGGTACTTTATTTAATCAAACATTTTGTTCCATATAACGATGCTCCATAAAGTGAAACACAAAATAAGCATTTAAATAAACACGATAAAGGTAATTTATTTAATGAAACATTTTGTTCCATATAATGATGCTCCATAAAGTGAAACACAAAATAAGCATCTAAATATACACGATAAAGGTACTTTATTTAATCAAACATTTTGTTCCATATAACGATGCTCCATAAAGTGAAACACAAAATAAGCATCTAAATAAACACGATAAAGGTACTTAATTTAATCAAACCTTTTGTTCCATATAACGATGCTCCATAAAGTGAAACACAAAATAAGCATCTAAATAAACACGATAAAGGTACTCTATTTAATCAAACATTTTGTTCCATATAACGATGCTCCATAAAGTGAAACACAAAATAAGCATCTAAATAAACACGATACAGGTACTTTATGTAATCAAACATTTTGTTCCATATAACGATGCTCCATAAAGTGAAACACAAAATAAGCATCTAAATAAACACGATAAAGGTACTTTATTTAATCAAACATTTTGTTCCATATAACGATGCTCCATAAAGTGAAACACAAAATACGCATCTAAATAAACACTATAAAGGTACTTTATTTAATCAAACATTTTGTTCCATATAACGATGCTCCATAAAGTGAAACACAAAATAAGCATCTAAATAAACACGATAAAGGTAATTTATTTAATGAAACATTTTGTTCCATATAACGATGCTCCATAAAGTGAAACACAAAATACGCATTTAAATAAACACGATAAAGTTGCTTTATTTAATCAAACATTTTGTTCCATATAACGATGCTCCATAAAGTGAAACACAAAAAAAGCATCTAAATAGACACGATAAAGGTACTCTATTTAATCAAACATTTTGTTCCATATAACGATGCTCCATAAAGTGAAACACAAAATAAGCATCTAAATAAACACGATACAGGTACTTTATTTAATCAAACATTTTGTTCCATATAACGATGCTCCATAAAGTGAAACACAAAATAAGCATCTAAATAAACACGATAAAGGTACTTAATTTAATCAAACATTTTGTTCCATATAACGATGCTCCATAAAGTGAAACACAAAATAAGCATCTAAATAAACACGATACAGGTACTTTATTTAATCAAACATTTTGTTCCATATAACGATGCTCCATAAAGTGAAACACAAAATAAGCATCTAAATAAACACGATAAAGGTACTTTATTTAATCAAACATTTTGTTCCATATAACGATGCTCCATAAAGTGAAACACAAAATAAGCATCTAAATAAACACGATAAAGGTACTTTATTTAATCAAACATTTTGTTCCATATAACGATGCTCCATAAAGTGAAACACAAAATACGCATTTAAATAAACACGATAAAGTTGCTTTATTTAATCAAACATTTTGTTCCATATAACGATGCTCCATAAAGTGAAACACAAAAAAAGCATCTAAATAAACACGATAAAGGTACTCTATTTAATCAAACATTTTGTTCCATATAACGATGCTCCATAAAGTGAAACGCAAAATAAGCATCTAAATAAACACGATACAGGTACTTTATTTAATCAAACATTTTGTTCCATATAACGATGCTCCATAAAGTGAAACACAAAATAAGCATCTAAATGAACACGATAAAGGTACTTTATTTAATCTAACATTTGTTCCATATAACGATGCTCCATAAAGTGAAACACAAAATAAGCATCCAAATAAACACGATAAAGGTACTTTATTTAATCAAACATTTTGTTCCATATAACGATGCTCCATAAAGTGAAACACAAAATAAGCATCTAAATAAACACGATAAAGGTACTTTATTTAATCAAACATTTTGTTCCATATAACGATGCTCCATAAAGTGAAACACAAAATAAGCATCTAAATAAACACGATAAAGGAACTTAATTTAATCAAACATTTTGTTCCATATAACGATGCTCCATAAAGTGAAACACAAAATAAGCATCTAAATAAACACGATAAAGGTACTTTATTTAATCAAACATTTTGTTCCATATAACGATGCTCCATAAAGTGAAACACAAAATAAGCATCTAAATAAACACGATAAAGGTACTTTATTTAATCAAACATTTTGTTCCATATAACGATGCTCCATAAAGTGAAACACAAAATAAGCATCTAAATAAACACGATAAAGGTAATTTATTTAATGAAACATTTTGTTCCATATAACGATGCTCCATAAAGTGAAACACAAAATAAGCATCTAAATAAACACGATAAAGGTACTTTATTTAATCAAACATTTTGTTCCATATAACGATGCTCCATAAAGTGAAACACAAAATAAGCATCTAAATAAACACGATAAAGGTACTTATATTAATCAAACATTTTGTTCCATATAACGATGCTCCATAAAATGAAACACAAAATAAGCATCTAAATAAACATGATAAAGGTACTTTATTTAATCAAACATTTTGTTCCATATAACGATGCTCCATAAAGTGAAACACAAAATAAGCATCTAAATAAACACGATAAAGGTACTTTATTTAATCAAACATTTTGTTCCATATAACGATGTTCCATAAAGTGAAACACAAAATAAGCATCTAAATAAACACGATAAAGGTACTTAATTTAATCAAACATTTTGTTCCATATAACGATGCTCCATAAAGTGAAACACAAAATAAGCATCTAAATAAACACGATAAAGGTAATTTATTTAATGAAACATTTTGTTCCATATAACGATGCTCCATAAAGTGAAACACAAAATAAGCATCTAAATAAACACGATAAAGGTACTTAATTTAATGAAACATTTTGTTCCATATAACGATGCTCCATAAAGTGAAACACAAAATAAGCATCTAAATAAACACGATAAAGGTACTTAATTTAATCAAACATTTTGTTCCATATAACGATGCTCCATAAAGTGAATCACAAAATAAGCATCTAAATAAACACGATAAAGGTACTTTATTTAATCAAACATTTTGTTCCATATAACGATGCTCCATAAAGTGAAACACAAAATAAGCATCTAAATAAACTCGATAAAGGTAATTTATTTAATGAAACATTTTGTTCCATATAACGATGCTCCATAAAGTGAAACACAAAATAAGCATCTAAATATACACGATAAAGGTACTTTATTTAATCAAACATTTTGTTCCATATAACGATGCTCCATAAAGTGAAACACAAAATAAGCATCTAAATAAACACGATAAAGGTACTTAATTTAATGAAACATTTTGTTCCATATAACGATGCTCCATAAAGTGAAACACAAAATAAGCATCTAAATAAACACGATAAAGGTACTTAATTTAATCAAACATTTTGTTCCATATAACGATGCTCCATAAAGTGAATCACAAAATAAGCATCTAAATAAACACGATAAAGGTACTTTATTTAATCAAACATTTTGTTCCATATAACGATGCTCCATAAAGTGAAACACAAAATAAGCATCTAAATAAACTCGATAAAGGTAATTTATTTAATGAAACATTTTGTTCCATATAACGATGCTCCATAAAGTGAAACACAAAATAAGCATCTAAATATACACGATAAAGGTACTTTATTTAATCAAACATTTTGTTCCATATAACGATGCTCCATAAAGTGAAACACAAAATAAGCATCTAAATAAACACGATAAAGGTACTTTATTTAATCAAACATTTTGTTCCATATAACGATGCTCCATAAAGTGAAACACAAAATAAGCATCTAAATAAACACGATAAAGGTACTCTATTTAATCAAACATTTTGTTCCATATAACGATGCTCCATAAAATGAAACACAAAATAAGCATCTAAATAAACATGATAAAGGTACTTTATTTAATCAAACATTTTGTTCCATATAACGATGCTCCATAAAGTGAAACACAAAATAAGCATCTAAATAAACACGATAAAGGTACTTTATTTAATCAAACATTTTGTTCCATATAACGATGTTCCATAAAGTGAAACACAAAATAAGCATCTAAATAAACACGATAAAGGTACTTAATTTAATCAAACATTTTGTTCCATATAACGATGCTCCATAAAGTGAAACACAAAATAAGCATCTAAATAAACACGATAAAGGTAATTTATTTAATGAAACATTTTGTTCCATATAACGATGCTCCATAAAGTGAAACACAAAATAAGCATCTAAATAAACACGATAAAGGTACTTAATTTAATGAAACATTTTGTTCCATATAACGATGCTCCATAAAGTGAAACACAAAATAAGCATCTAAATAAACACGATAAAGGTACTTAATTTAATCAAACATTTTGTTCCATATAACGATGCTCCATAAAGTGAATCACAAAATAAGCATCTAAATAAACACGATAAAGGTACTTTATTTAATCAAACATTTTGTTCCATATAACGATGCTCCATAAAGTGAAACACAAAATAAGCATCTAAATAAACTCGATAAAGGTAATTTATTTAATGAAACATTTTGTTCCATATAACGATGCTCCATAAAGTGAAACACAAAATAAGCATCTAAATATACACGATAAAGGTACTTTATTTAATCAAACATTTTGTTCCATATAACGATGCTCCATAAAGTGAAACACAAAATAAGCATCTAAATAAACACGATAAAGGTACTTAATTTAATGAAACATTTTGTTCCATATAACGATGCTCCATAAAGTGAAACACAAAATAAGCATCTAAATAAACACGATAAAGGTACTTAATTTAATCAAACATTTTGTTCCATATAACGATGCTCCATAAAGTGAATCACAAAATAAGCATCTAAATAAACACGATAAAGGTACTTTATTTAATCAAACATTTTGTTCCATATAACGATGCTCCATAAAGTGAAACACAAAATAAGCATCTAAATAAACTCGATAAAGGTAATTTATTTAATGAAACATTTTGTTCCATATAACGATGCTCCATAAAGTGAAACACAAAATAAGCATCTAAATATACACGATAAAGGTACTTTATTTAATCAAACATTTTGTTCCATATAACGATGCTCCATAAAGTGAAACACAAAATAAGCATCTAAATAAACACGATAAAGGTACTTTATTTAATCAAACATTTTGTTCCATATAACGATGCTCCATAAAGTGAAACACAAAATAAGCATCTAAATAAACACGATAAAGGTACTCTATTTAATCAAACATTTTGTTCCATATAACGATGCTCCATAAAGTGAAACACAAAATAAGCATCTAAATAAACACGATACAGGTACTTTATTTAATCAAACATTTTGTTCCATATAACGATGCTCCATAAAGTGAAACACAAAATAAGCATCTAAATAAACACGATAAAGGTACTTTATTTAATCAAACATTTTGTTCCATATAACGATGTTCCATAAAGTGAAACACAAAATAAGCATCTAAATAAACACGATAAAGGTACTTAATTTAATCAAACATTTTGTTCCATATAACGATGCTCCATAAAGTGAAACACAAAATAAGCATCTAAATAAACACGATAAAGGTAATTTATTTAATGAAACATTTTGTTCCATATAACGATGCTCCATAAAGTGAAACACAAAATAAGCATCTAAATAAACACGATATAGGTACTTTATTTAACCTTCAAACACACGCGCCGGGGTGTAAAGCACCCCACACCATTCATTTCTCTCTGAGGCAACTCCAAAAAATTTTTGTTTTCGCTCCCCTCCTAGGTAGTTGGTTTTCACTTCTTCCTCCACACTGTCACTCAAGGTCAACCCGTTGTGGCGTACCAGTCATTGTGTTTACATCGTTGTTTTAAGTGCGGGGTGAATTTGACCCCGCGCGTGTGTTCTCGTCCAAAGATTTTTGTTGGTACATTTTTAAGTTATTGTTTTTTAATTAGAATAATTTTTTAGTGTGAGTCTTTTATTGGTGTTTAACATATTTATTTATCTTTTTTGTTGTAATTTTGTCTTTTTGCCATAAAAAAAAAATTAAAATTCTGGGTCAAGAACTTTCAAAACCCCATATTGCATCAAGAGCCTTACTGCCAGGACTACCTTTGCATATAAAAGCAGGTGTGAAGCACATAAATGGTGTTGAGGAAACTCGAGAAATAAAAATAAAAGAAGTTCTGAACGATGCGAAGTTTGCCCGCTGCAAAAAGACCGGAAGACAACCACTTTATGCTGCAACTGCAACAAATTACTTTGTAGGGACATTCCTTTATATACTGTAAAGAATGTGCACCTGAATAAAAAAATACATTTTGAAAATATTAATTTAAAATAATCTTTACTTTTTAAATTTTTTTGACTTTTTAATTTGGACTGAACTAATGTTTACTTCTAAACCAATACTTCTGTACACAGTTATGAATTTAGCTAATTTTTTTTCACCTAATAAAATGTGTATATTTTTTGAAATATTTTATTCCAATGTAAAAAGTTATTTACTAATGTTTACTTGTCTAAATATGAAGTAAATTGCATAGTAATAAGAATTATTTTTCATTATGACGAATAATTTTAAATTTTGAGTGTGGCAAATTTTGACGATTTTCAAGCTGAATTTACATATTTTTTTTCAAATAAACATATTGTTGTATTTATGCTGTCTAACTTTTTGAAAAGTCCTCTAAAGAATCTAGCCATTACAACTTACTAAAATGTATGAATAAATGTTTAATTTTAATTTGAAAAAAAGTTACAATTTATAAAGTCAATTTAAGTGCATTTAGACTATATTACTACAAAAAAAATCTACAAGTGATAAACCCATAAAAATACTATAAAACGTTTTATAAACAACAACATTCACACACACAATTTTATAAAGATTAAAATTTAGTGATAATTAACTTTTTTTTAAGATAAGAAATGGGGTGGAAAATACCCCGCGCGTGTGTTTATGTCCGAGTAGTTGGCGCGTGTGATTGAAGGTTAATCAAACATTTTGTTCCATATAACGATGCTCCATAAAGTGAAACACAAAATACGCATTTAAATAAACACGATAAAGTTGCTTTATTTAATCAAACATTTTGTTCCATATAACGATGCTCCATAAAGTGAAACACAAAAAAAGCATCTAAATAAACACGATAAAGGTACTCTATTTAATCAAACATTTTGTTCCATATAACGATGCTCCATAAAGTGAAACGCAAAATAAGCATCTAAATAAACACGATACAGGTACTTTATTTAATCAAACATTTTGTTCCATATAACGATGCTCCATAAAGTGAAACACAAAATAAGCATCTAAATGAACACGATAAAGGTACTTTATTTAATCAAACATTTGTTCCATATAACGATGCTCCATAAAGTGAAACACAAAATAAGCATCCAAATAAACACGATAAAGGTACTTTATTTAATCAAACATTTTGTTCCATATAACGATGCTCCATAAAGTGAAACACAAAATAAGCATCTAAATAAACACGATAAAGGTACTTTATTTAATCAAACATTTTGTTCCATATAACGATGCTCCATAAAGTGAAACACAAAATAAGCATCTAAATAAACACGATAAAGGAACTTAATTTAATCAAACATTTTGTTCCATATAACGATGCTCCATAAAGTGAAACACAAAATAAGCATCTAAATAAACACGATAAAGGTACTTTATTTAATCAAACATTTTGTTCCATATAACGATGCTCCATAAAGTGAAACACAAAATAAGCATCTAAATAAACACGATAAAGGTACTTTATTTAATCAAACATTTTGTTCCATATAACGATGCTCCATAAAGTGAAACACAAAATAAGCATCTAAATAAACACGATAAAGGTAATTTATTTAATGAAACATTTTGTTCCATATAACGATGCTCCATAAAGTGAAACACAAAATAAGCATCTAAATAAACACGATAAAGGTACTTTATTTAATCAAACATTTTGTTCCATATAACGATGCTCCATAAAGTGAAACACAAAATAAGCATCTAAATAAACACGATAAAGGTACTTAATTTAATCAAACATTTTGTTCCATATAACGATGCTCCATAAAATGAAACACAAAATAAGCATCTAAATAAACATGATAAAGGTACTTTATTTAATCAAACATTTTGTTCCATATAACGATGCTCCATAAAGTGAAACACAAAATAAGCATCTAAATAAACACGATAAAGGTACTTTGATTAATCAAACATTTTGTTCCATATAACGATGTTCCATAAAGTGAAACACAAAATAAGCATCTAAATAAACACGATAAAGGTACTTAATTTAATCAAACATTTTGTTCCATATAACGATGCTCCATAAAGTGAAACACAAAATAAGCATCTAAATAAACACGATAAAGGTAATTTATTTAATGAAACATTTTGTTCCATATAACGATGCTCCATAAAGTGAAACACAAAATAAGCATCTAAATAAACACGATAAAGGTACTTAATTTAATGAAACATTTTGTTCCATATAACGATGCTCCATAAAGTGAAACACAAAATAAGCATCTAAATAAACACGATAAAGGTACTTAATTTAATCAAACATTTTGTTCCATATAACGATGCTCCATAAAGTGAATCACAAAATAAGCATCTAAATAAACACGATAAAGGTACTTTATTTAATCAAACATTTTGTTCCATATAACGATGCTCCATAAAGTGAAACACAAAATAAGCATCTAAATAAACTCGATAAAGGTAATTTATTTAATGAAACATTTTGTTCCATATAACGATGCTCCATAAAGTGAAACACAAAATAAGCATCTAAATATACACGATAAAGGTACTTTATTTAATCAAACATTTTGTTCCATATAACGATGCTCCATAAAGTGAAACACAAAATAAGCATCTAATTAAACACGATAAAGGTACTTAATTTAATGAAACATTTTGTTCCATATAACGATGCTCCATAAAGTGAAACACAAAATAAGCATCTAAATAAACACGATAAAGGTACTTAATTTAATCAAACATTTTGTTCCATATAACGATGCTCCATAAAGTGAATCACAAAATAAGCATCTAAATAAACACGATAAAGGTACTTTATTTAATCAAACATTTTGTTCCATATAACGATGCTCCATAAAGTGAAACACAAAATAAGCATCTAAATAAACTCGATAAAGGTAATTTATTTAATGAAACATTTTGTTCCATATAACGATGCTCCATAAAGTGAAACACAAAATAAGCATCTAAATATACACGATAAAGGTACTTTATTTAATCAAACATTTTGTTCCATATAACGATGCTCCATAAAGTGAAACACAAAATAAGCATCTAAATAAACACGATAAAGGTACTTTATTTAATCAAACATTTTGTTCCATATAACGATGCTCCATAAAGTGAAACACAAAATAAGCATCTAAATAAACACGATAAAGGTACTCTATTTAATCAAACATTTTGTTCCATATAACGATGCTCCATAAAGTGAAACACAAAATAAGCATCTAAATAAACACGATACAGGTACTTTATTTAATCAAACATTTTGTTCCATATAACGATGCTCCATAAAGTGAAACACAAAATAAGCATCTAAATAAACACGATAAAGGTACTTTATTTAATCAAACATTTTGTTCCATATAACGATGTTCCATAAAGTGAAACACAATATAAGCATCTAAATAAACACGATAAAGGTACTTAATTTAATCAAACATTTTGTTCCATATAACGATGCTCCATAAAGTGAAACACAAAATAAGCATCTAAATAAACACGATAAAGGTAATTTATTTAATGAAACATTTTGTTCCATATAACGATGCTCCATAAAGTGAAACACAAAATAAGCATCTAAATAAACACGATATAGGTACTTTATTTAATCAAACATTTTGTTCCATATAACGATGCTCCATAAAGTGAAACACAAAATAAGCATCTAAATAAACACGATAAAGGTACTTAATTTAATGAAACATTTTGTTCCATATAACGATGCTCCATAAAGTGAAACACAAAATAAGCATCTAAATAAACACGATAAAGGTACTTAATTTAATCAAACATTTTGTTCCATATAACGATGCTCCATAAAGTGAATCACAAAATAAGCATCTAAATAAACACGATAACGTTACTTTATTTAATCAAACATTTTGTTCCATATAACGATGCTCCATAAAGTGAAACACAAAATAAGCATCTAAATAAACACGATAAAGGTAATTTATTTAATGAAACATTTTGTTCCATATAACGATGCTCCATAAAGTGAAACACAAAATAAGCATCTAAATATACACGATAAAGGTACTTTATTTAATCAAACATTTTGTTCCATATAACGATGCTCCATAAAGTGAAACACAAAATAAGCATCTAAATAAGTACGATAAAGGTAATTTATTTAATGAAACATTTTGTTCCATATAACGATGCTCCATAAAGTGAAACACAAAATACGCATTTAAATAAACACGATAAAGTTGCTTTATTTAATCAAACATTTTGTTCCATATAACGATGCTCCATAAAGTGAAACACAAAAAAAGCATCTAAATAAACACGGTAAAGGTTTTCTATTTAATCAAACATTTTGTTCCATATAACGATGCTCCATAAAGTGAAACACAAAATAAGCATCTAAATAAACACGATACAGGTACTTTATTTAATCAAACATTTTGTTCCATATAACGATGCTCCATAAAGTGAAACACAAAATAAGCATCTAAATAAACACGATAAAGGTACTCTATTTAATCAAACATTTTGTTCCATATAACGATGCTCCATAAAGTGAAACACAAAATAAGCATCTAAATAAACACGATACAGGTACTTTATTTAATCAAACATTTTGTTCCATATAACGATGCTCCATAAAGTGAAACACAAAATAAGCATCTAAATAAACACGATAAAGGTACTTTATTTAATCAAACATTTTGATCCATATAACGATGCTCCATAAAGTGAAACACAAAATACGCATCTAAATAAACACTATAAAGGTACTTTATTTAATCAAACATTTTGTTCCATATAACGATGCTCCATAAAGTGAAACACAAAATAAGCATCTAAATAAACACGATAAAGGTAATTTATTTAATGAAACATTTTGTTCCATATAACGATGCTCCATAAAGTGAAACACAAAATACGCATTTAAATAAACACGATAAAGTTGCTTTATTTAATCAAACATTTTGTTCCATATAACGATGCTCCATAAAGTGAAACACAAAAAAAGCATCTAAATAAACACGATAAAGGTACTCTATTTAATCAAACATTTTGTTCCATATAACGATGCTCCATAAAGTGAAACACAAAATAAGCATCTAAATAAACACGATACAGGTACTTTATTTAATCAAACATTTTGTTCCATATAACGATGCTCCATAAAGTGAAACACAAAATAAGCATCTAAATGAACACGATAAAGGTACTTTATTTAATCAAACATTTGTTCCATATAACGATGCTCCATAAAGTGAAACACAAAATAAGCATCCAAATAAACACGATAAAGGTACTTTATTTAATCAAACATTTTGTTCCATATAACGATGCTCCATAAAGTGAAACACAAAATAAGCATCTAAATAAACACGATAAAGATACTTTATTTAATCAATCATTTTGTTCCATATAACGATGCTCCATAAAGTGAAACACAAAATAAGCATCTAAATAAACACGATAAAGGTACTTAATTTAATCAAACATTTTGTTCCATATAACGATGCTCCATAAAGTGAAACACAAAATAAGCATCTAAATAAACACGATAAAGGTAATTTATTTAATGAAACATTTTGTTCCATATAACGATGCTCCATAAAGTGAAACACAAAATAAGCATCTAAATAAACACGATAAAGGTACTTTATTTAATCAAACATTTTGTTCCATATAACGATGCTCCATAAAGTGAAACACAAAATAAGCATCTAAATAAACACGATAAAGTTACTTAATTTAATCAAACATTTTGTTCCATATAACGATGCTCCATAAAATGAAACACAAAATAAGCATCTAAATAAACATGATAAAGGTACTTTATTTAATCAAACATTTTGTTCCATATAACGATGCTCCATAAAGTGAAACACAAAATAAGCATCTAAATAAACACGATAAATGTACTTTATTTAATCAAACATTTTGTTCCATATAACGATGTTCCATAAAGTGAAACACAAAATAAGCATCTAAATAAACACGATAAAGGTACTTAATTTAATCAAACATTTTGTTCCATATAACGATGCTCCATAAAGTGAAACACAAAATAAGCATCTAAATAAACACGATAAAGGTAATTTATTTAATGAAACATTTTGTTCCATATAACGATGCTCCATAAAGTGAAACACAAAATAAGCATCTAAATAAACACGATATAGGTACTTTATTTAATCAAACATTTTGTTCCATATAACGATGCTCCATAAAGTGAAACACAAAATAAGCATCTAAATAAACACGATAAAGGTACTTAATTTAATCAAACCTTTTGTTCCATATAACGATGCTCCATAAAGTGAAACACAAAATAAGCATCTAAATAAACACGATAAAGGTACTCTATTTAATCAAACATTTTGTTCCATATAACGATGCTCCATAAAGTGAAACACAAAATAGGCATCTAAATAAACACGATACAGGTACTTTATTTAATCAAACATTTTGTTCCATATAACGATGCTCCATAAAGTGAAACACAAAATAAGCATCTAAATAAACACGATAAAGGTACTTTATTTAATCAAACATTTTGTTCCATATAACGATGCTCCATAAAGTGAAACACAAAATACGCATCTAAATAAACACTATAAAGGTACTTTATTTTATCAAACATTTTGTTCCATATAACGATGCTCCATAAAGTGAAACACAAAATAAGCATCTAAATAAACACGATAAAGGTACTTTATTTAATCAAACATTTTGTTCCATATAACGATGCTCCATAAAGTGAAACACAAAATACGCATTTAAATAAACACGATAAAGTTGCTTTATTTAATCAAACATTTTGTTCCATATAACGATGCTCCATAAAGTGAAACACAAAAAAAGCATCTAAATAAACACGGTAAAGGTTTTCTATTTAATCAAACATTTTGTTCCATATAACGATGCTCCATAAAGTGAAACACAAAATAAGCATCTAAATAAACACGATACAGGTACTTTATTTAATCAAACATTTTGTTCCATATAACGATGCTCCATAAAGTGAAACACAAAATAAGCATCTAAATAAACACGATAAAGGTACTTAATTTAATCAAACATTTTGTTCCATGTAACTATGCTCCATAAAGTGAAACACAAAATAATCATCTAAATATACACGATACAGGTACTTTATTTAATAAAACATTTTGTTCCATATAACGATGCTCCATAAAGTGAAACACAAAATAAGCATTTAAATAAACACGATAAAGGTAATTTATTTAATGAAACATTTTGTTCCATATAATGATGCTCCATAAAGTGAAACACAAAATAAGCATCTAAATATACACGATAAAGGTACTTTATTTAATCAAACATTTTGTTCCATATAACGATGCTCCATAAAGTGAAACACAAAATAAGCATCTAAATAAACACGATAAAGGTACTTAATTTAATCAAACCTTTTGTTCCATATAACGATGCTCCATAAAGTGAAACACAAAATAAGCATCTAAATAAACACGATAAAGGTACTCTATTTAATCAAACATTTTGTTCCATATAACGATGCTCCATAAAGTGAAACACAAAATAAGCATCTAAATAAACACGATACAGGTACTTTATTTAATCAAACATTTTGTTCCATATAACGATGCTCCATAAAGTGAAACACAAAATAAGCATCTAAATAAACACGATAAAGGTACTTTATTTAATCAAACATTTTGTTCCATATAACGATGCTCCATAAAGTGAAACACAAAATACGCATCTAAATAAACACTATAAAGGTACTTTATTTAATCAAACATTTTGTTCCATATAACGATGCTCCATAAAGTGAAACACAAAATAAGCATCTAAATAAACACGATAAAGGTAATTTATTTAATGAAACATTTTGTTCCATATAACGATGCTCCATAAAGTGAAACACAAAATACGCATTTAAATAAACACGATAAAGTTGCTTTATTTAATCAAACATTTTGTTCCATATAACGATGCTCCATAAAGTGAAACACAAAAAAAGCATCTAAATAAACACGATAAAGGTACTCTATTTAATCAAACATTTTGTTCCATATAACGATGCTCCATAAAGTGAAACACAAAATAAGCATCTAAATAAACACGATACAGGTACTTTATTTAATCAAACATTTTGTTCCATATAACGATGCTCCATAAAGTGAAACACAAAATAAGCATCTAAATAAACACGATAAAGGTACTTAATTTAATCAAACATTTTGTTCCATATAACGATGCTCCATAAAGTGAAACACAAAATAAGCATCTAAATAAACACGATACAGGTACTTTATTTAATCAAACATTTTGTTCCATATAACGATGCTCCATAAAGTGAAACACAAAATAAGCATCTAAATAAACACGATAAAGGTTTTCTATTTAATCAAACATTTTGTTCCATATAACGATGCTCCATAAAGTGAAACACAAAATAAGCATCTAAATAAACACGATACAGGTACTTTATTTAATCAAACATTTTGTTCCATATAACGATGCTCCATAAAGTGAAACACAAAATAAGCATCTAAATAAACACGATAAAGGTACTTAATTTAATCAAACATTTTGTTCCATGTAACTATGCTCCATAAAGTGAAACACAAAATAATCATCTAAATATACACGATACAGGTACTTTATTTAATAAAACATTTTGTTCCATATAACGATGCTCCATAAAGTGAAACACAAAATAAGCATTTAAATAAACACGATAAAGGTAATTTATTTAATGAAACATTTTGTTCCATATAATGATGCTCCATAAAGTGAAACACAAAATAAGCATCTAAATATACACGATAAAGGTACTTTATTTAATCAAACATTTTGTTCCATATAACGATGCTCCATAAAGTGAAACACAAAATAAGCATCTAAATAAACACGATAAAGGTACTTAATTTAATCAAACCTTTTGTTCCATATAACGATGCTCCATAAAGTGAAACACAAAATAAGCATCTAAATAAACACGATAAAGGTACTCTATTTAATCAAACATTTTGTTCCATATAACGATGCTCCATAAAGTGAAACACAAAATAAGCATCTAAATAAACACGATACAGGTACTTTATTTAATCAAACATTTTGTTCCATATAACGATGCTCCATAAAGTGAAACACAAAATAAGCATCTAAATAAACACGATAAAGGTACTTTATTTAATCAAACATTTTGTTCCATATAACGATGCTCCATAAAGTGAAACACAAAATACGCATCTAAATAAACACTATAAAGGTACTTTATTTAATCAAACATTTTGTTCCATATAACGATGCTCCATAAAGTGAAACACAAAATAAGCATCTAAATAAACACGATAAAGGTAATTTATTTAATGAAACATTTTGTTCCATATAACGATGCTCCATAAAGTGAAACACAAAATACGCATTTAAATAAACACGATAAAGTTGCTTTATTTAATCAAACATTTTGTTCCATATAACGATGCTCCATAAAGTGAAACACAAAAAAAGCATCTAAATAAACACGATAAAGGTACTCTATTTAATCAAACATTTTGTTCCATATAACGATGCTCCATAAAGTGAAACACAAAATAAGCATCTAAATAAACACGATACAGGTACTTTATTTAATCAAACATTTTGTTCCATATAACGATGCTCCATAAAGTGAAACACAAAATAAGCATCTAAATAAACACGATAAAGGTACTTAATTTAATCAAACATTTTGTTCCATATAACGATGCTCCATAAAGTGAAACACAAAATAAGCATCTAAATAAACACGATACAGGTACTTTATTTAATCAAACATTTTGTTCCATATAACGATGCTCCATAAAGTGAAACACAAAATAAGCATCTAAATAAACACGATAAAGGTACTTTATTTAATCAAACATTTTGTTCCATATAACGATGCTCCATAAAGTGAAACACAAAATAAGCATCTAAATAAATACGATAAAGGTACTTTATTTAATCAAACATTTTGTTCCATATAACGATGCTCCATAAAGTGAAACACAAAATACGCATTTAAATAAACACGATAAAGTTGCTTTATTTAATCAAACATTTTGTTCCATATAACGATGCTCCATAAAGTGAAACACAAAAAAAGCATCTAAATAAACACGATAAAGGTACTCTATTTAATCAAACATTTTGTTCCATATAACGATGCTCCATAAAGTGAAACGCAAAATAAGCATCTAAATAAACACGATACAGGTACTTTATTTAATCAAACATTTTGTTCCATATAACGATGCTCCATAAAGTGAAACACAAAATAAGCATCTAAATGAACACGATAAAGGTACTTTATTTAATCAAACATTTGTTCCATATAACGATGCTCCATAAAGTGAAACACAAAATAAGCATCCAAATAAACACGATAAAGGTACTTTATTTAATCAAACATTTTGTTCCATATAACGATGCTCCATAATGTGAAACACAAAATAAGCATCTAAATAAACACGATAAAGGTACTTTATTTAATCAAACATTTTGTTCCATATAACGATGCTCCATAAAGTGAAACACAAAATAAGCATCTAAATAAACACGATAAAGGAACTTAATTTAATCAAACATTTTGTTCCATATAACGATGCTCCATAAAGTGAAACACAAAATAAGCATCTAAATAAACACGATAAAGGTACTTTATTTAATCAAACATTTTGTTCCATATAACGATGCTCCATAAAGTGAAACACAAAATAAGCATCTAAATAAACACGATAAAGGTACTTTATTTAATCAAACATTTTGTTCCATATAACGATGCTCCATAAAGTGAAACACAAAATAAGCATCTAAATAAACACGATAAAGGTACTTAATTTAATCAAACATTTTGTTCCATATAACGATGCTCCATAAAGTGAAACACAAAATAAGCATCTAAATAAACACGATACAGGTACTTAATTTAATCAAACATTTTGTTCCATATAACGATGCTCCATAAAGTGAAACACAAAATAAGCATCTAAATAAACACGATACAGGTACTTTATTTAATCAAACATTTTGTTCCATATAACGATGCTCCATAAAGTGAAACACAAAATAAGCATCTAAATAAACACGATAAAGGTACTTTATTTAATCAAACATTTTGTTCCATATAACGATGCTCCATAAAGTGAAACACAAAATAAGCATCTAAATGAACACGATAAAGGTACTTTATTTAATCAAACATTTGTTCCATATAACGATGCTCCATAAAGTGAAACACAAAATAAGCATCCAAATAAACACGATAAAGGTACTTTATTTAATCAAACATTTTGTTCCATATAACGATGCTCCATAAAGTGAAACACAAAATAAGCATCTAAATAAACACGATAAAGGTACTTTATTTAATCAAACATTTTGTTCCATATAACGATGCTCCATAAAGTGAAACACAAAATAAGCATCTAAATAAACACGATAAAGGTACCTAATTTAATCAAACATTTTGTTCCATATAACGATGCTCCATAAAGTGAAACACAAAATAAGCATCTAAATAAACACGATAAAGGTAATTTATTTAATGAAACATTTTGTTCCATATAACGATGCTCCATAAAGTGAAACACAAAATAAGCATCTAAATAAACACGATAAAGGTACTTTATTTAATCAAACATTTTGTTCCATATAACGATGCTCCATAAAGTGAAACACAAAATAAGCATCTAAATAAACACGATAAAGGTACTTAATTTAATCAAACATTTTGTTCCATATAACGATGCTCCATAAAATGAAACACAAAATAAGCATCTAAATAAACATGATAAAGGTACTTTATTTAATCAAACATTTTGTTCCATATAACGATGTTCCATAAAGTGAAACACAAAATAAGCATCTAAATAAACACGATAAAGGTACTTAATTTAATCAAACATTTTGTTCCATATAACGATGCTCCATAAAGTGAAACACAAAATAAGCATCTAAATAAACACGATAAAGGTAATTTATTTAATGAAACATTTTGTTCCATATAACGATGCTCCATAAAGTGAAACACAAAATAAGTATCTAAATAAACACGATATAGGTACTTTATTTAATCAAACATTTTGTTCCATATAACGATGCTCCATAAAGTGAAACACAAAATAAGCATCTAAATAAACACGATAAAGGTACTTAATTTAATGAAACATTTTGTTCCATATAACGATGCTCCATAAAGTGAAACACAAAATAAGCATCTAAATAAACACGATAAAGGTACTTAATTTAATCAAACATTTTGTTCCATATAACGATGCTCCATAAAGTGAATCACAAAATAAGCATCTAAATAAACACGATAAAGGTACTTTATTTAATCAAACATTTTGTTCCATATAACGATGCTCCATAAAGTGAAACACAAAATAAGCATCTAAATAAACACGATAAAGGTAATTTATTTAATGAAACATTTTGTTCCATATAACGATGCTCCATAAAGTGAAACACAAAATAAGCATCTAAATATACACGATAAAGGTACTTTATTTAATCAAACATTTTGTTCCATATAACGATGCTCCATAAAGTGAAACACAAAATAAGCATCTAAATAAACACGATAAAGGTACTTTATTTAATCAAACATTTTGTTCCATATAACGATGCTCCATAAAGTGAAACACAAAATAAGCATCTAAATAAACACGATAAAGGTACTCTATTTAATCAAACATTTTGTTCCATATAACGATGCTCCATAAAGTGAAACACAAAATAAGCATCTAAATAAACACGATACAGGTACTTTATTTAATCAAACATTTTGTTCCATATAACGATGCTCCATAAAGTGAAACACAAAAAAAGCATCTAAATAAACACGATAAAGGTACTCTATTTAATCAAACATTTTGTTCCATATAACGATGCTCCATAAAGTGAAACACAAAATAAGCATCTAAATAAACACGATACAGGTACTTTATTTAATCAAACATTTTGTTCCATATAACGATGCTCCATAAAGTGAAACACAAAATAAGCATCTAAATGAACACGATAAAGGTACTTTATTTAATCAAACATTTGTTCCATATAACGATGCTCCATAAAGTGAAACACAAAATAAGCATCCAAATAAACACGATAAAGGTACTTTATTTAATCAAACATTTTGTTCCATATAACGATGCTCCATAAAGTGAAACACAAAATAAGCATCTAAATAAACACGATAAAGGTACTTTATTTAATCAATCATTTTGTTCCATATAACGATGCTCCATAAAGTGAAACACAAAATAAGCATCTAAATAAACACGATAAAGGTACTTAATTTAATCAAACATTTTGTTCCATATAACGATGCTCCATAAAGTGAAACACAAAATAAGCATCTAAATAAACACGATAAAGGTAATTTATTTAATGAAACATTTTGTTCCATATAACGATGCTCCATAAAGTGAAACACAAAATAAGCATCTAAATAAACACGATAAAGGTACTTTATTTAATCAAACATTTTGTTCCATATAACGATGCTCCATAAAGTGAAACACAAAATAAGCATCTAAATAAACACGATAAAGGTACTCTATTTAATCAAACATTTTGTTCCATATAACGATGCTCCATAAAGTGAAACACAAAATAAGCATCTAAATAAACACGATAAAGGTACTTAATTTAATCAAACATTTTGTTCCATATAACGATGCTCCATAAAGTGAATCACAAAATAAGCATCTAAATAAACACGATAACGTTACTTTATTTAATCAAACATTTTGTTCCATATAACGATGCTCCATAAAGTGAAACACAAAATAAGCATCTAAATAAACACGATAAAGGTAATTTATTTAATGAAACATTTTGTTCCATATAACGATGCTCCATAAAGTGAAACACAAAATAAGCATCTAAATATACACGATAAAGATACTTTATTTAATCAAACATTTTGTTCCATATAACGATGCTCCATAAAGTGAAACACAAAATAAGCATCTAAATAAACACGATAAAGGTACTTAATTTAATCAAACCTTTTGTTCCATATAACGATGCTCCATAAAGTGAAACACAAAATAAGCATCTAAATAAACACGATAAAGGTACTCTATTTAATCAAACATTTTGTTCCATATAACGATGCTCCATAAAGTGAAACACAAAATAAGCATCTAAATAAACACGATAAAGGTACTTTATTTAATCAAACATTTTGTTCCATATAACGATGCTCCATAAAGTGAAACACAAAATAAGCATCTAAATAAACACGATAAAGGTACTTTATTTAATCAAACATTTTGTTCCATATAACGATGCTCCATAAAGTGAAACACAAAATACGCATCTAAATAAACACTATAAAGGTACTTTATTTAATCAAACATTTTGTTCCATATAACGATGCTCCATAAAGTGAAACACAAAATAAGCATCTAAATAAACACGATAAAGGTAATTTATTTAATGAAATATTTTGTTCCATATAACGATGCTCCATAAAGTGAAACACAAAATACGCATTTAAATAAACACGATAAAGTTGCTTTATTTAATCAAACATTTTGTTCCATATAACGATGCTCCATAAAGTGAAACACAAAAAAAGCATCTAAATAAACACGGTAAAAGTTTTCTATTTAATCAAACATTTTGTTCCATATAACGATGCTCCATAAAGTGAAACACAAAATAATCATCTAAATATACACGATACAGGTACTTTATTTAATCAAACATTTTGTTCCATATAACGATGCTCCATAAAGTGAAACACAAAATAAGCATCTAAATAAACACGATAAAGGTACTTTATTTAATCAAACATTTTGTTCCATATAACGATGCTCCATAAAGTGAAACACAAAATAAGCATCTAAATAAACACGATAAAGGTACTTTATTTAATCAAACATTTTGTTCCATATAACGATGCTCCATAAAGTGAAACACAAAATACGCATCTAAATAAACACTATAAAGGTACTTTATTTAATCAAACATTTTGTTCCATATAACGATGCTCCATAAAGTGAAACACAAAATAAGCATTTAAATAAACACGATAAAGGTAATTTATTTAATGAAACATTTTGTTCCATATAATGATGCTCCATAAAGTGAAACACAAAATAAGCATCTAAATATACACGATAAAGGTACTTTATTTAATCAAACATTTTGTTCCATATAACGATGCTCCATAAAGTGAAACACAAAATAAGCATCTAAATAAACACGATAAAGGTACTTAATTTAATCAAACCTTTTGTTCCATATAACGATGCTCCATAAAGTGAAACACAAAATAAGCATCTAAATAAACACGATAAAGGTACTCTATTTAATCAAACATTTTGTTCCATATAACGATGCTCCATAAAGTGAAACACAAAATAAGCATCTAAATAAACACGATACAGGTACTTTATTTAATCAAACATTTTGTTCCATATAACGATGCTCCATAAAGTGAAACACAAAATAAGCATCTAAATAAACACGATAAAGGTACTTTATTTAATCAAACATTTTGTTCCATATAACGATGCTCCATAAAGTGAAACACAAAATACGCATCTAAATAAACACTATAAAGGTACTTTAATTAATCAAACATTTTGTTCCATATAACGATGCTCCATAAAGTGAAACACAAAATAAGCATCTAAATAAACACGATAAAGGTAATTTATTTAATGAAACATTTTGTTCCATATAACGATGCTCCATAAAGTGAAACACAAAATACGCATTTAAATAAACACGATAAAGTTGCTTTATTTAATCAAACATTTTGTTCCATATAACGATGCTCCATAAAGTGAAACACAAAAAAAGCATCTAAATAAACACGATAAAGGTACTCTATTTAATCAAACATTTTGTTCCATATAACGATGCTCCATAAAGTGAAACACAAAATAAGCATCTAAATAAACACGATACAGGTACTTTATTTAATCAAACATTTTGTTCCATATAACGATGCTCCATAAAGTGAAACACAAAATAAGCATCTAAATAAACACGATAAAGGTACTTAATTTAATCAAACATTTTGTTCCATATAACGATGCTCCATAAAGTGAAACACAAAATAAGCATCTAAATAAACACGATACAGGTACTTTATTTAATCAAACATTTTGTTCCATATAACGATGCTCCATAAAGTGAAACACAAAATAAGCATCTAAATAAACACGATAAAGGTACTTTATTTAATCAAACATTTTGTTCCATATAACGATGCTCCATAAAGTGAAACACAAAATAAGCATCTAAATAAACACGATAAAGTTACTTAATTTAATCAAACATTTTGTTCCATATAACGATGCTCCATAAAGTGAAACACAAAATACGCATTTAAATAAACACGATAAAGTTGCTTTATTTAATCAAACATTTTGTTCCATATAACGATGCTCCATAAAGTGAAACACAAAAAAAGCATCTAAATAAACACGATAAAGGTACTCTATTTAATCAAACATTTTGTTCCATATAACGATGCTCCATAAAGTGAAACGCAAAATAAGCATCTAAATAAACACGATACAGGTACTTTATTTAATCAAACATTTTGTTCCATATAACGATGCTCCATAAAGTGAAACACAAAATAAGCATCTAAATGAACACGATAAAGGTACTTTATTTAATCAAACATTTGTTCCATATAACGATGCTCCATAAAGTGAAACACAAAATAAGGATCCAAATAAACACGATAAAGGTACTTTATTTAATCAAACATTTTGTTCCATATAACGATGCTCCATAAAGTGAAACACAAAATAAGCATCTAAATAAACACGATAAAGGTACTTTATTTAATCAAACATTTTGTTCCATATAACGATGCTCCATAAAGTGAAACACAAAATACGCATCTAAATAAACACTATAAAGGTACTTTATTTAATCAAACATTTTGTTCCATATAACGATGCTCCATAAAGTGAAACACAAAATAAGCATTTAAATAAACACGATAAAGGTAATTTATTTAATGAAACATTTTGTTCCATATAATGATGCTCCATAAAGTGAAACACAAAATAAGCATCTAAATATACACGATAAAGGTACTTTATTTAATCAAACATTTTGTTCCATATAACGATGCTCCATAAAGTGAAACACAAAATAAGCATCTAAATAAACACGATAAAGGTACTTAATTTAATCAAACCTTTTGTTCCATATAACGATGCTCCATAAAGTGAAACACAAAATAAGCATCTAAATAAACACGATAAAGGTACTCTATTTAATCAAACATTTTGTTCCATATAACGATGCTCCATAAAGTGAAACACAAAATAAGCATCTAAATAAACACGATACAGGTACTTTATTTAATCAAACATTTTGTTCCATATAACGATGCTCCATAAAGTGAAACACAAAATAAGCATCTAAATAAACACGATAAAGGTACTTTATTTAATCAAACATTTTGTTCCATATAACGATGCTCCATAAAGTGAAACACAAAATACGCATCTAAATAAACACTATAAAGGTACTTTATTTAATCAAACATTTTGTTCCATATAACGATGCTCCATAAAGTGAAACACAAAATAAGCATCTAAATAAACACGATAAAGGTAATTTATTTAATGAAACATTTTGTTCCATATAACGATGCTCCATAAAGTGAAACACAAAATACGCATTTAAATAAACACGATAAAGTTGCTTTATTTAATCAAACATTTTGTTCCATATAACGATGCTCCATAAAGTGAAACACAAAAAAAGCATCTAAATAAACACGATAAAGGTACTCTATTTAATCAAACATTTTGTTCCATATAACGATGCTCCATAAAGTGAAACACAAAATAAGCATCTAAATAAACACGATACAGGTACTTTATTTAATCAAACATTTTGTTCCATATAACGATGCTCCATAAAGTGAAACACAAAATAAGCATCTAAATAAACACGATAAAGGTACTTAATTTAATCAAACATTTTGTTCCATATAACGATGCTCCATAAAGTGAAACACAAAATAAGCATCTAAATAAACACGATACAGGTACTTTATTTAATCAAACATTTTGTTCCATATAACGATGCTCCATAAAGTGAAACACAAAATAAGCATCTAAATAAACACGATAAAGGTACTTTATTTAATCAAACATTTTGTTCCATATAACGATGCTCCATAAAGTGAAACACAAAATAAGCATCTAAATAAACACGATAAAGGTACTTTATTTAATCAAACATTTTGTTCCATATAACGATGCTCCATAAAGTGAAACACAAAATACGCATTTAAATAAACACGATAAAGTTGCTTTATTTAATCAAACATTTGTTCCATATAACGATGCTCCATAAAGTGAAACACAAAATAAGCATCCAAATAAACACGATAAAGGTACTTTATTTAATCAAACATTTCGTTCCATTAAACGATGCTCCATAAAGTGAAACACAAAATAAGCATCTAAATAAACACGATAAAGGTACTTTATTTAATCAAACATTTTGTTCCATATAACGATGCTCCATAAAGTGAAACACAAAATAAGCATCTAAATAAACACGATAAAGGAACTTAATTTAATCAAACATTTTGTTCCATATAACGATGTTCCATAAAGTGAAACACAAAATAAGCATCTAAATAAACACGATAAAGGTACTTTATTTAATCAAACATTTTGTTCCATATAACGATGCTCCGTAAAGTGAAACACAAAATAAGCATCTAAATAAACACGATAAAGGTACTTTATTTAATCAAACATTTTGTTCCATATAACGATGCTCCATAAAGTGAAACACAAAATAAGCATCTAAATAAACACGATAAAGGTACTTTATTTAATCAAACATTTTGTTCCATATAACGATGCTCCATAAAGTGAAACACAAAATAAGCATCTAAATAAACACGATACAGGTACTTAATTTAATCAAACATTTTGTTCCATATAACGATGCTCCATAAAGTGAAACACAAAATAAGCATCTAAATAAACACGATACAGGTATTTTATTTAATCAAACATTTTGTTCCATATAACGATGCTCCATAAAGTGAAACACAAAATAAGCATCTAAATAAACACGATAAAGGTACTTTATTTAATCAAACATTTTGTTCCATATAACGATGCTCCATAAAGTGAAACACAAAATAAGCATCTAAATAAACACGATAAAGGTACTTTATTTAATCAAACATTTTGTTCCATATAACGATGCTCCATAAAGTGAAACACAAAATACGCATCTAAATAAACACTATAAAGGTACTTTATTTAATCAAACATTTTGTTCCATATAACGATGCTCCATAAAGTGAAACACAAAATAAGCATCTAAATAAACACGATAAAGGTAATTTATTTAATGAAACATTTTGTTCCATATAACGATGCTCCATAAAGTGAAACACAAAATACGCATTTAAATAAACACGATAAAGTTGCTTTATTTAATCAAACATTTTGTTCCATATAACGATGCTCCATAAAGTGAAACACAAAAAAAGCATCTAAATAAACACGATAAAGGTACTCTATTTAATCAAACATTTTGTTCCATATAACGATGCTCCATAAAGTGAAACACAAAATAAGCATCTAAATAAACACGATACAGGTACTTTATTTAATCAAACATTTTGTTCCATATAACGATGCTCCATAAAGTGAAACACAAAATAAGCATCCAAATAAACACGATAAAGGTACTTTATTTAATCAAACATTTTGTTCCATATAACGATGCTCCATAAAGTGAAACACAAAATAAGCATCTAAATAAACACGATAAAGGTACTTTATTTAATCAAACATTTTGTTCCATTTAACGATGCTCCATAAAGTGAAACACAAAATAAGCATCTAAATAAACACGATAAAGGAACTTAATTTAATCAAACATTTTGTTCCATATAACGATGCTCCATAAAGTGAAACACAAAATAAGCATCTAAATAAACACGATAAAGGTACTTTATTTAATCAAACATTTTGTTCCATATAACGATGCTCCATAAAGTGAAACACAAAATAAGCATCTAAATAAACACGATAAAGGTACTTTATTTAATCAAACATTTTGTCCCATATAACGATGCTCCATAAAGTGAAACACAAAATAAGCATCTAAATAAACACGATAAAGGTACTTAATTTAATCAAACATTTTGTTCCATATAACGATGCTCCATAAAGTGAAACACAAAATAAGCATCTAAATAAACACGATACAGGTACTTAATTTAATCAAACATTTTGTTCCATATAACGATGCTCCATAAAGTGAAACACAAAATAAGCATCTAAATAAACACGATAAAGGTACTTTATTTAATCAAACATTTGTTCCATATAACGATGCTCCATAAAGTGAAACACAAAATAAGCATCCAAATAAACACGATAAAGGTACTTTATTTAATCAAACATTTTGTTCCATATAACGATGCTCCATAAAGTGAAACACAAAATAAGCATCTAAATAAACACGATACATGTACATTATTTAATCAAACGTTTTGTTCCATATAACGATGCTCCATAAAGTGAAACACAAAATAAGCATCTAAATAAACACGATAAAGGTACTTTATTTAATCAAACATTTTGTTCCATATAACGATGCTCCATAAAGTGAAACACAAAATAAGCATCTAAATAAACACGATAAAGGTAATTTATTTAATGAAACATTTTGTTCCATATAACGATGCTCCATAAAGTGAAACACAAAATAAGCATCTAAATAAACACGATAAAGGTACTCTATTTAATCAAACATTTTGTTCCATATAACGATGCTCCATAAAGTGAAACACAAAATAAGCATCTAAATAAACACGATAAAGGTACTTAATTTAATCAAACATTTTGTTCCATATAACGATGCTCCATAAAGTGAAACACAAAATAAGCATCTAAATAAACACGATAAAGGTACTTTATTTAATCAAACATTTTGTTCCATATAACGATGCTCCATAAAGTGAAACACAAAATAAGCATCTAAATAAACACGATAAAGGTACTTAATTTAATCAAACATTTTGTTCCATATAACGATGCTCCATAAAGTGAAACACAAAATAAGCATCTAAATAAACACGATAAAGGTACTTTATTTAATCAAACATTTGTTCCATATAACGATGCTCCATAAAGTGAAACACAAAATAAGCATCCAAATAAACACGATAAAGGTACTTTATTTAATCAAACATTTTGTTCAATATAACGATGCTCCATAAAGTGAAACACAAAATAAGCATCTAAATAAACACGATACATGTACATTATTTAATCAAACGTTTTGTTCCATATAACGATGCTCCATAAAGTGAAACACAAAATAAGCATCTAAATAAACACGATAAAGGTACTTTATTTAATCAAACATTTTGTTCCATATAACGATGCTCCATAAAGTGAAACACAAAATAAGCATCTAAATAAACACGATAAAGGTAGTTTATTTAATGAAACATTTTGTTCCATATAACGATGCTCCATAAAGTGAAACACAAAATAAGCATCTAAATAAACACGATAAAGGTACTCTATTTAATCAAACATTTTGTTCCATATAACGATGCTCCATAAAGTGAAACACAAAATAAGCATCTAAATAAACACGATAAAGGTACTTAATTTAATCAAACATTTTGTTCCATATAACGATGCTCCATAAAGTGAAACACAAAATAAGCATCTAAATAAACACGATAAAGGTACTTAATTTAATCAAACATTTTGTTCCATATAACGATGCTCCATAAAGTGAAACACAAAATAAGCATCTAAATAAACACGATACAGGTACTTTATTTAATCAAACATTTTGTTCCATATAACGATGCTCCATAAAGTGAAACACAAAATAAGCATCTAAATAAACACGATAAAGGTACTTTATTTAATCAAACATTTTGTTCCATATAACGATGCTCCATAAAGTGAAACACAAAATAAGCATCTAAATAAACACGATAAAGGTACTTTATTTAATCAAACATTTTGTTCCATATAACGATGCTCCATAAAGTGAAACACAAAATACGCATTTAAATAAACACGATAAAGTTGCTTTATTTAATCAAACATTTTGTTCCATATAACGATGCTCCATAAAGTGAAACACAAAAAAAGCATCTAAATAAACACGATAAAGGTACTCTATTTAATCAAACATTTTGTTCCATATAACGATGCTCCATAAAGTGAAACACAAAATAAGCATCTAAATAAACACGATACAGGTACTTTATTTAATCAAACATTTTGTTCCATATAACGATGCTCCATAAAGTGAAACACAAAATAAGCATCTAAATGAACACGATAAAGGTACTTTATTTAATCAAACATTTGTTCCATATAACGATGCTCCATAAAGTGAAACACAAAATAAGCATCCAAATAAACACGATAAAGGTACTTTATTTAATCAAACATTTCGTTCCATATAACGATGCTCCATAAAGTGAAACACAAAATAAGCATCTAAATAAACACGATAAAGGTACTTTATTTAATCAAACATTTTGTTCCATATAACGATGCTCCATAAAGTGAAACACAAAATAAGCATCCAAATAAACACGATAAAGGTACTTTATTTAATCAAACATTTTGTTCCATATAACAATGCTCCATAAAGTGAAACACAAAATAAGCATCTAAATAAACACGATAAAGGTACTTTATTTAATCAAACATTTTGTTCCATATAACGATGCTCCATAAAGTGAAACACAAAATAAGCATCTAAATAAACACGATAAAGGAACTTAATTTAATCAAACATTTTGTTCCATATAACGATGCTCCATAAAGTGAAACACAAAATAAGCATCTAAATAAACACGATAAAGGTACTTTATTTAATCAAACATTTTGTTCCATATAACGATGCTCCATAAAGTGAAACACAAAATAAGCATCTAAATAAACACGATAAAGGTACTTTATTTAATCAAACATTTTGTCCCATATAACGATGCTCCATAAAGTGAAACACAAAATAAGCATCTAAATAAACACGATAAAGGTACTTAATTTAATCAAACATTTTGTTCCATATAACGATGCTCCATAAAGTGAAACACAAAATAAGCATCTAAATAAACACGATACAGGTACTTAATTTAATCAAACATTTTGTTCCATATAACGATGCTCCATAAAGTGAAACACAAAATAAGCATCTAAATAAACACGATAAAGGTACTTTATTTAATCAAACATTTGTTCCATATAACGATGCTCCATAAAGTGAAACACAAAATAAGCATCCAAATAAACACGATAAAGGTACTTTATTTAATCAAACATTTTGTTCCATATAACGATGCTCCATAAGGTGAAACACAAATTAAGCATCTAAATAAACACGATACATGTACATTTTTTAATCAAACGTTTTGTTCCATATAACGATGCTCCATAAAGTGAAACACAAAATAAGCATCTAAATAAACACGATAAAGGTACTTTATTTAATCAAACATTTTGTTCCATATAACGATGCTCCATAAAGTGAAACACAAAATAAGCATCTAAATAAACACGATAAAGGTAATTTATTTAATGAAACATTTTGTTCCATATAACGATGCTCCATAAAGTGAAACACAAAATAAGCATCTAAATAAACACGATAAAGGTACTCTATTTAATCAAACATTTTGTTCCATATAACGATGCTCCATAAAGTGAAACACAAAATAAGCATCTAAATAAACACGATAAAGGTACTTAATTTAATCAAACATTTTGTTCCATATAACGATGCTCCATAAAGTGAAACACAAAATAAGCATCCAAATAAACACGATAAAGGTACTTTATTTAATCAAACATTTTGTTCCATATAACGATGCTCCATAAAGTGAAACACAAAATAAGCATCTAAATAAACACGATAAAGGTACTTAATTTAATCAAACATTTTGTTCCATATAACGATGCTCCATAAAGTGAAACACAAAATAAGCATCTAATTAAACACGATAAAGGTACTTTATTTAATCAAACATTTGTTCCATATAACGATGCTCCATAAAGTGAAACACAAAATAAGCATCCAAATAAACACGATAAAGGTACTTTATTTAATCAAACATTTTGTTCCATATAACGATGCTCCATAAAGTGAAACACAAAATAAGCATCTAAATAAACACGATAAAGGTAATTTATTTAATGAAACATTTTGTTCCATATAACGATGCTCCATAAAGTGAAACACAAAATAAGCATCTAAATAAACACGATAAAGGTACTTTATTTAATCAAACATTTTGTTCCATATAACGATGCTCCATAAAGTGAAACACAAAATAAGCATCTAAATAAACACGATAAAGGTAATTTATTTAATGAAACATTTTGTTCCATATAACGATGCTCCATAAAGTGAAACACAAAATAAGCATCTAAATAAACACGATAAAGGTACTCTATTTAATCAAACATTTTGTTCCATATAACGATGCTCCATAAAGTGAAACACAAAATAAGCATCTAAATAAACACGATAAAGGTACTTAATTTAATCAAACATTTTGTTCCATATAACGATGCTCCATAAAGTGAAACACAAAATAAGCATCTAAATAAAAACGATAAAGGTACTTTATTTAATCAAACATTTTGTTCCATATAACGATGCTCCATAAAGTGAAACACAAAATAAGCATCTAAATAAACACGATAAAGGTACTTAATTTAATCAAACATTTTGTTCCATATAACGATGCTCCATAAAGTGAAACACAAAATAAGCATCTAAATAAACACGATACAGGTACTTTATTTAATCAAACATTTTGTTCCATATAACGATGCTCCATAAAGTGAAACACAAAATAAGCATCTAAATAATAACGATACAGGTACTTTATTTAATCAAACATTTTGTTCCATATAACGATGCTCCATAAAGTGAAACACAAAATAAGCATCTAAATAAACACGATAAAGGTACTTTATTTAATCAAACATTTGTTCCATATAACGATGCTCCATAAAGTGAAACACAAAATAAGCATCCTAGTAAACACGATAAAGGTACTTTATTTAATCAAACATTTTGTTCCATATAACGATGCTCCATAAAGTGAAACACAAATTAAGCATCTAAATAAACACGATACATGAACATTATTTAATCAAACGTTTTGTTCCATATAACGATGCTCCATAAAGTGAAACACAAAATAAGCATCTAAATAAACACGATAAAGGTACTTTATTTAATCAAACATTTTGTTCCATATAACGATGCTCCATAAAGTGAAACACAAAATAAGCATCTAAATAAACACGATAAAGGTAATTTATTTAATGAAACATTTTGTTCCATATAACGATGCTCCATAAAGTGAAACACAAAATAAGCATCTAAATAAACACGATATAGGTACTCTATTTAATCAAACATTTTGTTCCATATAACGATGCTCCATAAAATGAAACACAAAATAAGCATCTAAATAAACACGATAAAGGTACTTAATTTAATCAAACATTTTGTTCCATATAACGATGCTCCATAAAGTGAAACACAAAATAAGCATCCAAATAAACACGATAAAGGTACTTTATTTAATCAAACATTTTGTTCCATATAACGATGCTCCATAAAGTGAAACACAAAATAAGCATCTAAATAAACACGATAAAGGTACTTAATTTAATCAAACATTTTGTTCCATATAACGATGCTCCATAAAGTGAAACACAAAATAAGCATCTAAATAAACACGATAAAGGTACTTTATTTAATCAAACATTTGTTCCATATAACGATGCTCCATAAAGTGAAACACAAAATAAGCATCCAAATAAACACGATAAAGGTACTTTATTTAATCAAACATTTTGTTCAATATAACGATGCTCCATAAAGTGAAACACAAAATAAGCATCTAAATAAACACGATACATGTACATTATTTAATCAAACGTTTTGTTCCATATAACGATGCTCCATAAAGTGAAACACAAAATAAGCATCTAAATAAACACGATAAAGGTACTTTATTTAATCAAACATTTTGTTCCATATAACGATGCTCCATAAAGTGAAACACAAAATAAGCATCTAAATAAACACGATAAAGGTAATTTATTTAATGAAACATTTTGTTCCATATAACGATGCTCCATAAAGTGAAACACAAAATAAGCATCTAAATAAACACGATAAAGGTACTCTATTTAATCAAACATTTTGTTCCATATAACGATGCTCCATAAAGTGAAACACAAAATAAGCATCTAAATAAACACGATAAAGGTACTTAATTTAATCAAACATTTTGTTCCATATAACGATGCTCCATAAAGTGAAACACAAAATAAGCATCTAAATAAACACGATAAAGGTACTTTATTTAATCAAACATTTTGTTCCATATAACGATGCTCCATAAAGTGAAACACAAAATAAGCATCTAAATAAACACGATAAAGGTACTTAATTTAATCAAACATTTTGTTCCATATAACGATGCTCCATAAAGTGAAACACAAAATAAGCATCTAAATAAACACGATACAGGTACTTTATTTAATCAAACATTTTGTTCCATATAACGATGCTCCATAAAGTGAAACACAAAATAAGCATCTAAATAATAACGATACAGGTACTTTATTTAATCAAACATTTTGTTCCATATAACGATGCTCCATAAAGTGAAACACAAAATAAGCATCTAAATAAACACGATACAGGTACTTTATTTAATCAAACATTTTGTTCCATATAACGATGCTCCATAAAGTGAAACACAAAATAAGCATCTAAATAAACACGATAAAGGTACTTTATTTAATCAAAAATTTTGTTCCATATAACGATGCTCCATAAAGTGAAACACAAAATAAGCATCTAAATAAACACGATACAGGTACTTTATTTAATCAAACATTTTGTTCCATATAACGATGCTCCATAAAGTGAAACACAAAATAAGCATCTAAATAAACACGATAAAGGTACTTTATTTAATCAAACATTTTGTTCCATATAACGATGCTCCATAAAGTGAAACACAAAATAAGCATCCAAATAAACACGATAAAGGTACTTTATTTAATCAAACATTTGTTCCATATAACGATGCTCCATAAAGTGAAACACAAAATAAGAATCTAAATAAACACGATACAGGTACATTATTTAATCAAACGTTTTGTTCCATATAACGATGCTCCATAAAGTGAAACACAAAATAAGCATCTAAATAAACACGATACAGGTACTTTATTTAATCAAACATTTTGTTCCATATAACGATGCTCCATAAAGTGAAACACAAAATAAGCATCTAAATAAACACGATACAGGTACTTTATTTAATCAAACATTTTGTTCCATATAACGATGCTCCATAAAGTGAAACACAAAATAAGCATCTAAATAAACACGATAAAGGTACTTTATTTAATCAAAAATTTTGTTCCATATAACGATGCTCCATAAAGTGAAACACAAAATAAGCATCTAAATAAACACGATACAGGTACTTTATTTAATCAAACATTTTGTTCCATATAACGATGCTCCATAAAGTGAAACACAAAATAAGAATCTAAATAAACACGATACAGGTACATTATTTAATCAAACGTTTTGTTCCATATAACGATGCTCCATAAAGTGAAACACAAAATAAGCATCTAAATAAACACGATACGGGTACTTTATTTAATGAAACATTTTGTTCCATATAACGATGCTCCATAAAGTGAAACACAAAATACGCATCTAAATTAACACGATAAAGGTGCTTTATTTAATGAAACATTTTGTTCCATATAACGATGCTCCATAAAGTGAAACACAAAATAAGCATCTAAATAAACACGATAAAGGTACTTTATTTAATCAAACATTTTGTTCCATATAACGATGCTCCATAAAGTGAAACACAAAATAAGCATCTAAATAAACACGATAAAGGTACTTAATTTAATCAAACATTTTGTTCCATATAACGATGCTCCATAAAGTGAAACACAAAATAAGCATCTAAATAAACACGATAAAGGTACTTAATTTAATCAAACATTTTGTTCCATATAACGATGCTCCATAAAGTGAAACACAAAATAAGCATCTAAATAAACACGATAAAGGTACTTTATTTAATCAAACATTTTGTTCCATATAACGATGCTCCATAAAGTGAAACACAAAATAAGAATCTAAATAAACACGATACAGGTACATTATTTAATCAAACGTTTTGTTCCATATAACGATGCTCCATAAAGTGAAACACAAAATAAGCATCTAAATAAACACGATAAAGGTACTTTATTTAATGAAACATTTTGTTCCATATAACGATGCTCCATAAAGTGAAACACAAAATACGCATCTAAATTAACACGATAAAGGTGCTTTATTTAATGAAACATTTTGTTCCATATAACGATGCTCCATAAAGTGAAACACAAAATAAGCATCTAAATAAACACGATAAAGGTACTTTATTTAATCAAACATTTTGTTCCATATAACGATGCTCCATAAAGTGAAACACAAAATAAGCATCTAAATAAACACGATAAAGGTACTTAATTTAATCAAACATTTTGTTCCATATAACGATGCTCCATAAAGTGAAACACAAAATAAGCATCTAAATAAACACGATAAAGGTACTTAATTTAATCAAACATTTTGTTCCATATAACGATGCTCCATAAAGTGAAACACAAAATAAGCATCTAAATAAACACGATAAAGGTACTTAATTTAATCAAACATTTTGTTCCATATAACGATGCTCCATAAAGTGAAACACAAAATAAGCATCTAAATAAACACGATACAGGTACTTTATTTAATCAAACATTTTGTTCCATATAACGATGCTCCATAAAGTGAAACACAAAATAAGCATCTAAATAAACACGATAAAGGTACTTTATTTAATCAAACATCTTGTTCCATATAACGATGCTCCATAAAGTGAAACACTAAATAAGCATCTAAATAAACACGATACAGGTACTTTATTTAATCAAACATTTTGTTCCATATAACGATGCTCCATAAAGTGAAACACAAAATAAGCATCTAAATAAACACGATACAGGTACTTTATTTAATCAAACATTTTGTTCCATATAACGATGCTCCATAAAGTGAAACACAAAATAAGCATCTAAATAAACACGATAAAGGTACTTTATTTAATCAAACATTTTGTTCCATATAACGATGCTCCATAAAGTGAAACACAAAATAAGCATCTAAATAAACACGATAAAGGTACTTTATTTAATCAAAAATTTTGTTCCATATAACGATGCTCCATAAAGTGAAACACAAAATAAGCATCTAAATAAACACGATACAGGTACTTTATTTAATCAAACATTTTGTTCCATATAACGATGCTCCATAAAGTGAAACACAAAATAAGCATCTAAATAAACACGATAAAGGTACTTTATTTAATCAAACATTTGTTCCATATAACGATGCTCCATAAAGTGAAACACAAAATAAGAATCTAAATAAACACGATACAGGTACATTATTTAATCAAACATTTTGTTCCATATAACGATGCTCCATAAAGTGAAACACAAAATAAGCATCTAAATAAACACGATACAGGTACTTTATTTAATCAAACATTTTGTTCCATATAACGATGCTCCATAAAGTGAAACACAAAATAAGCATCTAAATGAACACGATAAAGGTACTTTATTTAATCAAACATTTGTTCCATATAACGATGCTCCATAAAGTGAACACAAAATAAGCATCCAAATAAACACGATAAAGGTACTTTATTTAATCAAACATTTTGTTCCACATAACGATGCTCCATAAAGTGAAACACAAAATAAGCATCTAAATAAACACGATACAGGTACATTATTTAATCAAACGTTTTGTTCCATATAACGATGCTCCATAAAGTGAAACACAAAATAAGCATCTAAATAAACACGATAAAGGTACTTTATTTAATCAAACATTTTGTTCAATATAACGATGCTCCATAAAGTGAAACACAAAATAAGCATCTAAATAAACACGATAAAGGTAATTTATTTAATGAAACATTTTGTTCCATATAACGATGCTCCATAAAGTGAAACACAAAATAAGCATCTAAATAAACACGATAAAGGTACTTTATTTAATCAAACATTTTGTTCCATATAACGATGCTCCATAAAGTGAAACACAAAATAAGCATCTAAATAAACACGATAAAGGTACTTAATTTAATCAAACATTTTGTTCCATATAACGATGCTCCATAAAGTGAAACACAAAATAAGCATCTAAATAAACACGATAAAGGTACTTTATTTAATCAAACATTTTGTTCCATATAACGATGCTCCATAAAGTGAAACACAAAAATAAGCATCTAAATAAACACGATAAAGGTACTTAATTTAATCAAACATTTTGTTCCATATAACGATGCTCCATAAAGTGAAACACAAAATAAGCATCTAAATAAACACGATAAAGGTAATTTTTTTAATGAAACATTTTGTTCCATATAACGATGCTCCATAAAGTGAAACACAAAATAAGCATCTAAATAAACACGATAAAGGTACTTTATTTAATCAAACATTTTGTTCCATATAACGATGCTCCATAAAGTGAAACACAAAATAAGCATCTAAATAAACACGATAAAGGTACTTAATTTAATCAAACATTTTGTTCCATATAACGATGCTCCATAAAGTGAAACACAAAATAAGCATCTAAATAAACACGATAAAGGTACTTTATTTAATCAAACATTTTGTTCCATATAACGATGCTCCATAAAGTGAAACACAAAATAAGCATCTAAATAAACACGATAAAGGTACTTAATTTAATCAAACATTTTGTTCCATATAACGATGCTCCATAAAGTGAAACACAAAATAAGCATCTAAATAAACACGATAAAGGTACTTAATTTAATCAAACATTTTGTTCCATATAACGATGCTCCATAAAGTGAAACACAAAATAAGCATCTAAATAAACACGATAAAGGTACTTAATTTAATCAAACATTTTGTTCCATATAACGATGCTCCATAAAGTGAAACACAAAATAAGCATCTAAATAAACACGATAAAGGTACTTAATTTAATCAAACATTTTGTTCCATATAACGATGCTCCATAAAGTGAAACACAAAATAAGCATCTAAATAAACACGATACAGGTACTTTATTTAATCAAACATTTTGTTCCATATAACGATGCTCCATAAAGTGAAACACAAAATAAGCATCTAAATAAACACGATAAAGGTACTTTATTTAATCAAACATCTTGTTCCATATAACGATGCTCCATAAAGTGAAACACAAAATAAGCATCTAAATAAACACGATACAGGTACTTTATTTAATCAAACATTTTGTTCCATATAACGATGCTCCATAAAGTGAAACACAAAATAAGCATCTAAATAAACACGATACAGGTACTTTATTTATTCAAACATTTTGTTCCATATAACGATGCTCCATAAAGTGAAACACAAAATAAGCATCTAAATAAACACGAAAAAAAGGTACTTAATTTAATGAAACATTTTGTTCCATATAACGATGCTCCATAAAGTGAAACACAAAATAAGCATCTAAATAAACACGATAAAGGTACTTAATTTAATCAAACATTTTGTTCCATATAACGATGCTCCATAAAGTGAATCACAAAATAAGCATCTAAATAAACACGATAAAGGTACTTTATTTAATCAAACATTTTGTTCCATATAACGATGCTCCATAAAGTGAAACACAAAATAAGCATCTAAATAAACACGATAAAGGTAATTTATTTAATGAAACATTTTGTTCCATATAACGATGCTCCATAAAGTGAAACACAAAATAAGCATCTAAATATACACGATAAAGGTACTTTATTTAATCAAACATTTTGTTCCATATAACGATGCTCCATAAAGTGAAACACAAAATAAGCATCTAAATAAACACGATACAGGTACTTAATTTAATCAAACATTTTGTTCCATATAACGATGCTCCATAAAGTGAAACACAAAATAAGCATCTAAATAAACACGATAAAGGTACTTTATTTAATCAAACATTTTGTTCCATATAACGATGCTCCATAAAGTGAAACAAAATAAGCATCTAAATAAACACGATAAAGGTACTTTATTTAATCAAACATTTTGTCCCATATAACGATGCTCCATAAAGTGAAACACAAAATAAGCATCTAAATAAACACGATAAAGGTACTTAATTTAATCAAACATTTTGTTCCATATAACGATGCTCCATAAAGTGAAACACAAAATAAGCATCTAAATAAACACGATACAGGTACTTAATTTAATCAAACATTTTGTTCCATATAACGATGCTCCATAAAGTGAAACACAAAATAAGCATCTAAATAAACACGATAAAGGTACTTTATTTAATCAAACATTTTGTTCCATATAACGATGCTCCATAAAGTGAAACACAAAATAAGCATCTACATAAACACGATAAAGGTACTTTATTTAATCAAACATTTTGTTCCATATAACGATGCTCCATAAAGTGAAACACAAAATAAGCATCTAAATAAACACGATAAAGGTACTTTATTTAATCAAACATTTTGTTCCATATAACGATGCTCCATAAAGTGAAACACAAAATAAGCATCTAAATAAACACGATAAAGGTAATTTATTTAATGAAACATTTTGTTCCATTTAACGATGCTCCATAAAGTGAAACACAAAATACGCATTTAAATAAACACGATAAAGGTGCTTTATTTAATCAAACATTTTGTTCCATATAACGATGCTCCATAAAGTGAAACACAAAAAAAGCATCTAAATAAACACGATAAAGGTACTCTATTTAATCAAACATTTTGTTCCATATAACGATGCTCCATAAAGTGAAACACAAAATAAGCATCTAAATAAACACGATACAGGTACTTTATTTAATCAAACATTTTGTTCCATATAACGATGCTCCATAAAGTGAAACACAAAATAAGCATCTAAATGAACACGATAAAGGTACTTTATTTAATCAAACATTTGTTCCATATAACGATGCTCCATAAAGTGAACACAAAATAAGCATCCAAATAAACACGATAAAGGTACTTTATTTAATCAAACATTTTGTTCCACATAACGATGCTCCATAAAGTGAAACACAAAATAAGCATCTAAATAAACACGATACAGGTACATTATTTAATCAAACGTTTTGTTCCATATAACGATGCTCCATAACGTGAAACACAAAATAAGCATCTAAATAAACACGATAAAGGTACTTTATTTAATCAAACATTTTGTTCAATATAACGATGCTCCATAAAGTGAAACACAAAATAAGCATCTAAATAAACACGATAAAGGTAATTTATTTAATGAAACATATTGTTCCATATAACGATGCTCCATAAAGTGAAACACAAAATAAGCATCTAAATAAACACGATAAAGGTACTTTATTTAATCAAACATTTTGTTCCATATAACGATGCTCCATAAAGTGAAACACAAAATAAGCATCTAAATAAACACGATAAAGGTACTTAATTTAATCAAACATTTTGTTCCATATAACGATGCTCCATAAAGTGAAACACAAAATAAGCATCTAAATAAACACGATAAAGGTACTTTATTTAATCAAACATTTTGTTCCATATAACGATGCTCCATAAAGTGAAACACAAAATAAGCATCTAAATAAACACGATAAAGGTACTTAATTTAATCAAACATTTTGTTCCATATAACGATGCTCCATAAAGTGAAACACAAAATAAGCATCTAAATAAACACGATAAAGGTAATTTTTTTAATGAAACATTTTGTTCCATATAACGATGCTCCATAAAGTGAAACACAAAATAAGCATCTAAATAAACACGATAAAGGTACTTTATTTAATCAAACATTTTGTTCCATATAACGATGCTCCATAAAGTGAAACACAAAATAAGCATCTAAATAAACACGATAAAGGTACTTAATTTAATCAAACATTTTGTTCCATATAACGATGCTCCATAAAGTGAAACACAAAATAAGCATCTAAATAAACACGATAAAGGTACTTTATTTAATCAAACATTTTGTTCCATATAACGATGCTTCATAAAGTGAAACACAAAATAAGCATCTAAATAAACACGATAAAGGTACTTAATTTAATCAAACATTTTGTTCCATATAACGATGCTCCATAAAGTGAAACACAAAATAAGCATCTAAATAAACACGATACAGGTACTTTATTTAATCAAACATTTTGTTCCATATAACGATGCTCCATAAAGTGAAACACAAAATAAGCATCTAAATGAACACGATAAAGGTACTTAATTTAATCAAACATTTGTTCCATATAACGATGCTCCATAAAGTGAAACACAAAATAAGCATCTAAATAAACACGATACAGGTACTTTATTTAATCAAACATTTTGTTCCATATAACGATGCTCCATAAAGTGAAACACAAAATAAGCATCTAAATGAACACGATAAAGGTACTTTATTTAATCAAACATTTGTTCCATATAACGATGCTCCATAAAGTGAACACAAAATAAGCATCCAAATAAACACGATAAAGGTACTTTATTTAATCAAACATTTTGTTCCACATAACGATGCTCCATAAAGTGAAACACAAAATAAGCATCTAAATAAACACGATACAGGTACATTATTTAATCAAACGTTTTGTTCCATATAACGATGCTCCATAACGTGAAACACAAAATAAGCATCTAAATAAACACGATAAAGGTACTTTATTTATTTAAACATTTTGTTCAATATAACGATGCTCCATAAAGTGAAACACAAAATAAGCATCTAAATAAACACGATAAAGGTAATTTATTTAATGAAACATTTTGTTCCATATAACGATGCTCCATAAAGTGAAACACAAAATAAGCATCTAAATAAACACGATAAAGGTACTTTATTTAATCAAACATTTTGTTCCATATAACGATGCTCCATAAAGTGAAACACAAAATAAGCATCTAAATAAACACGATAAAGGTACTTAATTTAATCAAACATTTTGTTCCATATAACGATGCTCCATAAAGTGAAACACAAAATAAGCATCTAAATAAACACGATAAAGGTACTTTATTTAATCAAACATTTTGTTCCATATAACGATGCTCCATAAAGTGAAACACAAAATAAGCATCTAAATAAACACGATAAAGGTACTTAATTTAATCAAACATTTTGTTCCATATAACGATGCTCCATAAAGTGAAACACAAAATAAGCATCTAAATAAACACGATAAAGGTAATTTTTTTAATGAAACATTTTGTTCCATATAACGATGCTCCATAAAGTGAAACACAAAATAAGCATCTAAATAAACACGATAAAGGTACTTTATTTAATCAAACATTTTGTTCCATATAACGATGCTCCATAAAGTGAAACACAAAATAAGCATCTAAATAAACACGATAAAGGTACTTAATTTAATCAAACATTTTGTTCCATATAACGATGCTCCATAAAGTGAAACACAAAATAAGCATCTAAATAAACACGATAAAGGTACTTTATTTAATCAAACATTTTGTTCCATATAACGATGCTCCATAAAGTGAAACACAAAATAAGCATCTAAATAAACACGATAAAGGTACTTAATTTAATCAAACATTTTGTTCCATATAACGATGCTCCATAAAGTGAAACACAAAATAAGCATCTAAATAAACACGATAAAGGTACTTAATTTAATCAAACATTTTGTTCCATATAACGATGCTCCATAAAGTGAAACACAAAATAAGCATCTAAATAAACACGATAAAGGTACTTTATTTAATCAAACATTTTGTTCCATATAACGATGCTCCATAAAGTGAAACACAAAATAAGCATCTAAATAAACACGATAAAGGTACTTAATTTAATCAAACATTTTGTTCCATATAACGATGCTCCATAAAGTGAAACACAAAATAAGCATCTAAATAAACACGATACAGGTACTTTATTTAATCAAACATTTTGTTCCATATAACGATGCTCCATAAAGTGAAACACAAAATAAGCATCTAAATAAACACGATAAAGGTACTTTATTTAATCAAACATCTTGTTCCATATAACGATGCTCCATAAAGTGAAACACAAAATAAGCATCTAAATAAACACGATACAGGTACTTTATTTAATCAAACATTTTGTTCCATATAACGATGCTCCATAAAGTGAAACACAAAATAAGCATCTAAATAAACACGATACAGGTACTTTATTTATTCAAACATTTTGTTCCATATAACGATGCTCCATAAAGTGAAACACAAAATAAGCATCTAAATAAACACGATACAGGTACTTTATTTAATCAAACATTTTGTTCCATATAACGATGCTCCATAAAGTGAAACACAAAATAAGCATCTAAATAAACACGATAAAGGTACTTTATTTAATTAAACATTTTGTTCCATATAACGATGCTCCATAAAGTGAAACACAAAATAAGCATCTAAATAAACACGATACAGGTACTTTATTTAATCAAACATTTTGTTCCATATAACGATGCTCCATAAAGTGAAACACAAAATAAGCATCTAAATAAACACGATAAAGGTACTTTATTTAATCAAACATTTTGTTCCAAATAACGATGCTCCATAAAGTGAAACACAAAATAAGCATCCAAATAAACACGATAAAGGTACTTTATTTAATCAAACATTTGTTCCATATAACGATGCTCCATAAAGTGAAACACAAAATAAGAATCTAAATAAACACGATACAGGTACTTAATTTAATCAAACATTTTGTTCCATATAACGATGCTCCATAAAGTGAAACACAAAATAAGCATCTAAATAAACACGATAAAGGTACTTTATTTAATCAAACATTTTGTTCCATATAACGATGCTCCATAAAGTGAAACACAAAATAAGCATCTAAATAAACACGATAAAGGTACTTAATTTAATCAAACATTTTGTTCCATATAACGATGCTCCATAAAGTGAAACACAAAATAAGCATCTAAATAAACACGATACAGGTACATTATTTAATCAAACGTTTTGTTCCATATAACGATGCTCCATAAAGTGAAACACAAAATAAGCATCTAAATAAACACGATAAAGGTACTTTATTTAATCAAACATTTTGTTCCATATAACGATGCTCCATAAAGTGAAACACAAAATAAGCATCTAAATAAACACGATAAAGGTACTTAATTTAATCAAACATTTTGTTCCATATAACGATGCTCCATAAAGTGAAACAAAAAATAAGCATCTAAATAAACACGATAAAGGTACTTTATTTAATCAAACATTTTGTTCCATATAACGATGCTCCATAAAGTGAAACACAAAATAAGCATCTAAATAAACACGATAAAGGTACTTAATTTAATCAAACATTTTGTTCCATATAACGATGCTCCATAAAGTGAAACACAAAATAAGCATCTAAATAAACACGATAAAGGTACTTTATTTAATCAAACATCTTGTTCCATATAACGATGCTCCATAAAGTGAAACACAAAATAAGCATCTAAATAAACACGATACAGGTACTTTATTTAATCAAACATTTTGTTCCATATAACGATGCTCCATAAAGTGAAACACAAAATAAGCATCTAAATAAACACGATACAGGTACTTTATTTAATGAAACATTTTGTTCCATATAACGATGCTCCATAAAGTGAAACACAAAATAAGCATCTAAATAAACACGATACAGGTACTTTATTTAATCAAACATTTTGTTCCATATAACGATGCTCCATAAAGTGAAACACAAAATAAGCATCTAAATAAACACGATAAAGGTACTTTATTTAATCAAAAATTTTGTTCCATATAACGATGCTCCATAAAGTGAAACACAAAATAAGCATCTAAATAAACACGATACAGGTACATTATTTAATCAAACGTTTTGTTCCATATAACGATGCTCCATAAAGTGAAACACAAAATAAGCATCTAAATAAACACGATAAAGGTACTTTATTTAATCAAACATTTTGTTCCATATAACGATGCTCCATAAAGTGAAACACAAAATTAACATCTAAATAAACACGATAAAGGTAATTTATTTAATGAAACATTTTGTTCCATATAACGATGCTCCATAAAGTGAAACACAAAATAAGCATCTAAATAAACACGATAAAGGTACTTAATTTAATCAAACATTTTGTTCCATATAACGATGCTCCATAAAGTGAAACACAAAATAAGCATCTAAATAAACACGATAAAGGTACTTAATTTAATCAAACATTTTGTTCCATATAACGATGCTCCATAAAGTGAAACACAAAATAAGCATCTAAATAAACACGATAAAGGTACTTTATTTAATCAAACATTTTGTTCCATATAACGATGCTCCATAAAGTGAAACACAAAATAAGCATCTACATAAACACGATAAAGGTACTTTATTTAATCAAACATTTTGTTCCATATAACGATGCTCCATAAAGTGAAACACAAAATAAGCATCTAAATAAACACGATAAAGGTACTTTATTTAATCAAACATTTTGTTCCATATAACGATGCTCCATAAAGTGAAACACAAAATAAGCATCTAAATAAACACGATAAAGGTAATTTATTTAATGAAACATTTTGTTCCATTTAACGATGCTCCATAAAGTGAAACACAAAATACGCATTTAAATAAACACGATAAAGGTGCTTTATTTAATCAAACATTTTGTTCCATATAACGATGCTCCATAAAGTGAAACACAAAAAAAGCATCTAAATAAACACGATAAAGGTACTCTATTTAATCAAACATTTTGTTCCATATAACGATGCTCCATAAAGTGAAACACAAAATAAGCATCTAAATAAACACGATACAGGTACTTTATTTAATCAAACATTTTGTTCCATATAACGATGCTCCATAAAGTGAAACACAAAATAAGCATCTAAATGAACACGATAAAGGTACTTTATTTAATCAAACATTTGTTCCATATAACGATGCTCCATAAAGTGAACACAAAATAAGCATCCAAATAAACACGATAAAGGTAATTTATTTAATCAAACATTTTGTTCCACATAACGATGCTCCATAAAGTGAAACACAAAATAAGCATCTAAATAAACACGATACAGGTACATTATTTAATCAAACGTTTTGTTCCATATAACGATGCTCCATAAAGTGAAACACAAAATAAGCATCTAAATAAACACGATAAAGGTACTTTATTTAATCAAACATTTTGTTCAATATAACGATGCTCCATAAAGTGAAACACAAAATAAGCATCTAAATAAACACGATAAAGGTAATTTATTTAATGAAACATTTTGTTCCATATAACGATGCTCCATAAAGTGAAACACAAAATAAGCATCTAAATAAACACGATAAAGGTACTTTATTTAATCAAACATTTTGTTCCATATAACGATGCTCCATAAAGTGAAACACAAAATAAGCATCTAAATAAACACGATAAAGGTCCTTAATTTAATCAAACATTTTGTTCCATATAACGATGCTCCATAAAGTGAAACACAAAATAAGCATCTAAATAAACACGATAAAGGTACTTTATTTAATCAAACATTTTGTTCCATATAACGATGCTCCATAAAGTGAAACACAAAATAAGCATCTAAATAAACACGATAAAGGTACTTAATTTAATCAAACATTTTGTTCCATATAACGATGCTCCATAAAGTGAAACACAAAATAAGCATCTAAATAAACACGATAAAGGTACTTTATTTAATCAAACATTTTGTTCCATATAACGATGCTCCATAAAGTGAAACACAAAATAAGCATCTAAATAAACACGATAAAGGTACTTAATTTAATCAAACATTTTGTTCCATATAACGATGCTCCATAAAGTGAAACACAAAATAAGCATCTAAATCAACACGATACAGGTACTTTATTTAATCAAACATTTTGTTCCATATAACGATGCTCCATAAAGTGAAACACAAAATAAGCATCTAAATAAACACGATAAAGGTACTTTATTTAATCAAACATCTTGTTCCATATAACGATGCTCCATAAAGTGAAACACAAAATAAGCATCTAAATAAACACGATACAGGTACTTTATTTAATCAAACATTTTGTTCCATATAACGATGCTCCATAAAGTGAAACACAAAATAAGCATCTAAATAAACACGATACAGGTACTTTATTTAATCAAACATTTTGTTCCATATAACGATGCTCCATAAAGTGAAACACAAAATAAGCATCTAAATAAACACGATAAAGGTACTTTATTTAATCAAACATTTTGTTCCAAATAACGATGCTCCATAAAGTGAAACACAAAATAAGCATCCAAATAAACACGATAAAGGTACTTTATTTAATCAAACATTTGTTCCATATAACGATGCTCCATAAAGTGAAACACAAAATAAGAATCTAAATAAACACGATACAGGTACTTAATTTAATCAAACATTTTGTTCCATATAACGATGCTCCATAAAGTGAAACACAAAATAAGCATCTACACGATAAAGGTACTTTATTTAATCAAACATTTTGTTCCATATAACGATGCTCCATAAAGTGAAACACAAAATAAGCATCTAAATAAACACGATAAAGGTACTTAATTTAATCAAACATTTTGTTCCATATAACGATGCTCCATAAAGTGAAACACAAAATAAGCATCTAAATAAACACGATACAGGTACATTATTTAATCAAACGTTTTGTTCCATATAACGATGCTCCATAAAGTGAAACACAAAATAAGCATCTAAATAAACACGATAAAGGTACTTTATTTAATCAAACATTTTGTTCCATATAACGATGCTCCATAAAGTGAAACACAAAATAAGCATCTAAATAAACACGATAAAGGTACTTAATTTAATCAAACATTTTGTTCCATATAACGATGCTCCATAAAGTGAAACAAAAAATAAGCATCTAAATAAACACAATAAAGGTACTTTATTTAATCAAACATTTTGTTCCATATAACGATGCTCCATAAAGTGAAACACAAAATAAGCATCTAAATAAACACGATAAAGGTACTTAATTTAATCAAACATTTTGTTCCATATAACGATGCTCCATAAAGTGAAACACAAAATACGCATCTAAATAAACACGATACAGGTACTTTATTTAATCAAACATTTTGTTCCATATAACGATGCTCCATAAAGTGAAACACAAAATAAGCATCTAAATAAACACGATAAAGGTAATTTATTTAATCAAACATTTTGTTCCATATAACGATGCTCCATAAAGTGAAACACAAAATAAGCATCTAAATAAACACGATACAGGTACTTTATTTAATCAAACATTTTGTTCCATATAACGATGCTCCATAAAGTGAAACACAAAATAAGCATCTAAATAAACACGATAAAGGTACTTTATTTAATCAAACATTTTGTTCCATATAACGATGCTCCATAAAGTGAAACACAAAATAAGCATCTAAATAAACACGATAAAGATACTTTATTTAATCAAACATTTTGTTCCATATAACGATGCTCCATAAAGTGAAACACAAAATACGCATCTAAATAAACACTATAAAGGTACTTTATTTAATCAAACATTTTGTTCCATATAACGATGCTCCATAAAGTGAAACACAAAATAAGCATCTAAATAAACACGATAAAGGTAATTTATTTAATGAAACATTTTGTTCCATATAACGATGCTCCATAAAGTGAAACACAAAATAAGCATCTAAATAAACACGATAAAGGTACTTAATTTAATCAAACATTTTGTTCCATATAACGATGCTCCATAAAGTGAATCACAAAATAAGCATCTAAATAAACACGATAAAGGTACTTTATTTAATCAAACATTTTGTTCCATATAACGATGCTCCATAAAGTGAAACACAAAATAAGCATCTAAATAAACACGATAAAGGTAATTTATTTAATGAAACATTTTGTTCCATATAACGATGCTCCATAAACTGAAACACAAAATAAGCATCTAAATATACACGATAAAGGTACTTTATTTAATCAATCATTTTGTTCCATATAACGATGCTCCATAAAGTGAAACACAAAATAAGCATCTAAATAAACACGATAAAGGTACTTAATTTAATCAAACATTTTGTTCCATATAACGATGCTCCATAAAGTGAAACACAAAATAAGCATCTAAATAAACACGATAAAGGTACTTTATTTAATCAAACATTTTGTTCCATATAACGATGCTCCATAAAGTGAAACACAAAATACGCATCTAAATAAACACTATAAAGGTACTTTATTTAATCAAACATTTTGTTCCATATTACGATGCTCCATAAAGTGAAACACAAAATAAGCATCTAAATAAACACGATAAAGGTACTTTATTTAATGAAACATTTTGTTCCATATAACGATGCTCCATAAAGTGAAACACAAAATACGCATTTAAATAAACACGATAAAGGTGCTTTATTTAATCAAACATTTTGTTCCATATAACGATGCTCCATAAAGTGAAACACAAAATAAGCATCTAAATAAACACGATAAAGGTACTTTATTTAATCAAACATCTTGTTCCATATAACGATGCTCCATAAAGTGAAACACAAAATAAGCATCTAAATAAACACGATACAGGTACTTTATTTAATCAAACATTTTGTTCCATATAACGATGCTCCATAAAGTGAAACACAAAATAAGCATCTAAATAAACACGATACAGGTACTTTATTTAATCAAACATTTTGTTCCATATAACGATGCTCCATAAAGTGAAACACAAAATAAGCATCTAAATAAACACGATACAGGTACTTTATTTAATCAAACATTTTGTTCCATATAACGATGCACCATAAAGTGAAACACAAAATAAGCATCTAAATAAACACGATAAAGGTACTTTATTTAATCAAAAATTTTGTTCCATATAACGATGCTCCATAAAGTGAAACACAAAATAAGCATCTAAATAAACACGATACAGGTACATTATTTAATCAAACGTTTTGTTCCATATAGCGATGCTCCATAAAGTGAAACACAAAATAAGCATCTAAATAAACACGATAAAGGTACTTTATATAATCAAACATTTTGTTCCATATAACGATGCTCCATAAAGTGAAACACAAAATTAACATCTAAATAAACACGATAAAGGTAATTTATTTAATGAAACATTTTGTTCCATATAACGATGCTCCATAAAGTGAAACACAAAATAAGCATCTAAATAAACACGATACAGGTACTTTATTTAATCAAACATTTTGTTCCATATAACGATGCTCCATAAAGTGAAACACAAAATAAGCATCTAAATAAACACGATACAGGTACTTTATTTAATCAAACATTTTGTTCCATATAACGATGCTCCATAAAGTGAAACACAAAATAAGCATCTAAATAAACACGATACAGGTACTTTATTTAATCAAACATTTTGTTCCATATAACGATGCTCCATAAAGTGAAACACAAAATAAGCATCTAAATAAACACGATAAAGGTACTTTATTTAATCAAAAATTTTGTTCCATATAACGATGCTCCATAAAGTGAAACACAAAATAAGCATCTAAATAAACACGATACAGGTACATTATTTAATCAAACGTTTTGTTCCATATAGCGATGCTCCATAAAGTGAAACACAAAATAAGCATCTAAATAAACACGATAAAGGTACTTTATTTAATCAAACATTTTGTTCCATATAACGATGCTCCATAAAGTGAAACACAAAATTAACATCTAAATAAACACGATAAAGGTGATTTATTTAATGAAACATTTTGTTCCATATAACGATGCTCCATAAAGTGAAACACAAAATAAGCATCTAAATAAACACGATAAAGGTACTTTATTTAATCAAACATTTTGTTCCATATAACGATGCTCCATAAAGTGAAACACAAAATAAGCATCTAAATAAACACGATAAAGGTACTTAATTTAATCAAACATTTTGTTCCATATAACGATGCTCCATAAAGTGAAACACAAAATAAGCATCTAAATAAACACGATAAAGGTACTTTATTTAATCAAACATTTTGTTCCATATAACGATGCTCCATAAAGTGAAACACAAAATAAGCATCTAAATAAACACGATAAAGGTACTTTATTTAATCAAACATTTTGTTCCATATAACGATGCTCCATAAAGTGAAACAGAAAATAAGCATCTAAATAAACACGATAAATGTACTTAATTTAATCAAACATTTTGTTCCATATAACGATGCTCCATAAAGTGAAACACAAAATAAGCATCTAAATAAACACGATACAGGTACTTTATTTAATCAAACATTTTGTTCCATATAACGATGCTCCATAAAATGAAACACAAAATAAGCATCTAAATAAACACGATAAAGGTACTTTATTTAATCAAACATTTTGTTCCATATAACGATGCTCCATAAAGTGAAACACAAAATAAGCATCTAAATAAACACGATACAGGTACTTTATTTAATCAAACATTTTGTTCCATATAACGATGCTCCATAAAGTGAAACACAAAATACGCATCTAAATTAACACGATAAAGGTGCTTTATTTAATCAAACATTTTGTTCCATATAACGATGCTCCATAAAGTGAAACACAAAATAAGCATCTACATAAACACGATAAAGATACTCTATTTAATCAAACATTTTGTTCCATATAACGATGCTCCATAAAGTGAAACACAAAATAAGCATCTAAATAAACACGATAAAGGTGCTTTATTTAATCAAACATTTTGTTCCATATTACGATGCTCCATAAAGTGAAACACAAATTAAGCATCTAAATAAACACGATACAGGTACTTTATTTAATCAAACATTTTGTTCCATATAACGATGCTCCATAAAGTGAAACACAAAATAAGCATCTAAATAAACACGATAAAGGTACTTTATTTAATCAAACATTTTGTTCCATATAACGATGCTCCATAAAGTGAAACACAAAATAAGCATCTACATAAACACGATAAAGGTACTTTATTTAATCAAACATTTTGTTCCATACAACGATGCTCCATAAAGTGAAACACAAAATAAGCATCTAAATAAACACGATAAAGGTACTTTATTTAATCAAACATTTTGTTCCATATAACGATGCTCCATAAAGTGAAACACAAAATAAGCATCTAAATAAACACGATAAAGGTAATTTATTTAATGAAACATTTTGTTCCATTTAACGATGCTCCATAAAGTGAAACACAAAATACGCATTTAAATAAACACGATAAAGGTGCTTTATTTAATCAAACATTTTGTTCCATATAACGATGCTCCATAAAGTGAAACACAAAAAAGCATCTAAATAAACACGATAAAGGTACTTTATTTAATCAAACATTTTGTTCCATATAACGATGCTCCATAAAGTGAAACACAAAATAAGCATCTAAATAAACACGATAAAGGTACTTTATGTAATCAAACATTTTGTTCCATATAACTATGCTCCATAAAGTGAAACACAAAATAAGCATCTAAATAAACATGATAAAGGTACTTAATTTAATCAAACATTTTGTTCCATATAACGATGCTCCATAAAGTGAAACACAAAATAAGCATCTAAATAAACACGATAAAGGTAATTTTTTTAATGAAACATTTTGTTCCATATAACGATGCTCCATAAAGTGAAACACAAAATAAGCATCTAAATAAACACGATAAAGGTACTTTATTTAATCAAACATTTTGTTCCATATAACGATGCTCCATAAAGTGAAACACAAAATAAGCATCTAAATAAACACGATAAAGGTACTTAATTTAATCAAACATTTTGTTCCATATAACGATGCTCCATAAAGTGAAACACAAAATAAGCATCTAAATAAACACGATAAAGGTACTTTATTTAATCAAACATTTTGTTCCATATAACGATGCTCCATAAAGTGAAACACAAAATAAGCATCTAAATAAACACGATACAGGTACTTTATTTAATCAAACATTTTGTTCCATATAACGATGCTCCATAAAGTGAAACACAAAATAAGCATCTAAATAAACACGATAAAGGTACTTTATTTAATCAATCATTTTGTTCCATATAACGATGCTCCATAAAGTGAAACACAAAATAAGCATCTAAATAAACACGATACAGGTACTTTATTTAATCAAACATTTTGTTCCATATAACGATGCTCCATAAAGTGAAACACAAAATAAGCATCTAAATAAACACGATAAAAGGTACTTTATTTAATCAAACATTTTGTTCCAAATAACGATGCTCCATAAAGTGAAACACAAAATAAGCATCCAAATAAACACGATAAAGGTACTTTATTTAATCAAACATTTGTTCCATATAACGATGCTCCATAAAGTGAAACACAAAATAAGAATCTAAATAAACACGATACAGGTACTTAATTTAATCAAACATTTTGTTCCATATAACGATGCTCCATAAAGTGAAACACAAAATAAGCATCTAAATAAACACGATAAAGGTACTTTATTTAATCAAACATTTTGTTCCATATAACGATGCTCCATAAAGTGAAACACAAAATAAGCATCTAAATAAACAAGATAAAGGTACTTAATTTAATCAAACATTTTGTTCCATATAACGATGCTCCATAAAGTGAAACACAAAATAAGCATCTAAATAAACACGATACAGGTACATTATTTAATCAAACGTTTTGTTCCATATAACGATGCTCCATAAAGTGAAACACAAAATAAGCATCTAAATAAACACGATAAAGGTACTTTATTTAATCAAACATTTTGTTCCATATAACGATGCTCCATAAAGTGAAACACAAAATAAGCATCTAAATAAACACGATAAAGGTACTTCATTTAATCAAACATTTTGTTCCATATAACGATGCTCCATAAAGTGAAACAAAAAATAAGCATCTAAATAAACACGATAAAGGTACTTTATTTAATCAAACATTTTGTTCCATATAACGATGCTCCATAAAGTGAAACACAAAATAAGCATCTAAATAAACACGATAAAGGTACTTAATTTAATCAAACATTTTTTTCCATATAACGATGCTCCATAAAGTGAAACACAAAATACGCATCTAAATAAACACGATACAGGTACTTTATTTAATCAAACATTTTGTTCCATATAACGATGCTCCATAAAGTGAAACACAAAATAAGCATCTAAATAAACACGATAAAGGTACTTTATTTAATCAAACATTTTGTTCCATATAACGATGCTCCATAAAGTGAAACACAAAATAAGCATCTAAATAAACACGATACAGGTACTTTATTTAATCAAACATTTTGTTCCATATAACGATGCTCCATAAAGTGAAACACAAAATAAGCATCTAAATAAACACGATAAAGGTACTTTATTTAATCAAACATTTTGTTCCATATAACGATGCTCCATAAAGTGAAACACAAAATAAGCATCTAAATAAACACGATAAAGGTACTTTATTTAATCAAACATTTTGTTCCATATAACGATGCTCCATAAAGTGAAACACAAAATACGCATCTAAATAAACACTATAAAGGTACTTTATTTAATCAAACATTTTGTTCCATATAACGATGCTCCATAAAGTGAAACACAAAATAAGCATCTAAATAAACACGATAAAGGTAATTTATTTAATGAAACATTTTGTTCCATATAACGATGCTCCATAAAGTGAAACACAAAATAAGCATCTAAATAAACACGATAAAGGTACTTAATTTAATCAAACATTTTGTCCCATATAACGATGCTCCATAAAGTGAATCACAAAATAAGCATCTAAATAAACACGATAAAGGTACTTAATTTAATCAAACATTTTGTTCCATATAACGATGCTCCATAAAGTGAAACACAAAATAAGCATCTAAATAAACACGATAAAGGTACTTTATTTAATCAAACATTTTGTTCCATATAACGATGCTCCATAAAGTGAAACACAAAATACGCATCTAAATAAACACTATAAAGGTACTTTATTTAATCAAACATTTTGTTCCATATAACGATGCTCCATAAAGTGAAACACAAAATAAGCATCTAAATAAACTCGATAAAGGTAATTTATTTAATGAAACATTTTGTTCCATATAACGATGCTCCATAAAGTGAAACACAAAATAAGCATCTAAATATACACGATAAAGGTACTTTATTTAATCAAACATTTTGTTCCATATAACGATGCTCCATAAAGTGAAACACAAAATAAGCATCTAAATAAACACGATAAAGGTACTCTATTTAATCAAACATTTTGTTCCATATAACGATGCTCCATAAAGTGAAACACAAAATAAGCATCTAAATAAACACGATACAGGTACATTATTTAATCAAACGTTTTGTTCCATATAACGATGCTCCATAAAGTGAAACACAAAATAAGCATCTAAATAAACACGATAAAGGTACTTTATTTAATCAAACATTTTGTTCCATATAACGATGCTCCATAAAGTGAAACACAAAATAAGCATCTAAATAAACACGATAAAGGTACTTCATTTAATCAAACATTTTGTTCCATATAACGATGCTCCATAAAGTGAAACAAAAAATAAGCATCTAAATAAACACGATAAAGGTACTTTATTTAATCAAACATTTTGTTCCATATAACGATGCTCCATAAAGTGAAACACAAAATAAGCATCTAAATAAACACGATAAAGGTACTTAATTTAATCAAACATTTTGTTCCATATAACGATGCTCCATAAAGTGAAACACAAAATACGCATCTAAATAAACACGATACAGGTACTTTATTTAATCAAACATTTTGTTCCATATAACGGTGCTCCATAAAGTGAAACACAAAATAAGCATCTAAATAAACACGATAAAGGTACTTTATTTAATCAAACATTTTGTTCCATATAACGATGCTCCATAAAGTGAAACACAAAATAAGCATCTAAATAAACACGATACAGGTACTTTATTTAATCAAACATTTTGTTCCATATAACGATGCTCCATAAAGTGAAACACAAAATAAGCATCTAAATAAACACGATAAAGGTACTTTATTTAATCAAACATTTTGTTTCATATAACGATGCTCCATAAAGTGAAACACAAAATAAGCATCTAAATAAACACGATAAAGGTACTTTATTTAATCAAACATTTTGTTCCATATAACGATGCTCCATAAAGTGAAACACAAAATACGCATCTAAATAAACACTATAAAGGTACTTTATTTAATCAAACATTTTGTTCCATATAACGATGCTCCATAAAGTGAAACACAAAATAAGCATCTAAATAAACACGATAAAGGTAATTTATTTAATGAAACATTTTGTTCCATATAACGATGCTCCATAAAGTGAAACACAAAATAAGCATCTAAATAAACACGATAAAGGTACTTAATTTAATCAAACATTTTGTCCCATATAACGATGCTCCATAAAGTGAATCACAAAATAAGCATCTAAATAAACACGATAAAGGTACTTTATTTAATCAAACATTTTGTTCCATATAACGATGCTCCATAAAGTGAAACACAAAATAAGCATCTAAATAAACACGATAAAGGTAATTTATTTAATGAAACATTTTGTTCCATATAACGATGCTCCATAAAGTGAAACACAAAATAAGCATCTAAATATACACGATAAAGGTACTTTATTTAATCAATCATTTTGTTCCATATAACGATGCTCCATAAAGTGAAACACAAAATAAGCATCTAAATAAACACGATAAAGGTACTTAATTTAATCAAACATTTTGTTCCATATAACGATGCTCCATAAAGTGAAACACAAAATAAGCATCTAAATAAACACGATAAAGGTACTTTATTTAATCAAACATTTTGTTCCATATAACGATGCTCCATAAAGTGAAACACAAAATACGCATCTAAATAAACACTATAAAGGTACTTTATTTAATCAAACATTTTGTTCCATATAACGATGCTCCATAAAGTGAAACACAAAATAAGCATCTAAATAAACTCGATAAAGGTAATTTATTTAATGAAACATTTTGTTCCATATAACGATGCTCCATAAAGTGAAACACAAAATAAGCATCTAAATATACACGATAAAGGTAATTTATTTAATCAAACGTTTTGTTCCATATAACGATGCTCCATAAAGTGAAACACAAAATAAGCATCTAAATAAACACGATAAAGGTACTCTATTTAATCAAACATTTTGTTCCATATAACGATGCTCCATAAAGTGAAACACAAAATAAGCATCTAAATAAACACGATACAGGTACTTTATTTAATCAAACATTTTGTTCCATATAACGATGCTCCATAAAGTGAAACACAAAATAAGCATCTAAATAAACACGATAAAGGTACTTTATTTAATCAAACATTTGTTCCATATAACGATGCTCCATAAAGTGTAACACAAAATAAGCATCCAAATAAACACGATAAAGGTACTTTATTTAATCAAACATTTTGTTCCATATAACGATGCTCCATAAAGTGAAACACAAAATAAGCATCTAAATGAACACGATAAAGGTACTTTATTTAATCAAACATCTTGTTCCATATAACGATGCTCCATAAAGTGAAACACAAAATAAGCATCTAAATAAACACGATACAGGTACTTTATTTAATCAAACATTTTGTTCCATATAACGATGCTCCATAAAGTGAAACACAAAATAAGCATCTAAATAAACACGATACAGGTACTTTATTTAATCAAACATTTTGTTCCATATAACGATGCTCCCTAAAGTGAAACACAAAATAAGCATCTAAATAAACACGATACAGGTACTTTATTTAATCAAACATTTTGTTCCATATAACGATGCTCCATAAAGTGAAACACAAAATAAGCATCTAAATAAACACGATAAAGGTACTTTATTTAATCAAAAATTTTGTTCCATATAACGATGCTCCATAAAGTGAAACACAAAATAAGCATCTAAATAAACACGATAAAGGTACTTTATTTAATCACACATTTTGTTCCATATAACGATGCTCCATAAAGTGAAACACAAAATTAACATCTAAATAAACACGATAAAGGTAATTTATTTAATGAAACATTTTGTTCCATATAACGATGCTCCATAAAGTGAAACACAAAATAAGCATCTAAATAAACACGATAAAGGTACTTTATTTAATCAAACATTTTGTTCCATATAACGATGCTCCATAAAGTGAAACACAAAATAAGCATCTAAATAAACACGATAAAGGTACTTAATTTAATCAAACATTTTGTTCCATATAACGATGCTCCATAAAGTGAAACACAAAATAAGCATCTAAATAAACACGATAAAGGTACTTTATTTAATCAAACATTTTGTTCCATATAACGATGCTCCATAAAGTGAAACACAAAATAAGCATCTAAATAAACACGATAAAGGTACTTTATTTAATCAAACATTTTGTTCCATATAACGATGCTCCATAAAGTGAAACACAAAATAAGCATCTAAATAAACACGATAAAGGTAATTTATTTAATGAAACATTTTGTTCCATATAACGATGCTCCATAAAGTGAAACACAAAATAACCATCTAAATAAACACGATAAAGGTACTTTATTTAATCAAACATTTTGTTCCATATAACGATGCTCCATAAAGTGAAACACAAAATAAGCATTTAAATAAACACGATAAAGGTACTTAATTTAATCAAACATTTTGTTCCATATAACGATGCTCCATAAAGTGAAACACAAAATAAGCATCTAAATAAACACGATAAAGGTACTTTATTTAATCAAACATTTTGTTCCATATAACGATGCTCCATAAAGTGAAACACAAAATAAGCATCTAAATAAACACGATAAAGGTACTTAATTTAATCAAACATTTTGTTCCATATAACGATGCTCCATAAAGTGAAACACAACATAAGCATCTAAATAAACACGATAAAGGTACTTTATTTAATCAAACATTTTGTTCCATATAACGATGCTCCATAAAGTGAAACACAAAATAAGCATCTAAATAAACACGATAAAGGTACTTAATTTAATCAAACATTTTGTTCCATATAACGATGCTCCATAAAGTGAAACACAAAATAAGCATCTAAATAAACACGATAAAGGTACTTTATTTAATCAAACATTTTGTTCCATATAACGATGCTCCATAAAGTGAAACACAAAATAAGCATCTAAATAAACACGATAAAGGTACTTAATTTAATCAAACATTTTGTTCCATATAACGATGCTCCATAAAGTGAAACACAACATAAGCATCTAAATAAACACGATAAAGGTACTTAATTTAATCAAACATTTTGTTCCATATAACGATGCTCCATAAAGTGAAACACAAAATAAGCATCTAAATAAACACGATAAAGGTACTTTATTTAATCAAACATTTTGTTCCATATAACGATGCTCCATAAAGTGAAACACAAAATAAGCATCTAAATAAACACGATAAAGGTACTTTATTTAATCAAACATTTTGTTCCATATAACGATGCTCCATAAAGTGAAACAGAAAATAAGCATCTAAATAAACACGATAAATGTCCTTAATTTAATCAAACATTTTGTTCCATATAACGATGCTCCATAAAGTGAAACACAAAATAAGCATCTAAATAAACACGATAAAGGTAATTTATTTAATGAAACATTTTGTTCCATTTAACGATGCTCCATAAAGTGAAACACAAAATACGCATCTAAATAAACACGATACAGGTACTTTATTTAATCAAACATTTTGTTCCATATAACGATGCTCCATAAAGTGAAACACAAAATAAGCATCTAAATGAACACGATAAAGGTACTTTATTTAATCAAACATTTGTTCCATATAACGATGCTCCATAAAGTGAACACAAAATAAGCATCCAAATAAACACGATAAAGGTACTTTATTTAATCAAACATTTTGTTCCACATAACGATGCTCCATAAAGTGAAACACAAAATAAGAATCTAAATAAACACGATACAGGTACTTAATTTAATCAAACATTTTGTTCCATATAACGATGCTCCATAAAGTGAAACACAAAATAAGAATCTAAATAAACATGATACAGGTACTTAATTTAATCAAACATTTTGTTCCATATAACGATGCTCCATAAAGTGAAACACAAAATAAGCATCTAAATAAACACGATAAAGGTACTTTATTTAATCAAACATTTTGTTCCATATAACGATGCTCCATAAAGTGAAACACAAAATAAGCATCTAAATAAACACGATAAAGGTACTTTATTTAATCAAACATTTTGTTCCATATAACGATGCTCCATAAAGTGAAACACAAAATAAGCATCTAAATAAACACGATAAAGGTACTTTATTTAATCAAACATTTTGTTCCATATAACGATGCTCCATAAAGTGAAACACAAAATAAGCATCTAAATAAACACGATACAGGTACATTATTTAATCAAACATTTTGTTCCATATAACGATGCTCCATAAAGTGAAACACAAAATAAGCATCTAAATAAACACGATACAGGTACTTTATTTAATCAAACATTTTGTTCCATATAACGATGCTCCATAAAGTGAAACACAAAATAGGCATCTAAATAAACACGATACAGGTACTTTATTTAATCAAACATTTTGTTCCATATAACGATGCTCCATAAAGTGAAACACAAAATAAGCATCTAAATAAACACGATACAGGTACTTTATTTAATCAAACATTTTGTTCCATATAACGATGCTCCATAAAGTGAAACACAAAATAAGCATCTAAATAAACACGATAAAGGTACTTTATTTAATTAAACATTTTGTTCCATATAACGATGCTCCATAAAGTGAAACACAAAATAAGCATCTAAATAAACACGATACAGGTACTTTATTTAATCAAACATTTTGTTCCATATAACGATGCTCCATAAAGTGAAACACAAAATAAGCATCTAAATAAACACGATAAAGGTACTTTATTTAATCAAACATTTTGATACAAATAACGATGCTCCATAAAGTGAAACACAAAATAAGCATCCAAATAAACACGATAAAGGTACTTTATTTAATCAAACATTTGTTCCATATAACGATGCTCCATAAAGTGAAACACAAAATAAGAATCTAAATAAACACGATACAGGTACTTAATTTAATCAAACATTTTGTTCCATATAACGATGCTCCATAAAGTGAAACACAAAATAAGCATCTAAATAAACACGATAAAGGTACTTTATTTAATCAAACATTTTGTTCCATATAACGATGCTCCATAAAGTGAAACACAAAATAAGCATCTAAATAAACACGATAAAGGTACTTTATTTAATCAAACATTTTGTTCCATATAACGATGCTCCATAAAGTGAAACACAAAATAAGCATCTAAATAAACACGATACAGGTAATTTATTTAATGAAACATTTTGTTCCATATAACGATGCTCCATAAATTGAAACACAAAATAACCATCTAAATAAACACGATAAAGGTACTTTATTTAATCAAACATTTTGTTCCATATAACGATGCTCCATAAAGTGAAACACAAAATAAGCATCTAAATAAACACGATAAAGGTACTTAATTTAATCAAACATTTTGTTCCATATAACGATGCTCCATAAAGTGAAACACAAAATAAGCATCTAAATAAACACGATAAAGGTACTTTATTTAATCAAACATTTTGTTCCATATAACGATGCTCCATAAAGTGAAACACAAAATAAGCATCTAAATAAACACGATAAAGGTACTTAATTTAATCAAACATTTTGTTCCATATAACGATGCTCCATAAAGTGAAACACAACATAAGCATCTAAATAAACACGATAAAGGTACTTAATTTAATCAAACATTTTGTTCCATATAACGATGCTCCATAAAGTGAAACACAAAATAAGCATCTAAATAAACACGATAAAGGTACTTTATTTAATCAAACATTTTGTTCCATATAACGATGCTCCATAAAGTGAAACACAAAATAAGCATCTAAATAAACACGATAAAGGTACTTTATTTAATCAAACATTTTGTTCCATATAACGATGCTCCATAAAGTGAAACAGAAAATAAGCATCTAAATAAACACGATAAATGTACTTAATTTAATCAAACATTTTGTTCCATATAACGATGCTCCATAAAGTGAAACACAAAATAAGCATCTAAATAAACACGATACAGGTACTTTATTTAATCAAACATTTTGTTCCATATAACGATGCTCCATAAAATGAAACACAAAATAAGCATCTAAATAAACACGATAAAGGTACTTTATTTAATCAAACATTATGTTCCATATAACGATGCTCCATAAAGTGAAACACAAAATAAGCATCTAAATAAACACGATACAGGTACTTTATTTAATCAAACATTTTGTTCCATATAACGATGCTCCATAAAGTGAAACACAAAATACGCATCTAAATTAACACGATAAAGGTGCTTTATTTAATCAACCATTTTGTTCCATATAACGATGCTCCATAAAGTGAAACACAAAATAAGCATCTACATAAACACGATAAAGATACTCTATTTAATCAAACATTTTGTTCCATATAACGATGCTCCATAAAGTGAAACACAAAATAAGCATCTAAATAAACACGATAAAGGTGCTTTATTTAATCAAACATTTTGTTCCATATTACGATGCTCCATAAAGTGAAACACAAAATAAGCATCTAAATAAACACGATACAGGTACTTTATTTAATCAAACATTTTGTTCCATATAACGATTCTCCATAAAGTGAAACACAAAATAAGCATCTAAATAAACACGATAAAGGTACTTTATTTAATCAAACATTTTGTTCCATATAACGATGCTCCATAAAGTGAAACACAAATTAAGCATCTAAATAAACACGATACAGGTACTTTATTTAATCAAACATTTTGTTCCATATAACGATGCTCCATAAAGTGAAACACAAAATAAGCATCTAAATAAACACGATAAAGGTACTTTATTTAATCAAACATTTTGTTCCATATAACGATGCTCCATAAAGTGAAACACAAGATAAGCATCTACATAAACACGATAAAGGTACTTTATTTAATCAAACATTTTGTTCCATATAACGATGCTCCATAAAGTGAAACACAAAATAAGCATCTAAATAAACACGATAAAGGTACTTTATTTAATCAAACATTTTGTTCCATATAACGATGCTCCATAAAGTGAAACACAAAATAAGCATCTAAATAAACACGATAAAGGTAATTTATTTAATGAAACATTTTGTTCCATTTAACGATGCTCCATAAAGTGAAACACAAAATACGCATCTAAATAAACACGATACAGGTACTTTATTTAATCAAACATTTTGTTCCATATAACGATGCTCCATAAAGTGAAACACAAAATAAGCATCTAAATGAACACGATAAAGGTACTTTATTTAATCAAACATTTGTTCCATATAACGATGCTCCATAAAGTGAACACAAATAAGCATCCAAATAAACACGATAAAGGTACTTTATTTAATCAAACATTTTGTTCCACATAACGATGCTCCATAAAGTGAAACACAAAATAAGAATCTAAATAAACACGATACAGGTACTTAATTTAATCAAACATTTTGTTCCATATAACGATGCTCCATAAAGTGAAACACAAAATAAGAATCTAAATAAACATGATACAGGTACTTAATTTAATCAAACATTTTGTTCCATATAACGATGCTCCATAAAGTGAAACACAAAATAAGCATCTAAATAAACACGATAAAGGTACTTTATTTAATCAAACATTTTGTTCCATATAACGATGCTCCATAAAGTGAAACACAAAATAAGCATCTAAATAAACACGATAAAGGTACTTAATTTAATCAAACATTTTGTTCCATATAACGATGCTCCATAAAGTGAAACACAAAATAAGCATCTAAATAAACACGATACAGGTACATTATTTAATCAAACGTTTTGTTCCATATAACGATGCTCCATAAAGTGAAACACAAAATAAGCATCTAAATAAACACGATAAAGGTACTTTATTTAATCAAACATTTTGTTCCATATAACGATGCTCCATAAAGTGAAACACAAAATAAGCATCTAAATAAACACGATACAGGTACATTATTTAATCAAACATTTTGTTCCATATAACGATGCTCCATAAAGTGAAACACAAAATAAGCATCTAAATAAACACGATACAGGTACTTTATTTAATCAAACATTTTGTTCCATATAACGATGCTCCATAAAGTGAAACACAAAATAAGCATCTAAATAAACACGATACAGGTACTTTATTTAATCAAACATTTTGTTCCATATAACGATGCTCCATAAAGTGAAACACAAAATAAGCATCTAAATAAACACGATACAGGTACTTTATTTAATCAAACATTTTGTTCCATATAACGATGCTCCATAAAGTGAAACACAAAATAAGCATCTAAATAAACACGATAAAGGTACTTTATTTAATTAAACATTTTGTTCCATATAACGATGCTCCATAAAGTGAAACACAAAATAAGCATCTAAATAAACACGATACAGGTACTTTATTTAATCAAACATTTTGTTCCATATAACGATGCTCCATAAAGTGAAACACAAAATAAGCATCTAAATAAACACGATAAAGGTACTTAATTTAATCAAACATTTTGTTCCATATAACGATGCTCCATAAAGTGAAACACAAAATAAGCATCTAAATAAACACGATAAAGGTACTTTATTTAATCAAACATTTTGTTCCATATAACGATGCTCCATAAAGTGAAACACAAAATAAGCATCTAAATAAACACGATAAAGGTACTTTATTTAATCAAACATTTTGTTCCATATAACGATGCTCCATAAAGTGAAACACAAAATAAGCATCTAAATAAACACGATACAGGTACATTATTTAATCAAACGTTTTGTTCCATATAACGATGCTCCATAAAGTGAAACACAAAATAAGCATCTAAATAAACACGATAAAGGTACTTTATTTAATCAAACATTTTGTTCCATATAACGATGCTCCATAAAGTGAAACACAAAATAAGCATCTAAATAAACACGATAAAGGTACTTCATTTAATCAAACATTTTGTTCCATATAACGATGCTCCATAAAGTGAAACAAAAAATAAGCATCTAAATAAACACGATAAAGGTACTTTATTTAATCAAACATTTTGTTCCATATAACGATGCTCCATAAAGTGAAACACAAAATAAGCATCTAAATAAACACGATAAAGGTACTTAATTTAATCAAACATTTTGTTCCATATAACGATGCTCCATAAAGTGAAACACAAAATACGCATCTAAATAAACACGATACAGGTACTTTATTTAATCAAACATTTTGTTCCATATAACGATGCTCCATAAAGTGAAACACAAAATAAGCATCTAAATAAACACGATAAAGGTACTTTATTTAATCAAACATTTTGTTCCATATAACGATGCTCCATAAAGTGAAACACAAAATAAGCATCTAAATAAACACGATACAGGTACTTTATTTAATCAAACATTTTGTTCCATATAACGATGCTCCATAAAGTGAAACACAAAATAAGCATCTAAATAAACACGATAAAGGTACTTTATTTAATCAAACATTTTGTTCCATATAACGATGCTCCATAAAGTGAAACACAAAATAAGCATCTAAATAAACACGATAAAGGTACTTTATTTAATCAAACATTTTGTTCCATATAACGATGCTCCATAAAGTGAAACACAAAATACGCATCTAAATAAACACTATAAAGGTACTTTATTTAATCAAACATTTTGTTCCATATAACGATGCTCCATAAAGTGAAACACAAAATAAGCACCTAAATAAACACGATAAAGGTAATTTATTTAATGAAACATTTTGTTCCATATAACGATGCTCCATAAAGTGAAACACAAAATAAGCATCTAAATATACACGATAAAGGTACTTTATTTAATCAAGCATTTTGTTCCATATAACGATGCTCCATAAAGTGAAACACAAAATAAGCATCTAAATAAACACGATAAAGGTACTTAATTTAATCAAACATTTTGTTCCATATAACGATGCTCCATAAAGTGAAACACAAAATAAGCATCTAAATAAACACGATAAAGGTACTTTATTTAATCAAACATTTTGTTCCATATAACGATGCTCCATAAAGTGAAACACAAAATAAGCATCTAAATAAACACGATAAAGGTAATTTATTTAATGAAACATTTTGTTCCATATAACGATGCTCCATAAAGTGAAACACAAAATACGCATTTAAATAAACACGATAAAGGTGCTTTATTTAATCAAACATTTTGTTCCATATAACGATGCTCCATAAAGTGAAACACAAAATAAGCATCTAAATAAACACGATAAAGGTACTCTATTTAATCAAACATTTTGTTCCATATAACGATGCTCCATAAAGTGAAACACAAAATAAGCATCTAAATAAACACGATACAGGTACTTTATTTAATCAAACATTTTGTTCCATATAACGATGCTCCATAAAGTGAAACACAAAATAAGCATCTAAATAAACACGATAAAGGTACTTTATTTAATCAAACATTTGTTCCATATAACGATGCTCCATAAAGTGTAACACAAAATAAGCATCCAAATAAACACGATAAAGGTACTTTATTTAATCAAACATTTTGTTCCATATAACGATGCTCCATAAAGTGAAACACAAAATAAGCATCTAAATGAACACGATAAAGGTACTATATTTAATCAAACATCTTGTTCCATATAACGATGCTCCATAAAGTGAAACACAAAATAAGCATCTAAATAAACACGATACAGGTACTTTATTTAATCAAACATTTTGTTCCATATAACGATGCTCCATAAAGTGAAACACAAAATAAGCATCTAAATAAACACGATAAAGGTACTTTATTTAATCAAACATTTTGTTCCATATAACGATGCTCCATAAAGTGAAACACAAAATAAGCATCTAAATAAACACGATACAGGTACTTTATTTAATCAAACATTTTGTTCCATATAACGATGCTCCATAAAGTGAAACAAAAAATAAGCATCTAAATAAACACGATCAAGGTACTTTATTTAATCAAAAATTTTGTTCCATATAACGATGCTCCATAAAGTGAAACACAAAATAAGCATCTAAATAAACACGATACAGGTACATTATTTAATCAAACGTTTTGTTCCATATAACGATGCTCCATAAAGTGAAACACAAAATAAGCATCTAAATAAACACGATAAAGGTACTTTATTTAATCAAACATTTTGTTCCATATAACGATGCTCCATAAAGTGAAACACAAAATACGCATCTAAATAAACACTATAAAGGTACTTTATTTAATCAAACATTTTGTTCCATATAACGATGCTCCATAAAGTGAAACACAAAATAAGCATCTAAATAAACACGATAAAGGTAATTTATTTAATGAAACATTTTGTTCCATATAACGATGCTCCATAAAGTGAAACACAAAATAAGCATCTAAATAAACACGATAAAGGTACTTAATTTAATCAAACATTTTGTCCCATATAACGATGGTCCATAAAGTGAATCACAAAATAAGCATCTAAATAAACACGATAAAGGTACTTTATTTAATCAAACATTTTGTTCCATATAACGATGCTCCATAAAGTGAAACACAAAATAAGCATCTAAATAAACACGATAAAGGTAATTTATTTAATGAAACATTTTGTTCCATATAACGATGCTCCATAAAGTGAAACACAAAATAAGCATCTAAATATACACGATAAAGGTACTTTATTTAATCAATCATTTTGTTCCATATAACGATGCTCCATAAAGTGAAACACAAAATAAGCATCTAAATAAACACGATAAAGGTACTTAATTTAATCAAACATTTTGTTCCATATAACGATGCTCCATAAAGTGAAACACAAAATAAGCATCTAAATAAACACGATAAAGGTACTTTATTTAATCAAACATTTTGTTCCATATAACGATGCTCCATAAAGTGAAACACAAAATACGCATCTAAATAAACACTATAAAGGTACTTTATTTAATCAAACATTTTGTTCCATATAACGATGCTCCATAAAGTGAAACACAAAATAAGCATCTAAATAAACACGATAAAGGTAATTTATTTAATGAAACATTTTGTTCCATATAACGATGCTCCATAAAGTGAAACACAAAATACGCATTTAAATAAACACGATAAAGGTGCTTTATTTAATCAAACATTTTGTTCCATATAACGATGCTCCATAAAGTGAAACACAAAATAAGCATCTAAATAAACACGATAAAGGTACTCTATTTAATCAAACATTTTGTTCCATATAACGATGCTCCATAAAGTGAAACACAAAATAAGCATCTAAATAAACACGATACAGGTACTTTATTTAATCAAACATTTTGTTCCATATAACGATGCTCCATAAAGTGAAACACAAAATAAGCATCTAAATAAACACGATAAAGGTACTTTATTTAATCAAACATTTGTTCCATATAACGATGCTCCATAAAGTGAAACACAAAATACGCATCTAAATTAACACGATAAAGGTGCTTTATTTAATCAACCATTTTGTTCCATATAACGATGCTCCATAAAGTGAAACACAAAATAAGCATCTACATAAACACGATAAAGATACTCTATTTAATCAAACATCTTGTTCCATATAACGATGCTCCATAAAGTGAAACACAAAATAAGCATCTAAATAAACACGATACAGGTACTTTATTTAATCAAACATTTTGTTCCATATAACGATGCTCCATAAAGTGAAACACAAAATAAGCATCTAAATAAACACGATACAGGTACTTTATTTAATCAAACATTTTGTTCCATATAACGATGCTCCATAAAGTGAAACACAACATAAGCATCTAAATAAACACGATACAGGTACTTTATTTAATCAAACATTTTGTTCCATATAACGATGCTCCATAAAGTGAAACACAAAATAAGCATCTAAATAAACACGATAAAGGTACTTTATTTAATCAAAAATTTTGTTCCATATAACGATGCTCCATAAAGTGAAACACAAAATAAGCATCTAAATAAACACGATAAAGGTACATTATTTAATCAAACGTTTTGTTCCATATAACGATGCTCCATAAAGTGAAACACAAAATAAGCATCTAAATAAACACGATAAAGGTACTATATTTAATCAAACATTTTGTTCCATATAACGATGCTCCATAAAGTGAAACACAAAATACGCATCTAAATAAACACTATAAAGGTACTTTATTTAATCAAACATTCTGTTCCATATAACGATGCTCCATAAAGTGAAACAAAAAATAAGCATCTAAATAAACACGATAAAGGTAATTTATTTAATGAAACATTTTGTTCCATATAACGATGCTCCATAAAGTGAAACACAAAATAAGCATCTAAATAAACACGATAAAGGTACTTAATTTAATCAAACATTTTGTCCCATATAACGATGCTCCATAAAGTGAATCACAAAATAAGCATCTAAATAAACACGATAAAGGTACTTTATTTAATCAAACATTTTGTTCCATATAACGATGCTCCATAAAGTGAAACACAAAATAAGCATCTAAATAAACACGATAAAGGTAATTTATTTAATGAAACATTTTGTTCCATATAACGATGCTCCATAAAGTGAAACACAAAATAAGCATCTAAATATACACGATAAAGGTACTTTATTTAATCAATCATTTTGTTCCATATAACGATGCTCCATAAAGTGAAACACAAAATAAGCATCTAAATAAACACGATAAAGGTACTTAATTTAATCAAACATTTTGTTCCATATAACGATGCTCCATAAAGTGAAACACAAAATAAGCATCTAAATAAACACGATAAAGGTACTTTATTTAATCAAACATTTTGTTCCATATAACGATGCTCCATAAAGTGAAACACAAAATACGCATCTAAATAAACACTATAAAGGTACTTTATTTAATCAAACATTTTGTTCCATATAACGATGCTCCATAAAGTGAAACACAAAATAAGCATCTAAATAAACACGATAAAGGTAATTTATTTAATGAAACATTTTGTTCCATATAACGATGCTCCATAAAGTGAAACACAAAATACGCATTTAAATAAACACGATAAAGGTACTTCATTTAATCAAACATTTTGTTCCATATAACGATGCTCCATAAAGTGAAACAAAAAATAAGCATCTAAATAAACACGATAAAGGTACTTTATTTAATCAAACATTTTGTTCCATATAACGATGCTCCATAAAGTGAAACACAAAATAAGCATCTAAATAAACACGATAAAGGTACTTAATTTAATCAAACATTTTGTTCCATATAACGATGCTCCATAAAGTGAAACACAAAATACGCATCTAAATAAACACGATACAGGTACTTTATTTAATCAAACATTCTGTTCCATATAACGATGCTCCATAAAGTGAAACACAAAATAAGCATCTAAATAAACACGATAAAGGTACTTTATTTAATCAAACATTTTGTTCCATATAACGATGCTCCATAAAGTGAAACACAAAATAAGCATCTAAATAAACACGATACAGGTAATTTATTTAATCAAACATTTTGTTCCATATAACGATGCTCCATAAAGTGAAACACAAAATAAGCATCTAAATAAACACGATAAAGGTACTTTATTTAATCAAACATTTTGTTCCATATAACGATGCTCCATAAAGTGAAACACAAAATAAGCATCTAAATAAACACGATAAAGGTACTTTATTTAATCAAACATTTTGTTCCATATAACGATGCTCCATAAAGTGAAACACAAAATACGCATCTAAATAAACACTATAAAGGTACTTTATTTAATCAAACATTTTGTTCCATATAACGATGCTCCATAAAGTGAAACACAAAATAAGCATCTAAATAAACACGATAAAGGTAATTTATTTAATGAAACATTTTGTTCCATATAACGATGCTCCATAAAGTGAAACACAAAATAAGCATCTAAATAAACACGATAAAGGTACTTAATTTAATCAAACATTTTGTCCCATATAACGATGCTCCATAAAGTGAATCACAAAATAAGCATCTAAATAAACACGATAAAGGTACTTTATTTAATCAAACATTTTGTTCCATATAACGATGCTCCATAAAGTGAAACACAAAATAAGCATCTAAATAAACACGATAAAGGTAATTTATTTAATGAAACATTTTGTTCCATATAACGATGCTCCATAAAGTGAAACACAAAATAAGCATATAAATATACACGATAAAGGTACTTTATTTAATCAATCATTTTGTTCCATATAACGATGCTCCATAAAGTGAAACACAAAATAAGCATCTAAATAAACACGATAAAGGTACTTAATTTAATCAAACATTTTGTTCCATATAACGATGCTCCATAAAGTGAAACACAAAATAAGCATCTAAATAAACACGATAAAGGTACTTTAATTAATCAAACATTTTGTTCCATATAACGATGCTCCATAAAGTGAAACACAAAATACGCATCTAAATAAACACTATAAAGGTACTTTATTTAATCAAACATTTTGTTCCATATAACGATGCTCCATAAAGTGAAACACAAAATAAGCATCTAAATAAACACGATAAAGGTAATTTATTTAATGAAACATTTTGTTCCATATAACGATGCTCCATAAAGTGAAACACAAAATAAGCATCTAAATAAACACGATACAGGTACTTTATTTAATCAAACATTTTGTTCCATATAACGATGCTCCATAAAGTGAAACACAAAATAAGCATCTAAATAAACACGATAAAGGTACTTTATTTAATCAAACATTTGTTCCATATAACGATGCTCCATAAAGTGAAACACAAAATAAGCATCTAAATAAACACGATACAGGTACTTTATTTAATCAAACATTTTGTTCCATATAACGATGCTCCATAAAGTGAAACACAAAATAAGCATCTAAATAAACACGATAAAGGTACTTTATTTAATCAAAAATTTTGTTCCATATAACGATGCTCCATAAAGTGAAACACAAAATAAGCATCTAAATAAACACGATACAGGTACATTATTTAATCAAACGTTTTGTTCCATATAACGATGCTCCATAAAGTGAAACACAAAATAAGCATCTAAATAAACACGATAAAGGTACTTTATTTAATCAAACATTTTGTTCCATATAACGATGCTCCATAAAGTGAAACACAAAATACGCATCTAAATAAACACTATAAAGGTACTTTATTTAATCAAACATTTTGTTCCATATAACGATGCTCCATAAAGTGAAACACAAAATAAGCATCTAAATAAACACGATAAAGGTAATTTATCTAATGAAACATTTTGTTCCATATAACGATGCTCCATAAAGTGAAACACAAAATAAGCATCTAAATAAACACGATAAAGGTACTTAATTTAATCAAACATTTTGTCCCATATAACGATGCTCCATAAAGTGAATCACAAAATAAGCATCTAAATAAACACGATAAAGGTACTTTATTTAATCAAACATTTTGTTCCATATAACGATGCTCCATAAAGTGAAACACAAAATAAGCATCTAAATAAACACGATAAAGGTAATTTATTTAATGAAACATTTTGTTCCATATAACGATGCTCCATAAAGTGAAACACAAAATAAGCATCTAAATATACACGATAAAGGTACTTTATTTAATCAATCATTTTGTTCCATATAACGATGCTCCATAAAGTGAAACACAAAATAAGCATCTAAATAAACACGATAAAGGTACTTAATTTAATCAAACATTTTGTTCCATATAACGATGCTCCATAAAGTGAAACACAAAATAAGCATCTAAATAAACACGATAAAGGTACTTTATTTAATCAAACATTTTGTTCCATATAACGATGCTCCATAAAGTGAAACACAAAATAAGCATCTAAATAAACACGATAAAGGTACTCTATTTAATCAAACATTTTGTTCCATATAACGATGCTCCATAAAGTGAAACACAAAATAAGCATCTAAATAAACACGATACAGGTACTTTATTTAATCAAACATTTTGTTCCATATAACGATGCTCCATAAAGTAAAACACAAAATAAGCATCTAAATAAACACGATAAAGGTACTTTATTTAATCAAACATTTGTTCCATATAACGATGCTCCATAAAGTGTAACACAAAATAAGCATCCAAATAAACACGATAAAGGTACTTTATTTAATCAAACATTTTGTTCCATATAACGATGCTCCATAAAGTGAAACACAAAATAAGCATCTAAATGAACACGATAAAGGTACTTTATTTAATCAAACATCTTGTTCCATATAACGATGCTCCATAAAGTGAAACACAAAATAAGCATCTAAATAAACACGATACAGGTACTTTATTTAATCAAACATTTTGTTCCATATAACGATGCTCCATAAAGTGAAACACAAAATAAGCATCTAAATAAACACGATAAAGGTACTTTATTTAATCAAAAATTTTGTTCCATATAACGATGCTCCATAAAGTGAAACACAAAATAAGCATCTAAATAAACACGATACAGGTACATTATTTAATCAAACGTTTTGTTCCATATAACGATGCTCCATAAAGTGAAACACAAAATAAGCATCTAAATAAACACGATACAGGTACTTTATTTAATCAAACATTTTGTTCCATATAACGATGCTCCATAAAGGGAAACACAAAATAAGCATCTAAATAAACACGATACAGGTACTTTATTTAATCAAACATTTTGTTCCATATAACGATGCTCCATAAAGTGAAACACAAAATAAGCATCTAAATAAACACGATAAAGGTACTTTATTTAATCAAAAATTTTGTTCCATATAACGATGCTCCATAAAGTGAAACACAAAATAAGCATCTAAATAAACACGATACAGGTACATTATTTAATCAAACGTTTTGTTCCATATAACGATGCTCCATAAAGTGAAACACAAAATAAGCATCTAAATAAACACGATAAAGGTACTTTATTTAATCAAACATTTTGTTCCATATAACGATGCTCCATAAAGTGAAACACAAAATAAGCATCTATATAAACACGATAAAGGTAATTTATTTAATGAAACATTTTGTTCCATATAACGATGCTCCATAAAGTGAAACACAAAATAAGCATCTAAATATACACGATAAAGGTACTTTATTTAATCAATCATTTTGTTCCATATAACGATGCTCCATAAAGTGAAACACAAAATAAGCATCTAAATAAACACGATAAAGGTACCTAATTTAATCAAACATTTTGTTCCATATAACGATGCTCCATAAAGTGAAACACAAAATAAGCATCTAAATAAACACGATAAAGGTACTTTATTTAATCAAACATTTTGTTCCATATAACGATGCTCCATAAAGTGAAACACAAAATACGCATCTAAATAAACACTATAAAGGTACTTTATTTAATCAAACATTTTGTTCCATATAACGATGCTCCACAAAGTGAAACACAAAATAAGCATCTAAATAAACACGATAAAGGTAATTTATTTAATGAAACATTTTGTTCCATATAACGATGCTCCATAAAGTGAAACACAAAATACGCATTTAAATAAACACGATAAAGGTACTTCATTTAATCAAACATTTTGTTCCATATAACGATGCTCCATAAAGTGAAACAAAAAATAAGCATCTAAATAAACACGATAAAGGTACTTTATTTAATCAAACATTTTGTTCCATATAACGATGCTCCATAAAGTGAAACACAAAATAAGCATCTAAATAAACACGATAAAGGTACTTAATTTAATCAAACATTTTGTTCCATATAACGATGCTCCATAAAGTGAAACACAAAATACGCATCTAAATAAACACGATACAGGTACTTTATTTAATCAAACATTCTGTTCCATATAACGATGCTCCATAAAGTGAAACACAAAATAAGCATCTAAATAAACACGATAAAGGTACTTTATTTAATCAAACATTTTGTTCCATATAACGATGCTCCATAAAGTGAAACACAAAATAAGCATCTAAATAAACACGATACAGGTACTTTATTTAATCAAACATTTTGTTCCATATAACGATGCTCCATAAAGTGAAACACAAAATAAGCATCTAAATAAACACGATAAAGGTACTTTATTTAATCAAACATTTTGTTCCATATAACGATGCTCCATAAAGTGAAACACAAAATAAGCATCTAAATAAACACGATAAAGGTACTTTATTTAATCAAACATTTTGTTCCATATAACGATGCTCCATAAAGTGAAACACAAAATACGCATCTAAATAAACACTATAAAGGTACTTTATTTAATCAAACATTTTGTTCCATATAACGATGCTCCATAAAGTGAAACACAAAATAAGCATCTAAATAAACACGATAAAGGTAATTTATTTAATGAAACATTTTGTTCCATATAACGATGCTCCATAAAGTGAAACACAAAATAAGCATCTAAATAAACACGATAAAGGTACTTAATTTAATCAAACATTTCGTCCCATATAACGATGCTCCATAAAGTGAATCACAAAATAAGCATCTAAATAAACACGATAAAGGTACTTTATTTAATCAAACATTTTGTTCCATATAACGATGCTCCATAAAGTGAAACACAAAATAAGCATCTAAATAAACACGATAAAGGTAATTTATTTAATGAAACATTTTGTTCCATATAACGAAGCTCCATAAAGTGAAACACAAAATAAGCATCTAAATATACACGATAAAAGTACTTTATTTAATCAATCATTTTGTTCCATATAACGATGCTCCATAAAGTGAAACACAAAATAAGCATCTAAATAAACACGATAAAGGTACTTAATTTAATCAAATATTTTGTTCCATATAACGATGCTCCATAAAGTGAAACACAAAATAAGCATCTAAATAAACACGATAAAGGTACTTTATTTAATCAAACATTTTGTTCCATATAACGATGCTCCATAAAGTGAAACACAAAATACGCATCTAAATAAACACTATAAAGGTACTTTATTTAATCAAACATTTTGTTCCATATAACGATGCTCCATAAAGTGAAACACAAAATAAGCATCTAAATAAACACGATAAAGGTAATTTATTTAATGAAACATTTTGTTCCATATAACGATGCTCCATAAAGTGAAACACAAAATACGCATTTAAATAAACACGATAAAGGTGCTTTATTTAATCAAACATTTTGTTCCATATAACGATGCTCCATAAAGTGAAACACAAAATAAGCATCTAAATAAACACGATAAAGGTACTCTATTTAATCAAACATTTTGTTCCATATAACGATGCTCCATAAAGTGAAACACAAAATAAGCATCTAAATAAACACGATACAGGTACTTTATTTAATCAAACATTTTGTTCCATATAACGATGCTCCATAAAGTGAAACACAAAATAAGCATCTAAATAAACACGATAAAGGTACTTTATTTAATCAAACATTTGTTCCATATAACGATGCTCCATAAAGTGTAACACAAAATAAGCATCCAAATAAACACGATAAAGGTACTTTATTTAATCAAACATTTTGTTCCATATAACGATGCTCCATAAAGTGAAACACAAAATAAGCATCTAAATGAACACGATAAAGGTACTTTATTTAATCAAACATCTTGTTCCATATAACGATGCTCCATAAAGTGAAACACAAAATAAGCATCTAAATAAACACGATACAGGTACTTTATTTAATCAAACATTTTGTTCCATATAACGATGCTCCATAAAGTGAAACACAAAATAAGCATCTAAATAAACACGATACAGGTACTTTATTTAATCAAACATTTTGTTCCATATAACGATGCTCCATAAAGTGAAACACAAAATAAGCATCTAAATAAACACGATACAGGTACTTTATTTAATCAAACATTTTGTTCCATATAACGATGCTCCATAAAGTGAAACACAAAATAAGCATCTAAATAAACACGATAAAGGTACTTTATTTAATCAAAAATTTTGTTCCATATAACGATGCTCCATAAAGTGAAACACAAAATAAGCATCTAAATAAACACGATACAGGTACATTATTTATTCAAACGTTTTGTTCCATATAACGATGCTCCATAAAGTGAAACACAAAATAAGCATCTAAATAAACACGATAAAGGTACTTTATTTAATCAAACATTTTGTTCCATATAACGATGCTCCATAAAGTGAAACACAAAATACGCATCTAAATAAACACTATAAAGGTACTTTATTTAATCAAACATTTTGTTCCATATAACGATGCTCCATAAAGTGAAACACAAAATAAGCATCTAAATAAACACGATAAAGGTAATTTATTTAATGAAACATTTTGTTCCATATAACGATGCTCCATAAAGTGAAACACAAAATAAGCATCTAAATAAACACGATAAAGGTACTTAATTTAATCAAACATTTTGTCCCATATAACGATGCTCCATAAAGTGAATCACAAAATAAGCATCTAAATAAACACGATAAAGGTACTTTATTTAATCAAACATTTTGTTCCATATAACGATGCTCCATAAAGTGAAACACAAAATAAGCATCTAAATAAACAAGATAAAGGTAATTTATTTAATGAAACATTTTGTTCCATATAACGATGCTCCATAAAGTGAAACACAAAATAAGCATCTAAATATACACGATAAAGGTACTTTATTTAATCAATCATTTTGTTCCATATAACGATGCTCCATAAAGTGAAACACAAAATAAGCATCTAAATAAACACGATAAAGGTACTTAATTTAATCAAACATTTTGTTCCATATAACGATGCTCCATAAAGTGAAACACAAAATAAGCATCTAAATAAACACGATAAAGGTACTTTATTTAATCAAACATTTTGTTCCATATAACGATGCTCCATAAAGTGAAACACAAAATAAGCATCTAAATAAACACTATAAAGGTACTTTATTTAATCAAACATTTTGTTCCATATAACGATGCTCCATAAAGTGAAACACAAAATAAGCATCTAAATAAACACGATAAAGGTAATTTATTTAATGAAACATTTTGTTCCATATAACGATGCTCCATAAAGTGAAACACAAAATACGCATTTAAATAAACACGATAAAGGTGCTTTATTTAATCAAACATTTTGTTCCATATAACGATGCTCCATAAAGTGAAACACAAAATAAGCATCTAAATAAACACGATAAAGGTACTCTATTTAATCAAACATTTTGTTCCATATAACGATGCTCCATAAAGTGAAACACAAAATAAGCATCTAAATAAACACGATACAGGTACTTTATTTAATCAAACATTTTGTTCCATATAACGATGCTCCATAAAGTGAAACACAAAATAAGCATCTAAATAAACACGATAAAGGTACTTTATTTAATCAAACATTTGTTCCATATAACGATGCTCCATAAAGTGTAACACAAAATAGGCATCCAAATAAACACGATAAAGGTACTTTATTTAATCAAACATTTTGTTCCATATAACGATTCTCCATAAAGTGAAACACAAAATAAGCATCTAAATGAACACGATAAAGGTACTTTATTTAATCAAACATCTTGTTCCATATAACGATGCTCCATAAAGTGAAACACAAAATAAGCATCTAAATAAACACGATACAGGTACTTTATTTAATCAAACATTTTGTTCCATATAACGATGCTCCATAAAGTGAAACACAAAATAAGCATCTAAATAAACACGATACAGGTACTTTATTTAATCAAACATTTTGTTCCATATAACGATGCTCCATAAAGTGAAACACAAAATAAGCATCTAAATAAACACGATACAGGTACTTTATTTAATCAAACATTTTGTTCCATATAACGATGCTCCATAAAGTGAAACACAAAATAAGCATCTAAATAAACACGATAAAGGTACTTTATTTAATCAAAAATTTTGTTCCATATAACGATGCTCCATAAAGTGAAACACAAAATAAGCATCTAAATAAACACGATACAGGTACATTATTTAATCAAACGTTTTGTTCCATATAACGATGCTCCATAAAGTGAAACACAAAATAAGCATCTAAATAAACACGATACAGGTACTTTATTTAATCAAACATTTTGTTCCATATAACGATGCTCCATAAAGTGAAACACAAAATAAGCATCTAAATAAACACGATACAGGTACTTTATTTAATCAAACATTTTGTTCCATATAACGATGCTCCATAAAGTGAAACACAAAATAAGCATCTAAATAAACACGATACAGGTACTTTATTTAATCAAACATTTTGTTCCATATAACGATGCTCCATAAAGTGAAACACAAAATAAGCATCTAAATAAACACGATAAAGGTACTTCATTTAATCAAACATTTTGTTCCATATAACGATGCTCCATAAAGTGAAACAAAAAATAAGCATCTAAATAAACACGATAAAGGTACTTTATTTAATCAAACATTTTGTTCCATATAACGATGCTCCATAAAGTGAAACACAAAATAAACATCTAAATAAACACGATAAAGGTACTTAATTTAATCAAACATTTTGTTCCATATAACGATGCTCCATAAAGTGAAACACAAAATACGCATCTAAATAAACACGATACAGGTACTTTATTTAATCAAACATTTTGTTCCATATAACGATGCTCCATAAAGTGAAACACAAAATAAGCATCTAAATAAACACGATAAAGGTACTTTATTTAATCAAACATTTTGTTCCATATAACGATGCTCCATAAAGTGAAACACAAAATAAGCATCTAAATAAACACGCTACAGGTACTTTATTTAATCAAACATTTTGTTCCATATAACGATGCTCCATAAAGTGAAACACAAAATAAGCATCTAAATAAACACGATAAAGGTACTTTATTTAATCAAACATTTTGTTCCATATAACGATGCTCCATAAAGTGAAACACAAAATAAGCATCTAAATAAACACGATAAAGGTACTTTATTTAATCAAACATTTTGTTCCATATAACGATGCTCCATAAAGTGAAACACAAAATACGCATCTAAATAAACACTATAAAGGTACTTTATTTAATCAAACATTTTGTTCCATATAACGATGCTCCATAAAGTGAAACACAAAATAAGCATCTAAATAAACACGATAAAGGTAATTTATTTAATGAAACATTTTGTTCCATATAACGATGCTCCATAAAGTGAAACACAAAATAAGCATCTAAATAAACACGATAAAGGTACTTAATTTAATCAAACATTTTGTCCCATATAACGATGCTCCATAAAGTGAATCACAAAATAAGCATCTAAATAAACACGATAAAGGTACTTTATTTAATCAAACATTTTGTTCCATATAACGATGCTCCATAAAGTGAAACACAAAATAAGCATCTAAATAAACACGATAAAGGTAATTTATTTAATGAAACATTTTGTTCCATATAACGATGCTCCATAAAGTGAAACACAAAATAAGCATCTAAATATACACGATAAAGGTACTTTATTTAATCAATCATTTTGTTCCATATAACGATGCTCCATAAAGTGAAACACAAAATATGCATCTAAATAAACACGATAAAGGTACTTAATTTAATCAAACATTTTGTTCCATATAACGATGCTCCATAAAGTGAAACACAAAATAAGCATCTAAATAAACACGATAAAGGTACTTTATTTAATCAAACATTTTGTTCCATATAACGATGCTCCATAAAGTGAAACACAAAATACGCATCTAAATAAACACTATAAAGGTACTTTATTTAATCAAACATTTTGTTCCATATAACGATGCTCCATAAAGTGAAACACAAAATAAGCATCTAAATAAACACGATAAAGGTAATTTATTTAATGAAACATTTTGTTCCATATAACGATGCTCCATAAAGTGAAACACAAAATACGCATTTAAATAAACACGATAAAGGTGCTTTATTTAATCAAACATTTTGTTCCATATAACGATGCTCCATAAAGTGAAACACAAAATAAGCATCTAAATAAACACGATAAAGGTACTCTATTTAATCAAACATTTTGTTCCATATAACGATGCTCCATAAAGTGAAACACAAAATACGCATCTAAATAAACACGATACAGGTACTTTATTTAATCAAACATTTTGTTCCATATTACGATGCTCCATAAAGTGAAACACAAAATAAGCATCTAAATAAACACGATAAAGGTACTTTATTTAATCAAACATTTGTTCCATATAACGATGCTCCATAAAGTGTAACACAAAATAAGCATCCAAATAAACACGATAAAGGTACTTTATTTAATCAAACATTTTGTTCCATATAACGATGCTCCATAAAGTGAAACACAAAATAAGCATCTAAATGAACACGATAAAGGTACTTTATTTAATCAAACATCTTGTTCCATATAACGATGCTCCATAAAGTGAAACACAAAATAAGCATCTAAATAAACACAATACAGGTACTTTATTTAATCAAACATTTTGTTCCATATAACGATGCTCCATAAAGTGAAACACAAAATAAGCATCTAAATAAACACGATACAGGTACTTTATTTAATCAAACATTTTGTTCCATATAACGATGCTCCATAAAGTGAAACACAAAATAAACATCTAAATAAACACGATACAGGTACTTTATTTAATCAAACATTTTGTTCCATATAACGATGCTCCATAAAGTGAAACACAAAATAAGCATCTAAATAAACACGATAAAGGTACTTTATTTAATCAAAAATTTTGTTCCATATAACGATGCTCCATAAAGTGAAACACAAAATAAGCATCTAAATAAACACGATACAGGTACATTATTTAATCAAACGTTTTGTTCCATATAACGATGCTCCATAAAGTGAAACACAAAATAAGCATCTAAATAAACACGATAAAGGTACTTTATTTAATCACACATTTTGTTCCATATAACGATGCTCCATAAAGTGAAACACAAAATTAACATCTAAATAAACACGATAAAGGTAATTTATTTAATGAAACATTTTGTTCCATATAACGATGCTCCATAAAGTGAAACACAAAATAAGCATCTAAATAAACACGATACAGGTAATTTATTTAATGAAACATTTTGTTCCATATAACGATGCTCCATAAAGTGAAACACAAAATAAGCATCTAAATATACACGATAAAAGTACTTTATTTAATCAATCATTTTGTTCCATATAACGATGCTCCATAAAGTGAAACACAAAATAAGCATCTAAATAAACACGATAAAGGTACTTAATTTAATCAAATATTTTGTTCCATATAACGATGCTCCATAAAGTGAAACACAAAATAAGCATCTAAATAAACACGATAAAGGTACTTTATTTAATCAAACATTTTGTTCCATATAACGATGCTCCATAAAGTGAAACACAAAATACGCATCTAAATAAACACTATAAAGGTACTTTATTTAATCAAACATTTTGTTCCATATAACGATGCTCCATAAAGTGAAACACAAAATAAGCATCTAAATAAACACGATAAAGGTAATTTATTTAATGAAACATTTTGTTCCATATAACGATGCTCCATAAAGTGAAACACAAAATACGCATTTAAATAAACACGATAAAGGTGCTTTATTTAATCAAACATTTTGTTCCATATAACGATGCTCCATAAAGTGAAACACAAAATAAGCATCTAAATAAACACGATAAAGGTACTCTATTTAATCAAACATTTTGTTCCATATAACGATGCTCCATAAAGTGAAACACAAAATAAGCATCTAAATAAACACGATACAGGTACTTTATTTAATCAAACATTTTGTTCCATATAACGATGCTCCATAAAGTGAAACACAAAATAAGCATCTAAATAAACACGATAAAGGTACTTTATTTAATCAAACATTTGTTCCATATAACGATGCTCCATAAAGTGTAACACAAAATAAGCATCCAAATAAACACGATAAAGGTACTTTATTTAATCAAACATTTTGTTCCATATAACGATGCTCCATAAAGTGAAACACAAAATAAGCATCTAAATGAACACGATAAAGGTACTTTATTTAATCAAACATCTTGTTCCATATAACGATGCTCCATAAAGTGAAACCCAAAATAAGCATCTAAATAAACACGATACAGGTACTTTATTTAATCAAACATTTTGTTCCATATAACGATGCTCCATAAAGTGAAACACAAAATAAGCATCTAAATAAACACGATACAGGTACTTTATTTAATCAAACATTTTGTTCCATATAACGATGCTCCATAAAGTGAAACACAAAATAAGCATCTAAATAAACACGATACAGGTACTTTATTTAATCAAACATTTTGTTCCATATAACGATGCTCCATAAAGTGAAACACAAAATAAGCATCTAAATAAACACGATAAAGGTACTTTATTTAATCAAAAATTTTGTTCCATATAACGATGCTCCATAAAGTGAAACACAAAATAAGCATCTAAATAAACACGATACAGGTACATTATTTATTCAAACGTTTTGTTCCATATAACGATGCTCCATAAAGTGAAACACAAAATAAGCATCTAAATAAACACGATAAAGGTACTTTATTTAATCAAACATTTTGTTCCATATAACGATGCTCCATAAAGTGAAACACAAAATACGCATCTAAATAAACACTATAAAGGTACTTTATTTAATCAAACATTTTGTTCCATATAACGATGCTCCATAAAGTGAAACACAAAATAAGCATCTAAATAAACACGATAAAGGTAATTTATTTAATGAAACATTTTGTTCCATATAACGATGTTCCATAAAGTGAAACACAAAATAAGCATCTAAATAAACACGATAAAGGTACTTAATTTAATCAAACATTTTGTCCCATATAACGATGCTCCATAAAGTGAATCACAAAATAAGCATCTAAATAAACACGATAAAGGTACTTTATTTAATCAAACATTTTGTTCCATATAACGATGCTCCATAAAGTGAAACACAAAATAAGCATCTAAATAAACACGATAAAGGTAATTTATTTAATGAAACATTTTGTTCCATATAACGATGCTCCATAAAGTGAAACACAAAATAAGCATCTAAATATACACGATAAAGGTACTTTATTTAATCAATCATTTTGTTCCATATAACGATGCTCCATAAAGTGAAACACAAAATAAGCATCTAAATAAACACGATAAAGGTACTTAATTTAATCAAACATTTTGTTCCATATAACGATGCTCCATAAAGTGAAACACAAAATAAGCATCTAAATAAACACGATAAAGGTACTTTATTTAATCAAACATTTTGTTCCATATAACGATGCTCCATAAAGTGAAACACAAAATACGCATCTAAATAAACACTATAAAGGTACTTTATTTAATCAAACATTTTGTTCCATATAACGATGCTCCATAAAGTGAAACACAAAATAAGCATCTAAATAAACACGATAAAGGTAATTTATTTAATGAAACATTTTGTTCCATATAACGATGCTCCATAAAGTGAAACACAAAATACGCATTTAAATAAACACGATAAAGGTGCTTTATTTAATCAAACATTTTGTTCCATATAACGATGCTCCATAAAGTGAAACACAAAATAAGCATCTAAATAAACACGATAAAGGTACTCTATTTAATCAAACATTTTGTTCCATATAACGATGCTCCATAAAGTGAAACACAAAATAAGCATCTAAATAAACACGATACAGGTACTTTATTTAATCAAACATTTTGTTCCATATAACGATGCTCCATAAAGTGAAACACAAAATAAGCATCTAAATAAACACGATAAAGGTACTTTATTTAATCAAACATTTGTTCCATATAACGATGCTCCATAAAGTGTAACACAAAATAAGCATCCAAATAAACACGATAAAGGTACTTTATTTAATCAAACATTTTGTTCCATATAACGATTCTCCATAAAGTGAAACACAAAATAAGCATCTAAATGAACACGATAAAGGTACTTTATTTAATCAAACATCTTGTTCCATATAACGATGCTCCATAAAGTGAAACACAAAATAAGCATCTAAATAAACACGATACAGGTACTTTATTTAATCAAACATTTTGTTCCATATAACGATGCTCCATAAAGTGAAACACAAAATAAGCATCTAAATAAACACGATACAGGTACTTTATTTAATCAAACATTTTGTTCCATATAACGATGCTCCATAAAGTGAAACACAAAATAAGCATCTAAATAAACACGATACAGGTACTTTATTTAATCAAACATTTTGTTCCATATAACGATGCTCCATAAAGTGAAACACAAAATAAGCATCTAAATAAACACGATAAAGGTACTTTATTTAATCAAAAATTTTGTTCCATATAACGATGCTCCATAAAGTGAAACACAAAATAAGCATCTAAATAAACACGATACAGGTACATTATTTAATCAAACGTTTTGTTCCATATAACGATGCTCCATAAAGTGAAACACAAAATAAGCATCTAAATAAACACGATACAGGTACTTTATTTAATCAAACATTTTGTTCCATATAACGATGCTCCATAAAGTGAAACACAAAATAAGCATCTAAATAAACACGATACAGGTACTTTATTTAATCAAACTTTTGTTCCATATAACGATGCTCCATAAAGTGAAACACAAAATAAGCATCTAAATAAACACGATACAGGTACTTTATTTAATCAAACATTTTGTTCCATATAACGATGCTCCATAAAGTGAAACACAAAATAAGCATCTAAATAAACACGATAAAGGTACTTCATTTAATCAAACATTTTGTTCCATATAACGATGCTCCATAAAGTGAAACAAAAAATAAGCATCTAAATAAACACGATAAAGGTACTTTATTTAATCAAACATTTTGTTCCATATAACGATGCTCCATAAAGTGAAACACAAAATAAGCATCTAAATAAACACGATAAAGGTACTTAATTTAATCAAACATTTTGTTCCATATAACGATGCTCCATAAAGTGAAACACAAAATACGCATCTAAATAAACACGATACAGGTACTTTATTTAATCAAACATTTTGTTCCATATAACGATGCTCCATAAAGTGAAACACAAAATAAGCATCTAAATAAACACGATAAAGGTACTTTATTTAATCAAACATTTTGTTCCATATAACGATGCTCCATAAAGTGAAACACAAAATAAGCATCTAAATAAACACGCTACAGGTACTTTATTTAATCAAACATTTTGTTCCATATAACGATGCTCCATAAAGTGAAACACAAAATAAGCATCTAAATAAACACGATAAAGGTACTTTATTTAATCAAACATTTTGTTCCATATAACGATGCTCCATAAAGTGAAACACAAAATAAGCATCTAAATAAACACGATAAAGGTACTTTATTTAATCAAACATTTTGTTCCATATAACGATGCTCCATAAAGTGAAACACTAAATACGCATCTAAATAAACACTATAAAGGTACTTTATTTAATCAAACATTTTGTTCCATATAACGATGCTCCATAAAGTGAAACACAAAATAAGCATCTAAATAAACACGATAAAGGTAATTTATTTAATGAAACATTTTGTTCCATATAACGATGCTCCATAAAGTGAAACACAAAATAAGCATCTAAATAAACACGATAAAGGTACTTAATTTAATCAAACATTTTGTCCCATATAACGATGCTCCATAAAGTGAATCACAAAATAAGCATCTAAATAAACACGATAAAGGTACTTTATTTAATCAAACATTTTGTTCCATATAACGATGCTCCATAAAGTGAAACACAAAATAAGCATCTAAATAAACACGATAAAGGTAATTTATTTAATGAAACATTTTGTTCCATATAACGATGCTCCATAAAGTGAAACACAAAATAAGCATCTAAATATACACGATAAAGGTACTTTATTTAATCAATCATTTTGTTCCATATAACGATGCTCCATAAAGTGAAACACAAAATAAGCATCTAAATAAACACGATACAGGTACTTTATTTAATCAAACATCTTGTTCCATATAACGATGCTCCATAAAGTGAAACACAAAATAAGCATCTAAATAAACACGATACAGGTACTTTATTTAATCAAACATTTTGTTCCATATAACGATGCTCCATAAAGTGAAACACAAAATAAGCATCTAAATAAACACGATACAGGTACTTTATTTAATCAAACATTTTGTTCCATATAACGATGCTCCATAAAGTGAAACACAAAATAAGCATCTAAATAAACACGATAAAGGTACTTTATTTAATCAAAAATTTTGTTCCATATAACGATGCTCCATAAAGTGAAACACAAAATAAGCATCTAAATAAACACGATACAGGTACATTATTTAATCAAACGTTTTGTTCCATATAACGATGCTCCATAAAGTGAAACACAAAATAAGCATCTAAATAAACACGATACAGGTACTTTATTTAATCAAACATTTTGTTCCATATAACGATGCTCCATAAAGTGAAACACAAAATAAGCATCTAAATAAACACGATACAGGTACTTTATTTAATCAAACATTTTGTTCCATATAACGATGCTCCATAAAGTGAAACACAAAATAAGCATCTAAATAAACACGATACAGGTACTTTATTTAATCAAACATTTTGTTCCATATAACGATGCTCCATAAAGTGAAACACAAAATAAGCATCTAAATAAACACGATAAAGGTACTTCATTTAATCAAACATTTTGTTCCATATAACGATGCTCCATAAAGTGAAACAAAAAATAAGCATCTAAATAAACACGATAAAGGTACTTTATTTAATCAAACATTTTGTTCCATATAACGATGCTCCATAAAGTGAAACACAAAATAAGCATCTAAATAAACACGATAAAGGTACTTAATTTAATCAAACATTTTGTTCCATATAACGATGCTCCATAAAGTGAAACACAAAATACGCATCTAAATAAACACGATACAGGTACTTTATTTAATCAAACATTTTGTTCCATATAACGATGCTCCATAAAGTGAAACACAAAATAAGCATCTAAATAAACACGATAAAGGTACTTTATTTAATCAAACATTTTGTTCCATATAACGATGCTCCATAAAGTGAAACACAAAATAAGCATCTAAATAAACACGCTACAGGTACTTTATTTAATCAAACATTTTGTTCCATATAACGATGCTCCATAAAGTGAAACACAAAATAAGCATCTAAATAAACACGATAAAGGTACTTTATTTAATCAAACATTTTGTTCCATATAACGATGCTCCATAAAGTGAAACACAAAATAAGCATCTAAATAAACACGATAAAGGTACTTTATTTAATCAAACATTTTGTTCCATATAACGATGCTCCATAAAGTGAAACACAAAATACGCATCTAAATAAACACTATAAAGGTACTTTATTTAATCAAACATTTTGTTCCATATAACGATGCTCCATAAAGTGAAACACAAAATAAGCATCTAAATAAACACGATAAAGGTAATTTATTTAATGAAACATTTTGTTCCATATAACGATGCTCCATAAAGTGAAACACAAAATAAGCATCTAAATAAACACGATAAAGGTACTTAATTTAATCAAACATTTTGTCCCATATAACGATGCTCCATAAAGTGAATCACAAAATAAGCATCTAAATAAACACGATAAAGGTACTTTATTTAATCAAACATTTTGTTCCATATAACGATGCTCCATAAAGTGAAACACAAAATAAGCATCTAAATAAACACGATAAAGGTAATTTATTTAATGAAACATTTTGTTCCATATAACGATGCTCCATAAAGTGAAACACAAAATAAGCATCTAAATATACACGATAAAGGTACTTTATTTAATCAATCATTTTGTTCCATATAACGATGCTCCATAAAGTGAAACACAAAATAAGCATCTAAATAAACACGATAAAGGTACTTAATTTAATCAAACATTTTGTTCCATATAACGATGCTCCATAAAGTGAAACACAAAATAAGCATCTAAATAAACACGATAAAGGTACTTTATTTAATCAAACATTTTGTTCCATATAACGATGCTCCATAAAGTGAAACACAAAATACGCATCTAAATAAACACTATAAAGGTACTTTATTTAATCAAACATTTTGTTCCATATAACGATGCTCCATAAAGTGAAACACAAAATAAGCATCTAAATAAACACGATAAAGGTAATTTATTTAATGAAACATTTTGTTCCATATAACGATGCTCCATAAAGTGAAACACAAAATACGCATTTAAATAAACACGATAAAGGTGCTTTATTTAATCAAACATTTTGTTCCATATAACGATGCTCCATAAAGTGAAACACAAAATAAGCATCTAAATAAACACGATAAAGGTACTCTATTTAATCAAACATTTTGTTCCATATAACGATGCTCCATAAAGTGAAACACAAAATAAGCATCTAAATAAACACGATACAGGTACTTTATTTAATCAAACATTTTGTTCCATATAACGATGCTCCATAAAGTGAAACACAAAATAAGCATCTAAATAAACACGATAAAGGTACTTTATTTAATCAAACATTTGTTCCATATAACGATGCTCCATAAAGTGTAACACAAAATAAGCATCCAAATAAACACGATAAAGGTACTTTATTTAATCAAACATTTTGTTCCATATAACGATGCTCCATAAAGTGAAACACAAAATAAGCATCTAAATGAACACGATAAAGGTACTTTATTTAATCAAACATCTTGTTCCATATAACGATGCTCCATAAAGTGAAACACAAAATAAGCATCTAAATAAACACAATACAGGTACTTTATTTAATCAAACATTTTGTTCCATATAACGATGCTCCATAAAGTGAAACACAAAATAAGCATCTAAATAAACACGATACAGGTACTTTATTTAATCAAACATTTTGTTCCATATAACGATGCTCCATAAAGTGAAACACAAAATAAGCATCTAAATAAACACGATACAGGTACTTTATTTAATCAAACATTTTGTTCCATATAACGATGCTCCATAAAGTGAAACACAAAATAAGCATCTAAATAAACACGATAAAGGTACTTTATTTAATCAAAAATTTTGTTCCATATAACGATGCTCCATAAAGTGAAACACAAAATAAGCATCTAAATAAACACGATACAGGTACATTATTTAATCAAACGTTTTGTTCCATATAACGATGCTCCATAAAGTGAAACACAAAATAAGCATCTAAATAAACACGATAAAGGTACTTTATTTAATCAAACATTTTGTTCCATATAACGATGCTCCATAAAGTGAAACACAAAATTAACATCTAAATAAACACGATAAAGGTAATTTATTTAATGAAACATTTTGTTCCATATAACGATGCTCCATAAAGTGAAACACAAAATAAGCATCTAAATAAACACGATAAAGGTACTTTATTTAATCAAACATTTTGTTCCATATAACGATGCTCCATAAAGTGAAACACAAAATAAGCATCTAAATAAACACGATAAAGGTACTTTATTTAATCAAACATTTTGTTCCATATAACGATGCTCCATAAAGTGAAACACAAAATACGCATCTAAATAAACACTATAAAGGTACTTTATTTAATCAAACATTTTGTTCCATATAACGATGCTCCATAAAGTGAAACACAAAATAAGCATCTAAATAAACACGATAAAGGTAATTTATTTAATGAAACATTTTGTTCCATATAACGATGCTCCATAAAGTGAAACACAAAATAAGCATCTAAATAAACACGATAAAGGTACTTAATTTAATCAAACATTTTGTTCCATATAACGATGCTCCATAAAGTGAAACACAAAATAAGCATCTAAATAAACACGATAAAGGTACTTTATTTAATCAAACATTTTGTTCCATATAACGATGCTCCATAAAGTGAAACACAAAATACGCATCTAAATAAACACTATAAAGGTACTTTATTTAATCAAACATTTTGTTCCATATAACGATGCTCCATAAAGTGAAACACAAAATAAGCATCTAAATAAACACGATAAAGGTAATTTATTTAATGAAACATTTTGTTCCATATAACGATGCTCCATAAAGTGAAACACAAAATAAGCATCTAAATAAACACGATAAAGGTACTTAATTTAATCAAACATTTTGTCCCATATAACGATGCTCCATAAAGTGAATCACAAAATAAGCATCTAAATAAACACGATAAAGGTACTTTATTTAATCAAACATTTTGTTCCATATAACGATGCTCCATAAAGTGAAACACAAAATAAGCATCTAAATAAACACGATAAAGGTAATTTATTTAATGAAACATTTTGTTCCATATAACGATGCTCCATAAAGTGAAACACAAAATAAGCATCTAAATATACACGATAAAGGTACTTTATTTAATCAATCATTTTGTTCCATATAACGATGCTCCATAAAGTGAAACACAAAATAAGCATCTAAATAAACACGATAAAGGTACTTAATTTAATCAAACATTTTGTTCCATATAACGATGCTCCATAAAGTGAAACACAAAATAAGCATCTAAATAAACACGATAAAGGTACTTTATTTAATCAAACATTTTGTTCCATATAACGATGCTCCATAAAGTGAAACACAAAATACGCATCTAAATAAACACTATAAAGGTACTTTATTTAATCAAACATTTTGTTCCATATAACGATGCTCCATAAAGTGAAACACAAAATAAGCATCTAAATAAACACGATAAAGGTAATTTATTTAATGAAACATTTTGTTCCATATAACGATGCTCCATAAAGTGAAACACAAAATACGCATTTAAATAAACACGATAAAGGTGCTTTATTTAATCAAACATTTTGTTCCATATAACGATGCTCCATAAAGTGAAACACAAAATAAGCATCTAAATAAACACGATACAGGTACTTTATTTAATCAAACATTTTGTTCCATATAACGATGCTCCATAAAGTGAAACACAAAATAAGCATCTAAATAAACACGATAAAGGTAATTTATTTAATGAAACATTTTGTTCCATATAACGATGCTCCATAAAGTGAAACACAAAATAAGCATCTAAATAAACACGATAAAGGTACTTAATTTAATCAAACATTTTGTCCCATATAACGATGCTCCATAAAGTGAATCACAAAATAAGCATCTAAATAAACACGATAAAGGTACTTTATTTAATCAAACATTTTGTTCCATATAACGATGCTCCATAAAGTGAAACACAAAATAAGCATCTAAATAAACACGATAAAGGTAATTTATTTAATGAAACATTTTGTTCCATATAACGATGCTCCATAAAGTGAAACACAAAATAAGCATCTAAATATACACGATAAAGGTACTTTATTTAATCAATCATTTTGTTCCATATAACGATGCTCCATAAAGTGAAACACAAAATAAGCATCTAAATAAACACGATAAAGGTACTTAATTTAATCAAACATTTTGTTCCATATAACGATGCTCCATAAAGTGAAACACAAAATAAGCATCTAAATAAACACGATAAAGGTACTTTATTTAATCAAACATTTTGTTCCATATAACGATGCTCCATAAAGTGAAACACAAAATACGCATCTAAATAAACACTATAAAGGTACTTTATTTAATCAAACATTTTGTTCCATATAACGATGCTCCATAAAGTGAAACACAAAATAAGCATCTAAATAAACACGATAAAGGTAATTTATTTAATGAAACATTTTGTTCCATATAACGATGCTCCATAAAGTGAAACACAAAATACGCATTTAAATAAACACGATAAAGGTGCTTTATTTAATCAAACATTTTGTTCCATATAACGATGCTCCATAAAGTGAAACACAAAATAAGCATCTAAATAAACACGATACAGGTACTTTATTTAATCAAACATTTTGTTCCATATAACGATGCTCCATAAAGTGAAACACAAAATAAGCATCTAAATAAACACGATAAAGGTACTTTATTTAATCAAACATTTGTTCCATATAACGATCCTCCATAAAGTGTAACACAAAATAAGCATCCAAATAAACACGATAAAGGTACTTTATTTAATCAAACATTTTGTTCCATATAACGATGCTCCATAAAGTGAAACACAAAATAAGCATCTAAATGAACACGATAAAGGTACTTTATTTAATCAAACATCTTGTTCCATATAACGATGCTCCATAAAGTGAAACACAAAATAAGCATCTAAATAAACACAATACAGGTACTTTATTTAATCAAACATTTTGTTCCATATAACGATGCTCCATAAAGTGAAACACAAAATAAGCATCTAAATAAACACGATACAGGTACTTTATTTAATCAAACATTTTGTTCCATATAACGATGCTCCATAAAGTGAAACACAAAATAAGCATCTAAATAAAAACGATACAGGTACTTTATTTAATCAAACATTTTGTTCCATATAACGATGCTCCATAAAGTGAAACACAAAATAAGCATCTAAATAAACACGATAAAGGTACTTTATTTAATCAAAAATTTTGTTCCATATAACGATGCTCCATAAAGTGAAACACAAAATAAGCATCTAAATAAACACGATACAGGTACATTATTTAATCAAACGTTTTGTTCCATATAACGATGCTCCATAAAGTGAAACACAAAATAAGCATCTAAATAAACACGATAAAGGTACTTTATTTAATCAAACATTTTGTTCCATATAACGATGCTCCATAAAGTGAAACACAAAATTAACATCTAAATAAACACGATAAAGGTAATTTATTTAATGAAACATTTTGTTCCATATAACGATGCTCCATAAAGTGAAACACAAAATAAGCATCTAAATAAACACGATAAAGGTACTTTATTTAATCAAACATTTTGTTCCATATAACGATGCTCCATAAAGTGAAACACAAAATAAGCATCTAAATAAACACGATAAAGGTACTTTATTTAATCAAACATTTTGTTCCATATAACGATGCTCCATAAAGTGAAACACAAAATACGCATCTAAATAAACACTATAAAGGTACTTTATTTAATCAAACATTTTGTTCCATATAACGATGCTCCATAAAGTGAAACACAAAATAAGCATCTAAATAAACACGATAAAGGTAATTTATTTAATGAAACATTTTGTTCCATATAACGATGCTCCATAAAGTGAAACACAAAATAAGCATCTAAATAAACACGATAAAGGTACTTAATTTAATCAAACATTTTGTTCCATATAACGATGCTCCATAAAGTGAATCACAAAATAAGCATCTAAATAAACACGATAAAGGTACTTTATTTAATCAAACATTTTGTTCCATATAACGATCATCCATAAAGTGAAACACAAAATAAGCATCTAAATAAACACGATAAAGGTAATTTATTTAATGAAACATTTTGTTCCATATAACGATGCTCCATAAAGTGAAACACAAAATAAGCATCTAAATATACACGATAAAGGTACTTTATTTAATCAATCATTTTGTTCCATATAACGATGCTCCATAAAGTGAAACACAAAATAAGCATCTAAATAAACACGATAAAGGTACTTAATTTAATCAAACATTTTGTTCCATATAACGATGCTCCATAAAGTGAAACACAAAATAAGCATCTAAATAAACACGATAAAGGTACTTTATTTAATCAAACATTTTGTTCCATATAACGATGCTCCATAAAGTGAAACACAAAATACGCATCTAAATAAACACTATAAAGGTACTTTATTTAATCAAACATTTTGTTCCATATAACGATGCTCCATAAAGTGAAACACAAAATAAGCATCTAAATAAACACGATAAAGGTAATTTATTTAATGAAACATTTTTTTCCATATATCGATGCTCCATAAAGTGAAACACAAAATACGCATTTAAATAAACACGATAAAGGTGCTTTATTTAATCAAACATTTTGTTCCATATAACGATGCTCCATAAAGTGAAACACAAAATAAGCATCTAAATAAACACGATAAAGGTACTCTATTTAATCAAACATTTTGTTCCATATAACGATGCTCCATAAAGTGAAACACAAAATAAGCATCTAAATAAACACGATACAGGTACTTTATTTAATCAAACATTTTGTTCCATATAACGATGCTCCATAAAGTGAAACACAAAATAAGCATCTAAATAAACACGATAAAGGTACTTTATTTAATCAAACATTTGTTCCATATAACGATGCTTCATAAAGTGTAACACAAAATAAGCATCCAAATAAACACGATAAAGGTACTTTATTTAATCAAACATTTTGTTCCATATAACGATGCTCCATAAAGTGAAACACAAAATAAGCATCTAAATAAACACGATAAAGGTACTTTATTTAATCAAACATCTTGTTCCATATAACGATGCTCCATAAAGTGAAACACAAAATAAGCATCTAAATAAACACGATACAGGTACTTTATTTAATCAAACATTTTGTTCCATATAACGATGCTCCATAAAGTGAAACACAAAATAAGCATCTAAATAAACACGATACAGGTACTTTATTTAATCAAACATTTTGTTCCATATAACGATGCTCCAAAAAGTGAAACACAAAATAAGCATCTAAATAAACACGATACAGGTACTTTATCTAATCAAACATTATGTTCCATATAACGATGCTCCATAAAGTGAAACACAAAATAAGCATCTAAATAAACACGATAAAGGTACTTTATTTAATCAAAAATTTTGTTCCATATAACGATGCTCCATAAAGTGAAACACAAAATAAGCATCTAAATAAATACGATACAGGTACATTATTTAATCAAACGTTTTGTTCCATATAGCGATGCTCCATAAAGTGAAACACAAAATAAGCATCTAAATAAACACGATAAAGGTACTTTATTTAATCAAACATTTTGTTCCATATAACGATGCTCCATAAAATGAAACACAAAATTAACATCTAAATAAACACGATAAAGGTAATTTATTTAATGAAACATTTTGTTCCATATAACGATGCTCCATAAAGTGAAACACAATATAAGCATCTAAATAAACACGATAAAGGTACTTAATTTAATCAAACATTTTGTTCCATATAACGATGCTCCATAAAGTGAAACACAAAATAAGCATCTAAATAAACACGATAAAGGTACTTTATTTAATCAAACATTTTGTTCCATGTAACGATGCTCCATAAAGTGAAACACAAAATAACCATCTAAATAAACACGATAAAGGTACTTTATTTAATCAAACATTTTGTTCCATATAACGATGCTCCATAAAGTGAAACAGAAAATAAGCATCTAAATAAACACGATAAATGTACTTAATTTAATCAAACATTTTGTTCCATATAACGATGCTCCATAAAGTGAAACACAAAATAAGCATCTAAATAAACACGATACAGGTACTTTATTTAATCAAACATTTTGTTCCATATAACGATGCTCCATAAAATGAAACACAAAATAAGCATCTAAATAAACACGATAAAGGTACTTTATTTAATCAAACATTTTGTTCCATATAACGATGCCCCATAAAGTGAAACACAAAATAAGCATCTAAATAAACACGATACAGGTACTTTATTTAATCAAACATTTTGTTCCATATAACGATGCTCCATAAAGTGAAACACAAAATACGCATCTAAATTAACACGATAAAGGTGCTTTATTTAATCAAACATTTTGTTCCATATAACGATGCTCCATAAAGTGAAACACAAAATAAGCATCTAAATAAACACGATAAAGGTACTTTATTTAATCAAACATTTTGTTCCATATAACGATGCTCCATAAAGTGAAACACAAAATAAGCATCTAAATAAACACGATAAAGGTACTCTATTTAATCAAACATTTTGTTCCATATAACGATGCTCCATAAAGTGAAACACAAAATAAGCATCTAAATAAACACGATACAGGTACTTTATTTAATCAAACATTTTGTTCCATATAACGATGCTCCATAAAGTGAAACACAAAAAAAGCATCTAAATAAACACGATAAAGGTACTCTATTTAATCAAACATTTTGTTCCATATAACGATGCTCCATAAAGTGAAACACAAAATAAGCATCTAAATAAACACGATACAGGTACTTTATTTAATCAAACATTTTGTTCCATATAACGATGCTCCATAAAGTGAAACACAAAATAAGCATCTAAATGAACACGATAAAGGTACTTTATTTAATCAAACATTTGTTCCATATAACGATGCTCCATAAAGTGAAACACAAAATAAGCATCTAAATAAACACGATAAAGGTACTTTATTTAATCAAACATTTTGTTCCATATAACGATGCTCCATAAAGTGAAACACAAAATACGCATCTAAATAAACACTATAAAGGTACTTTATTTAATCAAACATTTTGTTCCATATAACGATGCTCCATAAAGTGAAACACAAAATAAGCATCTAAATAAACACGATAAAGGTAATTTATTTAATGAAACATTTTGTTCCATATAACGATGCTCCATAAAGTGAAACACAAAATAAGCATCTAAATAAACACGATAAAGGTACTTAATTTATTCAAACATTTTGTTCCATATAACGATGCTCCATAAAGTGAATCACAAAATAAGCATCTAAATAAACACGATAAAGGTACTTTATTTAATCAAACATTTTGTTCCATATAACGATCATCCATAAAGTGAAACACAAAATAAGCATCTAAATAAACACGATAAAGGTAATTTATTTAATGAAACATTTTGTTCCATATAACGATGCTCCATAAAGTGAAACACAAAATAAGCATCTAAATATACACGATAAAGGTACTTTATTTAATCAATCATTTTGTTCCATATAACGATGCTCCATAAAGTGAAACACAAAATAAGCATCTAAATAAACACGATAAAGGTACTTAATTTAATCAAACATTTTGTTCCATATAACGATGCTCCATAAAGTGAAACACAAAATAAGCATCTAAATAAACACGATAAAGGTACTTTATTTAATCAAACATTTTGTTCCATATAACGATGCTCCATAAAGTGAAACACAAAATACGCATCTAAATAAACACTATAAAGGTACTTTATTTAATCAAACATTTTGTTCCATATAACGATGCTCCATAAAGTGAAACACAAAATAAGCATCTAAATAAACACGATAAAGGTAATTTATTTAATGAAACATTTTTTTCCATATATCGATGCTCCATAAAGTGAAACACAAAATACGCATTTAAATAAACACGATAAAGGTGCTTTATTTAATCAAACATTTTGTTCCATATAACGATGCTCCATAAAGTGAAACACAAAATAAGCATCTAAATAAACACGATAAAGGTACTCTATTTAATCAAACATTTTGTTCCATATAACGATGCTCCATAAAGTGAAACACAAAATAAGCATCTAAATAAACACGATACAGGTACTTTATTTAATCAAACATTTTGTTCCATATAACGATGCTCCATAAAGTGAAACACAAAATAAGCATCTAAATAAACACGATAAAGGTACTTTATTTAATCAAACATTTGTTCCATATAACGATGCTCCATAAAGTGTAACACAAAATAAGCATCCAAATAAACACGATAAAGGTACTTTATTTAATCAAACATTTTGTTCCATATAACGATGCTCCATAAAGTGAAACACAAAATAAGCATCTAAATAAACACGATAAAGGTACTTTATTTAATCAAACATCTTGTTCCATATAACGATGCTCCATAAAGTGAAACACAAAATAAGCATCTAAATAAACACGATACAGGTACTTTATTTAATCAAACATTTTGTTCCATATAACGATGCTCCATAAAGTGAAACACAAAATAAGCATCTAAATAAACACGATACAGGTACTTTATTTAATCAAACATTTTGTTCCATATAACGATGCTCCAAAAAGTGAAACACAAAATAAGCATCTAAATAAACACGATACAGGTACTTTATCTAATCAAACATTATGTTACATATAACGATGCTCCATAAAGTGAAACACAAAATAAGCATCTAAATAAACACGATAAAGGTACTTTATTTAATCAAAAATTTTGTTCCATATAACGATGCTCCATAAAGTGAAACACAAAATAAGCATCTAAATAAATACGATACAGGTACATTATTTAATCAAACGTTTTGTTCCATATAGCGATGCTCCATAAAGTGAAACACAAAATAAGCATCTAAATAAAAACGATAAAGGTACTTTATTTAATCAAACATTTTGTTCCATATAACGATGCTCCATAAAATGAAACACAAAATTAACATCTAAATAAACACGATAAAGGTAATTTATTTAATGAAACATTTTGTTCCATATAACGATGCTCCATAAAGTGAAACACAAAATAAGCATCTAAATAAACACGATAAAGGTACTTTATTTAATCAAACATTTTGTTCCATATAACGATGCTCCATAAAGTGAAACACAATATAAGCATCTAAATAAACACGATAAAGGTACTTAATTTAATCAAACATTTTGTTCCATATAACGATGCTCCATAAAGTGAAACACAAAATAAGCATCTAAATAAACACGATAAAGGTACTTTATTTAATCAAACATTTTGTTCCATGTAACGATGCTCCATAAAGTGAAACACAAAATAACCATCTAAATAAACACGATAAAGGTACTTTATTTAATCAAACATTTTGTTCCATATAACGATGCTCCATAAAGTGAAACAGAAAATAAGCATCTAAATAAACACGATAAATGTACTTAATTTAATCAAACATTTTGTTCCATATAACGATGCTCCATAAAGTGAAACACAAAATAAGCATCTAAATAAACACGATACAGGTACTTTATTTAATCAAACATTTTGTTCCATATAACGATGCTCCATAAAATGAAACACAAAATAAGCATCTAAATAAACACGATAAAGGTACTTTATTTAATCAAACATTTTGTTCCATATAACGATGCCCCATAAAGTGAAACACAAAATAAGCATCTAAATAAACACGATACAGGTACTTTATTTAATCAAACATTTTGTTCCATATAACGATGCTCCATAAAGTGAAACACAAAATACGCATCTAAATTAACACGATAAAGGTGCTTTATTTAATCAAACATTTTGTTCCATATAACGATGCTCCATAAAGTGAAACACAAAATAAGCATCTACATAAACACGATAAAGATACTCTATTTAATCAAACATTTTGTTCCATATAACGATGCTCCATAAAGTGAAACACAAAATAAGCATCTAAATAAACACGATAAAGGTGCTTTATTTAATCAAACATTTTGTTCCATATTACGATGCTCCATAAAGTGAAACACAAAATAAGCATCTAAATAAACACGATACAGGTACTTTATTTAATCAAACATTTTGTTCCATATAACGATTCTCCATAAAGTGAAACACAAAATAAGCATCTAAATAAACACGATAAAGGTACTTTATTTAATCAAACATTTTGATCCATATAACGATGCTCCATAAAGTGAAACACAAATTAAGCATCTAAATAAACACGATACAGGTACTTTATTTAATCAAACATTTTGTTCCATATAACGATGCTCCATAAAGTGAAACACAAAATAAGCATCTAAATAAACACGATAAAGGTACTTTATTTAATCAAACATTTTGTTCCATATAACGATGCTCCATAAAGTGAAACACAAAAAAAGCATCTACATAAACACGATAAAGGTACTTTATTTAATCAAACATTTTGTTCCATATAACGATGCTCCATAAAGTGAAACACAAAATAAGCATCTAAATAAACACGATAAAGGTACTTTATTTAATCAAACATTTTGTTCCATATAACGATGCTCCATAAAGTGAAACACAAAATAAGCATCTAAATAAACACGATAAAGGTAATTTATTTAATGAAACATTTTGTTCCATTTAACGATGCTCCATAAAGTGAAACACAAAATACGCATTTAAATAAACACGATAAAGGTGCTTTATTTAATCAAACATTTTGTTCCATATAACGATGCTCCATAAAGTGAAACACAAAAAAAGCATCTAAATAAACACGATAAAGGTACTCTATTTAATCAAACATTTTGTTCCATATAACGATGCTCCATAAAGTGAAACACAAAATAAGCATCTAAATAAACACGATACAGGTACTTTATTTAATCAAACATTTTGTTCCATATAACGATGCTCCATAAAGTGAAACACAAAATAAGCATCTAAATGAACACGATAAAGGTACTTTATTTAATCAAACATTTGTTCCATATAACGATGCTCCATAAAGTGAACACAAAATAAGCATCCAAATAAACACGATAAAGGTACTTTATTTAATCAAACATTTTGTTCCACATAACGATGCTCCATAAAGTGAAACACAAAATAAGCATCTAAATAAACACGATACAGGTACATTATTTAATCAAACGTTTTGTTCCATATAACGATGCTCCATAAAGTGAAACACAAAATAAGCATCTAAATAAACACGATAAAGGTACTTTATTTAATCAAACATTTTGTTCAATATAACGATGCTCCATAAAGTGAAACACAAAATAAGCATCTAAATAAACACGATAAAGGTAATTTATTTAATGAAACATTTTGTTCCATATAACGATGCTCCATAAAGTGAAACACAAAATAAGCATCTAAATAAACACGATAAAGGTACTTTATTTAATCAAACATTTTGTTCCATATAACGATGCTCCATAAAGTGAAACACAAAATAAGCATCTAAATAAACACTATAAAGGTACTTTATTTAATCAAACATTTTGTTCCATATAACGATGCTCCATAAAGTGAAACACAAAATAAGCATCTAAATAAACACGATAAAGGTAATTTATTTAATGAAACATTTTTTTCCATATATCGATGCTCCATAAAGTGAAACACAAAATACGCATTTAAAAAAACACGATAAAGGTGCTTTATTTAATCAAACATTTTGTTCCATATAACGATGCTCCATAAAGTGAAACACAAAATAAGCATCTAAATAAACACGATAAAGGTACTCTATTTAATCAAACATTTTGTTCCATATAACGATGCTCCATAAAGTGAAACACAAAATAAGCATCTAAATAAACACGATAAAGGTACTTTATTTAATCAAACATTTTGTTCCATATAACGATGCTCCATAAAGTGAAACACAAAATAAGCATCTAAATAAACACGATAAAGGTACTTTATTTAATCAAACATTTGTTCCATATAACGATGCTCCATAAAGTGTAACACAAAATAAGCATCCAAATAAACACGATAAAGGTACTTTATTTAATCAAACATTTTGTTCCATATAACGATGCTCCATAAAGTGAAACACAAAATAAGCATCTAAATAAACACGATAAAGGTACTTTATTTAATCAAACATCTTGTTCCATATAACGATGCTCCATAAAGTGAAACACAAAATAAGCATCTAAATAAACACGATACAGGTACTTTATTTAATCAAACATTTTGTTCCATATAACGATGCTCCATAAAGTGAAACACAAAATAAGCATCTAAATAAACACGATACAGGTACTTTATTTAATCAAACATTTTGTTCCATATAACGATGCTCCAAAAAGTGAAACACAAAATAAGCATCTAAATAAACACGATACAGGTACTTTATCTAATCAAACATTTTGTTCCATATAACGATGCACCATAAAGTGAAACACAAAATAAGCATCTAAATAAACACGATAAAGGTACTTTATTTAATCAAAAATTTTGTTCCATATAACGATGCTCCATAAAGTGAAACACAAAATAAGCATCTAAATAAATACGATACAGGTACATTATTTAATCAAACGTTTTGTTCCATATAGCGATGCTCCATAAAGTGAAACACAAAATAAGCATCTAAATAAACACGATAAAGGTACTTTATTTAATCAAACATTTTGTTCCATATAACGATGCTCCATAAAGTGAAACACAAAATTAACATCTAAATAAACACGATAAAGGTAATTTATTTAATGAAACATTTTGTTCCATATAACGATGCTCCATAAAGTGAAACACAAAATAAGCATCTAAATAAACACGATAAAGGTACTTTATTTAATCAAACATTTTGTTCCATATAACGATGCTCCATAAAGTGAAACACAAAATAAGCATCTAAATAAACACGATAAAGGTACTTAATTTAATCAAACATTTTGTTCCATATAACGATGCTCCATAAAGTGAAACACAAAATAAGCATCTAAATAAACACGATAAAGGTACTTTATTTAATCAAACATTTTGTTCCATATAACGATGCTCCATAAAGTGAAACACAAAATAAGCATCTAAATAAACACGATAAAGGTACTTTATTTAATCAAACATTTTGTTCCATATAACGATGCTCCATAAAGTGCAACAGAAAATAAGCATCTAAATAAACACGATAAATGTACTTAATTTAATCAAACATTTTGTTCCATATAACGATGCTCCATAAAGTGAAACACAAAATAAGCATCTAAATAAACACGATACAGGTACTTTATTTAATCAAACATTTTGTTCCATATAACGATGCTCCATAAAATGAAACACAAAATAAGCATCTAAATAAACACGATAAAGGTACTTTATTTAATCAAACATTTTGTTCCATATAACGATGCCCCATAAAGTGAAACACAAAATAAGCATCTAAATAAACACGATACAGGTACTTTATTTAATCAAACATTTTGTTCCATATAACGATGCTCCATAAAGTGAAACACAAAATACGCATCTAAATTAACACGATAAAGGTGCTTTATTTAATCAAACATTTTGTTCCATATAACGATGCTCCATAAAGTGAAACACAAAATAAGCATCTACATAAACACGATAAAGATACTCTATTTAATCAAACATTTTGTTCCATATAACGATGCTCCATAAAGTGAAACACAAAATAAGCATCTAAATAAACACGATAAAGGTGCTTTATTTAATCAAACATTTTGTTCCATATTACGATGCTCCATAAAGTGAAACACAAAATAAGCATCTAAATAAACACGATACAGGTACTTTATTTAATCAAACATTTTGTTCCATATAACGATTCTCCATAAAGTGAAACACAAAATAAGCATCTAAATAAACACGATAAAGGTACTTTATTTAATCAAACATTTTGATCCATATAACGATGCTCCATAAAGTGAAACACAAATTAAGCATCTAAATAAACACGATACAGGTACTTTATTTAATCAAACATTTTGTTCCATATAACGATGCTCCATAAAGTGAAACACAAAATAAGCATCTAAATAAACACGATAAAGGTACTTTATTTAATCAAACATTTTGTTCCATATAACGATGCTCCATAAAGTGAAACACAAAAAAAGCATCTACATAAACACGATAAAGGTACTTTATTTAATCAAACATTTTGTTCCATATAACGATGCTCCATAAAGTGAAACACAAAATAAGCATCTAAATAAACACGATAAAGGTACTTTATTTAATCAAACATTTTGTTCCATATAACGATGCTCCATAAAGTGAAACACAAAATAAGCATCTAAATAAACACGATAAAGGTAATTTATTTAATGAAACATTTTGTTCCATTTAACGATGCTCCATAAAGTGAAACACAAAATACGCATTTAAATAAACACGATAAAGGTGCTTTATTTAATCAAACATTGTGTTCCATATAACGATGCTCCATAAAGTGAAACACAAAAAAAGCATCTAAATAAACACGATAAAGGTACTCTATTTAATCAAACATTTTGTTCCATATAACGATGCTCCATAAAGTGAAACACAAAATAAGCATCTAAATAAACACGATACAGGTACTTTATTTAATCAAACATTTTGTTCCATATAACGATGCTCCATAAAGTGAAACACAAAATAAGCATCTAAATGAACACGATAAAGGTACTTTATTTAATCAAACATTTGTTCCATATAACGATGCTCCATAAAGTGAACACAAAATAAGCATCCAAATAAACACGATAAAGGTACTTTATTTAATCAAACATTTTGTTCCACATAACGATGCTCCATAAAGTGAAACACAAAATAAGCATCTAAATAAACACGATACAGGTACATTATTTAATCAAACGTTTTGTTCCATATAACGATGCTCCATAAAGTGAAACACAAAATAAGCATCTAAATAAACACGATAAAGGTACTTTATTTAATCAAACATTTTGTTCAATATAACGATGCTCCATAAAGTGAAACACAAAATAAGCATCTAAATAAACACGATAAAGGTAATTTATTTAATGAAACATTTTGTTCCATATAACGATGCTCCATAAAGTGAAACACAAAATAAGCATCTAAATAAACACGATAAAGGTACTTAATTTAATCAAACATTTTGTTCCATATAACGATGCTCCATAAAGTGAAACACAAAATAAGCATCTAAATAAACACGATAAAGGTACTTAATTTAATCAAACATTTTGTTCCATATAACGATGCTCCATAAAGTGAAACACAAAATAAGCATCTAAATAAACACGATAAAGGTACTTTATTTAATCAAACATTTTGTTCCATATAACGATGCTCCATAAAGTGAAACACAAAATACGCATCTAAATAAACACTATAAAGGTACTTTATTTAATCAAACATTTTGTTCCATATAACGATGCTCCATTAAGTGAAACACAAAATAAGCATCTAAATAAACACGATAAAGGTACTTTATTTAATCAAACATTTTGTTCCATATAACGATGCTCCATAAAGTGAAACACAAAATAAGCATCTAAATAAACACGATAAAGGTACTTTATTTAATCAAACATTTTGTTCCATATAACGATGCTCCATAAAGTGAAACACAAAATACGCATCTAAATAAACACTATAAAGGTACTTTATTTAATCAAACATTTTGTTCCATATAACGATGCTCCATAAAGTGAAACACAAAATAAGCATCTAAATAAACACGATAAAGGTAATTTATTTAATGAAACATTTTGTTCCATATAACGAAGCTCCATAAAGTGAAACACAAAATAAGCATCTAAATAAACACGATAAAGGTACTTAATTTAATCAAACATTTTGTCCCATATAACGATGCTCCATAAAGTGAATCACAAAATAAGCATCTAAATAAACACGATAAAGGTACTTTATTTAATCAAACATTTTGTTCCATATAACGATGCTCCATAAAGTGAAACACAAAATAAGCATCTAAATAAACACGATAAAGGTAATTTATTTAATGAAACATTTTGTTCCATATAACGATGCTCCATAAAGTGAAACACAAAATAAGCATCTAAATATACACGATAAAGGTACTTTATTTAATCAATCATTTTGTTCCATATAACGATGCTCCATAAAGTGAAACACAAAATAAGCATCTAAATAAACACGATAAAGGTACTTAATTTAATCAAACATTTTGTTCCATATAACGATGCTCCATAAAGTGAAACACAAAATAAGCATCTAAATAAACACGATAAAGGTACTTTATTTAATCAAACATTTTGTTCCATATAACGATGCTCCATAAAGTGAAACACAAAATACGCATTTAAATAAACACTATAAAGGTACTTTATTTAATCAAACATTTTGTTCCATATAACGATGCTCCATAAAGTGAAACACAAAATAAGCATCTAAATAAACACGATAAAGGTAATTTATTTAATGAAACATTTTGTTCCATATAACGATGCTCCATAAAGTGAAACACAAAATACGCATTTAAATAAACACGATAAAGGTGCTTTATTTAATCAAACATTTTGTTCCATATAACGATGCTCCATAAAGTGAAACACAAAATAAGCATCTAAATAAACACGATAAAGGTACTCTATTTAATCAAACATTTTGTTCCATATAACGATGCTCCATAAAGTGAAACACAAAATAAGCATCTAAATAAACACGATACAGGTACTTTATTTAATCAAACATTTTGTTCCATATAACGATGCTCCATAAAGTGAAACACAAAATAAGCATCTAAATAAACACGATAAAGGTACTTTATTTAATCAAACATTTGTTCCATATAACGATGCTCCATAAAGTGTAACACAAAATAAGCATCTAAATAAACACAATACAGGTACTTTATTTAATCAAACATTTTGTTCCATATAACGATGCTCCATAAAGTGAAACACAAAATAAGCATCTAAATAAACACGATACAGGTACTTTATTTAATCAAACATTTTGTTCCATATAACGATGCTCCATAAAGTGAAACACAAAATACGCATTTAAATAAACACGATAAAGGTGCTTTATTTAATCAAACATTTTGTTCCATATAACGATGCTCCATAAAGTGAAACACAAAATAAGCATCTAAATAAACACGATAAAGGTACTTTATTTAATCAAACATTTTGTTCCATATAACGATGCTCCATAAAGTGAAACACAAAATAAGCATCTAAATAAACACGATACAGGTACATTATTTAATCAAACGTTTTGTTCCATATAACGATGCTCCATAAAGTGAAACACAAAATAAGCATCTAAATAAACACGATAAAGGTAATTTATTTAATGAAACATTTTGTTCCATATAACGATGCTCCATAAAGTGAAACACAAAATAAGCATCTAAATAAACACGATAAAGGTACTTAATTTAATCAAACATTTTGTTCCATATAACGATGCTCCATAAAGTGAATCACAAAATAAGCATCTAAATAAACACGATAAAGGTACTTTATTTAATCAAACATTTTGTTCCATATAACGATGCTCCATAAAGTGAAACACAAAATAAGCATCTAAATAAACACGATAAAGGTCATTTATTTAATGAAACATTTTGTTCCATATAACGATGCTCCATAAAGTGAAACACAAAATAAGCATCTAAATATACACGATAAAGGTACTTTATTTAATCAAACATTTTGTTCCATATAACGATGCTCCATAAAGTGAAACACAAAATAAGCATCTAAATAAACACGATAAAGGTAATTTATTTAATGAAACATTTTGTTCCATATAACGATGCTCCATAAAGTGAAACACAAAATAAGCATCTAAATAAACACGATAAAGGTACTTAATTTAATCAAACATTTTGTCCCATATAACGATGCTCCATAAAGTGAATCACAAAATAAGCATCTAAATAAACACGATAAAGGTACTTTATTTAATCAAACATTTTGTTCCATATAACGATGCTCCATAAAGTGAAACACAAAATAAGCATCTAAATAAACACGATAAAGGTAATTTATTTAATGAAACATTTTGTTCCATATAACGATGCTCCATAAAGTGAAACACAAAATAAGCATCTAAATATACACGATAAAGGTACTTTATTTAATCAATCATTTTGTTCCATATAACGATGCTCCATAAAGTGAAACACAAAATAAGCATCTAAATAAACACGATAAAGGTACTTAATTTAATCAAACATTTTGTTCCATATAACGATGCTCCATAAAGTGAAACACAAAATAAGCATCTAAATAAACACGATAAAGGTACTTTATTTAATCAAACATTTTGTTCCATATAACGATGCTCCATAAAGTGAAACACAAAATACGCATCTAAATAAACACTATAAAGGTACTTTATTTAATCAAACATTTTGTTCCATATAACGATGCTCCATAAAGTGAAACACAAAATAAGCATCTAAATAAACACGATAAAGGTAATTTATTTAATGAAACATTTTGTTCCATTTAACGATGCTCCATAAAGTGAAACACAAAATACGCATTTAAATAAACACGATAAAGGTGCTTTATTTAATCAAACATTTTGTTCCATATAACGATGCTCCATAAAGTGAAACACAAAAAAAGCATCTAAATAAACACGATAAAGGTACTCTATTTAATCAAACATTTTGTTCCATATAACGATGCTCCATAAAGTGAAACACAAAATAAGCATCTAAATAAACACGATACAGGTACTTTATTTAATCAAACATTTTGTTCCATATAACGATGCTCCATAAAGTGAAACACAAAATAAGCATCTAAATGAACACGATAAAGGTACTTTATTTAATCAAACATTTGTTCCATATAACGATGCTCCATAAAGTGAACACAAAATAAGCATCCAAATAAACACGATAAAGGTACTTTATTTAATCAAACATTTTGTTCCACATAACGATGCTCCATAAAGTGAAACACAAAATAAGCATCTAAATAAACACGATACAGGTACATTATTTAATCAAACGTTTTGTTCCATATAACGATGCTCCATAAAGTGAAACACAAAATAAGCATCTAAATAAACACGATAAAGGTACTTTATTTAATCAAACATTTTGTTCAATATAACGATGCTCCATAAAGTGAAACACAAAATAAGCATCTAAATAAACACGATAAAGGTAATTTATTTAATGAAACATTTTGTTCCATATAACGATGCTCCATAAAGTGAAACACAAAATAAGCATCTAAATAAACACGATAAAGGTACTTTATTTAATCAAACATTTTGTTCCATATAACGATGCTCCATAAAGTGAAACACAAAATAAGCATCTAAATAAACACGATAAAGGTACTTAATTTAATCAAACATTTTGTTCCATATAACGATGCTCCATAAAGTGAAACACAAAATAAGCATCTAAATAAACACGATAAAGGTAATTTTTTTAATGAAACATTTTGTTCCATATAACGATGCTCCATAAAGTGAAACACAAAATAAGCATCTAAATAAACACGATAAAGGTACTTTATTTAATCAAACATTTTGTTCCATATAACGATGCTCCATAAAGTGAAACACAAAATAAGCATCTAAATAAACACGATAAAGGTACTTAATTTAATCAAACATTTTGTTCCATATAACGATGCTCCATAAACTGAAACACAAAATAAGCATCTAAATAAACACGATAAAGGTACTTTATTTAATCAAACATTTTGTTCCATATAACGATGCTCCATAAAGTGAAACACAAAATAAGCATCTAAATAAACACGATACAGGTACTTTATTTAATCAAACATTTTGTTCCATATAACGATGCTCCATAAAGTGAAACACAAAATAAGCATCTAAATAAACACGATACAGGTACTTTATTTAATCAAACATTTTGTTCCATATAACGATGCTCCATAAAGTGAAACACAAAATAAGCATCTAAATAAACACGATACAGGTACTTTATTTAATCAAACATTTTGTTCCATATAACGATGCTCCATAAAGTGAAACACAAAATAAGCATCTAAATAAACACGATAAAGGTACTTTATTTAATTAAACATTTTGTTCCATATAACGATGCTCCATAAAGTGAAACACAAAATAAGCATCTAAATAAACACGATAAAGGTACTTTATTTAATCAAACATTTTGTTCCATATAACGATGCTCCATAAAGTGAAACACAAAATAAGCATCTAAATAAACACGACAAAGGTACTTTATTTAATCAAACATTTTGTTCCAAATAACGATGCTCCATAAAGTGAAACACAAAATAAGCATCCAAATAAACACGATAAAGGTAATTTATTTAATCAAACATTTGTTCCATATAACGATACTCCATAAAGTGAAACACAAAATAAGAATCTAAATAAACACGATACAGGTACTTAATTTAATCAAACATTTTGTTCCATATAACGATGCTCCATAAAGTGAAACACAAAATAAGCATCTAAATAAACACGATAAAGGTACTTTATTTAATCAAACATTTTGTTCCATATAACGATGCTCCATAAAGTGAAACACAAAATAAGCATCTAAATAAACACGATAAAGGTACTTAATTTAATCAAACATTTTGTTCCATGTAACGATGCTCCATAAAGTGAAACACAAAATAAGCATCTAAATAAACACGATACAGGTACATTATTTAATCAAACGTTTTGTTCCATATAACGATGCTCCATAAAGTGAAACACAAAATAAGCATCTAAATAAACACGATAAAGGTACTTTATTTAATCAAACATTTTGTTCCATATAACGATGCTCCATAAAGTGAAACACAAAATAAGCATCTAAATAAACACGATAAAGGTACTTCATTTAATCAAACATTTTGTTCCATATAACGATGCTCCATAAAGTGAAACAAAAAATAAGCATCCAAATAAACACGATAAAGGTACTTAATTTAATCAAACATTTTGTTCCATATAACGATGCTCCATAAAGTGAAACACAAAATAAGCATCTAAATAAACACGATAAAGGTACTTAATTTAATCAAACATTTTGTTCCATATAACGATGCTCCATAAAGTGAAACACAAAATACGCATCTAAATAAACACGATACAGGTACTTTATTTAATCAAACATTTTGTTCCATATAACGATGCTCCATAAAGTGAAACACAAAATAAGCATCTAAATAAACACGATAAAGGTACTTTATTTAATCAAACATTTTGTTCCATGTAACGATGCTCCATAAAGTGAAACACAAAATAAGCATCTAAATAAACACGATACAGGTACTTTATTTAATCAAACATTTTGTTCCATATAACGATGCTCCATAAAGTGAAACACAAAATAAGCATCTAAATAAACACGATAAAGGTACTTTATTTAATCAAACATTTTGTTCCATATAACGATGCTCCATAAAGTGAAACACAAAATAAGCATCTAAATAAACACGATAAAGGTACTTTATTTAATCAAACATTTTGTTCCATATAACGATGCTCCATAAAGTGAAACACAAAATACGCATCTAAATAAACACTATAAAGGTACTTTATTTAATCAAACATTTTGTTCCATATAACGATGCTCCATAAAGTGAAACACAAAATAAGCATCTAAATAAACACGATAAAGGTAATTTATTTAATGAAACATTTTGTTCCATATAACGATGCTCCATAAAGTGAAACACAAAATAAGCATCTAAATAAACACGATAAAGGTACTTAATTTAATCAAACATTTTGTCCCATATAACGATGCTCCATAAAGTGAATCACAAAATAAGCATCTAAATAAACACGATAAAGGTACTTAATTTAATCAAACATTTTGTTCCATATAACGATGCTCCATAAAGTGAAACACAAAATAAGCATCTAAATAAACACGATAAAGGTAATTTATTTAATGAAACATTTTGTTCCATATAACGATGCTCCATAAAGTGAAACACAAAATAAGCATCTAAATATACACGATAAAGGTACTTAATTTAATCAAACATTTTGTTCCATATAACGATGCTCCATAAAGTGAAACACAAAATAAGCATCTAAATAAACACGATAAAGGTACTTTATTTAATCAAACATTTTGTTCCATATAACGATGCTCCATAAAGTGAAACACAAAATACGCATCTAAATAAACACTATAAAGGTACTTAATTTAATCAAACATTTTGTTCCATATAACGATGCTCCATAAAGTGAAACACAAAATAAGCATCTAAATAAACACGATAAAGGTAATTTATTTAATGAAACATTTTGTTCCATATAACGATGCTCCATAAAGTGAAACACAAAATACGCATTTAAATAAACACAATAAAGGTGCTTTATTTAATCAAACATTTTGTTCCATATAACGATGCTCCATAAAGTGAAACACAAAATAAGCATCTAAATAAACACGATAAAGGTACTCTATTTAATCAAACATTTTGTTCCATATAACGATGCTCCATAAAGTGAAACACAAAATAAGCATCTAAATAAACACGATAAAGGTACTTTATTTAATCAAACATTTGTTCCATATAACGATGCTCCATAAAGTGTAACACAAAATAAGCATCCAAATAAACACGATAAAGGTACTTTATTTAATCAAACATTTTGTTCCATATAACGATGCTCCATAAAGTGAAACACAAAATAAGCATCTAAATAAACACGATAAAGGTAATTTATTTAATGAAACATTTTGTTCCATTTAACGATGCTCCATAAAGTGAAACACAAAATACGCATTTAAATAAACACGATAAAGGTGCTTTATTTAATCAAACATTTTGTTCCATATAACGATGCTCCATAAAGTGAAACACAAAAAAAGCATCTAAATAAACACGATAAAGGTACTCTATTTAATCAAACATTTTGTTCCATATAACGATGCTCCATAAAGTGAAACACAAAATAAGCATCTAAATAAACACGATACAGGTACTTTATTTAATCAAACATTTTGTTCCATATAACGATGCTCCATAAAGTGAAACACAAAATAAGCATCTAAATGAACACGATAAAGGTACTTTATTTAATCAAACATTTGTTCCATATAACGATGTTCCATAAAGTGAACACAAAATAAGCATCCAAATAAACACGATAAAGGTACTTTATTTAATCAAACATTTTGTTCCACATAACGATGCTCCATAAAGTGAAACACAAAATAAGCATCTAAATAAACACGATACAGGTACATTATTTAATCAAACGTTTTGTTCCATATAACGATGCTCCATAAAGTGAAACACAAAATAAGCATCTAAATAAACACGATAAAGGTACTTTATTTAATCAAACATTTTGTTCAATATAACGATGCTCCATAAAGTGAAACACAAAATAAGCATCTAAATAAACACGATAAAGGTAATTTATTTAATGAAACATTTTGTTCCATATAACGATGCTCCATAAAGTGAAACACAAAATAAGCATCTAAATAAACACGATAAAGGTACTTTATTTAATCAAACATTTTGTTCCATATAACGATGCTCCATAAAGTGAAACACAAAATAAGCATCTAAATAAACACGATAAAGGTACTTAATTTAATCAAACATTTTGTTCCATATAACGATGCTCCATAAAGTGAAACACAAAATAAGCATCTAAACAAACACGATAAAGGTAATTTTTTTAATGAAACATTTTGTTCCATATAACGATGCTCCATAAAGTGAAACACAAAATAAGCATCTAAATAAACACGATAAAGGTACTTTATTTAATCAAACATTTTGTTCCATATAACGATGCTCCATAAAGTGAAACACAAAATAAGCATCTAAATAAACACGATAAAGGTACTTAATTTAATCAAACATTTTGTTCCATATAACGATGCTCCATAAACTGAAACACAAAATAAGCATCTAAATAAACACGATAAAGGTACTTTATTTAATCAAACATTTTGTTCCATATAACGATGCTCCATAAAGTGAAACACAAAATAAGCATCTAAATAAACACGATACAGGTACTTTATTTAATCAAACATTTTGTTCCATATAACGATGCTCCATAAAGTGAAACACAAAATAAGCATCTAAATAAACACGATACAGGTACTTTATTTAATCAAACATTTTGTTCCATATAACGATGCTCCATAAAGTGAAACACAAAATAAGCATCTAAATAAACACGATACAGGTACTTTATTTAATCAAACATTTTGTTCCATATAACGATGCTCCATAAAGTGAAACACAAAATAAGCATCTAAATAAACACGATAAAGGTACTTTATTTAATTAAACATTTTGTTCCATATAACGATGCTCCATAAAGTGAAACACAAAATAAGCATCTAAATAAACACGATAAAGGTACTTTATTTAATCAAACATTTTGTTCCATATAACGATGCTCCATAAAGTGAAACACAAAATAAGCATCTAAATAAACACGACAAAGGTACTTTATTTAATCAAACATTTTGTTTCAAATAACGATGCTCCATAAAGTGAAACACAAAATAAGCATCCAAATAAACACGATAAAGGTAATTTATTTAATCAAACATTTGTTCCATATAACGATACTCCATAAAGTGAAACACAAAATAAGAATCTAAATAAACACGATACAGGTACTTAATTTAATCAAACATTTTGTTCCATATAACGATGCTCCATAAAGTGAAACACAAAATAAGCATCTAAATAAACACGATAAAGGTACTTTATTTAATCAAACATTTTGTTCCATATAACGATGCTCCATAAAGTGAAACACAAAATAAGCATCTAAATAAACACGATAAAGGTACTTAATTTAATCAAACATTTTGTTCCATATAACGATGCTCCATAAAGTGAAACACAAAATAAGCATCTAAATAAACACGATACAGGTACATTATTTAATCAAACGTTTTGTTCCATATAACGATGCTCCATAAAGTGAAACACAAAATAAGCATCTAAATAAACACGATAAAGGTACTTTATTTAATCAAACATTTTGTTCCATATAACGATGCTCCATAAAGTGAAACACAAAATAAGCATCTAAATAAACACGATAAAGGTACTTCATTTAATCAAACATTTTGTTCCATATAACGATGCTCCATAAAGTGAAACAAAAAATAAGCATCCAAATAAACACGATAAAGGTACTTAATTTAATCAAACATTTTGTTCCATATAACGATGCTCCATAAAGTGAAACACAAAATAAGCATCTAAATAAACACGATAAAGGTACTTAATTTAATCAAACATTTTGTTCCATATAACGATGCTCCATAAAGTGAAACACAAAATACGCATCTAAATAAACACGATACAGGTACTTTATTTAATCAAACATTTTGTTCCATATAACGATGCTCCATAAAGTGAAACACAAAATAAGCATCTAAATAAACACGATAAAGGTACTTTATTTAATCAAACATTTTGTTCCATGTAACGATGCTCCATAAAGTGAAACACAAAATAAGCATCTAAATAAACACGATACAGGTACTTTATTTAATCAAACATTTTGTTCCATATAACGATGCTCCATAAAGTGAAACACAAAATAAGCATCTAAATAAACACGATAAAGGTACTTTATTTAATCAAACATTTTGTTCCATATAACGATGCTCCATAAAGTGAAACACAAAATAAGCATCTAAATAAACACGATAAAGGTACTTTATTTAATCAAACATTTTGTTCCATATAACGATGCTCCATAAAGTGAAACACAAAATACGCATCTAAATAAACACTATAAAGGTACTTTATTTAATCAAACATTTTGTTCCATATAACGATGCTCCATAAAGTGAAACACAAAATAAGCATCTAAATAAACACGATAAAGGTAATTTATTTAATGAAACATTTTGTTCCATATAACGATGCTCCATAAAGTGAAACACAAAATAAGCATCTAAATAAACACGATAAAGGTACTTAATTTAATCAAACATTTTGTCCCATATAACGATGCTCCATAAAGTGAATCACAAAATAAGCATCTAAATAAACACGATAAAGGTACTTAATTTAATCAAACATTTTGTTCCATATAACGATGCTCCATAAAGTGAAACACAAAATAAGCATCTAAATAAACACGATAAAGGTAATTTATTTAATGAAACATTTTGTTCCATATAACGATGCTCCATAAAGTGAAACACAAAATAAGCATCTAAATATACACGATAAAGGTACTTAATTTAATCAAACATTTTGTTCCATATAACGATGCTCCATAAAGTGAAACACAAAATAAGCATCTAAATAAACACGATAAAGGTACTTTATTTAATCAAACATTTTGTTCCATATAACGATGCTCCATAAAGTGAAACACAAAATACGCATCTAAATAAACACTATAAAGGTACTTAATTTAATCAAACATTTTGTTCCATATAACGATGCTCCATAAAGTGAAACACAAAATAAGCATCTAAATAAACACGATAAAGGTAATTTATTTAATGAAACATTTTGTTCCATATAACGATGCTCCATAAAGTGAAACACAAAATACGCATTTAAATAAACACAATAAAGGTGCTTTATTTAATCAAACATTTTGTTCCATATAACGATGCTCCATAAAGTGAAACACAAAATAAGCATCTAAATAAACACGATAAAGGTACTCTATTTAATCAAACATTTTGTTCCATATAACGATGCTCCATAAAGTGAAACACAAAATAAGCATCTAAATAAACACGATAAAGGTACTTTATTTAATCAAACATTTGTTCCATATAACGATGCTCCATAAAGTGTAACACAAAATAAGCATCCAAATAAACACGATAAAGGTACTTTATTTAATCAAACATTTTGTTCCATATAACGATGCTCCATAAAGTGAAACACAAAATAAGCATCTAAATGAACACGATAAAGGTACTTTATTTAATCAAACATCTTGTTCCATATAACGATGCTCCATAAAGTGAAACACAAAATAAGCATCTAAATAAACACGATACAGGTACTTTATTTAATCAAACATTTTGTTCCATATAACGATGCTCCATAAAGTGAAACACAAAATAAGCATCTAAATAAACACGATACAGGTACTTTATTTAATCAAACATTTTGTTCCATATAACGATGCTCCATAAAGTGAAACACAAAATAAGCATCTAAATAAACACGATAAAGGTACTTTATTTAATCAAAAATTTTGTTCCATATAACGATGCTCCATAAAGTGAAACACAAAATAAGCATCTAAATAAACACGATACAGGTACATTATTTAATCAAACGTTTTGTTCCATATAACGATGCTCCATAAAGTGAAACACAAAATAAGCATCTAAATAAACACGATAAAGGTACTTTATTTAATCAAACATTTTGTTCCATTTAACGATGCTCCATAAAGTGAAACACAAAATTAACATCTAAATAAACACGATAAAGGTAATTTATTTAATGAAACATTTTGTTCCATATAACGATGCTCCATAAAGTGAAACACAAAATAAGCATCTAAATAAACACGATAAAGGTACTTTATTTAATCAAACATTTTGTTCCATATAACGATGCTCCATAAAGTGAAACACAAAATAAGCATCTAAATAAACACGATAAAGGTACTTAATTTAATCAAACATTTTGTTCCATATAACGATGCTCCATAAAGTGAAACACAAAATAAGCATCTAAATAAACACGATAAAGGTACTTTATTTAATCAAACATTTTGTTCCATATAACGATGCTCCATAAAGTGAAACACAAAATAAGCATCTAAATAAACACGATAAAGGTACTTTATTTAATCAAACATTTTGTTCCATATAACGATGCTCCATAAAGTGAAACAGAAAATAAGCATCTAAATAAACACGATAAATGTACTTAATTTAATCAAACATTTTGTTCCATATAACGATGCTCCATAAAGTGAAACACAAAATAAGCATCTAAATAAACACGATAAAGGTACTTTATTTAATCAAACATTTTGTTCCATATAACGATGCTCCATAAAATGAAACACAAAATAAGCATCTAAATAAACACGATAAAGGTACTTTATTTAATCAAACATTTTGTTCCATATAACGATGCTCCATAAAGTGAAACACAAAATAAGCATCTAAATAAACACGATAAAGGTACTTTATTTAATCAAACATTTTGTTCCATATAACGATGCTCCATAAAGTGAAACACAAAATTAACATCTAAATAAACACGATAAAGGTAATTTATTTAATGAAACATTTTGTTCCATATAACGATGCTCCATAAAGTGAAACACAAAATAAGCATCTAAATAAACACGATAAAGGTACTTAATTTAATCAAACATTTTGTTCCATATAACGATGCTCCATAAAGTGAAACACAAAATAAGCATCTAAATAAACACGATAAAGGTACTTTATTTAATCAAACATTTTGTTCCATATAACGATGCTCCATAAAGTGAAACACAAAATAAGCATCTAAATAAACACGATAAAGGTACTTTATTTAATCAAACATTTTGTTCCATATAACGATGCTCCATAAAGTGAAACAGAAAATAAGCATCTAAATAAACACGATAAATGTACTTAATTTAATCAAACATTTTGTTCCATATAACGATGCTCCATAAAGTGAAACACAAAATAAGCATCTAAATAAACACGATACAGGTACTTTATTTAATCAAACATTTTGTTCCATATAACGATGCTCCATAAAATGAAACACAAAATATGCATCTAAATAAACACGATAAAGGTACTTTATTTAATCAAACATTTTGTTCCATATAACGATGCTCCATAAAGTGAAACACAAAATAAGCATCTAAATAAACACGATACAGGTACTTTATTTAATCAAACATTTTGTTCCATATAACGATGCTCCATAAAGTGAAACACAAAATAAGCATCTAAATAAACACGATACAGGTACTTTATTTAATCAAACATTTTGTTCCATATAACGATGCTCCATAAAGTGAAACACAAAATAAGCATCTAAATAAACACGATACAGGTACTTTATTTAATCAAACATTTTGTTCCATATAACGATGCTCCATAAAGTGAAACACAAAATAAGCATCTAAATAAACACGATAAAGGTACTTTATTTAATCAAACATTTTGTTCCATATAACGATGCTCCATAAAGTGAAACACAAAATAAGCATCTAAATAAACACGATACAGGTACATTATTTAATCAAACGTTTTGTTCCATATAACGATGCTCCATAAAGTGAAACACAAAATAAGCAACTAAATAAACACGATAAAGATACTTTATTTAATCAAACATTTTGTTCCATATAACGATGCTCCATAAAGTGAAACACAAAATAAGCATCTAAATAACCACGATACAGGTACATTATTTAATCAAACGTTTTGTTCCATATAACGATGCTCCATAAAGTGAAACACAAAATAAGCATCTTAATAATCACGATAAAGGTACTTTATTTAATCAAACATTTTGTTCCATATAACGATGCTCCATAAAGTGAAACACAAAATAAGCATCTGAATAAACACGATAAAGGTAATTTATTTAATGAAACATTTTGTTCCATATAACGATGCTCCATAAAGTGAAACACAAAATAAGCATCTAAATAAACACGATAAAGGTACTTTATTTAATCAAACATTTTGTTCCATATAACGATGCTCCATAAAGTGAATCACAAAATAAGCATCTAAATAAACACGATAAAGGTACTTAATTTAATCAAACATTTTGTTCCATATAACGATGCTCCATAAAGTGAAACACAAAATAAGCATCTAAATAAACACGATAAAGGTACTTTATTTAATCAAACATTTTGTTCCATATAACGATGCTCCATAAAATGAAACACAAAATAAGCATCTAAATAAACACGATAAAGGTACTTTATTTAATCAAACATTTTGTTCCATATAACGATGCTCCATAAAGTGAAACACAAAATAAGCATCTAAATAAACACGATAAATGTACTTAATTTAATCAAACATTTTGTTCCATATAACGATGCTCCATAAAGTGAAACACAAAATAAGCATCTAAATAAACACGATACAGGTACTTTATTTAATCAAACATTTTGTTCCATATAACGATGCTCCATAAAATGAAACACAAAATAAGCATCTAAATAAACACGATAAAGGTACTTTATTTAATCAAACATTTTGTTCCATATAACGATGCTCCATAAAGTGAAACACAAAATAAGCATCTAAATAAACACGATACAGGTACTTTATTTAATCAAACATTTTGTTCCATATAACGATGCTCCATAAAGTGAAACACAAAATAAGCATCCAAATAAACACGATAAAGGTACTTTATTTAATCAAACATTTTGTTCCATATAACGATGCTCCATAAAGTGAAACACAAAATAAGCATCTAAATGAACACGATAAAGGTACTTTATTTAATCAATCATTTTGTTCCATATAACGATGCTCCATAAAGTGAAACACAAAATAAGCATCTAAATAAACACGATACAGGTACTTTATTTAATCAAACATTTTGTTCCATATAACGATGCTCCATAAAGTGAAACACAAAATAAGCATCTAAATAAACACGATACAGGTACTTTATTTAATCAAACATTTTGTTCCATATAACGATGCTCCATAAAGTGAAACACAAAATAGGCATCTAAATAAACACGATAAAGGTACTTTATTTAATCAAAAATTTTGTTCCATATAACGATGCTCCATAAAGTGAAACACAAAATAAGCATCTAAATAAACACGATACAGGTACATTATTTAATCAAACGTTTTGTTCCATATAACGATGCTCCATAAAGTGAAACACAAAATAAGCATCTAAATAAACACGATAAAGGTACTTTATTTAATCAAACATTTTGTTCCATATAACGATGCTCCATAAGGTGAAACACAAAATTAACATCTAAATAAACACGATAAAGGTAATTTATTTAATGAAACATTTTGTTCCATATAACGATGCTCCATAAAGTGAAACACAAAATAACCATCTAAATAAACACGATAAAGGTACTTTATTTAATCAAACATTTTGTTCCATATAACGATGCTCCATAAAGTGAAACACAAAATAAGCATCTAAATAAACACGATAAAGGTACTTAATTTAATCAAACATTTTGTTCCATATAACGATGCTCCATAAAGTGAAACACAAAATAAGCATCTAAATAAACACGATAAAGGTACTTTATTTAATCAAACATTTTGTTCCATATAACGATGCTCCATAAAGTGAAACACAAAATAAGCATCTAAATAAACACGATAAAGGTACTTTATTTAATCAAACATTTTGTTCCATATAACGATGCTCCATAAAGTGAAACAGAAAATAAGCATCTAAATAAACACGATAAATGTACTTAATTTAATCAAACATTTTGTTCCATATAACGATGCTCCATAAAGTGAAACACAAAATAAGCATCTAAATAAACACGATACAGGTACTTTATTTAATCAAACATTTTGTTCCATATAACGATGCTCCATAAAATGAAACACAAAATAAGCATCTAAATAAACACGATAAAGGTACTTTATTTAATCAAACATTTTGTTCCATATAACGATGCTCCATAAAGTGAAACACAAAATAAGCATCTAAATAAACACGATAAAGGTACTTTATTTAATCAAACATTTTGTTCCATATAACGATGCTCCATAAAGTAAAACACAAAATTAACATCTAAATAAACACGATAAAGGTAATTTATTTAATGAAACATTTTGTTCCATATAACGATGCTCCATAAAGTGAAACACAAAATAAGCATCTAAATAAACACGATAAAGGTACTTAATTTAATCAAACATTTTGTTCCATATAACGATGCTCCATAAAGTGAAACACAAAATAAGCATCTAAATAAACACGATAAAGGTACTTTATTTAATCAAACATTTTGTTCCATATAACGATGCTCCATAAAGTGAAACACAAAATAAGCATCTAAATAAACACGATAAAGGTACTTTATTTAATCAAACATTTTGTTCCATATAACGATGCTCCATAAAGTGAAACAGAAAATAAGCATCTAAATAAACACGATAAATGTACTTAATTTAATCAAACATTTTGTTCCATATAACGATGCTCCATAAAGTGAAACACAAAATAAGCATCTAAATAAACACGATACAGGTACTTTATTTAATCAAACATTTTGTTCCATATAACGATGCTCCATAAAATGAAACACAAAATAAGCATCTAAATAAACACGATAAAGGTACTTTATTTAATCAAACATTTTGTTCCATATAACGATGCTCCATAAAGTGAAACACAAAATAAGCATCTAAATAAACACGATACAGGTACTTTATTTAATCAAACATTTTGTTCCATATAACGATGCTCCATAAAGTGAAACACAAAATAAGCATCTAAATAAACACGATACAGGTACTTTATTTAATCAAACATTTTGTTCCATATAACGATGCTCCATAAAGTGAAACACAAAATAAGCATCTAAATAAACACGATACAGGTACTTTATTTAATCAAACATTTTGTTCCATATAACGATGCTCCATAAAGTGAAACACAAAATAAGCATCTAAATAAACACGATAAAGGTACTTTATTTAATCAAACATTTTGTTCCATATAACGATGCTCCATAAAGTGAAACACAAAATAAGCAACTAAATAAACACGATACAGGTACATTATTTAATCAAACGTTTTGTTCCATATAACGATGCTCCATAAAGTGAAACACAAAATAAGCAAATAAATAAACACGATAAAGGTACTTTATTTAATCAAACATTTTGTTCCATATAACGATGCTCCATAAAGTGAAACACAAAATAAGCATCTAAATAACCACGATACAGGTACATTATTTAATCAAACGTTTTGTTCCATATAACGATGCTCCATAAAGTGAAACACAAAATAAGCATCTTAATAATCACGATACAGGTACATTATTTAATCAAACATTTTGTTCCATATAACGATGCTCCATAAAATGAAACACAAAATAAGCATCTAAATAAACACGATAAAGGTACTTTATTTAATCACACATTTTGTTCCATATAACGATGCTCCATAAAGTGAAACACAAAATAAGCATCTAAATAAACACGATAAATGTACTTAATTTAATCAAACATTTTGTTCCATATAACGATGCTCCATAAAGTGAAACACAAAATAAGCATCTAAATAAACACGATACAGGTACTTTATTTAATCATACATTTTGTTCCATATAACGATGCTCCATAAAATGAAACACAAAATAAGCATCTAAATAAACACGATAAAGGTACTTTATTTAATCAAACATTTTGTTCCATATAACGATGCTCCATAAAGTGAAACACAAAATAAGCATCTAAATAAACACGATAAAGGTACTTTATTTAATCAAACATTTTGTTCCATATAACGATGCTCCATAAAGTGAAACAGAAAATAAGCATCTAAATAAACACGATAAATGTACTTAATTTAATCAAACATTTTGTTCCATATAACGATGCTCCATAAAGTAAAACACAAAATAAGCATCTAAATAAACACGATACAGGTACTTTATTTAATCAAACATTTTGTTCCATATAACGATGCTCCATAAAATGAAACACAAAATAAGCATCTAAATAAACACGATAAAGGTACTTTATTTAATCAAACATTTTGTTCCATATAACGATGCTCCATAAAGTGAAACACAAAATAAGCATCTAAATAAACACGATACAGGTACTTTATTTAATCAAACATTTTGTTCCATATAACGATGCTCCATAAAGTGAAACACAAAATAAGCATCTAAATAAACACGATACAGGTACTTTATTTAATCAAACATTTTGTTCCATATAACGATGCTCCATAAAGTGAAACACAAAATAAGCATCTAAATAAACACGATACAGGTACTTTATTTAATCAAACATTTTGTTCCATATAACGATGCTCCATAAAGTGAAACACAAAATAAGCATCTAAATAAACACGATAAAGGTACTTTATTTAATCAAACATTTTGTTCCATATAACGATGCTCCATAAAGTGAAACACAAAATAAGCATCTAAATAAACACGATACAGGTACATTATTTAATCAAACGTTTTGTTACATATAACGATGCTCCATAAAGTGAAACACAAAATAAGCAACTAAATAAACACGATAAAGGTACTTTATTTAATCAAACATTTTGTTCCATATAACGATGCTCCATAAAGTGAAACACAAAATAAGCATCTAAATAACCACGATACAGGTACATTATTTAATCAAACGTTTTGTTCCATATAACGATGCTCCATAAAGTGAAACACAAAATAAGCATCTTAATAATCACGATAAAGGTACTTTATTTAATCAAACATTTTGTTCCATATAACGATGCTCCATAAAGTGAAACACAAAATACGCATTTAAATAAACACGATAAAGGTGCTTTATTTAATCAAACATTTTGTTCCATATAACGATGCTCCATAAAGTGAAACACAAAATAAGCATCTAAATAAACACGATAAAGGTACTCTATTTAATCAAACATTTTGTTCCATATAACGATGCTCCATAAAGTGAAACACAAAATAAGCATCTAAATAAACACGATAAAGGTACTTTATTTAATCAAACATTTTGTTCCATATAACGATGCTCCATAAAGTGAAACACAAAATTAACATCTAAATAAACACGATAAAGGTAATTTATTTAATGAAACATTTTGTTCCATATAACGATGCTCCATAAAGTGAAACACAAAATAAGCATCTAAATAAACACGATAAAGGTACTTAATTTAATCAAACATTTTGTTCCATATAACGATGCTCCATAAAGTGAAACACAAAATAAGCATCTAAATAAACACGATAAAGGTACTTTATTTAATCAAACATTTTGTTCCATATAACGATGCTCCATAAAGTGAAACACAAAATAAGCATCTAAATAAACACGATAAAGGTACTTTATTTAATCAAACATTTTGTTCCATATAACGATGCTCCATAAAGTGAAACAGAAAATAAGCATCTAAATAAACACGATAAATGTACTTAATTTAATCAAACATTTTGTTCCATATAACGATGCTCCATAAAGTAAAACACAAAATAAGCATCTAAATAAACACGATACAGGTACTTTATTTAATCAAACATTTTGTTCCATATAACGATGCTCCATAAAATGAAACACAAAATAAGCATCTAAATAAACACGATAAAGGTACTTTATTTAATCAAACATTTTGTTCCATATAACGATGCTCCATAAAGTGAAACACAAAATAAGCATCTAAATAAACACGATACAGGTACTTTATTTAATCAAACATTTTGTTCCATATAACGATGCTCCATAAAGTGAAACACAAAATAAGCATCTAAATAAACACGATACAGGTACTTTATTTAATCAAACATTTTGTTCCATATAACGATGCTCCATAAAGTGAAACACAAAATAAGCATCTAAATAAACACGATACAGGTACTTTATTTAATCAAACATTTTGTTCCATATAACGATGCTCCATAAAGTGAAACACAAAATAAGCATCTAAATAAACACGATAAAGGTACTTTATTTAATCAAACATTTTGTTCCATATAACGATGCTCCATAAAGTGAAACACAAAATAAGCATCTAAATAAACACGATACAGGTACATTATTTAATCAAACGTTTTGTTACATATAACGATGCTCCATAAAGTGAAACACAAAATAAGCAACTAAATAAACACGATAAAGGTACTTTATTTAATCAAACATTTTGTTCCATATAACGATGCTCCATAAAGTGAAACACAAAATAAGCATCTAAATAACCACGATACAGGTACATTATTTAATCAAACGTTTTGTTCCATATAACGATGCTCCATAAAGTGAAACACAAAATAAGCATCTTAATAATCACGATAAAGGTACTTTATTTAATCAAACATTTTGTTCCATATAACGATGCTCCATAAAGTGAAACACAAAATAAGCATCTAAATAAACACGATAAAGGTAATTTATTTAATGAAACATTTTGTTCCATATAACGATGCTCCATAAAGTGAAACACAAAATAAGCATCTAAATAAACACGATAAAGGTACTTTATTTAATCAAACATTTTGTTCCATATAACGATGCTCCATAAAGTGAAACACAAAATAAGCATCTAAATAAACACGATAAAGGTACTTAATTTAATCAAACATTTTGTTCCATATAACGATGCTCCATAAAGTGAAACACAAAATAAGCATCTAAATAAACACGATAAAGGTACTTTATTTAATCAAACATTTTGTTCCATATAACGATGCTCCATAAAATGAAACACAAAATAAGCATCTAAATAAACACGATAAAGGTACTTTATTTAATCAAACATTTTGTTCCATATAACGATGCTCCATAAAGTGAAACACAAAATAAGCATCTAAATAAACACGATAAATGTACTTAATTTAATCAAACATTTTGTTCCATATAACGATGCTCCATAAAGTGAAACACAAAATAAGCATCTAAATAAACACGATACAGGTACTTTATTTAATCAAACATTTTGTTCCATATAACGATGCTCCATAAAATGAAACACAAAATAAGCATCTAAATAAACACGATAAAGGTACTTTATTTAATCAAACATTTTGTTCCATATAACGATGCTCCATAAAGTGAAACACAAAATAAGCATCTAAATAAACACGATACAGGTACTTTATTTAATCAAACATTTTGTTCCATATAACGATGCTCCATAAAGTGAAACACAAAATAAGCATCTAAATAAACACAATACAGGTACTTTATTTAATCAAACATTTTGTTCCTTATAACGATGCTCCATAAAGTGAAACACAAAATAAGCATCTAAATAAACACGATACAGGTACTTTATTTAATCAAACATTTTGTTCCATATAACGATGCTCCATAAAGTGAAACACAAAATAAGCATCTAAATAAACACGATACAGGTACTTTATTTAATCAAACATTTTGTTCCATATAACGATGCTCCATAAAGTGAAACACAAAATAAGCATCTAAATAAACGTGATAAAGGTACTTTATTTAATCAAACATTTTGTTCCATATAACGATGCTCCATAAAGTGAAACACAAAATTAACATCTAAATAAACACGATAAAGGTAATTTATTTAATGAAACATTTTGTTCCATATAACGATGCTCCATAAAGTGAAACACAAAATAAGCATCTAAATAAACACGATAAAGGTACTATATTTAATCAAACATTTTGTTCCATATAACGATGCTCCATAAAGTGAAACACAAAATAAGCATCTAAATAAACACGATAAAGGTACTTAATTTAATCAAACATTTTGTTCCATATAACGATGCTCCATAAAGTGAAACACAAAATAAGCATCTAAATAAACACGATAAAGGTACTTTATTTAATCAAACATTTTGTTCCATATAACGATGCTCCATAAAGTGAAACACAAAATAAGCATCTAAATAAACACAATAAAGGTACTTTATTTAATCAAACATTTTGTTCCATATAACGATGCTCCATAAAGTGAAACAGAAAATAAGCATCTAAATAAACACGATAAATGTACTTAATTTAATCAAACATTTTGTTCCATATAACGATGCTCCATAAAGTGAAACACAAAATAAGCATCTAAATAAACACGATAAATGTACTTTATTTAATCAAACATTTTGTTCCATATAACGATGCTCCATAAAATGAAACACAAAATAAGCATCTAAATAAACACGATAAAGGTACTTTTTTTAATCAAACATTTTGTTCCATATAACGATGCTCCATAAAGTGAAACACAAAATAAGCATCTAAATAAACACGATAAAGGTACTTTATTTAATCAAACATTTTGGTCCATATAACGATGCTCCATAAAGTGAAACACAAAATTAACATCTAAATAAACACGATAAAGGTAATTTATTTAATGAAACATTTTGTTCCATATAACGATGCTCCATAAAGTGAAACACAAAATAAGCATCTAAATAAACACGATAAAGGTACTTAATTTAATCAAACATTTTGTTCCATATAACGATGCTCCATAAAGTGAAACACAAAATAAGCATCTAAATAAACACGATAAAGGTACTTTATTTAATCAAACATTTTGTTCCATATAACGATGCTCCATAAAGTGAAACACAAAATAAGCATCTAAATAAACACGATAAAGGTACTTTATTTAATCAAACATTTTGTTCCATATAACGATGCTCCATAAAGTGAAACACAAAATAAGCATCTAAATAAACACGATACAGGTACTTTATTTAATCAAACATTTTGTTCCATATAACGATGCTCCATAAAGTGAAACACAAAATAAGCATCTAAATAAACACGATACAGGTACTTTATTTAATCAAACATTTTGTTCCATATAACGATGCTCCATAAAGTGAAACACAAAATAAGCATCTAAATAAACACGATACAGGTACTTTATTTAATCAAACATTTTGTTCCATATAACGATGCTCCATAAAGTGAAACACAAAATAAGCATCTAAATAAACACGATAAAGGTACTTTATTTAATCAAACATTTTGTTCCATATAACGATGCTCCATAAAGTGAAACACAAAATAAGCATCTAAATAAACACGATACAGGTACATTATTTAATCAAACGTTTTGTTACATATAACGATGCTCCATAAAGTGAAACACAAAATAAGCAACTAAATAAACACGATAAAGGTACTTTATTTAATCAAACATTTTGTTCCATATAACGATGCTCCATAAAGTGAAACACAAAATAAGCATCTAAATAACCACGATACAGGTACATTATTTAATCAAACGTTTTGTTCCATATAACGATGCTCCATAAAGTGAAACACAAAATAAGCATCTTAATAATCACGATAAAGGTACTTTATTTAATCAAACATTTTGTTCCATATAACGATGCTCCATAAAGTGAAACACAAAATAAGCATCTAAATAAACACGATAAAGGTAATTTATTTAATGAAACATTTTGTTCCATATAACGATGCTCCATAAAGTGAAACACAAAATAAGCATCTAAATAAACACGATAAAGGTACTTTATTTAATCAAACATTTTGTTCCATATAACGATGCTCCATAAAGTGAAACACAAAATAAGCATCTAAATAAACACGATAAAGGTACTTAATTTAATCAAACATTTTGTTCCATATAACGATGCTCCATAAAGTGAAACACAAAATAAGCATCTAAATAAACACGATAAAGGTACTTTATTTAATCAAACATTTTGTTCCATATAACGATGCTCCATAAAATGAAACACAAAATAAGCATCTAAATAAACACGATAAAGGTACTTTATTTAATCAAACATTTTGTTCCATATAACGATGCTCCATAAAGTGAAACACAAAATAAGCATCTAAATAAACACGATAAATGTACTTAATTTAATCAAACATTTTGTTCCATATAACGATGCTCCATAAAGTGAAACACAAAATAAGCATCTAAATAAACACGATACAGGTACTTTATTTAATCAAACATTTTGTTCCATATAACGATGCTCCATAAAATGAAACACAAAATAAGCATCTAAATAAACACGATAAAGGTACTTTATTTAATCAAACATTTTGTTCCATATAACGATGCTCCATAAAGTGAAACACAAAATAAGCATCTAAATAAACACGATACAGGTACATTATTTAATCAAACGTTTTGTTCCATATAACGATGCTCCATAAAGTGAAACACAAAATAAGCATCTAAATAAACACGATACAGGTACTTTATTTAATCAAACATTTTGTTCCATATAACGATGCTCCATAAAGTGAAACACAAAATAAGCATCTAAATAAACACGATAAAGGTAATTTATTTAATGAAACATTTTGTTCCATATAACGATGCTCCATAAAGTGAAACACAAAATAAGCATCTAAATAAACACGATAAAGGTACTTTATTTAATCAAACATTTTGTTCCATATAACGATGCTCCATAAAGTGAAACACAAAATAAGCATCTAAATAAACACGATAAAGGTACTTAATTTAATCAAACATTTTGTTCCATATAACGATGCTCCATAAAGTGAAACACAAAATAAGCATCTAAATAAACACGATAAAGGTACTTTATTTAATCAAACATTTTGTTCCATATAACGATGCTCCATAAAATGAAACACAAAATAAGCATCTAAATAAACACGATAAAGGTACTTTATTTAATCAAACATTTTGTTCCATATAACGATGCTCCATAAAGTGAAACACAAAATAAGCATCTAAATAAACACGATAAATGTACTTAATTTAATCAAACATTTTGTTCCATATAACGATGCTCCATAAAGTGAAACACAAAATAAGCATCTAAATAAACACGATACAGGTACTTTATTTAATCAAACATTTTGTTCCATATAACGATGCTCCATAAAATGAAACACAAAATAAGCATCTAAATAAACACGATAAAGGTACTTTATTTAATCAAACATTTTGTTCCATATAACGATGCTCCATAAAGTGAAACACAAAATAAGCATCTAAATAAACACGATACAGGTACTTTATTTAATCAAACATTTTGTTCCATATAACGATGCTCCATAAAGTGAAACACAAAATAAGCATCTAAATAAACACGATACAGGTACTTTATTTAATCAAACATTTTGTTCCATATAACGATGCTCCATAAAGTGAAACACAAAATAAGCATCTAAATAAACACGATACAGGTACTTTATTTAATCAAACATTTTGTTCCATATAACGATGCTCCATAAAGTGAAACACAAAATAAGCATCTAAATAAACACGATACAGGTACTTTATTTAATCAAACATTTTGTTCCATATAACGATGCTCCATAAAGTGAAACACAAAATAAGCATCTAAATAAACATGATAAAGGTACTTTATTTAATCAAACATTTTGTTCCATATAACGATGCTCCATAAAGTGAAACACAAAATTAACATCTAAATAAACACGATAAAGGTAATTTATTTAATGAAACATTTTGTTCCATATAACGATGCTCCATAAAGTGAAACACAAAATAAGCATCTAAATAAACACGATAAAGGTACTTTATTTAATCAAACATTTTGTTCCATATAACGATGCTCCATAAAGTGAAACACAAAATAAGCATCTAAATAAACACGATAAAGGTACTTAATTTAATCAAACATTTTGTTCCATATAACGATGCTCCATAAAGTGAAACACAAAATAAGCATCTAAATAAACACGATAAAGGTACTTTATTTAATCAAACATTTTGTTCCATATAACGATGCTCCATAAAGTGAAACACAAAATAAGCATCTAAATAAACACGATAAAGGTACTTTATTTAATCAAACATTTTGTTCCATATAACGATGCTCCATAAAGTGAAACAGAAAATAAGCATCTAAATAAACACGATAAATGTACTTAATTTAATCAAACATTTTGTTCCATATAACGATGCTCCATAAAGTGAAACACAAAATAAGCATCTAAATAAACACGATACAGGTACTTTATTTAATCAAACATTTTGTTCCATATAACGATGCTCCATAATATGAAACACAAAATAAGCATCTAAATAAACACGATAAAGGTACTTTATTTAATCAAACATTTTGTTCCATATAACGATGCTCCATAAAGTGAAACACAAAATAAGCATCTAAATAAACACGATAAAGGTACTTTATTTAATCAAACATTTTGTTCCATATAACGATGCTCCATAAAGTGAAACACAAAATTAACATCTAAATAAACACGATAAAGGTAATTTATTTAATGAAACATTTTGTTCCATATAACGATGCTCCATAAAGTGAAACACAAAATAAGCATCTAAATAAACACGATAAAGGTACTTAATTTAATCAAACATTTTGTTCCATATAACGATGCTCCATAAAGTGAAACACAAAATAAGCATCTAAATAAACACGATAAAGGTACTTTATTTAATCAAACATTTTGTTCCATATAACGATGCTCCATAAAGTGAAACACAAAATAAGCATCTAAATAAACACGATAAAGGTACTTTATTTAATCAAACATTTTGTTCCATATAACGATGCTCCATAAAGTGAAACAGAAAATAAGCATCTAAATAAACACGATAAATGTACTTAATTTAATCAAACATTTTGTTCCATATAACGATGCTCCATAAAGTGAAACACAAAATAAGCATCTAAATAAACACGATTCAGGTACTTTATTTAATCAAACATTTTGTTCCATATAACGATGCTCCATAAAATGAAACACAAAATAAGCATCTAAATAAACACGATAAAGGTACTTTATTTAATCAAACATTTTGTTCCATATAACGATGCTCCATAAAGTGAAACACAAAATAAGCATCTAAATAAACACGATACAGGTACTTTATTTAATCAAACATTTTGTTCCATATAACGATGCTCCATAAAGTGAAACACAAAATAAGCATCTAAATAAACACGATACAGGTACTTTATTTAATCAAACATTTTGTTCCATATAACGATGCTCCATAAAGTGAAACACAAAATAAGCATCTAAATAAACACGATACAGGTACTTTATTTAATCAAACATTTTGTTCCATATAACGATGCTCCATAAAGTGAAACACAAAATAAGCATCTAAATAAACACGATAAAGGTACTTTATTTAATCAAACATTTTGTTCCATATAACGATGCTCCATAAAGTGAAACACAAAATAAGCATCTAAATAAACACGATACAGGTACATTATTTAATCAAACGTTTTGTTCCATATAACGATGCTCCATAAAGTGAAACACAAAATAAGCAACTAAATAAACACGATAAAGGTACTTTATTTAATCAAACATTTTGTTCCATATAACGATGCTCCATAAAGTGAAACACAAAATAAGCATCTAAATAACCACGATACAGGTACATTATTTAATCAAACGTTTTGTTCCATATAACGATGCTCCATAAAGTGAAACACAAAATAAGCATCTTAATAATCACGATAAAGGTACTTTATTTAATCAAACATTTTGTTCCATATAACGATGCTCCATAAAGTGAAACACAAAATAAGCATCTAAATAAACACGATAAAGGTAATTTATTTAATGAAACATTTTGTTCCATATAACGATGCTCCATAAAGTGAAACACAAAATAAGCATCTAAATAAACACGATAAAGGTACTTTATTTAATCAAACATTTTGTTCCATATAACGATGCTCCATAAAGTGAAACACAAAATAAGCATCTAAATAAACACGATAAAGGTACTTAATTTAATCAAACATTTTGTTCCATATAACGATGCTCCATAAAGTGAAACACAAAATAAGCATCTAAATAAACACGATAAAGGTACTTTATTTAATCAAACATTTTGTTCCATATAACGATGCTCCATAAAATGAAACACAAAATAAGCATCTAAATAAACACGATAAAGGTACTTTATTTAATCAAACATTTTGTTCCATATAACGATGCTCCATAAAGTGAAACACAAAATAAGCATCTAAATAAACACGATAAATGTACTTAATTTAATCAAACATTTTGTTCCATATAACGATGCTCCATAAAGTGAAACACAAAATAAGCATCTAAATAAACACGATACAGGTACTTTATTTAATCAAACATTTTGTTCCATATAACGATGCTCCATAAAATGAAACACAAAATAAGCATCTAAATAAACACGATAAAGGTACTTTATTTAATCAAACATTTTGTTCCATATAACGATGCTCCATAAAGTGAAACACAAAATAAGCATCTAAATAAACACGATACAGGTACTTTATTTAATCAAACATTTTGTTCCATATAACGATGCTCCATAAAGTGAAACACAAAATAAGCATCTAAATAAACACGATACAGGTACTTTATTTAATCAAACATTTTGTTCCATATAACGATGCTCCATAAAGTGAAACACAAAATAAGCATCTAAATAAACACGATACAGGTACTTTATTTAATCAAACATTTTGTTCCATATAACGATGCTCCATAAAGTGAAACACAAAATAAGCATCTAAATAAACACGATACAGGTACTTTATTTAATCAAACATTTTGTTCCATATAACGATGCTCCATAAAGTGAAACACAAAATAAGCATCTAAATAAACATGATAAAGGTACTTTATTTAATCAAACATTTTGTTTCATATAACGATGCTCCATAAAGTGAAACACAAAATAAGCATCCAAATAAACACGATAAAGGTACTTTATTTAATCAAACATTTGTTCCATATAACGATGCTCCATAAAGTGAAACACAAAATAAGAATCTAAATAAACACGATACAGGTACATTATTTAATCAAACGTTTTGTTCCATATAACGATGCTCCATAAAGTGAAACACAAAATAAGCATCTAAATAAACACGATAAAGGTACTTTATTTAATGAAACATTTTGTTCCATATAACGATGCTCCATAAAGTGAAACACAAAATACGCATCTAAATAAACACGATAAAGGTGCTTTATTTAATCAAACATTTTGTTCCATATAACGATGCTCCATAAAGTGAAACACAAAATAAGCATCTAAATAAACACGATAAAGATACTCTATTTAATCAAACATTTTGTTCCATATAACGATGCTCCATAAAATGAAACACAAAATAAGCATCTAAATAAACACGATAAAGGTGCTTTATTTAATCAAACATTTTGTTCCATATTACGATGCTCCATAAAGTGAAACACAAAATAAGCATCTAAATAAACACGATACAGGTACTTTATTTAATCAAACATTTTGTTCCATATTACGATGCTCCATAAAGTGAAACACAAAATAAGCATCTAAATAAACACGATAAAGGTACTTTATTTAATCAAACATTTTGTTCCATATAACGATGCTCCATAAAGTGAAACACAAAATAAGCATCTAAATAAACACGATAAAGGTACTTTATTTAATCAAACATTTTGTTCCATATAACGATGCTCCATAAAGTGAAACACAAAATACGCATCTAAATAAACACTATAAAGGTACTTTATTTAATCAAACATTTTGTTCCATATAACGATGCTCCATAAAGTGAAACACAAAATAAGCATCTAAATAAACACGATAAAGGTAATTTATTTAATGAAACATTTTGTTCCATATAACGATGCTCCATAAAGTGAAACACAAATTAAGCATCTAAATAAACACGATAAAGGTACTTAATTTAATCAAACATTTTGTTCCATATAACGATGCTCCATAAAGTGAATCACAAAATAAGCATCTAAATAAACACGATAAAGGTACTTTATTTAATCAAACATTTTGTTCCATATAACGATGCTCCATAAAGTGAAACACAAAATAAGCATCTAAATAAACACGATAAAGGTAATTTATTTAATGAAACATTTTGTTCCATATAACGATGCTCCATAAAGTGAAACACAAAATAAGCATCTAAATATACACGATAAAGGTACTTTATTTAATCAAACATTTTGTTCCATATAACGATGCTCCATAAAGTGAAACACAAAATAAGCATCTAAATAAACACAATAAAGGTACTTAATTTAATCAAACATTTTGTTCCATATAACGATGCTCCATAAAGTGAAACACAAAATAAGCATCTAAATAAACACGATAAAGGTACTTAATTTAATCAAACATTTTGTTCCATATAACGATGCTCCATAAAGTGAAACACAAAATAAGCATCTAAATAAACACGATAAAGGTACTTTATTTAATCAAACATTTTGTTCCATATAACGATGCTCCATAAAGTGAAACACAAAATAAGCATCTAAATAAACACGATAAAGGTACTTTATTTAATCAAACATTTTGTTCCATATTACGATGCTCCATAAAGTGAAACACAAAATAAGCATCTAAATAAACACGATACAGGTACTTTATTTAATCAAACATTTTGTTCCATATAACGATGCTCCATAAAGTGAAACACAAAATAAGCATCTAAATAAACACGATAAAGGTACTTAATTTAATCAAACATTTTGTTCCATATAACGATGCTCCATAAAGTGAAACACAAAATAAGCATCTAAATAAACACGATACAGGTACTTTATTTAATCAAACATTTTGTTCCATATAACGATGCTCCATAAAGTGAAACACAAAATAAGCATCTAAATAAACACGATAAAGGTACTTTATTTAATCAAACATTTTGTTCCATATTACGATGCTCCATAAAGTGAAACACAAAATAAGCATCTAAATAAACACGATAAAGGTACTTAATTTAATCAAACATTTTGTTCCATATAACGATGCTCCAAAAGTGAAACACAAAATAAGCATCTAAATAAACACGATAAAGGTACTTTATTTAATCAAACATTTTGTTCCATATAACGATGCTCCATAAAGTGAAACACAAAATAAGCATCTAAATAAATACGATAAAGGTACTTAATTTAATCAAACATTTTGTTCCATATAACGATGCTCCATAAAGTGAAACACAAAATAAGTATCTAAATAAACACGATAAAGGTACTTTATTTAATCAAACATTTTGTTCCATATAACGATGCTCCATAAAGTGAAACACAAAATAAGCATCTAAATAAACACGATAAAGGTACTTTATTTAATCAAACATTTTGTTCCATATAACGATGTTCCATAAAGTGAAACACAAAATAAGCATCTAAATAAACACGATAAAGGTACTTTATTTAATCAAACATTTTGTTACATATAACGATGCTCCATAAAGTGAAACACAAAATAAGCATCTAAATAAACACGATAAAGGTACTTTATTTAATCAAACATTTTGTTACATATAACGATGCTCCATAAAGTGAAACACAAAATAAGCATCTAAATAAACACGATAAAGGTACTTTATTTAATCAAACATTTTGTTCCATATAACGATGCTCCATAAAGTGAAACACAAAATAAGCATCTAAATAAACACGATAAAGGTACTTTATTTAGTCAAACATTTTGTTCCATATAACGATGCTCCATAAAGTGAAACACAAAATAAGCATCTAAATAAACACGATAAAGGTACTTTATTTAATCAAACATTTTGTTCCATATAACGATGCTCCATAAAGTGAAACACAAAATAAGCATCTAAATAAACACGATAAAAAGTAGATGGCAATATACAAAATCAGCGCCTAACTAGATAAACTGATGCCTCAATGTCCCAGCGTCTTATAAATAGAACCGCATGATTCAAAGACGTTCCCCACACAAGGATAAAACAAAATCCACACTCTTCCTCCTTCAAATATACATTCTGTGAAGCATATAAAAATGTGTTCTCCCTAACATTTTGCATTTGAAATATAATACTTATTATAAAAAATATGAAAACTAAACTGTCAGGCTCAAAATAATACGTTCAAATTAAGTTGTTCTAAGATACCTAAATAAGGAGATTCAATGAAAATGTAACTATTATACTATTAAATATAGTATCTTCTTCCATAGGTAATAACAAAAAACATGAGACAAAATTAAATGTGTCTCATTTATAGAACGCTGGATGTTAATGGGTTAATATGCACGATAAATGCTTCATATAATTTTCACTTTCAGTTTGCATGCTTCACACACTCATTAGCAAGTTTACTTTTCATTTAAACAAACATCACAACAACAGTTTCTAGATATACTAGCAAACATACAAGAAATACAGATAATCTCAACATTGACTTTGGATTTTTTAACTGAGATATAAGAGACTATGAGTCAAACAATATCATGAATTAACCTCTTACTTGATGGCTAAAGAAGAATAACACTGGCAGCAATATGTTCCCTCCAAAAGACGAATATACACAGAACATCATGAGGCAGAAAGAACAGTAATTAATATAAGGAAAAATACCAATATAAATGTATTCAAATTAAATTCACCTGGTGATCAGTAAATACAGTTTGTTTCTCCTTGATACAATATCTGGTGAAAGAACTTTATTCAGAGGATAGAGTGAATACAAGATCAAGTGAAAAAAAAATAATGAACTAGGATATTTTGTACTTATTACATCTTTACTACTTAAATGTAAAAAAATAATTTATAATTTAAGAAGTTTTAATTAGTTAAATTAAAGCAAGTATTTTCTTATTTCTAAGTGAGAATTCAGAGGCATTAAGTTAAAACTAAGACTTTCATTTTACAGTAAAAATTGTCTTCACTACTTCTAAAAATGGATTTTGAACACAATTTTGCACATTGTTTTGCTTAATAAACATTCTCAAAAATGTAACCTTATACATTGCAGTTTAGTTCTTGTATCACATCTTTATATCCCAGTTCCTCCAGAGTATTAGTGAAGTCAAAATTATTTACTTGACCATACTCTCTGACCAAACTTGAAGCATGTACCGAGCCTTTTCCGAATCCGTCTCTCTCTCTCCGGCAAAAAAATCAATCTAAAGTCAAACAAATCAAATGGATTGTGTTTTAAAAAATTAACCATAGCATTACAAGTAAAAAATTAAATACAGTAATACCCCATACTTATGTGATAAATAGGACCGAGCGATAACCGTGTAAGTCGAATTCGCATAAGTCGGGCTATAATTTTACATACAATCTTATAGAAATCATGTGTAATTGGAACCAAAGACTAAATAAACTAATCATTTAAAAGAAAAATGTGTATATATAAAAATTTTAAATACATAATACAACAAAAAATTATATTATATATATACATGTTGCAAAGAAGTAAGTAAACAGAAGTTATTTTAACATAGAAGGCTTCATAAAATCTAGTAAATTCGTTTGGAGAATTGAAAATTTTTTCTTCTCACGCATAATTTTCTCGTAACTCGCTATTTTTTTTTTTTTTTTTTTTTTTTTGCAGAAATATGCCCATTATTGAAGACTATGATTTCCAAAATTTGTAAGCCTTGTTCCATTAAACTAATTCCTTTTGACAAGTTTCTAACTGTCATTTCATCTTCTACGTAAACTGGGTCTAAAGAATCTACGCTTTTAAGGTCTTGCTCTTGCTCACGCATTTCTATGAGCTCATCTATTAATTGTCAGCTCCTGGTTGTGTAAATCTAGCAGTTCTTGAACGTCATAACTATCCATTTCTAAATTTAGTTGTTTGGCAAACCCGACAATTTCTTCAATCACGTCAGCAATTACATCAGATTCTAGTACTGATTCCGCTTGAATTTCAGCGGTGTAAAAAATAAACATAGCTTTTTCCAAAAGCCATTTAGAGTTTTTTGCAAAATTTCATTCCAAGATTATCCAATGATTCTAAGAGCATCTAAAACATTGGATCGTTTCCAAAAACCTTCAATAGAGAGCTTGTTGTTCTGTCTCATAGCTCCATGCAGATGCGCAAATGATCTTCTTGTTCAATAGCTTTAAATGTTTTGATGACTCCCTAATTCATTGATTGAAGCAAATTATTTGTGTTTAGTGGCAAAAATATCCCTTTCACGCGTGTGTTAGTTAAAGTAGTAGGAGGATGGTCAGGTGCATTGACAATTAATAGGAATTGCTTTAAAAGGAATTTGTACGTTCGTTTTGAGGTATGAAATGCTGACCAAACCAGTCCTCAAAAAAAGCTGTTACCAAAGCCTTTCGATTCAACTTCCAAATCACGGGCAAGCTAGCTTTAGAAATATTTTTTAATGCCCTTGGATTTTTATGAGCGATAAACTATGAGAAATTGCAACTTACAGTCATCAGTTGTATTTGCGCCAAATATCACTGTCAGTCGGTCTTTGGTGGCCTTAAAACCTGAAAATATTTTCTCTTCATGAGCTATAAGAGTTCTCATAAGTATTTTCTACCAGAGCAGGCCAGTTTCTGCATAACTCGGACAGCATAATTTAAAACCGCGTAACTTGGGAATCACATAAGACGGGGTAGCGTAAGTCAAGATATTACTGTATATAAAAAAATAACACACATACGAGTCAACTGCAATATACGCTAAACAGTCGAGTGCTAAGGGTTAAAGCATTTAAAAACTAAAATTTCTGGTTTCAGCCCAATTATAAACATTTGTATACACTTCATTATAGGTATTTTATTTATGCTGAATATAAACGGTTTTAAAATAATAAACTTGGAGTTTAAATCCTCAAATATACTTATAAATAAAAACAAAACATTAAACATACAATACCAAGAGTAAAGTGGCACAATATATTACTAATAAAAATATTGACAAAAGCCTCAATACTACAAAAATAACTAATATTACAAGATATCCAAGGTTAAACCCTTGTGTACATTTTTATGACCATGTCATTAGAGGGTCCAATCACAAAATTTCAATCAAGAATGTAATAATTTGCAAATTAGATTGGTGCCAACGATTCTCTGTAGTCGCTATACATATAGGTGTGAGGTAAGCTCTGCCCCCCTCTGCCTCTGACTAACAAACAACAGTCTGCTATTTTGAAGCATATAGGTACGTCAGAATAGACTATACTATAATAATAAAATTTACATAATATCTACACCTAATAAAAATAAGACATCAGATGTAAACATTGGGGTTTTGCCAATTTTTTATTATAAAAAATTAAACATTTGAAATTTTTTTTGCAACATGGTTTGTATGATTTCATATAGATTTGCTTAAGAGTATTTTAAACAATTTAATTTTGCCAATCATAAAATAAGTATTGCATTTTTTAAAAGTTATCACATATAAAAATGTTAAAAAATGATCTAATGAAATTTGTTGTGACTAAATTGAAAGCAATAAAGCAATCACATCTTTAGTGATAAAATAATAATAATAATTTTTTGATAATGTTGCCTTAATTGCATAGTAAAAAAGTAAATAAATACCTCATTTCTTCATATTTATTCTCCAGTTCCATAATCATTTTAGCCTTCTCATCAAGTTGCTTCTCTAAACTCTGTACTTTCTTTTCTGCTTGTTCAATTTGTATAGACATATTGCTTATCGCCACTGAATCAACTTTACTTTGGTTAATCTTGTTTTCTAAGTACTCAATACGTTCTCTTTGATGTTTCATCATGCTACGGCTCATATAAATTTCCTTTACCAAGTCTTCAATCTTATCGTCTTTTCTTTTAATTGATTTTCTAATTTGAAATGTTTTTTCTGTCATACAAGAAAGAAGACCCTCTAAATATTTTTTCTCAGTTTCTAACTTTTCAATAAAATGGTCTGCTTGTCTTCTGGAATCTTCTAAAGAATCAATTTTAATTGACAAATCTAATATGCATTGCGCTTTGTGAACTATATCTTGGTCTCTTACATTTATTACTTGGGTAAATTCTTCTTTCATTCTCTCTGTTTCCTGTGTAAATTCTTCTTTCATAGTTTTTATATCTGATTCCAATTTCTTGTTTTCTTCCCTATAAAAAATTAAATTATATTAATTAGTTTTGAAGTTTAATTTCTAAAACTGAAATAGTACAATATACAATATTTAATTTATTTTTATAATATATTGTCTATTGAAAAAAAGCACCCCAATTTTTTCTGGAAATGTATTTGAGTTCGAAAACTAAGTATGGCAGATTGCATTGGTATTGGAAGCACTTGTTCATTGACCAGCGGTTCCTTATATACAATTTATCAAAATTAAACTATTTACTTTTGAACAATGTCAAAACATCTGGTAATATTGATTAATGTTTAAGTTTTAACAACCTGATAAAGATGAACAAATCCACGGCAACCTTTAAGTAATGGATGAACAATGGAAAGGCTCAAAGATCAACAAGGCAGTTGTCTATTGTTTCTAAAAATAGTTTAGTCCAGACCAAAGATGTGTAAACAGATTTTAATGAAGTACAAAAATTGACTCTGATACAAACTTGAAACCTAAAACTCTTCTATTGTGTGTTAACTCTGTCATTCTAAAATATAATTAAGATAAATAAAATTCTTACAAATTAAGACAAAAACAATTTAATAATTAATATTGATGAAAATATGAAAAATAACAGAAATGATTTTTAGGCATATATGTTATATAAGAGCACAGAACATTTTACCATAAGGTAAAATTAAGTATAATAAAGGTCATAAATAAATCTGAAAGCAGAAATAACAAAATTGTGTTGTTTTTTCGTTTTTTGTAATATTTTTTTTTTATTGTGAAAAGGGATTTTAAATAATTACTGTATTTATATTGCAGAAGGGGAAAAACTACACATTTTTTTAGCTTTATGTTTTTTCCTATGTTTTTGAACTTTCAACAAAGAATCGGACCCGAAATTGCGTTTTCCACAGCATATTGTTGCAAAACTCACTTGAAAAAAGAATCTTTTAATTCTATTTATGTTGCTTTCATTGGTCTTTTTTGAAGAGCTTTCATCTTCATTTTCAAGCATTGACACGAAGCTTAAAAGTACTAAATAGACTTGCTCTTTCAATGTCTGAAATTGTGATTCTCTAACACTGTATGTCTAAGCCAACTGTTTACCCGCAATTCTTTTATCTATAATTGGTTTACCCGCTATCAATAACACAACTTTTTTTTTTTAGAAGCCATGGTGAACGACAAAACACACTAAAAAACAAAACAACGGAACATGTAGACATAATTATTATATGGGAAATTGCAGTACGTTTCTGTCTTAATTTTTTTCTAAAAATATGAAAGCGATTCGGATAGCTGAAGTTCTACTGTAGTGGAAGAAAGAATCGGTTTAAAAGATTCATAAGCCCACAATGTATTTTATATTATTATAATAATGTTCCTTATTCTGTTTACAATAATACATAGAGCATTGCAGCAGGGATTATAATATAAAAACAACAACAAAATCCTTAGTTACAACACCTTCCAATTATAGTTAAAACCCTAATTTGACTACAATTAATAGTTTAGTTGAGAGAATACCTTTTTCAATTCAGCAATTAGATAATGAAATTGAATACTGATACACTAGGCAGGCTAAATTTCCCCCCAAAATTTTAAATAAAATTAATTGGCATGCAGGTATTTTTGAGGTATGCAATATTAAAAAATTCTTAGAGTAATTTCTTTCTTAATATTCCTAAAATTTATGAATATTTTCTTTATAAAAATATGGGGGTTTAGGGACCTAAAACCCTGTACATTATTAGTTTGCACAATTATAACATATTTTAATACATAAATGTAAAATTAGATACATCAATAAAACAATACACATATAACATCTTCAGGAATATACATAGAGACGTACAGTAAGTAAATAAAACTGCAGTTTTCAAATAGCAAACTTTTCCATGGGGAAAATTTTAATTTCAAAATTACCGAACATTCAAAAATTATGTGAGTAGACCTGTGGCTATCATCAATTCCTGACTAGACAGGTAGACGAGACTCTCCTGCAGCCACAAGGAAGGTTTCCTAAGGGTTAGCTTACTGTGTCTCATTCCTTCAGCCCTGACCCAGTGCTCACAGTGTCTTTCAGGCATCCACCTTCGCACTGCAATCTTGACCATGGATTTGGAAATACCTACCGCCGGCTCCGGTCCAATTAGGGGAGTTGAAGACACCTCTCTGGCCAGTGCATCTGCAGCTTCATTTCCAAATATTCCCCTATGCCCTGGCACCCAACCTATCTTGATTTGATTGTGCCTTGCCAGGGCTTCTAGGTTATTTAGGCACTCCCTGACTATGGCAGAGGTGACCACATGTCCGTTTAGTGCCTTAATTGCTGCCTGACTGTCAGAGAAAATAGCAATCCGGGTCCTGTGTATTCCCCTTCTCGCTATCTCCCTCAGACAGGCATTTATAACATATATTTCGACCTGAAAGACACAGGTATGTGTCCCCAAAGGAAAAAACTAGTTTTACCCTTGGGTTTTTACAATACACCCCCGCTCCAGTGCCGAAGTCCATCTTGGAGCCATCTGTGTACCAGATCTGAGCTCCCGATGTTACTGACCCTGACTATTCCTTCATAGTTTGGTGGGCCTGGTCAGGTGCAAATGTCCGAGTAAGGTGGTCACTGCCTATCTCCAAGATAGGTTCTTTGACCACGCACTCGATACTCATATGTCCCAAAACATCTGGGAGATTAGCTCAGTTGTTCGAGTATGCAATCTCCATGCTGGGGTTTGGTGCTCGTGGTTGATTGCTTCCCACCTGTTGCACCTCACCCCTCACAACATCCAAGTCCTAGACGTTAACATGCTCGGCTCGGTTTTGGCCTCCCCTGCGTTATGTGCTCAGGATTATTTGCCCTCCCGCTGCTCTCGCCTGATCTCTTCAGAGCCGCCTTCTGGCCGCTCCACTCATACGCATTCTCCGTAGAGAAAGTGTGCTCAACTCTACAACCATTTCACTGGTTTCTGCTGTCGGCAGCTTGGTAGCCGCCCCCCCCCCTCAGTGGTGGTTGCCGTTGACACATCTGCTACAGACTCACGGTTTGCCGTCTCATTGGCTCCGGCTGTCTGTGCAGACTTAACATCAATTTGTGTACTTACTTGGTCCATTAGCTTCCCAAGTATGGGGGAAAGAACGGTCAACCAGAGCAGAACCCCACTGCCTTGGCAAGACAACATACAATGAGGTTTTGTCTGGTTCCTCAAGGGGATCGTGTGCTACTGCATTTTATACCCTGCAGCCATTCATCCATCGGCACGATGCCTTCCACCTTGGATTGGGTATTCAGTCACTGACCTTGAAGCACACCCCAAGTTCAGGACATTATTAACTGTTGCTCATGGAGCGAACAGCCTGCTTTACTTTCTTTTGTTACAACTGTGTCGTTAGGGTAGTTTCCCGCCCATACTTCACAACCGCATTGCCCTTGGTTCACCTGGGAGGTGAGAGTAGCATTGTGAGGACTTAATTCCCAACTACCCCAGTCCCCAGTCAGAGCAGTTATTTCAACCACACCCAACCGGTTGACTGACGAGGAGGTATAATTCCTCACCTTTAAACCATTGCCTTGGTCCGGGCCTGCTTATTCAGAAACCTTCCAAAATCCTTAGTCACAAGTAACCTATATATCTGTAGGCCGTTCCACTATCCGCCACCCGTGGACCCGCCCAGTTGCTAAGGCAAGCTATCTGGGTTTTATGGGGTTACTTGAAGGCCGAGATTTTCAAACATCGTTCCAAGAGCCTGCCTGACCTGAAGCAAGCAATACATGAAGGCGTCCAGGGCATACCCCAAGCCAGTTGCTGGAGAAATTTTTACAAGATTTAGAATTCTCTTGCAGCAGTGTATTGACAACCAGGCCACCATCTCTCCCATTTTTTTTTAAAACCAAGTAGGAATAAACTTCTTGTGTCATAAAATAACTTTAAAAAACATAATTTGTTATATTCAAGATCAATGTTTTTTGTTATGTTTAAAAATAAGGAGGTTATTTTGCCGCACCCTTTTTTTACAACTAAAATTATTTTTGAATTGTAGAATATTTTAGTTTTTAGGAAAATTAATATATATACGTTAATATTTAAGATGATTTCCTGCTTATGATTTTTCTCAGACCCTAAAACCTAGCATTAAAAAACATACTGATTTTCAATGATAATGCGCTTTAAATCCCACTTAATACGCTCTTTTTGATACAACGATTTTCTTGACTACTTTCAAATATTTTACTGCGTAGCAATAATTTACAAGTAAAAAAGCATTACGGTAGTTTCATGCAGTTTAGCAAGTTACGGTACTGTATAACATCATATCAATGGATATAAAAAATACGTTTATTACGGAATGGAATCCAAAAGGAAAAAGAATAGAACTTTGATAAAGTCTGTCTAAAATGATTCGGCAGGAGGTCTAGATCAATGATGAAGAGCCCTGAGTTTTACACAGCATTGGGCGACATCAGCACATTTAAGTTTGATTATAATAAAATGTCTTGATTTATTTACTTTATGTTCACAAGTACAGTATACAAACTACCATGAATGCATTTGCCTCCTGACTACTTTTCACGTCTCCTCATTTCCTATATCGTCTAAAATTTGATATAATACAAAACGATTAAGTCAGTAGAGGGTAGTCAATCCCATTAGAGATTTTGTAGAGTAAGTACGTAACTGTTGGTGCCTTAGGATCATTTATTATTAGTCTGTAGTTGTTATGAAGTATAGATAGGTGTGAGTTTTAGTCTTCTGAGATGAATGGTATAACTTACTTCTTCGTGCAGGTGTCCAGCTTAACTATAGCCGATGGCCCGATGTCCACGATATATATATATATATATATATATATATGATGCTATGCCCCCACAGGTTCTTCTTAACTAGAATATCTTGTATGTAAAAACAGTCTCCGTTCGATTCATTATAGTAGGCTGCCCCGATAAGCTCTTCTCCCGGTCGATCTGTGAATATTTTTAGGTGGCTTTTGGTGGATTGGTGTAAGAGCCTTTATTGACAAGTATTTGGTCCATGTTTTTTTATCGATATAGAGTCCAATAGGTTCAACTCCCAATTCAATCTCCATGGCTGCTATAGAGGTGGTTTTGGTGCACCCCAAGCATAAACGAATTGCAGCAGATTGTAGAGTTTGCAGTCTTTTCAGATGAGATTTCGCCATCGAACCCCACACTTCACATGCATAGGTTGCCTTAGATCTCGAGAAGGCAATATAAAACATCTTTAGAGTAGTTGTATCGGCTCCCCAATCGCGGCTGGCCACGGCTTTGAGAGCATTAAGTCTTGATACACATTTTCCATAACATACTCCATGTGACTACCCCATCGCAGTTTCGGATCAAAAGGATCCCTAGTAGTTTAGGGGACCTATTATATTTCAATCGCTTGCCAAGTATTTTGAGTTCAGGAGCGAAAGAACCCAATTTATTTCGACGGGTGAAAAAAGTGCAATCGGTCTTCTCCGCCGATATAGTTAGGGACCAATTAGTGAATTTATCCAGTGAGGACTGAAGGATTTCACATGCTTTTATATGATCAGTGGATGTGACCCAGATCGTTATATCGTCGGCAAAACTCATACTATCTACCACAGGTAGAAATTCGTCCGCCATGTCGTTAAGGGCGATATTAAATAGGTTTGGGCAAATTATTCCTCCTTGAGGAATGCCGTTTTCGTTTCGGAACAATGAAGATAGTGAGCCATTTATTGATGCTGTTATTAGACGGTTTTGTAAAAAATTACTTATGAAATGCAACATTTTAACCTGTATTCCAAGCTTCATGCACTGTAAAATGATGGTTGAATGTGGAACTTTATCGAATGCTGTCTCCAAGTCCACCATAGTGGCCACTGTGCTCATTTTGTGGTCGAACCCTTTGTAAATTTTATTAGTGAAATATAAGAGTGCGTAGTTGTGCTCCTAAGCCGTCTGAACCCAAATTGATGGTTCCCCAGCATTTCGTCATGTTCCAGCCTCCAGGATAATCTCTTGTTGACTAACCTCTCCAACAACTTCCCCAAGCAAGATGTTAACGCTATCGGCCGATAAGAGGTAATATTTTCCCCATCCTTTCCTGGTTTTAAGAGGGGGATGATTTTCGCTGTTTTCCATTCTTGAGGGACCTTCCCAGTTCTCCAGATAGAGTTGAAAAGCTGTGGTGTCTTTACTTTCATTTCCTTCGAACAGTGCGATAGCATCTCATTGTGAATATTATCTTCTCCGGGCGCGGCTCTTTTTAAGAGAGATATACTATCTTCCAGTTCGGCTAATGTGAAAGGAGAGTCGTCTGGATCGGAACAACGAAACAGCAGTTCAGTTCTACATGTTAGAAATTGTTCGATGGGGAGTAAGAGCCTTCGGCGAGCAATTCTTCCCCCTTCTTTTTCTGAGTAATGTTTAGCAAATTCTTCTTCGATTTGTCATCCGTTATTAAGTCTCCATTTGATTTTCTAATAGAAATAATTTTCTGAGAGCATTGACCGTTTGTTGCACAGAAGCGTTTCCAGACTGTGCTGGATGGTGTGTTCACGTTCATTGAACCAACAAAACTTTTCCATGATTTTCGCTATGCTTCGATGATGGCTTTGCGCAGGGTATCATTACATTTATTGTATAAATCCTGTCGTGTAATGACCTGGATTTTTTCCATTTCTTCCTGGCTGAAATTCTATTTTTTCTCAATTCTTGTGCGACATGAATGGTATAAAGAGAAATATTTTATAATTTGTCAATAAAATGAAAATTTTGAAGTTACGATAAAAATTCACAAATGATAAATCAAAACCAAAATGCGGCCGATTTGAACATTTTAAGTTCCACAACAATTTTAAAAAAAGAAAGGAGTTAGAAGAAAACCCAGTACAATGAAAAGAAAGAAAATAAAGACTGGGAAGTATGTATAAAGAACTGAAAAACATTTTGTTACAATGGTTTCATCAAACTCCTAGCTTACATATGTCTATCAGTGAGACATTGATAACTGAAAAATCATGAGAAATGTGGATGGATTGATCAATTCAAAACAAGATAGGCTCGTGTATATCGTCAGATCAGTGGAGAAGCAGAGTCAGTTAATGAATATGTTTTTTGGTGGATAGAAAGTGTGTTACCATAGTTGCTGAAGGATATCTTCCCATGTGATGTTTTTAGTATTGACAAGTTTGGACTATTTTTAAAAGTAATGGCAGATAAGTTGCTTTGTAATATAAGAACAAATGTCATGTTGGAAAACAAAGTAAAGAGAGACTTTCAATAACAATATGCTCAGATACAGATTGTTCACAAAAATTTAAATTATTGATCATGGGAAAGTCGAAATCACCAAGATATTTCCTTGCAATTACGCCAGATATTGTGCATGGAAGAAAGGAGAACAATTTGCTTTATAGGTAAAACAGCTCAATACGATTTTTCAAAGATAGAATCAAAGGATTTTTCTACTTACTGATAAATGTCCGACATCTGAAAAATATTGAACTATTAAAATTTTATTTTCTACCCATGTACAGTACAACCAGGCTTCAACCAATGGACCAGAGGATAATGAAAGTTGTGAAACAGCATTACCATAGCCGACTAGTACAAAGAACAAGATAACCAGCAACATTCCATAAACATTTTGAGAGCAATTAATTATGTTGCTTCGGTAAGGAATAAAGCCCGTTCTGAGGTCATTAAAAACGGCTTCATAAAAGTGGGTGTCAAATGGTCTCAGTGGGAACTGGTATTGGAGTGTACTGTCAACAAAGTCATATTTGATAAGTTTCGAGACTACCTGTCTGTCACTGATAACATTGTAACTTGAAACATATGAACAGTAAAAGAAATTGTGAAAGACGTTCCTTCAATAGTTTCCTATACAAATGGAGAGAGTGAGGATGAAGAAGTGCCTCAGCCATCAGTAACGTCTGCTGCAGCTTTAGTGCTCTGGCTGATGAGAAATATTACATTATCAGTATGCTCGGAATTTCAGACGACATTGCCGAAAAGATTAATGAATTGAAAACATTGATTTAAAAACCATCTTTGAAAACATTGAAACAAAATAGCATTGAAAATTACTTTAATAAAATAAAAACACTAGAATCAACTCTGAAGAGTAGGAATGTAATAATGTACAGTATGTAGGTTATGATTTCATTTTAAATGCGTACTTCGATGTTACATACATTCATTCATCACTATTTCATGTGTTTTTTATGTAAAATTGTGAATAAATTGTTTTGTTGAATATGTGGGAGTATACAACAGCACATACATACAATGATGAGTAGATACAGTATTCTTTTGTTGGTATTACAGTATTTTTTATGCCCTTAGTGGTTTTCTCATTTTAGACCTTTCAATGGTTCCCTGAAAATCATATTAAGTGGATTTTACTTGTGTGTGTGTGTGTATGTATATATATATATATATATATATATATATATATATATATATATGACAATGGTCAAGTGACCGAAAGGTGCCTCATCACAACAAGGTAAAATTATTGCACTTAGTGGTGGGTAAACGTATTTACAATAGTAATTTATCAACTTCGTAAGTCAGTGCAACGGAAAAATAATGGACAACGTTAAATATCAATATATATATATATATATATATATATATATATATATATATTTATGTTAGTTTTGGTTGGTAAAGATTATTTAGATTTTTTGGACTAGGAGACTGACAGACTTACCTTGGTAAGAGTCCACTCTGTAGTCTTGAAATAGAAACACATAAAAGCACTTAAACAATGATATATTTCAACCACACAGTGGTCTTTGTCAATCGAAGAGAAAACACAAAAAGAAATATGAGAGAATGAAATAAAATAATTATAAATTGTAATCACAGATTGTGTAGAGTAGAAATCAGATGTCACAGATGCACAGATTAAAGATATGTATATTGTTTCCATGAGCATGAGTGATTATAGTTCATATAAGTCTGTCAGGGGAAAAGAGATTGGAGACGTCTAAGGCTATCAGGGAAAAAAAATGAATGGATTTATCTGATGTTGAGGTTAGGGGATTCTCTGGACTTGGTATACCACTGGTATGATAGTTTCCACCTTCTCAGTTCTGAGGGATTGCAATCAGGGGGGGAGTGATTTAATTATTTTTTGTGGTATAGCAGTCATCAAAAGTTGTGATGTTGTGACTCGCAGCATGTTGAGCTGTTGGTCTATCCATATTCATAATTTTAACATCATGTCTGTGGCCATTCATTCTGATATTCAGACCATCCGTGGTCAGGCCTATGTACTGTGCTGAGCAAAGTTTACATTGTAGCTGGTATATGACATTTTTCGATGTACAATTATGATGACCCTGTATGTTACCTGCCGACAAACCACCTCTTGTTTGTGACAAACCTAACCTAAGTTCTCTCTTCAAGATACCAGTACCCTGTGGACAACTCCCTAAACTGCCAACCCAATCATTATTGCTAAATAACAAAAATAATAATAAAAACAGTCCTGATTTAAGAAATAACCCTTCACCAAAAACAGTTGCCGTGCACAATATTTCCAACCACACACTCTCGGAACATGAACTACAAGTAATTTCTAAAGGCCTGTCATTCCCACCAGCTAAGGAAATAGACCAATTCAAGTTAGGAAAAGATGTTTTCAGCTTTGCCAGAAAATTTAGGATAAAAAATTATATAGCTCAGACACCAACTTTCAAAACGGATACAAACATAGACGTATGTCTTGCAAAATTCAAACCACCCTCCAACTGGGATCCACCACCACTACCACCTGATCACCCCATTGAACTTTACATCAACTTTATCATGCAAAGCATCACCGATATAAATTTCACTAAAAATCTGAAGACTAAACCTAACCTTACCAAATTAGAAAAAGCGGCAATATTTTCGTTGAAAAACAATAAAGATATTATGATTCTTCCAGCAGATAAAGGTTCAACCACTGTCATTATGAATAAAGAAGACTACATCAAAGAAGCAAATAAGCAACTGTCAGACATCACAACATACAAAATACTTACAGATAACCCCACTACAGAATTCAACAATTTACTCTCGGACCTACTCAAATATACAGCTCCTGAACAAAACATTTCGGAAACATCTCTAAAATTATTATATAATGAAAACCCCTCTACTCCTCAATTCTATATATTACCAAAGATCCACAAAAACATAATCCCTCCACCTGGTAGACCAATAATTGCTGGCTGCAATTCAGTAACGGAAAGAATTTCAGCTTTCCTCGACTCACACCTTCAACCCTTAGTAAAGAACCTTCCATCACATACCCAGGACACCAATCATTTCATAGATCGACTCTCACAAATATCTGTACCTCTACCCCCGGTAACTATTTTGGTCACCATAGATGTCAATTCTCTCTATACCAACATCCCTCATGCACACGGCCTATCTGCAATAGAGAATTTTCTAAACAAACGCCCAGGCAAGCCTTCTCCCACTACACCTTTTCTTGTGAACCTGACCAGGTTCATCCTCGAGAAGAACAACTTTCAGTTTGAGGGAAGGAACTACCTTCAAATAAAGGGAACAGCAATGGGCACCAGAATGGCACCATCGTACGCAAATCTATACATGGGATTGTTGGAAGAAAGTTTTCTAAAGACACAAACACACCAGCCATTATGTTGGTATAGATATATAGATGACATCTTCCTAATTTGGACACAGGGTGCTTCAACACTTGAGGCATTTTTAGACAGCCTGACACAATTCTCCACACTTCAATTTACCTGGGAGAAATCTACATCAGCCATCACCTTTTTGGATGTAGAGGTAACACTCCAGAATGGAAAGATCAACACAGGAATTCACATCAAACCGACAAACCACCTACAATATCTCCATTTCGACAGCAACCACCCAATAAACATAAAACGATCCATTCCATACAGTCAAGCAATCAGGAGTAAGAGAATCTGTTCGAATGATAGGGAATTGGAAGATTTTAATAGAAAGATATCAACAGCCTTCCAGAGAAGAGGATACCCAAAAAAACTCATTGAAAACCAAATTCATTCAGCACAATCCTCGGTTCACCATAAACCACAAACAGAACAAAATAAACTGTCTTTAATAACAGACTACCATCCTGGTCTACATAAACTCAACAAGATATTGAGAGATGGCTTCAAAATTCTTCAAGCTTCCGTCCACACCAAAAATCTTTTCACCGATCCACCGCAAATTTGGTACAAGCAACCTCCCAACTTGAAAAACATCCTAGTACATCCTAAACTACCAGACCCTGATGCAGAGAAACCACACAAACTTCCTCATGGCTCCTTCCCATGCAATAGACCTAGATGCAAGACGTGTCCAATACACCCCACAGCAAATAGTTTCAACAGCCAAACAACAAAAATGGTCTTCAAAATACAGGGTCATCATAATTGTACATCGAAAAATGTCATATACCAGCTACAATGTAAACTTTGCTCAGCACAGTACATAGGCCTGACCACGGATGGTCTGAGTATCAGAATGAATGGCCACAGACATGATGTTAAAATTATGAATATGGATAGACCAACAGCTCAACATGCTGCGAGTCACAACATCACAACTTTTGATGACTGCTATACCACAAAAATAATTAAATCACTCCCCCCTGATTGCAATCCCTCAGAACTGAGAAGGTGGGAACTATCATACCAGTGGTATACCAAGTCCAGAGAATCCCCTAACCTCAACATCAGATAAATCCATTCATTTTTTATTTTATTTTTATATTATTTATCTCTTTTCCCCTGACAGACTTATATAAACTATAATCACTCATATGCTCATGGAAACAATATATATATATATATATATATATATATATATATATATATATATATATATCTTTAATCTGTGCATCTGTGTCATCTGATTTCTACTCTACACAATCTGTGATTACAACTTATATTTATTTTATTTCATTCTCTCATATTTCTTTTTGTGTTTTCTCTTCGATTGACAAAGACCACTGTGTGGTTGAAATATATCATTGTTTAAGTGCTTTTATGTGTTTCTATTTCAAGACTACAGTGTGGACTCTTACCAAGGTAAGTCTGTCAGTCTCCTAGTCCAAAAAATCTAAATAATCTTTACCAACCAAAACTAACCTAAATATATATATATATGAAGCAACGGAAAAACAATGGATAATGTAAAATATCAATATATATATATATATATATATATATATATATATATATATATATATATATATATATATATATCACTTTCAAAGACTGGTTAGTGTCTCCATCCTCGGGCATACTGAACAAGTTTTGGACTGCGAGCTGCATGGAATTTGCCGTTGACCTTGGTGTACTGTTAACTTCTATTTTTAGATTCACTGCACTTTGCGAGTTTTTACCGTTCGTTATGGGGTTAATATTGTCTAATAGATTGAATAATTTATCGGTTTTTGATTTTATTTGTATTTGTTCGTTAATGATGTTATTTTTATTTTTATAAATTTCTAGTTGTTCCCAGATTGTCATTTTGAGGCCTTTTTGGACCTTTTTTACTAGGTGTACGTTTTTTAATGTGGGGAATGTGTGTTTGTTTTTGATTGCGTGTGTGGCTAAGTTTGAGTTATAAATTTCAGGTTTGATGTGTGCATTGAGGTGTTCTTGATATCTGTCTTTTAAATTCTTTTTTGTTTGGCCTATGTATATTTTATTACAGTCTGGGCATTCGATTTTGTATATTCCGTTATTAAGTGTGGGACATATTTCTTGTGGTTGGTTTATTTTGTTGATTATGTTTCCTGTGTTTTTGTAAGCTATGAAAATATTATTATTTTTTAGTGTTTTAGTTATTCCTTTTATGTTGTATCCTGTGTATGTGAATGTAGCCCATTTTGTTGTTTGTGGTTCGATTTTAGGTTGTTTTAATTTATTTAATATTTTAAATTCTAATTTATCTATAGTTTTTTTATTGTATCCATTTTTTTGGGCGATTTGATATATTATTTGTTTTTCTTTTGTAATATATCAAATAGCCCAAAAAAATGGATACAATAAAAAAAACTATAGATAAATTAGAATTTAAAATATTAAATAAATTAAAACAACCTAAAATCGAACCACAAACAACAAAATGGGCTACATTCACATACACAGGATACAACATAAAAGGAATAACTTATGTACCACAGGGTACTGGTATCTTGAAGAGAGAACTTAGGCTAGGTTTGTCACAAACAAGAGGTGGTTTGTCGGCAGGTAAAATACAGGGTCATCATAATTGTACATCGAAAAATGTCATATACCAGCTACAATGTAAACTTTGCTCAGCACAGTACATAGGCCTGACCACGGATGGTCTGAATATCAGAATGAATGGCCACAGACATGATGTTAAAATTATGAATATGGATAGACCAACAGCTCAACATGCTGCGAGTCACAACATCACAACTTTTGATGACTGCTATACCACAAAAATAATTAAATCACTCCCCCCTGATTGCAATCCCTCAGAACTGAGAAGGTGGGAACTATCATACCAGTGGTATACCAAGTCCAGAGAATCCCCTAACCTCAACATCAGATAAATCCATTCATTTTTTTTTGTGTTTTTTTTTGTTTTTTTTTTTTTGTTTCTCCTAATAGCCTTATCTCTTTTCCCCTGACAGACTTATATAAACTATAATCACTCATATGCTCATGGAAACAATATATATATATATATATATATATATATATATATATATATATATATATATATATATATATATATATATAACTTTAATCTGTGCATCTGTGTCATCTGATTTCTACTCTACACAATCTGTGTTTACAACTTATATTTATTTTATTTCATTCTCTCATATTTCTTTTTGTGTTTTCTCTTCGATTGAGAAAGACCACTGCGTGGTTGAAATATATCATTGTTTAAGTGCTGTTATGTGTTTCTATTTCAAGACTACAGTGTGGACTCTTACCAAGGTATGTCTGTCAGTCTCCTAGTCCAAAAAATCTATATATATATATATATATATATATATATATATATATATATATATATATATATATATTCATACTATAGTGGGAAAACGTTATATACATATAATTTGAAATTTTGTGTCTAAAAATAAAAGATAAAGTTATTACCTTAACCTCTCAATGTATTGTTCTTCTTCAACACACTTTGTCTTGATTAATTTTTCACTTTGAGATTGGCTTTGTGAACGTTGTTGAGTTGTGATTACTTTACGTTTTAACTGTGGCTGCAACAAATTATTTATGAAAAATTCAATGTACATTAGCTTTTACATTATATACCAAATTAATAAACACAATATTTTCTGATATAGGCTTAGAGTGGTGTGGTGGTTACTGTTATTGCGCCATAAGGGTTCAATCATTAAGGACAAAACATTTTTATCCAATACAGTAACTTTAGTATATTTATGAAAATAACGCATATGGACTTTCATCAACTCACAACATCTTTGTTCATGTGTAGTAGCAATGAACTCAAATAGCTTGAATGTGAGAGCTTAACATGAAAGAGAATATGTTCTGTTTACATCTGCTACTTCTCAGGTTGCAAATTCAAGTGATACTTCTCAGAACATGTGCACAAGCACTCACACATAAATATCAAGATTTTTTCTTTCCTGTGTATATTACGAAAATGCTTTTAGGATTAATAAGCATGTGAGTCTGCCATTCTTACCATACCCAACCAATTTCAAATATTCTTATTAGAATTATTACTAAAAATTATAAAAATTTTTTAATAATACATTTTAGTAAATTATATGCTGATGGAGCCAAATACAATTGAAATATGACTTCAAGATACTTTAAACTTCTAATAAAACAAAAATTCTTTTAATAGATCCACCACAAAATTTGATTTGTATTAGACTTGGAAAACATCCAAACAAATAGCTTCAATAGTCTAACAACCGAAATAGATTTTAAGATTCTGGGTCATATTTGCACATACAAAAATATCACATACCAGATGTAATATAATTTTACCTAGCACATATAATTTATACATATTGTTAATAATTTTTTTTTTTTTAATGAACAAAAATATAGGTTTAGTATCATATTGGAGCTGAGATAAATGTAAACCCTAAGGAAACTGTTAAATATAATGAAAGTGAAATTAACTTATTTTTCTAATAGATACAAAAATATTTAATGAACTATAATTTACAATGCATACTAAATAATTGTAATTTCAAATTTGTAGTAGTTATAATTCACTGACAATGGCCACATTATTATCAAAAAGCATTTGAGTAAATAAATTATCAATTGTAAATGTCCATTATTAATTACTACATCCATCTAACAAGTAAAACTAAAAAAAAGTTACATTTAACCCATTGTAGATTAAATTATTTATATTCCAAGTGACCCAGCATAACCAAATGAATTTTAACTCAGTGGTTAAAATAATTGAATGATTTGTGTTGAATACCAACATTGCTAATTTTATAAGTAATATAAATAATAGTATTATAAATCTTATTACACTTTTGCTATTACATTTTGAACACCATTACACAACAGAACTACTTCACTCACAACAACAAATATTATACACAGAAACAAGGCCTACCAATCGGTTCACCGATTTCAAGCATTCTTGCAGAAGTATTCCTACAACACATAGAACAGAATAAAATCATAAATAACAACAAATACGCAGATAAGATAATATACTGGCACAGATATGTAGATGACATTATAATACTATACCGAGGAAACATAAGACAATGCCAACAACTCCAAACATATATAAACAAAATACACAAAAATATCCAGTTCACTGCAGAGTTTGAAAACGACAAAACATTGAATTTCTTAGACATGGCCATAACAAAAAATCAAAATAAACATGAATTCAACATATACTGCAAGCCAACAATGACAGACACACTGATACACAAATCATCGAACCACCCAATACAACATAAACACGCAGCATTTAAACATTTACTACACAGACTAAATAAAATGCCTATGTCCTTATAACTAACTACACAGGAACTAAACACAAATATTTAGTTCACAAAAATGGATATGAAAATTATTTAATAGACAAACTACACAGAAAAATATGCAACAAGAACGGTAGCAACAACACAAGCACAAACAAATTCATCACCCTCACATACATAAACAAACTCAAAAACAAAATAGCACACCAATTCAAAAATGCAGGATACAATGTAGGTTATAGAACAACAAACAAAAGCCAAACGGCTATCAGACACAGCATTAATAACAATACCAACACATACAATAACCCAGTAGTATACAAACTAAAATGCAACAACTGCAATAAGTTCTATATTGGACAAACAGGTAGATCTTTTGCCGAAAGATATAAAGAGCACAAAAGCGCACTGCACACTACTTACTATTGAATCCACCTTCGCAAATCACATTATGGACACTAAACACTCATGCAAAAGTATGGAAAATAACATGAGCATCCTCCATACATGCAACAAAGGCCATAAATTAAACACACTAGAACAGTATGAAATATATAGACATAGCAACACACATAAAAATGACATCTTAAATGAACAAACACGGCACAGAGCACACAAACTCTTCGATCACATCACTTCTAACTTTCAAAATAACGGTACCGAGGTAGCGCTACTGCAGCATTCCTAGCGGCAAAAATACGAGGCTGAAGAAGTCGTAAGACAAAAATGTTTCCTCCAAGTGTAAGTTAACAATTTAACAACTTTTGGTTAACAAAAAGTCTGGTCGCAAGTAATAGCAAAAGTGTAATAAGAATTAACAATCAGCAACAAGATTTCAGTATTATAAAGTATTAAAAGGTATAATTAAATATTAAATACTTTATTAAATTAGGCATTTATTACTTATAATAATTATTAAAATTAAATTGTAAATTTAATTAGGGATGGGTCGATTCCGATTCTAATGGTATTGAGGAATTGCCTTCATTAATTGAAGTCCCGATTCCGATTCTTGTTTTTTTTTAACTTTTGAAATACGTATGTGATGTAAAAAAATATATAATTAATTATCAACTATGTCTTATTCAAGTATTAGTTGTTTTGAATGAATTACACTATTAAAGCAAATGTCTATTTGAGATCACAAACATATTAGTATTATTTAAGACGCAACAATATAGATGATGGGAAGCATTTCTAGTCTGTCACCGCTCTCGCTCTACTGTCTCACTCTCTCTTTCCACGTCTGTGGCTACCAGTACTCCACCACCACTTCATGTATGTCAAAGCAAAACACAAAGAAAAGGTAGTTCCAATTTCTACAGTTATACAAACTGAAATAGCTATTACTGAATATTATATTGTAATTATAAACTGAAGTTCATAAATGTAATTTTAAATAAATCATTACTTTTATATAATATGTTTGATATCCTTACAGAAATTCCTATTTGTAAACCAAGGTTGTACGTTTTGTGTACCCTATTACATGAAAATGGAACTTTAAAAGACTTCATCATATGACCCAGATGTGACCATATAACTAAATTGATTATTAGAGAATATCAAGTAGGCCTATATAAGTTTAAAGAATCGAGAATAAAAAAAAAATGTGAGAGTCGGAATCGAAAATGTTAGGTATTGGCCCATTTCTAAATTTAATTGATTACAGTAAAAACCGTCATCATCCTCTACGACTGATTGAAGAGTGGTGTAAAAAGGAGAACCTTAGGGTAAAGCCAAAAAAAGACTGCTCTCATTAACTTCACCAGACAGCGAAAAGATCTGACGACCAGGATGCCCCGCTTGTTTGGTGAATACCTTGAGTTTGTGGGGGAGGTGAAGTACCTGGGAGTTACTCTGGACAGGAAACTCACCTGGAACCCACATCTTGAGAGGACAGTTAACAGGGCCAAAAGGGCACTGATGACTGTGAGAAGAATGGTGGGTAAGAAATGGGGACTGAAGCCATCAATGATGCACTGGATGTATCTGAGGGTGATAAGACCTATGATTACCTATGGAGCTCTGGTGTGGTGGACAAAGGCCAACCAGGCACAGACAAGAGCTAAACTGAGCTCTATCCAGAGATTGGCCTGTCTGTGCACACTGGGAGCGATGTCAACTACACCAGGTGCAGCAATGGAAGTAATGCTTAACCTCCCTCCCCTTGAGCTTGTCCTTAGGGGAGAGGCGAGGCTGGCGGCATGGAGATTGCACAACTCGAGCAACTGGGCTAACCTCCCAGATGTCTCGGGACATAGTATATCGTCGATACTAGATTCTTCATCATAAAAGTGTCGATTCCGATTCCACACGATTCCAAATATTTATAAAAATACGTGTCGGACCAACTGGCCCAACATAGTTTTTTCCTACCGTAAATGAAACGTAAATAAACTCCGTCGGACCAATTTACCCGACATTGTTTTTTATTTAATTAAATTTTATTATCTGTGCAACACTGTTTTGATATTTTTTGTGTTAGCAAGAAACAACAAAACCATAATTTCATGTCCCGGTTACCCAAATAATAAACTGACTGGTCATAAAAGTGTTTTGGCGCCTATCACTAAGACACGTAAACGTGTCACATGTGATTGATTTGTGAGTTTATAAATATTTTGAATATAGAACTAAAGTGTAATATATTCTCTCTCTGATAAGTAATGCTACAGGTCTAGTAAATACTATCCAAGATTCATATTAAGTAAAAGTTTTAACACCAAATAATTTACTTGTTAAGGAATTTACGTTATAATTTACTTCCTAGTAAGAATGAGATTCCTCCTTCTAAGTGTATCAATGTTTTTACTTATCTTTCCCAAAGTTCGTTTTTAAGGATTATTTTACAACTAAATATTTAGTCAATATTTCCAACTTACTTTTAAGGTTTTGTGAAATTTTGAAAACAGTAGTGAAAATCATTACAATACGTTATAACAAATATGTGTGTCGGCCCGTAACTACGGACAAAAAGCTCTTAGAATAACATCATATTTTTAATCCCATCGGCGTTTATCTATCAAACAAAAACCATCTTAATTACGTCTGTAAGTAGTGTGAAGCTTGTTGTTAAATACTGTGCCTTAATTTTTCCAAAAGTAGCAACACCAGCTGAGTAGTACTAATAAACATAAAGCGTTAAGAGGCCCGACGGTATTCGGTTCAGGGTACTGGCCGTCGCGTCAATTCGATGACGGTTAACAGAAACTGACGGTGGAAAACCACATAATATATCAAATATGAAAAATCAATTAAACAACATTCATTTTGCCCAAATTTATCAACAAAAAAGATCTATACTTGAAGAAACTTTATCCTCAGACACAGGACCTGTAAGTGATAGTCGGTTAAAAATCAACTGGGATTGAGGAATAAATACAAAATAGGCCTGAATCAGTTGCACTTGTTCCAGACACCTGCAGAAAAAAGGTCCCACCAGATGTGGAGAAGGTATGCCCCACTAATCCAGAATGTTGAGGAAGAAGGTACCCCAGGGGAATTGACAGTAGAAGAAGAAGTAAACAATTATCTGGGGGAACCATTAGCCAGTCCAGATTGTGATGTTGGAAAGTATTTGGCAGTACAAAGTGCCAAATACCCTCATTTAAATGCTATGGCAATAAAATACCTGTCTGTCCACTCGCGACAATGTTTTCTGAAAAACCTTTCTCAACTTCAGGAGCTATATGTGACTAACAATGAAACTAGCTTGACCCACAACGTGTTCAAATGCTTGTGTTTTTTAACAGAAATGTACATTACCTGCCAAACTTTTAAATATTAAAAACTATCCTATTTGTATTAATTTTTTACTTTTTATGTTGTTCGTTTGTTTTTAATGGTTGTTTTGTTTTAAGAGACAATGTAAATAGACTTAGGTATTTTTTCAAAAATCATAAAATAGTGTAAAGTTCACATTTTTAACTTTAAAATAAGTCATTACTTTTATGTGATATGTTTTTATGCTTTAAAAAATTCCTATTGATAAATCAAGGTTGAAGGTTTTGTGTAGCCTATTACATTAAAACAGATCTTTTAAAAGGTTTTGCAATATGACCAAGATGTTAACTAAATTAATTATTAGAGAACTAGCATGTAAGCTAATATAACTTGAAAGAATCGAGAATTGACTAAAGAATCGAGAATCGAACAGAAAATTTTAGAATCGAAATCGAAAATTTTAGGAATCGGCCCATCCCTAGTTTTCACTCATTAATTACTCAAGATTTATTCAGTGAATTCAAGATGATTACAAGCAAGTTTACTTACAAACTGATGTCATGAAGATTACCAATTTCTATTAAAACTAATGTATAAAGTAGAACCTCTCTAATTCGCCACAGTAATAATAAACATCTTCTGCACTGTCAAGTAGTATAGGCACTAGCCATCAGATAAGGCCGATGCCAGACATGAGTATTCGATTACAGTGAAACTCTCTCAACCACACATCTAATACCCGCTATAAAATATAGTCAAATTTCAGTAATCAACTAACTACAGTATAGTAGACAGCGTTGAGTTGCATTATAAGTTACATTGTAGTTTATACAAATTGTATTCAACAGTTCAGTTTTTGTTCCCTTTCTTCATTTTATAATTGTTTCCAACAGTGGTTATATAAAGGGGAATTGTCTTAACATGGTAATTAGATGTTTATCTGGTTGTAATTACAAACTATACTGCAGACTACTAATGATTTTATAGTGTTGTTATTACTCAACAGTGTTGTTGAGCTTTTTGCTCGACATAACTCATCTAAGTTCAACATTAATTACATGATATACATATTTACATGCTATGTTTACCCACAGTTACATTGTTAATTTCATGGCTTCTGTAATTCATCTTTTTCTCAAATTCATCATGCCCTTGGTCCCGAATGTGACGAATTAGAGGTTCTACTATAATTCAATTTTAAATATTTGTACAAAACACTTCAACTAATGTTACTCCAATATTTTTCTTTACAAAAAAAAACTTTCTTACAGACCTTTTTATAAAATTTGCTTTCACATTTGAAAGTAAAACTAGTAAAAGCTAAATACTACATACTAACTTTTTTGTGTAATTAATACATTAATTTATATTAACATTTAAGTTATTATACTTTTTAATTTATACCAAACAATTTTTGTTTAATAATGCGGTAATAAACAAAAGTGAAAATTCCAGATGTTCTGTACTTCATTAGGAATTGAAATAAAAGCTGAAATTATTTCAACTTTGACTTGAGCTATTAGTTTAACATTTGAACATACATTGACATGTCACAATTGCCTATAGTAACACTTACTTTTTTTGTTCATTGAAGATGACCATTTCAGAAGATGTATCCAATTGTTAACTCAGACCATAACTGATCGTTCAGATACTGAAGAAGTCAGTTACAATCTAGTTGACAGTATGGTATATCTCCCGGAACAGCTGACATCAATAAACAACAAAAATAAATAATTATTACTATGGGCATGTGTGACATCAATATATGTTCAAGCATTTAAGTGAAAAAAATAATGGTAGTGGCATTCTGAGGATCCACAGATCCAACTGAAAACATATCTGCTAGGATTACTTGCATGCTATAAATGGTGTAACTTTCAACTGAGCCAAGAAAATTTTTAAATCATATTGAATGATGTTATGTGAATTATTTTATGAAAATATTTTCTCAAACTCAAACTTAATAAAAAAGGCTTGAAAAGTTTTGAGAATCCTTGCGAAGGTTCAAAATCAAAAAATATTTTAAAATTCAAGAATAGGTTTTACCTAAACTAATTTGACTCTTAATTTCTAACAATTTTACAATACTTCAAAAATATACTGAACCTAATTTTTAAAATATTTCTGAAACCAATATTAAAATTAAAGATTTATATTGTTATAATTATTCAAGCAAATAAAAAGAAGAGCAAATAGAAAACAACTTACCACGGTATTTTCTGTTACTAAGTTTGTGGATCTTATTACTCTTTTTGATTTGCTCTTTTTGAATGGGCAACTGAGAGGAGAGTTTACTGCATGTCGATTTGCAGTCTTTTTATTTTTTTGCACTACTTCTTCTTTATTTTGTTTACATTTTATTAATTTCATTCTTCTCTTGTCCAGTGCATTCAACTCTCCTGGGATATTTTCTGGTTCTTCATCTAATTCAACTAAAAGCAAACAAAGTTAAATGGTTTTTTCTATCTTCAATTTGAACTATTAATATTTTCACTTAAACATTAACATAAATTAAAATTTAAACACTTGCCTATAATAACAGGTTTTGCCTCAGAAGGCAAGGACAGTCCAGAAGATATGTATCCAATTAAAAATTAAGACCACCCTAGTTAATAACAAAACTTATCTCCCAAAATAGTCATCCTCATTTTGAAAATATCTTATTTTATCGCCCTTACTACGTGATTTACATGTTGTCTAAGGCTATGTACACATGAGAGCGTTGCAACGTGCGTTTTGAAGTACTACAAAACAAACGTCTATGTACACATGCAATTTCAACTGAAGGCGCATCGTAACATGCATCTCGAAGTTTAGTCGTGGAACACACGTTAGAGTTTCCAAAGTCAAGGCTATGTACGCTTTACAACACTCTCTTGTGTACATAGCCTAAGAGAGGCAGAAAATGCTGTCACAGCAAGACTCTAAAGTGAAAAAGTACTAATTACATAATTATTTTCCCTCCCCCCACTACACATAAAATGAATCAGTAGTGTCTAAGACTAGAATCAGTGAAGTCTTGAGATTATAGATATTTGCCTTTCAATATTATAGGTGTTTACTCGTAAGCTGGCACTTGACCATTCGTTAGAAATTCTGTACTAGACTAGATAAAAAAAAAACATTTTCTGCCGTCATGAGGGTTGTGTCAATTGGCCTCCTGGACTTTGTGTAGGAGCTCCAGTAGATAAATACGAAATGCTGTAAGTGATGTGTGTCTACATCTGCAGAACAGTCTTTGCCAAGTATTCCTTCCCCTCCCGCTCCTATAATGCGGCGCCAAGTCCAAGTGCCAGCTTATGCATCAAGACCTTTACCCTCGATGGATTTCTTTTTTTATGATTCTCTTATAGGAAATTTGCACATAAATTATTATTTTATTACTAATGACTGAATATTTAATATTGTATACATGTAAAATGTTACTAATTCAACGATTTGGCTTTATTTTTTGACATAGTAATTCGCAAAATGCCTAGAAATGTAATTAAACATGTTGTTGAGTCTCAACAAATTACAAATTTTGAAAAAATCGAGGTAAAAATTTAGGAGTGGAAAATTGTTCAAAACCACGTTGAAGGACGATATCCACAAGTATTTTTTTTTTTTTTTTGAGGAAAGTTACTTTTTTTCAACTTAAAGTAGGATAAAAAATTCTCAGCAGAGGCATAAGTTGTGAATGGGTGTGGAGTGATACAAACGTTTCGTGACGTCACACCAACTCTACATTCACACCTTCCTTGTGACTCCGAGAAAAAACATTTTCACTCATTCTTATGTTTTGATAAATTATTTCTTGTGGATATCGTTTGTTTTGGTGGTTTTTGAACAATTTCCCAAAATATCGTAGGTGGTCAAACTACCAAAACATCAACATTAACTAACCCTCCACCACACACAAAGATTTATTAAAAAACCAGCGCGCACAAACCTATTTATAGCCGTAAAACTACTTACAAGGACCAAACAAACACTTACAGACACTATTTCAAGCACAAAACAATCACTTACAGACACTATTTCATGCACAAAACAGAAAATATTGCACTTAAAATCTATACACATCTGATTCCCAATGTCCTACAAATATAGGATTCTGCCGCTAAAATAAGGTGTAGCCAACCTTGTAAAGTAATATTTTTCGCACTATGATACTTATAATTGTACATATAATTACGCCAATATTTAAAAATAGACGGACTTTTATCTTCAGTTAGTATTACACAACTACCTTCAAAATTGAAAACATAAACAACGAGTATTGAAAACATAATACTTCATATTGTTATAAGTTGATAAAAGAATAGTAATGCTTTATATTGTACTAGCGATATATCAAAAATGAATCGAATGAATGTGAATCGAAGTAAGCTATAAAATAAAATCATTTATTTTACACCATGGTTAAAGGTTAGTGTTTTACTGTATTGTAATAGAGGTATTCCGTATTAAGGTTTCCAATCTCAACGGTAGTTGTGTAATACTAACTGAAGATAAAGGTTCGACTATTTTTAATTATTGGCGTAACTATAAGTATCATAGTGCCAAAAATATTAGTTGTGTGAATATTCCAATTTACTTCTAACTTTACTTCCATGTTTAAAAATTACAAAATTTAACTGTGTTATAAAAGAAGTACTCATTGTTTATATTTTGAATTTTTAAGGTTGCTGTGCAAAGTTAATTGAAGATATATTAATTATTTAGTTTCCGTCTGTTTCTTAATTATTGGAAAACCGTACAAGTGTTCTGTGTCCGGTTAGATGTTTTTGTGCGAGTAATTTTTGTATAATAATAATTATTTAAGTAATTTGTGCGAATAATAATTTTTGTGCGTGAAATAGTGTCTGTAATTGTTTCATGCGTGAAATAGTGTCTGTAAGAGATTGTTTGGTCCTGGTAAGTAGTTTTGCGGCTAAAAATAGGTATGTGCGCGATTGTAATACATCTTTGAGTGTGGTTAAGGGTTAGTTAACGTTGATGTTTTGGTATTTCAGCCACTTACGATATTTTGGAAAATTGTTCAAAACCACCAAAAAGGACGATATCCACAAGAAATAATTTGTCAAAGCATAAAAATTAGTGCAAAATGTTTTTTTCACAGAGCAACAAGCAAGGTATGAATGTACAGTTGGCGTTTATATCACTGCGTGCCCATTCACAACTTAGCCCTCTGCTAAGAATTTTTTTACCCTGCTTTAAATTTTTAAAAAGTTACTTTTCTCAAAGAAAAAGAAATTATTTGTAGATATCGTCCTTTTTCGTGGTTTTGAACAATTTTCTAAAATATCGTAGGTGTCCGCGCTTGTAAATTTTTACCAAAATCGATTTTAACAATTATAGTTTCACCAATCACACAAACTTTATAGAGCTATAAAACTCGCACACACCTCTTGTTTTTTTGGGATAGTAGGTCCCAGAATTACTCAAAAAGTCAAAACAAACCGTGGTAATTATATTGACGTGCGACTACCGCTATTTTCGTGAAATGTTTTTACTTTTCTTATGTATTTTTACGTCCTAGACACGAGTCCAACATTATTTTTTGTCGCTGGTGCTGTTTTTTTAAAAATATACTTACAAAAACGGTAAAAATATAGTCTTAATGACCTTGGTTCTAATTTTTTTTGTGTTTTGTTTTTAAATTACTCGTTTTAATGTGTATAACACGATTATCAACATTTTTTTTGCGGAAAATACGGAAAGTTACTTTTTTCACATTTTAAATGTTAGGTTGTAATGGCCTGTAGGCCTATAGTGTGAATCGGGCGCGCAGAAGCTACAGATTTGTAATTTTATACAACATTACTATATACCTACATTAAAATATACCTACGAAGTATTGAGTCAGGATAGATTTGGTTGTAATTTTGGTAATGTTGTATAAAACTATAACCAAATCTATCCTTATTGAATACTTCGTAGGTATATTTCAATATAGGTAGATAGTAAAATTGAATAAAATTATAATCAAATCTATCCTGGCTGGATACTTTGTAGGTATATTTTAATGTATGTAGGTATATAAAATGTTGTATAAAATTATAACAAAATCTAGATGTTTAATAATAAAATAATAATGATGATATGACGTAGCCGACAAAAAAAGATGTTGAAAAAATAAATTTTTTTTACAAAACTCATGAGGGCGTTGCTAGGCATTTTGAAATGTTGAGAAAATATGTTTTCTTTACATTATTCATAACAGCGTTGCTAGGCATTTTGAAATGTTGAAAAAATATATTTTTTTACACAATTATTGAAAGCGTTGCTAGGCATTTTAAAATGTTAAAAAGAAATATTTTTTTTAACAAAATTCATGAAAGCTTTGCTAGGCATTTTGAAATGTTGAAAAAATATATTTTTTTCACATTATTCATTCCAGCGTTGCTAGGCATTTTGAAATGTTGAAAAAATATAATTTTTTCACAAAATTATTCAAAGCGTTGCTAGGCATTTTAAAATGTTGAAAACATATATTTTTTTTACAAAATTCATGAAAGCTTTGCTAGGCATTTTGAAATGTTGAAAAAATATATTTTTTTCACATTATTCATAACAGTGTTGCTAGGCATTTTGAAATGTTGAACAAATATATTTTTTTCACACAATTATTCAAAGCGTTGCTAGGCATTTTGAAATGTTGAAAAAATATTTTATTTTCACATTATTCATAACAGCGTTGCTTGGCATTTTGAAATGTTGAAAAAATATATTTTTTTCACATTATTCATAACAGCGTTTCTAGGCATTTAGATATGTTGAGAAAAGATATTTTTTTCACAAAAATCATGAAAGCGTTGCTAGGCATTTTAAAATGTTGAAAAAATATATTTTTTTTCCAAAATTCATGAAAGCGTTGCTAGGCATTTTGAAATGTTGAAAAAATATATTTATTTTACACAATTATTGAAAGCGTTGCTAGGCATTTTAAAATGTTAAAAAAAAATATTTTTTTTTACAAAATTCATGAGAGCGTTGCTAGGCATTATGAAATGTTGAAAAAATATATTTTTTTCACACTATTATTGAAAGCGTTGCTAGTCATTTTAAAATGTTGAAAAAATATGTTTTTTTCACATTATTCATAACAGTGTTGCTAGGCATTTTGAAATGTTGAACAAATATATTTTTTTCACACAATTATTCAAAGCGTTGCTAGGCATTTTGAAATGTTGAAAAAATATTTTATTTTCACATTATTCATAACAGCGTTGCTTGGCATTTGGAAATGTTGAAAAAATATATTTTTTTCACAAAATTCATGAAAGCGTTGCTATACATTTTATAATGTTGAAAAAATATATTTTTTTTACAAAATTCATGAAAGCATTGCTAGGAATTTTGAAATGAAAAAATATATTTTTTTTACAAAATTCATGAAAGCTTTGCTAGGCATTTTGAAATGTTGAAAAAATGTGTTTTTTTTACATGATTCATAACAGCGTTGCTAGTCATTTTGAAATGTTGAAAAAATATATTTTTTTACACAATTATTGAAAGCGTTGCTAGGCATTTTAAAATGTAAAAAAAAAAATTTTTTTTTACAAAATTCATGAGAGCGTTGCTAGGCATTTTGAAATGTTAAAAAAATATATTTTTTTACACAATTATTGAAAGCGTTGCTAGGCATTTTAAAATGTTGAAAAAATATGTTTTTTTTACAAAATTCATGAAAGCGTTGCTATGCATTTTAAAACGTTAGAAAAATATATTTTTTTTACAACATTCATGATAGCGTTGTTAGGCATTTTGAAGTGTTGAAAAAATATATTTTTTTACAAAATTCATGAAAGCGTTGCTAGGCTTTTTGAAACGTTGAAAAAATATATTTTTTTCACATTATTCATAACAGCGTTTCTAGGCATTTAGAAATGTTGAAAAAAATATTTTTTCACAAAATTCACGAAAGCGTTGCTAGGCATTTTAAAATGTAGAAAAAATATATTTTGTTTATCAAATTCATGAAAGCGTTGCTAGGGATTTTAAGATGTTGAAAAAATAAGTTTTTTTTCAAAACTCATGAAAGCGTTGCTAGGCATTTTGAAATGTTAAAAAAATATATTTTTTTACACAAATATTGAAAGCGTTGCTAGGCATTTTATTATGATGAAAAAATATATTTTTTTTACAAAATTCATGTAAGCGTTGCTAGGCATTAGAAATGTTGAAAAAATAAATGTTTTCCACATTATTCATAACAGCGTTGCTAGTCATTTTGAAATGTTGAAAAAATATATTTTTTTCACACAATTATTGAGAGCGTTGCTAGGCATTTTAAAATGTTGAAAAAATATTTTTTTCACAAAATTCATGAAAGCGTTGCTATGTATTTTAAAATGTTAAAAAAATATATTTTTTTTACAAAATTCATGAAAGCGTTGCTAGGCATTTTGAAATGTTGAAATAATATATTTTTTTTTACAAAATTCATGAAAGCGTTGCTAGGCATTATGAAATGTTGAAAAAAAATATTCATCTGTTAACAATATGAGAAAGAGAGAAATTAAGAGTGAGACATTCATAATAAGATTGAGTCAAGGTTTAAACACCTAATTCTTCAGGCACTTCTGAGCCCTGAACGTAGTGGGGTTTTGTATACATTTGTGTATTGGCCTGGAGGAATTAGGTTGCAGTTCGCTCATGTGATTAGACCAATCCAGAACATTCAAGAAATGTTCTTAGTCATCAACCAAATTTCATTCATACTATACCAATGCTTAAGTAAACATAAATTGTAGAGTCATGCGTAAGTTCTCAGCCGGCCCCAATGACTCATTGTTTAGGAAATATTACTCCCGATTGTTCTTCTGGCAACCGAGAGAGTTGCGTTTAGTTCCGTGCTTTGTATCAACTAGGTTTTCGTTAACCAATAGTATAAAATCTTATGGAAGCTTACGGCATTGCATTGGTTTGAGGTTTAAAAAAGTCAAGATCAAATGGTAAATAAATATGTTACATCGTGAATTATAATCACGCTCGATGTGCTTACCTAGCGAAGCGCTCCTTGTCCTGCAGGTTGTCCTCCTCCATTCGGGAGTATTTGCTGCCACTAGGGTCGTCCTCATCGGATCTGAAATGAAACAATGACATTTCTTTAAAGGAAATCTTAAAAAGACGTTGAACAGATGGAAAGAAGGACAACCTTATTTATACACTTTGTAAGAATTAACGGAGTTTACTATCGACTAGATCTAAATTGAAAGTATAATTGAAAATTACTTAACTAAGCGAATACATAGGGCTTAATTGCTGACGCGTTTCAAAACCATCGTTCCTACACCTAAACCTGTAGAGGCTTTGCTTCTTAAAAGGAACGATTGTTTTGAAACGCGTCAGCAAGAAGCCCTATGTATTCGCTTGGTTAAGTAATTTTTAATTATAATTTAATCAGTGAATTCAAGATGATTACATCAAGAAACTTTAAACTAAAAGAACTAAAATAAGATGAAACATATAAAAAGCGAACAATGATTTTAATCATAAGAAAACAGCCAACGTTAAAACCAATAAACAACAAATAAAAACCACAAAATATGGTTTCAAAAAATCTTGAGTTATATGAACAAAATAAAATTTAATGTAACAAAGAGACAGTGACAATCAATGACTGCTACATAGTCCTTAGTTGTGTAAAATATGTGTTTTAAGCAGTGACGTTAATATAACTTTCTGAAGTATCTTCATTTAATAGAAATGAAAAGTTATATAACGGAATAAATAACAAATTACGAGTCGTAAATCGTAATTTGGTTTCTCTTACGTTTTTAGTCCCTCAAAAGGGCTAAAAACATAGATACAGAACTAACGTAATTATACGACAAAAACAGTAAGAAAGAGATATAATAGAACAAACGAACAATATCATGACAAACAAACCACGCGGCACAAGAAAACGAGACAGAACATAGAAACGATTAAGCATAAAACGCGAAGGGATTGAAGAAATGCAGACCCTATAGCACGATGAAAAAACATTAAAAAAGGAGACATAAAAGAACAAACGAACAATATCATGACATACAAACCACGAAGCGAAACAAGTAAAAGATACAAAACATAGAAACGATGTAGCACATAATGCGAAGGGACTGAAGAAATGCAGACGATATGGCTCGTTAAACAAAGTATAGAAAGGGGACATAAAAATAACAAACGAACAATATCATGACCTACAAACCACGAAGCGAAACAAGTAAATGAGACAAAACATAGAAACGATGTAGCACCAAATGCGAGGGGATTGAAAAAATGCAGACGATATGGCTCGTTAAAAAAAGTATAAAAAGGAGACATAAAAGAACAAACGAACAATATCATGACAGACAAACCACGTAGCGAAGCAAGTAAGCGAGACAGAACATAGAAACGATTAAGCATAAAACGCGAAGGGATTGAAGAAATACAGACACTATAGCACGATGAAAAACCAGTAAAAAGGAGACATAAAAGAACAAACGAACAATATCATGACATACAAACCACGAAGCGAAACAAGTAAATGAGACAAAACATAGAAACGATGTAGCACAAAATGCGAAGGGATTGATGAAATGCAGACGATATGGCTCGTTAAAAAAAGTATAAAAAGGAGACATAAAAGAACAAACGAACAATATCATGACAGACAAACCACGTAGCGAAGCAAGTAAGCGAGACAGAACATAGAAACGATTAAGCATAAAACGCGAAGGGATTGAAGAAATGCAGACACTATAGCACGATGAGAAACCAGTAAAAAGGAGACATAAAAGAACAAACGAACAATATCATGACAGACAAACCACGTAGCGAAGCAAGTAAGCGAGACAGAACATAGAAACGATTAAGCATAAAACGCGAAGGGATTAAAGAAATGCAGACGCTTTAGCACGATGAAAAAACAGTAAAAAGAAGACATAAAAGTACAAACGAACAATATCATGACATACAAACCACGAAGCGAAACAAGTAAATGAGACAAAACATAGAAACGATGTAGGACAAAATGCGAAGGGATTGAAGAAATGCAGACGATATGGCTCGTTAAAAAAAGTATAAAAAGGAGACATAAAAGAACAAACGAACAATATCATGACAGACAAACCACGTAGCAAAGCAAGTAAGCGAGACAGAACATAGAAACGATTAAGCATAAAACAAGAAGGGATTGAAGAAATGCAGACGCTATAGCACGATGAAAAAACAGTAAAAAGGAGACATAAAAGAACAAACGAACAATATCATGACATACAAACCACGAAGCGAAACAAGTAAATGAGACAAAACATAGAAACGATGTAGCACAAAATGCGAAGGGATTGAAGAAATGCAGACGATATGGCTCGTTAAAAAAAGTATAAAAAGGAGACATCGTATCGTTTGGTATAATCGTCTCGTCTAGTTGTCTTGTCGTTTCATCTCGTCTCGTCGTCTCGTCTCGTCTTGTCGTCTCGTCTCGATTCGTTGTCTCGTCTCGTCTAGTTGTCACGTCGTTTCATCTCGTCTCGTCGTGTCTTGTCTCTTCGTCACGATGTCTCGTATTGGTTCGTTTTCATGTCTCGTTTCTCGTCTCGTCGTCTCGTCTCTTCGTCTCGACTCGTTTCGAGTCGTTGTCTCATCTCGTCTCGTCTCGTCGTCTCGTATCGGCTTGTCATCTCGTCCCGTCTCGTCTAGTCTTCTCGTCTCATCGTTTCATCTCTTCTCGTCACGTCTAGTCAACTCCTCCCGTCTAGTCGTCCCGTCTCATCTCCTCGTCTCATTTGGTCTCGTAGTCTCGTCTCGTCTTGACGCCTCGTCTCGTCACGTCGCCTCGTCACGTCGCCTCGTCTCTTCGTTTCGTATCATTGTCGTCGTCGTTGTCGTCTCTTCTCGTCTCGTTGCCTCATCTAGTCGTTTTGCCTCGTCTTGTCGCTTCGTTTGCTCTCGTCGTCTCGTCTCGTCGTCTCGTATGTGCTCGACGTCTCGTCGTCTCATCTCGTTTCGTCTTCTCGTCCCGTCTGTTCTCGTAGTATCGTCTCGTCTCGTCTCGCATTTTAGCGACTCTTTTCGTCTCGTCTAGTTGTCTCGTCGTTTCATCTCGTCTCGAAGTGTCTTGTCTTGTCGTTACGACGTCTCGTATAGGTTTGTTGTCTTGTCTCGTTTCTCGTCTCGTCGTCTCGTTTCTCGTTTCGTCGTCTCGTCTCTTCGTCTCGTCGTCTCGTTTCGTCGCGTCTCGTTTCGAGCCGTCGTCTCATTTTGTCGCGAGACAAAAAGACGATACCTAACGAGATGATGTGAAGAGACGAGACATGACGACGAGATAAGACGAGACAACTTGACGTGAGGAAACGATGAGACGAGATGAGAAGACGAAACGAGACGACAAGACGAGACGAGACGGGTCTACGACACTAGACGACGAGACGAGACCACGATACAAGAAGATGAGACGAGTCAACGAGACGAGACGACACAACGAGACGACAAAACGAGACCAGACGACGTTACCAAACGATACGATGAGACGAGACGAGACATGATGACGAGATGAGATGAGACGACAAGACGAGATTAGATGAAACGACGAGACGAGACGACTCGAGACGAGCCTACGAGACGAGACGAGACGAAACGACGAAACGAGATGACGAGACGACGAGACGAGAAGAGTCACTAAAATTCGAGGCGAGACGATACAAGACTACAAAACCAGACGAGACGACGACGACGACGAAACAAGACGAGAAGACGAAACGAGATGGGACGACGAGACGGGCCGAGACGTCGAGCCCATACGAGACGACGAGACGAAACGAAGCGACGAGACGAGAGGAAACGACTAGATGAGGCAACGGGACGAGAAGAGACGACGACGACGACTACAACGACAACAACGACGACGACGACGACGATGAGACGAGAAGACGAGACGAAACGAAAAGACGAGGCGAGGCGAAGATTCGAGACGAGACGAAAAATACGAGACGACACGACGAGATGAGACAAGAGGTCGAGACGAGACGAAGCGACGACACGAGACGGGACGAGACGAGACGAGCCGACGAGACGTGACGAGACAAGGAGAAAAGAATACGAGACGAGACGACGACGATACGACACGAGACTACGAGACGACGACGAGACGAGACGAGAAAACGAGACGAAACGACGAGACGAGGCAAGACGAGACGAGGCGAAGAGACGAGATGAGACGACGAGACGGGGCGACGGGACGAGACGAGACCACAAGTCGAGACGAGACGAAACGAAGAGACGAGACGAGGCGAAGATTCGAGACGAGACGAGATGCGACTAGACGAGACGACGACTAGACGAACCGAGACGACGACGCGAAACGAGATGACGGGACGAAAAAAGACGACGAGACGAAGAGACGAGACGAGAAAACGAGACAAGACAACGAGACAATACGAGACGTCGAGACGACGAGGCAAGACAAGACGACGAGACGAGACTCGACGAGACGAGATGAAACGACGAGACAACTAGACGAGACGAGACGAGGCGACGATTTGAAACGAGACGACGAGGCGACGAGAAGAGACGCTGAGACGAGAGAAGACGACGAGACGAGACGAAGAGACGAGACGACGAAACGAGATGACGAGACAAGACAACGAGATGATATGAGACGTCGGTACGACGAGACAAGACGAAACGAGACGAGACGATATGAAACTACGAGGCAACTAGACGTGATGAGATGATGAAACGAGACGAGACGACAAGACGAGATAAGTCGAAACGACGAGACGAGACGACGACAAAAGACAAGGAGACGAGACGAGACGAGTCGAGAACGAAACGAGACAAGACGACGAAACTAAACGAGACGAGACTAGATGAGACGACGAAACTAGACGAGACAAGACGACAATTCTAGACGAGACGACGAGACGAGACAAGACGACGGGACCAGACGAATCGACTTCGTCTCGCTGTCTAGTGACTCGTCTCGTCTCGTTGTCTCGATTTATTTCGTCTCGTCTCGTCGTCTCGTCTCGTCTCGTAGTCTCATCTCGTCTCGTCGTTGTCTCGTCTCCTCTCGTCGTCTCGTCTCGTCTCATCGTTGTCGTCATCGTTGTCGTCATCGTCGTCGTTGTAAACGACGAGACGAGATGACGAGACGAGATGGGCCGACGAGACGAGATGGGCCGACGAGACGAGACGAGACTACGAGTCGAGAAGAGACGACGAAGATAAGACGGGACGAGACGACGGAACGAGACGAGACGCGACGACGAGATGAGACAAGAGGACGAGACGATACGACACGACGAGTCTCTCGTTTCTTCTCGTCTCGACGTTTCATCTCTTCTCGTCGTTTCGTCTCGTAGTCCCATCTCGACTTGTCATCTCGCTTTCTAGTGACTCGATTCGTCAGGTCGTCTCGTCTCGTTTCTTAGTCTCATCTCGTCTCGTCGTCTCGACTCGTCGTCGTCTCGTCTCCTCTTGTCGTCTCGTCTCGTCTCATCGTTCTCGTCTTCGTCTTCGTTGTAAACGACGAGACGAGATGTCGAGACGAGACGACGAGACGAAATTAGACGAAACGACGAGACGAGATAACGAGACGAGACGAGACGACGACTGGGAACGAAACGACGAGACGAAACGAGACGATGAGACGAGACGAGAAAACGAGACAAGACAACGAGACGATACGAGACGATACAAGACGTAGAAAACACTAGACGACGAGACGATATGAAACGACGAGACAACTAGACGAGAAGAGACGACAAAACGAAATGACGAGACAACGAGACGAATCGAAACGTCGAGACGACGAGACAAGACGAAAGGACTAGACGAGACGACGAGACCAAATGAGACGACAAGACTAGCCGAGACGACGAGACGAGAGGAGTCGACTAGACGTGACGAGACGACGAGAAGAGATAAAACGACGAGACGAGAAGACTAGACGAGACGGGACGAGATGAAGAGACAAGACAACGAGACGATACGAGACGTCGAGACCACGAGACAAGACGAGACGAGACGACGAGACGAGATGAAACGACGAGACGAGATGAAACGACGAGACAACTAGACGAGATGAGACGATAAAACGGGACTAGACGAGACGACGTGTCGAGATGAGACGAGACTACGACACAAGTCGAGACTAGACGAAACGTCGAAAATAGACGAGATGACGAGCCGATACGAGACGATGAGACGAGACGAGATGTCGAGACAAGACGACGAGACGAGATGTCGAGACGAGACGACGATACGAGACAACGAAACAAGAGGAGATGAGATGATGAGACGACGAGACGAAACGACTATTCATTCCAGCGTTGCTAGGCATTTTGAAATGTTGAAAAAATATATTTTTTTCACACAATTATTCAAAGCGTTGCTAGGCATTTTAAAATGTTGAAAACATATTTTTTTTACAAAAATCATGAAAGCATTGCTAGGATTTTGAATGTTGAAAAATTATATTTTTTTCACATTATTCATAACAGCGTTTCTAGGCATTTTGAAATGTTGAAATAATATATTTTTTTTACAAAATTCATGAAAGCGTTGCTAGGCATTTTGAAATGTTGAGAAAATATTTTTTTTTCACATTACTCATGACAGCGTTGCTAGGCATTTTGAATTGTTGAATAAATATATTTTTTTACAAAATTCATGAAAGCGTTGCTAGGGATTTTAAAATGTTAAAAAAATATATTTTTTTTACAAAACTCATGAAAGCGTTGCTATACATTTTAAAATATTGAAAAAATATTTTTTTTACAAAATTCATGAAAGCGTTGCTAGGGATTTTAAGAAGTTGAAAAAATACATTTTTTTTACAAAATTCATGAGAGCGTTGCTAGGCATTAGAAATGTTGAAAAAATAAATGTTTTCCACATTATTCATAACAGCGTTGCTAGTCATTTTCAAATGTTGAAAAAAATTTTTTTTTTCACACAATTATTGAAAGCGTTGCTAGGCATTTTTAAATGTTGAAAAAATATATTTTTTTTCACAAAATTCATGAAAGCGTTGCTATGCATTTTAAAATATTAAAATAATATATTTTTTTTACAAAATTCATGAAAGCGTTGCTAGGCATTTTGAAATGTTGAAAAAATATATATTTTTTTACAAAATTCATGAAAGCTTTGCTAGGTATTTTCAAATGTTGTAAAAATATATTTTTTTACATTATTTATAACAGCGTTGCTAGTCATTTTGTAATGTTGAAAAAATATATTTTTTTCACACAATTATTGAAAGCGTTGCTAGGCATTTTAAAATGTTGAAAAAATATATATTTTTCACACAATTATTCAAAGCGTTGCTAGGCATTTTGAAATGTTGAAAAAATATGTTTTTTTCACATAATTCATGATAGCGTTGCTAGGCATTTTGAATTGTTGAAAAAATAAATTTTTTTACAAAACTCATGAAAGCGTTGCTAGGCATTTTGAAATGTTGAAAAAATATATTTTTTTACACAATTATTGAAAGCGTTGCTAGGCATTTTAAATTGTTGAAAAAATATATTTTTTTTACAAAATTCATGAAAGCGTTGCTAGGCATTAGAAATGTTGAAAAAATATATATTTTTTTTCACAAAATTCATGAAAGCGTTGCTAGGAATTTTGAAATGTTGAAAAAATATATTTTTTTTACAAAATTCATGAAAGCTTTGCTAGGCATTTTGAAATGTTGAAAAAATATATTTTTTTACATTATTTATAACAGCGTTGCTAGTCATTTTGTAATGTTGAAAAAATATATATTTTTCACACAATTATTCAAAGCGTTGCTAGGCATTTTGAAATGTTGAAAAAATATGTTTTTTTCACATTATTCATGATAGCGTTGCTAGGCATTTTAAATTGTTGAAAAAATAAATTTTTTTACAAAACTCATGAAAGCGTTGCTAGGCATTTTGAAATGTTGAAAAAATATATTTTTTTACACAATTATTGAAAGCGTTGCTAGGCATTTTAAATTGTTGAAAAAATATATTTTTTTTACAAAATTCATGAAAGCGTTGCTAGGCATTAGAAATGTTGAAAAAATATATATATTTTTTTACAAAATTCATGAATGCGTTGCTAGGAATTTTGAAATGTTGAAAAAATATATTTTTTTTACAAAATTCATGAAAGCTTTGCTAGGCATTTTGAACTGTTATAAAAATATATTTTTTTTACAAAATTCATGAAAGCGTTGCTATGCATTTTAAAATGTTAATAAAATATATTTTTTTTACAAAATTCTTGAAAGCGTTGCTAGGCATTTTGAAATGTGGAAAAAATATATTTTGTTTACCAAATTCACGAAAGCGTTGCTAGGCATTTTGAAATGTTGAAAAAATATATTTTGTTTACCAAATTCATGAAAGCGTTCCTAGGCATTTTGAAATGTTGAAAAAATATATTTTTTCACATTATTCATAACAGCGTTTCTAGGCATTTAGAAATGTTGAAGAAATATATTTTGTTTACCAAATTCATGAAAGCGTTGCTAGGCATTTTGAAATGTGGAAAAAATATATTTTGTTTACCAAATTCACGAAAGCGTTGCTAGGGATTTTAAGATGTTGAAAAAATAAATTTTTTTTACAAAACTCATGAAAGCGTTGATAGGCATTAGAAATGTTGAAAAAATAAATTTTTTCCACATTGTTCATAACAGCGTTGCTAGTCATTTCGAAATGTTGAAAAAATATATTTTTTTCACATTATTCATGAAAGCGTTGCTATGCATTTTAAAATGTTAAAATAATATATTTTTTTTACAAAATTCATGAAAGCGTTGCTATGCATTTTAAAATGTTAAAATAATATATTTTTTTTACAAAATTCATGAAAGCGTTAATAGGCAATTTGAAATGTTGAAAAAAATATATATTTTTTTTACAAAATTCATGAAAGCGTTGCTAGGATTTTTGAAATGTTGAAAAAATATATTTTTTTTACAAAATTCATGAAAGCTTTGCTAGCCATTTTGAAATGTTGAAAAAATATATTTTTTTACATTATTTATAACAGCGTTGCTAGTCATTTTGTAATGTTGAAAAAATATATATTTTTCACACAATTATTCAAAGCGTTGCTAGGCATTTTGAAATGTTGAAAAAATATGTTTTTTTCACATAATTCATGATAGCGTTGCTAGGCATTTTGAATTGTTGAAAAAATAAATTTTTTTACAAAACTCATGAAAGCGTTGCTAGGCATTTTGAAATGTTGAAAAAATATATTTTTTTACACAATTATTGAAAGCGTTGCTAGGCATTTTAAATTGTTGAAAAAATATATTTTTTTTACAAAATTCATGAAAGCGTTGCTATGCATTTTAAAATGTTAATAAAATATATTTTTTTTACAAAATTCTTGAAAGCGTTGCTAGGCATTTTGAAATGTGGAAAAAATATATTTTGTTTACCAAATTCACGAAAGCGTTGCTAGGCATTTTGAAATGTTGAAAAAATATATTTTGTTTACCAAATTCATGAAAGCGTTCCTAGGCATTTTGAAATGTTGAAAAAATATATTTTTTCACATTATTCATAACAGCGTTTCTAGGCATTTAGAAATGTTGAAGAAATATATTTTGTTTACCAAATTCATGAAAGCGTTGCTAGGCATTTTGAAATGTGGAAAAAATATATTTTGTTTACCAAATTCACGAAAGCATTGCTAGGGATTTTAAGATGTTGAAAAAATAAATTTTTTTTACAAAACTCATGAAAGCGTTGATAGGCATTAGAAATGTTGAAAAAATAAATTTTTTCCACATTGTTCATAACAGCGTTGCTAGTCATTTCGAAATGTTGAAAAAATATATTTTTTTCACATTATTCATGAAAGCGTTGCTATGCATTTTAAAATGTTAAAATAATATATTTTTTTACAAAATTCATGAAAGCGTTGCTATGCATTTTAAAATGTTAAAATAATATATTTTTTTTACAAAATTCATGAAAGCGTTGCTAGGCAATTTGAAATGTTGAAAAAAATATATATTTTTTTTACAAAATTCATGAAAGCGTTGCTAGGATTTTTGAAATGTTGAAAAAATATATTTTTTTTACAAAATTCATGAAAGCTTTGCTAGCCATTTTGAAATGTTGAAAAAATATATTTTTTTACATTATTTATAACAGCGTTGCTAGTCATTTTGTAATGTTGAAAAAATATATATTTTTCACACAATTATTCAAAGCGTTGCTAGGCATTTTGAAATGTTGAAAAAATATGTTTTTTTCACATAATTCATGATAGCGTTGCTAGGCATTTTGAATTGTTGAAAAAATAAATTTTTTTACAAAACTCATGAAAGCGTTGCTAGGCATTTTGAAATGTTGAAAAAATATATTTTTTTACACAATTATTCAAAGCGTTGCTAGGCATTTTAAATTGTTGAAAAAATATATTTTTTTTACAAAATTCATGAAAGCGTTGCTAGACATTTGAAATGTTGAAAAAATATATATTTTATTTTACAAAATTCATGAAAGCGTTGCTAGGAATTTTGAAATGTTGAAAAAATATATTTTTTTACATTATTCATAACAGCGTTGCTAGTAATTTTGTAATGTTGAAAAAATATATTTTTTTCACACAATTATTGAAAGCGTTGCTAGGCATTTTGAAATGTGAAATAATATTTTTTTTACAAAATTCATGAAAGCGTTGCTAGGCATTTTGAACTGTTATAAAAATATATTTTTTTTACAAAATTCATGAAAGCGTTGCTAGGCATTTTGAAATGTTGAAAAAATAAATTTTTTCACACATTATTCATATTAGCGTTTCTAGGCATTTTGAAATGTTGAAAAAATATATTTTGTTTACCAAATTCATGAAAGCGTTGCTAGGGATTTTAAGATGTTGAAAACATAAATTTTTTTTACAAAACTCATGAAAGCGTTGATAGGCATTAGAAATGTTGAAAAAATAAATTTTTTCCACATTATTCATAACAGCGTTGCTAGTCATTTCGAAATGTTGAAAAAATATATTTTTTTCACATTATTCATGAAAGCGTTGCTATGCATTTTAAAATATTAAAATAATATATTTTTTTTACAAAATTCATGAAAGCGTTGCTATGCATTTTAAAATGTTAAAATAATATATTTTTTTTACAAAATTCGAGAAAGCGTTGCTAGGCATTTTGAAATGTTGAAAAAATATATTTTTTTTACAAAATTCATGAAAGCTTTGCTAGGCATTTTGAAATGTTGAAAAAATATATTTTTTTACATTATTTATAACAGCGTTGCTAGTCATTTTGTAATGTTGAAAAAATATTTATTTTTCACACAATTATTCAAAGCGTTGCTAGGCATTTTGAAATGTTGAGGAAATATGTTTTTTTCACATAATTCATGATAGCGTTGCTAGGCATTTTGAATTGTTGAAAAAATAATTTTTTTTACAAAACTCATGAAAGCGTTGCTAGGCATTTTAAAATGTTGAAAAAATATATTTTTTTACACAATTATTGAAAGCGTTGCTAGGCATTTTAAATTGTTGAAAAAATATATTTTTTTTACAAAATTCATGAAAGCGTTGCTACGCATTAGAAATGTTGAAAAAATATATATATTTTTTTACAAAATTCATGAAAGCGTTGCTAGGAATTTTGAAATGTTGAAAAAATATATTTTTTTACATTATTCATAACAGCATTGCTAGTAATTTTGTAATGTTGAAAAAATATATTTTTTCACAAAATTCATGAAAGCGTTGCTATGCATTTTAAAATGTTAATAAAATATATTTTTTTTACAAAATGATGGAAAGCGTTGCTAGGCATTTTGAAATGTGGAAAAAATATATTTTGTTTACCAAATTCATGAAAGCGTTGCTAGGCATTTTGAATTGTTGAAAAAATATATTTTGTTTACCAAATTCATGAAAGCGTTGCTAGGCATTTTGAAATGTTGAAAAAATATATTTTTTCACATTATTCATAACAGCGTTTCTAGGCATTTAGAATTGTTGAAGAAATATATTTTGTTTACCAAATTCATGAAAGCGTTGCTAGGCATTTTGAAATGTGGAAAAAATATATTTTGTTTACCAAATTCATGAAAGCGTTGCTAGGCATTTTGAATTGTTGAAAAAATATATGTTTTTACAAAATTCATGAATTCGTTGCTAGGCATTTTGAAATGTTAAAAAAATATATTTTTTTCACATTATTCATAACAGCGTTGCTAGTCATTTCGAAATGTTGAAAAAATATATTTTTTTCACATTATTCATGAAAGCGTTGCTATGCATTTTAAAATATTAAAATAATATATTTTTTTTACAAAATTCATGAAAGCGTTGCTATGCATTTTAAAATGTTAAAATAATATATTTTTTTTACAAAATTCGAGAAAGCGTTGCTAGGCATTTTGAAATGTTGAAAAAATATATTTTTTTTACAAAATTCATGAAAGCTTTGCTAGGCATTTTGAAATGTTGAAAAAATATATTTTTTTACATTATTTATAACAGCGTTGCTAGTCATTTTGTAATGTTGAAAAAATATTTATTTTTCACACAATTATTCAAAGCGTTGCTAGGCATTTTGAAATGTTGAGGAAATATGTTTTTTTCACATAATTCATGATAGCGTTGCTAGGCATTTTGAATTGTTGAAAAAATAATTTTTTTTACAAAACTCATGAAAGCGTTGCTAGGCATTTTAAAATGTTGAAAAAATATATTTTTTTACACAATTATTGAAAGCGTTGCTAGGCATTTTAAATTGTTGAAAAAATATATTTTTTTTACAAAATTCATGAAAGCGTTGCTACGCATTAGAAATGTTGAAAAAATATATATATTTTTTTACAAAATTCATGAAAGCGTTGCTAGGAATTTTGAAATGTTGAAAAAATATATTTTTTTACATTATTCATAACAGCATTGCTAGTAATTTTGTAATGTTGAAAAAATATATTTTTTCACAAAATTCATGAAAGCGTTGCTATGCATTTTAAAATGTTAATAAAATATATTTTTTTTACAAAATGATGGAAAGCGTTGCTAGGCATTTTGAAATGTGGAAAAAATATATTTTGTTTACCAAATTCATGAAAGCGTTGCTAGGCATTTTGAATTGTTGAAAAAATATATTTTGTTTACCAAATTCATGAAAGCGTTGCTAGGCATTTTGAAATGTTGAAAAAATATATTTTTTCACATTATTCATAACAGCGTTTCTAGGCATTTAGAATTGTTGAAGAAATATATTTTGTTTACCAAATTCATGAAAGCGTTGCTAGGCATTTTGAAATGTGGAAAAAATATATTTTGTTTACCAAATTCATGAAAGCGTTGCTAGGCATTTTGAATTGTTGAAAAAATATATGTTTTTACAAAATTCATGAATTCGTTGCTAGGCATTTTGAAATGTTAAAAAAATATATTTTTTTCACATTATTCATAACAGCGTTTCTAGGCATTTAGAAATGTTGAAAAAATATATTTTGTTTACCAAATTCATGAAAGCGTTGCTAGGGATTTTAGGATGTTGAACAAATAAATTTTTTTTACAAAACTCATGAAAGCGTTGCTATACATTTTAAAATATTGAAAAAATATATTTTTTTTACAAAATTCATGAAAGCGTTGCTAGGGATTAGAAATGTTGAAAAAATAAATGTTTTCCACATTATTCATAACAGAGTTGCTAGTCATTTTGAAATGTTGTAAAAATATTTTTTTTTCACACAATTATTGAAAGCGTTGCTATGCATTTTAAAATGTTAAAATAATATATTTTTTTTACAAAATTCATGAAAGCTTTGCTAGGCATTTTGAAATGTTGAAAAAATATATTTTTATACATTATTTATAACAGCGTTGCTAGTCATTTTGTAATGTTGAAAAAATATATTTTTTTCACACAATTATTGAAAGCGTTGCTAGGCATTTTAAAATGTTGAAAAAATATATATTTTTCACACAATTATTCAAAGCGTTGCTAGGCATTTTGAAATGTTGAAAAAATATGTTTTTTTCACATAATTCATGATAGCGTTGCTAGGCATTTTGAAATGTTGAAAAAATAAATTTTTTCACGCATTATTCATATTAGCGTTTCTAGGCATTTTGAAATGTTGAAAAAATATATTTTTTCACAAAATTCATGAAAGCGTTGCTATGCATTTTAAAATGTTAATAAAATATATTTTTTTTACAAAATTCTTGAAAGCGTTGCTAGGCATTTTGAAATGTGGAAAAAATATATTTTGTTTACCAAATTCATGAAAGCGTAGCTAGGCATTTTGAATTGTTGAAAAAATATATTTTTTTCACATTATTCATAACAGCGTTACTAGTCATTTAGAAATGTTGAAAATATATGTTTTTTCACGAAATTCATGAAAGCGTTGCTAGGGATTTTAAAATGTTAAAAAAAATATTTTTTTTACAAAACTCATGAAAGCGTTGCTATACATTTTAAAATATTGAAAAAATATATTTTTTTTACAAAATTCATGAAAGCGTTGCTAGGGATTTTAAGAAGTTGAAAAAATATATTTTTTTTACAAAATTCATGAGAGCGTTGCTAGGCATTAGAAATGTTGAAAAAATAAATGTTTTCCACATTATTCATAACAGCGTTGCTAGTCATTTTGAAATGTTGAAAAAATATATTTTTTTCACACAATTATTGAAAGCGTTGCTAGGCATTTTAAAATGTTGAAAAAATATATATTTTTCACACAATTATTCAAAGCGTTGCTAGGCATTTTGAAATGTTGAAAAAATATGTTTTTTTCACATAATTCATGATAGCGTTGCTAGGCATTTTGAATTGTTGAAAAAATAAATTTTTTTACAAAACTCATGAAAGCGTTGCTAGGCATTTTGAAATGTTGAAAAAATATATTTTTTTACACAATTATTGAAAGCGTTGCTAGGCATTTTAAATTGTTGAAAAAATATATTTTTTTTACAAAATTCATGAAAGCGTTGCTAGGCATTAGAAATGTTGAAAAAATATATATTTTTTTTACAAAATTCATGAAAGCGTTGCTAGGAATTTTGAAATGTTGAAAAAATATATTTTTTTTACAAAATTCATGAAAGCTTTGTTAGGCATTTTGAAATGTTGAAAAAATATATTTTTTTACATTATTCATAACAGCGTTGCTAGTAATTTTGTAATGTTGAAAAAAGATATTTTTTTCACACAATTATTGAAAGCGTTGCTAGGCATTTTAAAATGTTAAAAAAATATATTTTTTTTACAAAATTCATGAAAGCGTTGCTAGGCATTTTGAAATGTGGAAAAAATATATTTTGTTTACCAAATTCATGAAAGCGTTGCTAGGCATTTTGAATTGTTGAAAAAATATATTTTTTTCACATTATTCATAACAGCGTTACTAGTCATTTAGAAATGTTGAAAATATATGTTTTTTCACGAAATTCATGAAAGCGTTGCTAGGGATTTTAAAATGTTAAAAAAAATATTTTTTTTACAAAACTCATGAAAGCGTTGCTATACATTTTAAAATATTGAAAAAATATATTTTTTTTACAAAATTCATGAAAGCGTTGCTAGGGATTTTAAGAAGTTGAAAAAATATATTTTTTTTACAAAATTCATGACAGCGTTGCTAGGCATTAGAAATGTTGAAAAAATAAATGTTTTCCACATTATTCATAACAGCGTTGCTAGTCATTTAGAAATGTTGAAGAAATATGTTTTTTCACGAAATTCATGAAAGCGTTGCTAGGCATTTTGAAATGTTGAAAAAATATATTTTGTTTATCAAATTCATGAAAGCGTTGCTAGGCATTTTAAAATATTGAAAAAATATATTTTTTTTACAAAATTCATGAAAGCGTTGCTAGGGATTAGAAATGTTGAAAAAATAAATGTTTTCCACATTATTCATAACAGCGTTGCTAGTCATTTTGAAATGTTGAAAAAATATTTTTTTTCACAAAATTCATGAAAGCGTTGCTATGCATTTTAAAATGTTAAAATAATATATTTTTTTTACAAATTTCATGAAAGCGTTGCTAGGCATTTTGAAATGTTGAAAAAATATATATTTTTTTTACAAAATTCAAGAAAGCGTTGCTAGGAATTTTGAAATGTTGAAAAAAGATATTTTTTTTACAAAATTCATGAAAGCTTTGCTAGGTATTTTCAAATGTTGAAAAAATATATTTTTTTACATTATTTATAACAGCGTTGCTAGTCATTTTGTAATGTTGAAAAAATATATTTTTTTCACATAATTATTGAAAGCGTTGCTAGGCATTTTAAAATGTTGAAAAAATATATATTTTTCACACAATTATTCAAAGCGTTGCTAGGCATTTTGAAATGTTGAAAAAATATGTTTTTTTCACATAATTCATGATAGCGTTGCTAGGCATTTTGAATTGTTGAAAAAATAAATTTTTTTACAAAACTCATGAAAGCGTTGCTAGGCATTTTGAAATGTTGAGAAAATATATCTTTTTACACAATTATTGAAAGCGATGCTAGGCATTTTAAATTGTTGAAAAAATATATTTTTTTACAAAATTCATGAAAGCGTTGCTAGGCATTAGAAATGTTGAAAAAATATATATTTTTTTTACAAAATTCATGAAAGCGTTGCTAGATATTATAAATGTTGAAAAAATATATATATTTTTTTACAAAATTCATGAAAGCGTTGCTAGGAATTTTGAAATGTTGAAAAAATATAAATTTTTTTTTACAAAATTCATGAAAGCGTTGCTAGGCATTTTGAACTGTTATAAAAATATATTTTTTTCACACAATTATTGAAAGCGTTGCTAGGCATTTTAAAATGTTGAAAATATATGTTTTTTCACAAAATTCATGAAAGCGTTGCTATGCATTTTAAAATGTTAATAAAATATATTTTTTTTACAAAATTCTTGAAAGCGTTGCTAGGCATTTTGAAATGTGGAAGAAATATATTTTGTTTACCAAATTCTTGAAAGCGTTGTTAGGCATTTTGAATTGTTGAAAAAATATATTTTTTTCACATTATTCATAACAGCGTTACTAGTCATTTAGAAATGTTGAAAATATATGTTTTTTCACGAAATTCATGAAAGCGTTGCTAGGGATTTTAAAATGTTAAAAAAAATATTTTTTTTACAAAACTCATGAAAGCGTTGCTATACATTTTAAAATATTGAAAAAATATATTTTTTTTACAAAATTCATGAGAGCGTTGCTAGGCATTAGAAATGTTGAAAAAATAAATGTTTTCCACATTATTCATAACAGCGTTGCTAGTAATTTTGAAATGTTGAAAAAAAATTTTTTTTTCACACAATTATTGAAAGCGTTGATAGGCATTTTTAAATGTTGAAAAAATATTTTTTTTCACAAAATTCATGAAAGCGTTGCTATGCATTTTAAAATGTTAAAATAATATATTTTTTTTACAAAATTCATGAAAGCGTTGCGAGGCATTTTGAAATGTTGAAAAAATATATATTTTTTTTACAAAATTCATGAAAGCATTGCTAGGAATTTTGAAATGTTGAAAAAATATATTTTTTTACAAAATTCATGAAAGCTTTGCTAGGCATTTTGAAATGTTGAAAAAATATATTTTTTTACAATATTTATAACAGCGTTGCTAGTCATTTTGTAATGTTGAAAAATATTTTTTTTTCACACAATTATTGAAAGCGTTGCTAGGCATTTTAAAATGTTGAAAAAATATATATTTTTCACACAATTATTCAAAGCGTTGCTAGGCATTTTGAAATGTTGAAAAAATATGTTTTTCTCACATAATTCATGATAGCGTTGATAGGCATTTTGAATTGTTAAAAAAATAAATTTTTTTACAAAACTCATGAAAGCGTTGCTAGGCATTTTGAAATGTTGAAAAAATATATTTTTTACACAATTATTGAAAGCGTTGCTAGGCATTTTAAATTGTTGAAAAAATATATTTTTTTTACAAAATTCATGAAAGCGTTGCTAGGCATTAGAAATGTTGAAGAAATAAATTTTCCAAATTATTCATAACAGCCTTGCTAGTCATTTTGAAATGTTGAAAAAATATTTTTTTTTCACACAATTATTGAAATCGTTGCTAGGCATTTTTAAATGTTGAAAAAATATTTTTTTTTCACAAAATTCATGAAAGCGTTGCTAGGCATTTTGAAATGTTGAAAAAATATATTTTTTTTACAAAATTCATGAAAGCTTTGCTAGGCATTTTGAAATGTTGAAAAAATATATTTTTTTACATTATTCATAACAGCGTTGCTAGTCATTTTGTAATGTTGAAAAAATATATTTTTTTCACACAATTATTGAAAGCGTTGCTAGGCATTTTAGAATGTTGAAAAAATATTTTTTTCACAAAATTCATTAAAGCGTTGCTATGCATTTTAAAATGTTAAAAAAATATATTTTTTTTACAAAATTCATGAAAGCGTTGCTAGGCATTTTGAAATGTTGAAATTATATTTTTTTTACAAAATTCATGAAAGCTTTGCTAGGCATTTTGAAATGTTGACAAAATATATTTTTTTACATTATTCATAACAGCGTTGCTAGTCATTTTGTAATGTTGAAAAAATATATTTTTTTCACACAATTATTGAAAGCGTTGCTAGGCATTTTAAAATGTTGAAAAAATATTTTTTTCACAAAATTCATGAAAGCGTTGCTATGCATTTTGAACTGTTAAAAAAATTTATTTTTTTACAAAATTCATGAAAGCGTTGCTAGGCATTTTGAAATGTTGAAAAAATATATTTTTTCACAAAATTCATGAAAGCGTTGCTATGCATTTTAAAATGTTAATAAAATATATATTTTTTACAAAATTCTTGAAAGCGTTGCTAGGCATTTTTAAATGTGGAAAAAATATATTTTGTTTACCAAATTCATGAAAGCGTTGCTAGGCATTTTGAATTGTTGAAAAAATATATTTTTTTCACACAATTATTGAAAGCGTTGCTAGGCATTTTAAAATGTTGAAAAAATATATATTTTTCACACAATTATTCAAAGCGTTGCTAGGCATTTTGAAATGTTGAAAAAATATGTTTTTTTTCCACATAATTCATGATAGCGTTGCTAGGCATTTTGAATTGTTGAAAAAATATATTTTTTTACACAATTATTGAAAGCGTTGCTAGGCATTTTAAATTGTTGAAAAAATATATTTTTTTTACAAAATTCCTGAAAGCGTTGCTAGGCATTAGAAATGTTGAAAAAATAATTTTTTTCCAAATTATTCATAACAGCGTTGCTAGTCATTTTGAAATGTTGAAAAAATATTTTTTTTCACACAATTATTGAAATCGTTGCTAGGTATTTTTAAATGTTGAAAAAATATTTTTTTTCACAAAATTCATGAAAGCGTTGCTATGCATTTTAAAAAGTTTTAAAAAAAATATATATTTTTTTTACAAAATTCATGAAAGCGTTGCTAGGCATTTTGAAATGTTGAAAAAATAAACTTTTTCCACATTATTCATATTAGCGTTGCTAGGCATTTTGAAATGTTGAAAAAATATATTTTTTCACAAAATTCATGAAAGCGTTGCTATGCATTTTAAAATGTTAATAGAATATATTTTTTTTACAAAATTCTTGAAAGCGTTGCTAGGCATTTTGAAATGTGGAAAAAATATATTTTGTTTACCAAATTCATGGAAGCGTTGCTAGGCATTTTGAATTGTTGAAAAAATATATTTTTTTCACACAATTATTGAAAGCGTTGCTAGGCATTTTTAAGTGTTGAAAAAATATTTGTTTTCACAAAATTCATGAAAGCGTTGCTATGCATTTTAAAATGTTAAAATAATATATTTTTTTTACAAAATTCATGAAAGCGTTGCTAGGCATTTTGAAATGTTGAAAAATATATTTTTTTTTACAAAATTCATGAAAGCGTTGCTAGGAATTTTGAAATGATGAAAAAATATATTTTTTTTACAAAATTCATGAAAGCTTTGCTAGGCATTTTGAAATGTTGAAAAAATATATTTTTTTTACAAAATTCATGAAAGCGTTGCTAGGGATTTTAAGAAGTTGAAAAAATATATTTTTTTTACAAAACTCATAAAAGCTTTGCTAGGCATTTTGAAATGTTGAAAAAATATATTTTTTTTACAAAATTCATGAAAGCGTTGCTAGGGATTTTAAGAAGTTGAAAAAATAAATTTTTTTTACAAAACTCATAAAAGCGTTGCTAGGCATTTTGAAATGTTGAAAAAATATATTTTTTTACACAATTATTGAAAGCGTTGCTAGGGATTTTTAAATGTTGAAAAAATATATTTTTTTCACACAATTATTGAAAGCGTTGCTAGGCATTTTAAAATGTTCAAAAAATATATTTTTTTCACACAATTATTCAAAGCGTTGCTAGGCATTTTGAAATGTTGAAAAAATATATTTTTTTTACAAAATTCATGAAAGCGTTGTAGGGATTTTAAGAAGTTGAAAAAATAAATGTTTTTTACAAAACTCATAAAAGCGTTGCTAGGCATTTTGAAATGTTGAAAAAAATTTATTTTTTCACACAATTATTGAAAGCGTTGCTAGGCATTTTAAAATGTTGAAAAAATATGTTTTTTTTTCACATTACTCATGACAGCGTTGCTAGGCATTTTGAATTGTTGAAAAAATATATTTTTTTACAAAATTCATGAAAGCATTGCTAGGGATTTTAAAATGTTAAAAAAATATATTTTTTTTACAAAATTCATGAAAGCGTCGCTATACATTTTAAAATGTTGAAAAAATTTATTTTTTTTACAAAATTCATGAAAGCGTTACTAGGCATTAGAAATGTTGAAAAAATAAATTTTTTCCACATTATTCATAACAGAGTTGCTAGTCATTTTGAAATGTTGAAAAAATATATTTTTTTCACACAATTATTGAAATCGTTGCTAGGCATTTTTAAATGTTGAAAAAATATTTTTTTTCACAAAATTCATGAAAGCGTTGCTATGCATTTTAAAATGTTAAAATAATATATTTTTTTTACAAAATTCATGAAAGCGTTGCTAGGAATTTTGAAATGTTGAAAAAATATATTTTTTTACATTATTCATAACAGCGTTGCTAGTCATTTTGTAATGTTGAAAAAATATATTTTTTCACACAATTATTGAAAGCGTTGCTAGGCATTTTAAAATGTTGAAAAAATATTTTTTTTCATAAAATTCATGAAAGCGTTGCTATGAAATTTAAAATGTTAAAAAAATATATTTTTTTTACAAAATTCATGAAAGCGTTGCTAGGCATTTTGAAATGTTGAAAAAATAAATTTTTTCACACATTATTCATATTAGCGTTGCTTGGCATTTTGAAATGTTGAAAAAATATATTTTTTCACAAAATTCATGAAAGCGTTGCTATGCATTTTAAAATGTTAATAATATATTTTTTTTACAAAATTCATGAAAGCGTTGCTAGGCATTTTGAAATGTGGAAAAAATATATTTTGTTTACCAAATTCATGAAAGCGTTGCTAGGCATTTTGAATTGTTGAAAAAATATATTTTTTTACAAAATTCATGAAAGCGTTGCTAGGCATTTTGAAATGTTGAAAAAATATATTTTTTCACATTATTCATAACAGCGTTTCTAGGCATTTAGAAATGTTGAAAAAATATATTTTGTTTACCAAATTCATGAAAGCGTTGCTAGGGATTTTAAGATGTTGAAAAAATAATTTTTTTTTACAAAACTCATGAAAGCGTTGCTAGGCATTAGAAATGTTGAAAAAATAAATTTTTTCCACATTATTCATAACAGCGTTGCTAGGCATTTTGAAATGTTGAAAAAATATATTTTTCACATTATTCATAACAGCATTTCTAGTCATTTAGAAATGTTGAAAAAATATGTTTTTCACGAAATTCATGAAAGCGTTGCTAGGCATTTTAAATTGTTGAAAAAATATATTTTGTTTATCAAATTCATGAAAGTGTAGCTAGGCATTTTGAAATGTTGAAAGAATATATTTTTTCACATTATTCATCGTTAGAAACACGGGAAAGTTAACAAAAACTTCTAGTCACGGTCCAAAATTGGAAGTCCAGGGCCAGACTAAAGGTATAAAATCAGGTTTTTGTAAAACAGAGCATTATCTACGTAGTAAAATATTCTTAAAAATTTAAAGCTATGTCGACACTACCATTTACAATCCCACACAAGCAATCTACCTTAGTTCAAAGGGCGTAACATGAAGCAATGGTACGATCGTAGGCCTTGAAGTAAAGTATGTTGAAATAAAACGCAGAAATGTATTGTGATACTATTGTCGAAACAAATTCGAATGAAATTAAATGAGGCCGTATGAGTCGTACAAAGGATATAGTCTAACAAATATAGAAGATAAGTCAATGTTGAATTTGGATAAGTTCATTTATACAAGGTTCTAAAAATAGGGTTTTAAATAGGCATTTTTCAATGTCTTATCATCACTTTTACTTAGTTTATGACTATCCAACTCTAAACTTTGTAAATTTCTAAAAACTTACTGACCTGGTCATAAACTCAGTTAAACTGATTAAGTTTCACGGAACGTAATGGACTACAAATTTAAAGTCTTATACGAATTGTTAAAAAACTAATTTACATATTACAAAAAGCGATAATTCCATTATTTTAGGCTATGATGTTTATGTGGTATTTTTCATTTTCAAAGACAACTTAATTTCTTGTAATTAAAAATAAATAATTACTTGAATTAAAATTATCATGTAGCAATCAGAATGACTGGCCAATAGGGCATTTATTTACCGTGCCTACGTGTACGATTTTAGCGAAAATACTTTCGTGGAGTAATACATTTTTGCCGGGCGACATCACGTGATCTCTATTCTAGCATTACGTGTGTACATTTGGTTAAACGTATAAAATTATAACTAAATCTATCCTGAATACGTCGTAGGTATATAAAATTAACCTTCCGTAGCAATGACAAACAATAATTACCAATATAGCTTCAGAACATGTTTTTGATTCACTTTATAAGCATTGTAATGAGGATGGGCAATGTGCACTTTTACCACCACTAATAACACCACGTATGGGGGAATTACAATTTTTTAAAATTATTAAATTTTGAGGCGTGAGCGAAAGTTGTATATTTTGTTTTCATATCACTGACGACTTTCTACGACGGCCGGTATAATTATTTTCGCTAAATTCATACACGTGGGCACGGTAAATAGATACCTAAATACCGCCAATAGAAGTACTTTATTGGAAGAATATAATTATATTAAGTTTACTTGAATCTAGTTCTAGGAAGTGGTCCAGGTATTGGAAACATTTGGTTATGTGGAGAAGTAACAATTTAAGTTGACGTATTTAATGAACAGGTTATTTGATTACTACGATCTGGAATGTTTGGTTCTGAAACTGGCGTCATGGCTGGTAAACATGCCAATGTTTATAATCGCCAGGAGGAATATTATCTTCACAATGTTCCCTAAATATCGGTAATTAATTTCGCCTATATTTGTTACAATAAAGACCAAAACTTCCTGCATGAAACCCAATCTTTAAGAGATATTTTGAACTTTCGCCTTTTTTAGGCATCGCGCAATGTTATATTTAGTTTGTATACGGTCACCACCCTGTTCTTAAATTTTATATTTCATTTTTACAAAATTAATTACGAAAAGTGATTTGTTCCAACTAGCCTCAATGGTAATAGAGCCGTATAGAATTGAATAGAGTTGAGATAGTTTTACTGTGCAATATAACATAAGTCACCTGCGTTGCTTCCAAACCTAGTGAGAAATCACTTCAGCAACCTGTTAGTTCACGTTTAGAAACGTCTCCCCTGTTTTATCGTCCATTCCATTTTTACAAAAACTAATCTTACTCATTATCTGGAACCTGTTTTAATCAATGGTCCCTTCCCTTAGAAGAGAGAGAGAGAAATAAAAGATGATTTATTTCTTTTAGCCACGTAATCCATTTCGGTCAATTTTCCGGTCGGTACAGAAATTCTGTAAGATAGGAATAAAATTAAAAACTTATTGCAGTACCATAGAGAAAGGATCAACCCTACAATGGCCCTTGGCAATCAAATACCTTATCAAACCCTTATCCGAAATACCTTATCAAACCCTTATCCGGACTGCTACTAAAGTCACGTGGCATTCCACAATAATTCCTAATGTATAACATTTTATTTAATCGTTTAGTCTAGAAAATTCAATTACCTTTCAAAATGTCTTGCAGTTGAATCTGATTCTGGACATAACATCTGCTTGCGAACATTTGATACAGCAGTATTCAAAAACACTAAACAATATTCATTTTGTGAACTTACAACAATTGGATTGCCATTTGTCTGTGCTTATTCCTGTATAACTATATTTTTAAATGATTGTGGGTTTTATTGAAACAATTTAATGAACTTTGTCAACAGCCTCAGTGAATGTTTTACGTAAAGATTTATAAATTCCTGTAGCAAGAAAACAGTTGTATTTATGCATAGGGCTATATACAACGTCAGATTCGATAGGTAATTGTGTCATTTATCTATGAAGTCAAATCTATGGCAACGTTTCAATAACATTTTGGTTATCAAGGCTTAACACAAAGAACTATATCTACCTACTTTAAAATAAAACTACGAAGTATCCAGTTAGGATAGATTTGGTTATAGTTTTATATAACATTACTATATATCTACATTAAAATATACCTACGAAGTATTCAGTCACAATAGATTTGGTTATAATTTTCTGCGTCGGCAATATTTACCAAAATTTACCAAATCTATCCTGACTTAATACTTGGTAGGTATACTTTAATATAGGTATATAGTAATGTTAGATAAAATTATTACCAAATCTATCCTGACTGGATACTTTGTAGGTATATTTTAATATAGGTAGGACAGCAATATAAGGTAATTGTTATTTCGGCCACCTACGATATTTTGGAATATTGTTCAAAACCACCAAAAAATACGATATCCACACGAAATAATTAGTGAAAGCGTAAAAATTAGTGCAAAATGTTTTCTTCTCTGAGCCACAAGATAGATAATGTAGAGTTCGCGTGACGTCACAGTATGCCTCCGTCGAAAAAAATTTCCCCTACGAAAAGTAACTTTTTTTGTGGATATCGTACCTTTTTGTGCTTTTGAACAATAATCCAAAATATCGTATGGGGCCGGTCTAATAAACGATTACCAAATTTTTTTTTGTTGCCTAGAAACAATTTTTCTTAAATTTTGTTTGGTATTCTTGATGAATTACTGCATCACCCGGTATAATTTTGATTTGATAAAATCGATTGAGTGAGAATGTGAACCCACTAAATTGATAAAGCAAATAAAAATTGATAAATAACTTTTCGACATAGACAAAAATAAAATAGTAATTAAAATAGCCGTAGGACATGTTTAGGAATGTTCTTTACAAATATCTAGTTAATTTAGGAATCTAAATAATAACCTTTTTAATTTGTTAAATGCCAGGAATATTTACAAAAGGCCGTTTGCAATTAAGAATTTGAAACTTCGCCATGTATAAGTTATATACTGCAATGGTTAAATTTTACGAAGTTTACTTATAACGACGCAACGCACAAATTACAACCTTTAATTGAACAAAAATTCGCTGTAGGATCAATGAAAAATGATGAAATTAGTAAATTGTCGGATTTACTATATGGTATATCATGAGACAGTTTGTGATTTCTCAGAAGTAGCTTGCTCAGTAAAGTAATACAGCCCCAAAACAAAATTGGTTAAAAAAAGGAAAACAAAATTGGTTAAAAAAAAGGAAGTAAATCTTCACTTAAAAGTTGTATATAGAACCTAGTTATTATATTCAACGATTGTTACATAATATTTAAGATTATCTTTCAAATGAGGTGATCGAAAATATCCTAACCTAAAAAATTAACTATATAAGGGATCCTTTCATTCTTGCATGAAATATCGAAACAATTTGCTTACAAAATTATTTATAAATTTACTGTTAGCCGTAAGTAAATAGCGTTCTAGAAAAAATGTAATAATAATTAAATTTATGATCGTAAACATGACACAATGTACTTACCTATATGGCCTTCCTTGTACAGTCAATCTAAACTCAACCTTCCTTTCACTAGACACTACTGAACCATACATGCAAGTGAAGCTTGCAAATAAGACGCGTAGAAGGAGGGGAGGGGAGAACGTGACTAAGTTGTCTGTGATTGGTCGGATAAAGCTAGTGAAACGAACTTAGTACGTCTGAGGTCAAAACAATTTACTAAAATTGTGTAGAACAAAAATATTTTATATAACGGCTTTTTGACTAGTACGAAACAATTTATTGTAAAAGAATACTAAAACTCATTGTGATTCTAATACTACGTTTTATTACTAAATAAGAAAATTTACTTTATGTTGTTTTGATTATTAGAAAAGGTTACGTGCCTGTTGCGACCAAGCTGTTTGCATATTGTTCCACATGATCAAGAGGAAAGTATTAATACATATCAGCGTACCACTAGTTTCCCTCTGCTACCACGAAGTTTGTGGTAGGACTTTAAGCAACCAGTAATTTTTTTTTTTTATTTAACAAAATTCCTTACGTTCAAACTTTATTTTTTCGATTTTATTTTATTTACTTAATTTTCTTTAACTTTATAATCAGCTGCATGGCCTATCAGAATTTAAAATTAACTAATTATACAATAGGTTTGTAGCGTCTATGTGATCAACATACGACATAGCTCAGTCACCACTCTTTTTGAGGATATTTTCCTCATCACATTAAGGATATTTTCTGGTCGAATTTTTTGAAACCTTTTTTCATTTTTGTTCCCATTTCTCTAAGTTCCTTAGATTTTAAAATGAAAGAAGTATCCATAGTTATTATTTTTGGCTTCTCTATGAGAAAAAAAATGTTGGGTGTCTTCCTTCCAACCAAGGCATTTAGCTTGGAGTTCCAGCCCCCTAGATTCCATATGTGACGTGGTATGGTAGCATTTTCCAATCACTGCTGAATGAAATACTACAAACATTCTATTAGTTTGACGTTGTCTTCTGGAGCGTTCTCCATAATGCCATGAATGATTATTATTGGTTCCTTACAATTATCGGAACAGGCTTCCTTACAATACTATAGACTATTGGATACGATTGTTTTTTGGATCCAATATTGGTTTAAAGGAATAGTTTAGTTGATATATACCAGTATTCAATAGTAGAGTCGCAAGTGACACGGTGGCAGAATGCTGGGTCACAAGTGAAACGGGTCGCAACTAGCACGGTCGCGACTGGCACGACACCATTATAAAATGGGTATTAAAAAAAGGTTTTGTGGTAAGTCCGAGACCCCCCCCCCCGTTATGTACCCTCCTGTCAAGGTACTCTCTGATGAAACCTTGTTAAACGATATCTGGAACAAATGGCCATGGATATTCCTTACTGCCCCAATCTTTCAGATAAACTAATGGGGAGTTTCAATGGATTAATAAAATTACACAAAACAGTCGCCGAACGTTTATTTTATGAGGAGTTAATGATTCTGAGTAGGGATTGTAGAGTCAGAGTTAAGGATTGCAGAATCAGAGTTCAGGATTGCAGAATCAGAGTTCAGGATTGCAGAATCAGAGTCCAGGATTGCAGAATTAGAGTTCATAATTGTAGAATCAGAGTTCAGGATTATAGAATTAGAGTTCAGGATTGTAGAATCAGAGTTCAGGATTGCAGAATCAAAATTCAGGATTCCAGAATTAGAGTTCAGGATTATAGAATCAGAGTTCAGGATTATAGAACCAGAGTTCAGGTTTGTAGAATCAGAGTTCAGGATTGCAGAATCATAATTCAGGATTGTAGAATCAGAGTTCAGGATAATCGCAAGAAGTGAACGATTTCTTTACATCCGTTGTGATTTATATTGCAATTTGAGTGGAACATTTTTGCATCTGTCAAAACATAACTCAAACATCTTTTATTTACCCGTAACACACAAATGGTGGATAATTTTATTGGATGAAATATTAAAACACATGTATTGTTTCAAAAATGCATGAGGGACTTCAGCTCTCTCCAGAATTTTTCTGGAAAAAAAACAACATTTATTATGCATTTTAAAAAATTTAAAAAAACCGATGCAGTGGTATTGAAAAGATTGTTGTGTCTGTAGAGTTTGGGCCGGCAACCTTTTGCACTTGAGGGCTGCACGTTCAATCTAGCTAGCATGCCTGTAACCTAACAAATATAAAATAACCATGAATTTTATTATATTTCCTAATTTTAGATTGGTAATGTAACTGATTTTAATACAGTACTAAATATGACTTTACTAGTAATGCTAGGAAGGGTAGTAATGGACTTTAAAATAATTTTAAGAAAATAAGCTACTTACTTTCTTATTACAATTCTGACAATTTTCTAACTCAATTCTGACAAATATTATTTTTTTTAAGTGCTAAAGTAATGAAATAAAACACGTTCATTTAAAAATTAACAAAATTTTATTAAAATAAAACAAGTGCCGTAGGGGCGAACTTGCCTGTATGCACATCGCAGACACTACTTTCCACTTCCTATCGAGTCTGTAATTTATTATTAGGCGTTTATTGTAGTGTAATGGTTCTAGCCATTGAGCAAACTATTTATATTGTAAACCGTAAGCGTAAGCTATCAGGACCGATCAGAATTCAAAATACTACAAGCGAAGAAGGGCAGCACAAAATCAAAATTTTGCGGGCAGACCATGGGTTCCCGTCCCCTGTTATAGACTGACAGAATGGAGACATGCAATATCAAGAGAACAGTGGTACAACAAAAATATATTGCAATAAAAATATTGGCAAACAACCCCTTACCACAATAACAATAATAAAAAATATCTAATATTAAATCAGTCTGGTTAGTGAATTATTATATTATAGATTGTAATTTTGTAATAACACATGGTGATGCTGACACGGTCATCGAAATGTACGGAGCGTTTAATCTTAGGTAACTTGTAATATTGGTTATTTTGGTGGTACTGGGGTGTTTGTCAATATTTTTATTGTAGTAGAATGGAAACATAAAGGAATAATGTTAAACAACTGTTTGGAAAATTTAAACTTAGTCTGTAGGCAAGTAAACTTCGCACCCAAGCAAAAATCTGGGTAAATCGCGCCCACAAACAAAAATCTGTGTAAATCGCGCTCTGTCTACCTGAACCGAGCGGACCACTGAGTCATGGACCGCGAGCGTCATTTGACAGCCGTTTAATAAGGGGAATGACCGGGAATTACCCGCCCGCTCCCCGGTTCATCCCTGATAGCTTTCTCTTTAGAAAAACAGGAAAGGAAGTTTTGAATAGTAAAATAGACTTTTTTATGGACGGTACCTTTAAAAGTTGTAGTAAACAATTTGCTCAAGTTTATACAATCCACGCAGACTATGGAAGTTCAGAGACCGAAACCAATATATATCCAGTAGTCTTCGGATTTTTACCAAACAAGAAAAAGGGAACATATATTCAGCTGTTCCGTAATATATTAAAACACGTTCCAGAATGGAGTCCAATAAACGTAACTGTGGATTTTGAAGCGGCAGTGATTTCTGCACTGGGAGTTGTGTTTCCATCTGCTCAAGTACACGGGGGTCATTTCCATATGAAGAGGTGTCTATGGCCAAAAGTGCAAGAATTGGGATTGACTCGCGAATACAGGGAAAATGAGGAAATAAGAATGCCGATTCGCCTGTGTGCTGTGCTAGCGTTTCTTCGGCCCGACGATGTGATTGATGGCTGGCTCCAGATACGTTCACAAGTACCTAATGTCACAAAGCTGTCAGAATGTTTCGACTACTATGTAGAGAGATGGATGGAAAATGAAGAAGTGCCGGTTAGCCTTTGGAATTGCTACAGACTCCGCCATTGTACGACTAACGCCGTAGAAGGTTGGCACAATAGAATTAATAACACAGTTGGAAAACCGCATCCTAAAATCAGAGATGTAATCCAATGTATGAAGAAAGAGGCAAAAAATTCAGAATGCTCGTTAATGAGGATAGAGTTGAGTATGGAAGGAAAACGAAGAAAAACAACCTACATGCAACTAGACGAAAGGCTGGGGAAAATAATCAAGAAGTATGAAGAAGTTGGGGACATTGTCTTATGTTTGAAATCAATATCGTACCTACAAAAGCTTGAGTGATTGGACTAACTATTGAAAAACTATTAAAATATAAAAAATACAAATATTGAAATAAAAATGACCAAAAAAGACAAAGCTTAAAGCTGATTTTAAACACGCCTACATGACAATAGCTTGCACTTGTCATTTAGCCAGTCCAAAGCCCGGATAAAGTGTGATGGGAATCAGTTTATTTTGAATAAACTTGACAGGTGAAATGAGGACTTGCTGGGCGCGATTTCACTGCGTGCGGACGTACGGGGCGAGATTTTCACAGGGCGCGATTTACAGGACACCGACGTTGCAAATCCTCGGGGGCCACCAGTCCATCTCTGACTGACTGATAAAAAGTAAATTATTTATCCAAACGAAAAGTATTTCATATAATCTTAATGCAATATATTTTCCACATTTACAAATTGTTTTTATTATAATCACATATTTTTTCTCTCTAAATGATTTGGCCTGTAATTTTGTGGAGTGCTGCTGCATATAAATATGTGAAATAATAGTTGCCAGTAATTTTCTGTGCTTACTGTAATAATAAATATATAATTTTGACTTTGCATGAATAATAAAATTCAAGATTTTTAGAAAAATGTTTACGTTTGTATTTTAAAAAATATTTTCATTTAAATATCTAAAAATAATTAAGATGGAAACAGATTTGTGTGAAATAATGTCAGAACGTTTCGCTTAAATGAATTCAGATGCAGAAACGCTGGTCAAATAATTGGATAAAGAAATCGTCGCTGTTTAGGGGCTCTGAATTTTGGCGACAGATTAACGAAGCCATTATATTACTACCAAGCAAATAATATACGAACAGAAAGTTCACTTGGCGAGACAGAATGGCCTACTTCAACGAATTTTCCGTGCGCGGAATGTGGCGCGCCAGGCGGCTTTGGATTGAACTACACACACACGAGTCAAACAATGATTCCCATTGTTCTGTAATCTACGTTTTAGTTTTGGGTTTATGAATACGTTCTATACAGTAACGTTCGCTGAATAAATAGACACTGTTCAACTCGTTAGGATTTCATTGGTAGCAATAAAAATGTTGGCAAATTGTTTTGAAGTTTACGAGGTATTTGGAGACTGGGTTAACCTATCTTGGAGGTAACTCGGAAATGCAAATGCAATCCAAAGATACAAACATCTAGGTTATTTGAATACCGATTCTATTGTTTTCAAACTTGCTACATTGTTAAAAATAAGATTTCACTATCAAACGTTCAGTCTGTTAGAAACAATAACTGGACATTTTTAACACGCCGATTAGGCACTAAAGAAATCTGCTCGTATTGTAACGTCAAAATCTACTGAAAAGATAAACTGAAAAATCAATAATGTTTGTCTATATATTTCAATTCTTATAGTAGAAGTCAGATTTAAGGTCATTTACAAAACGCTGCTTGTACTGAAAAAAAAGTTAAATTAAGAATGTATAACTATTCCCAACGTGAAAGAATAATTTACTCAAGAAAACTAAGGAATTAAATAAAGCTGCAAGGGGATTATTGAAATTTGAAGTTCTTGGTAAAATATAAACTAAAACATTCACTAAATATCTTGATTTACTATTACTAACACTGCAGTGGTCGCGCATAGATAAGCAACACGAGTGGTCGTGCAACACACTTTCATTGTATAGGAAACATATCATAAGTGGTCGTGTGGATTACTATTGTAATCCAGGTGAATTGAAAATTAACCTAGTTGAGGGTTAGCTTCATAAAAGGAACGATCGGTTTGAAACGCGTCAGCCTACTTTTTCCAATTTCATTTACTCAATTAACAATAAATACCAAGTAAGATTCTTGTTTAACTACATAAGTGAAAGTGATATATATAATTATATATATATATATATATATATATATATATATATATATATATATATATATATATCGCAATATGTATTCTTGTGTATTAATAAAGAAATAAGTCAAAATACAAAAACAAAAATAATTATTCAATTTACAATTCAAACCTTTTGGTTGGCAAACAGTACCAACATCATCAGTATACTTATTCTCCAATGAGGTCATAAAGAGAAACCTACTTTTGTAAGGAGAGAGATAAGCGTAGTGGAGGGCATCAGGAAGTGCAAATGAACTAACAAAACAAACTCCTGGTAAGGGGGGAAGGTGATAATTATTGATAGAGCGACCTAACTGCTGTAGAATTGCTCTCGACTGGGGCGAAGGGAGGTGTCTTCTAAATGACTGTAGTACAACATATACATGTTGCAGTATATTTAAAGTTAAAGTACTGATCTATAGATGCAAGTAATCAAACACTCGGTAGAATGAGCTATATTTACAATTTCTATATTTCCTGAGCATAGTGCAGAGCTTTGTTTGCCTTTGGTGATAAGAACTAGGATATTCATTAGAATATTCAATATTTTAATCCTAACGTCTTTAAACGGCAGTGCTTATGAATTTTGGAACATATATTTATGTGAATATAACTCCTTAACAATATCAAATAAATAATGTAACATAACCTACGTGATAAAAAAGTTTTTTTACATGTTATTATTTAATTCACTTTGAGGTGACTCAAACCTGATGAAATGTGTAGTAACTCTATTAATCTGACGGAAATTATACTGATGCGAAATTGATGTTTATGTCCATCCAATAAAATTTTGAAGCCGTCACTACAAAAGTTGTCTATTTGATTTTCAATTATTTTGACGTACAATAATATAAAACAGTTTCAGTAAAATAAACTTTTATTTGAAGTTAACAGTATAATAAACAGAGTCTAAGAAAATGTAACAAGCTAGAGCAATATAAATAGGTCCCAAAGATACATTAATTTAAACACATGCTCTATAATTAATTCTATATAATTACCTATTATTTAATAATTACCAGTCCAATCACTTTAAAGTGTTGAATGCGATACATATTCATGTAACATAAATGATAAAAATTCAAATGAGTAAAATAATATGAACTTTTAGGGCTACTAAACAACATTTCCCACTCTCAAGCCTAAAACACAATTGTCCGTCCTATTAACAAAGAAATTTATTTCTGTATTACAAAAGATCATACGGGCTCTGATGATTAAGGAAACGTATTTAACCAAGAAAGAATTTCTGCGAACCCTTGTGTCATTTATAGGTAGTAAAAATAATTTACCTGGCTTGGCTTGCTGCTGTAAATTTTGTTTTGTCGCCAGAGGACAGCGGGAGAAACTAGGAGCGTTTGAACTTTTGTATTGGAAAGTTATTTTGAGTACTTTTTGGAAAACCGTTGCAAACTCTTTAAAACTGTCATGTCTACAATGAGCATTGAATTTTCTAAAGGATATATAAGAGACTAATCTACTATGTTGGAGTAGATTTATATCCCTGCAGCAATTATTTGACCGTTTAATTTTATCTTAAACAAAATATTTAGTAAAATAATCATAAGTAAAAAATACTTACTCGTACATATTCACGTTTATTTGAGCACTTGAGATAAATATTGAATAAACATTAAGTCGGTTGATTGTCGAGTCTAAGGTTTGTTTATTGCAACGTTTCGGCAACAAATCTTTTGCCCTTATCAGGGCGGAAAACAATTTTTACATTACATTTTTAATAAACATAAAAATACAAGTAGACTCAGGACAAAAATTTTGTGCAAATTTAAACAAATTCCAACGAATTATTATTAAAAAAAATTAATAAAATAAATCCACCTTCATTTTGCCCATATTTGTTTTATTTTATTAAGTTTTTTTTACTAAAATAATATTAAAAGCTCTTTAAAGTACACTCACAATAAAAAGGTTTGTAAAACTTTAAAAAATTTTGAACACAGTCTAGTAATAAAAAACGTAATAAAAGAAAATAAATATGGGTAAAATAAATTGGTTAAAATAAAGTTGGGTTTATATTATTATTTTTTTTTTTTTAGTAACATTTCATGGACATTTTTTTTTAAATTGTACAAAATGTTTTGTTATGAATGCACTTGTATTTTTATGTTTATTTATAATGTAATGCAAAACTTGTTTTCAGGCTTGATAAGGGCAAAAAAAATGTAGGCTTTAACTCTCTGACTTACTTCAGAATCTAAGAATCTGGTATACAACTCTGTAGACTCTAATAATCTAGCTTATATCAGAATCTTAAGAATCTGGTGTACAGCTCTTTAGAAAAAATTAAATGTCTGGTTTACATTAGCTTCTAAGCCTCTGATATACACCTCTTCAGACTCCAAGTATCTGACATACATCACAGTCTAGAGGTCTGGCACACACCTCTTCAGACTTCAAGTATCTAGCATACATCACAGTCTAGACGTCTGGTACACATCTCTTCACACTCTAAGTATCTGGCGTACATCACAGTCTAAAGGTCTGGTATACATCTCTTCAGACTCTAAGTATCTGGCATACATCACAAGAGGTATGGTACACATCTCTTCAGACTCTAAGTATCTGGCATACATCACAGTCTGGAGGTCTGCTACACATCTCTTCAGACTCTAAGTATCTGGCATACATCACAAGAGGTATGGTACACATCTCTTCAGACTCTAAGTATCTGGCATACATCACAGTCTGGAGGTCTGCTACACATCTCTTCAGACTCTAAGTATCTGGCATACATCACAAGAGGTATGGTACACATCTCTTCAGACTCTAAGTATCTGGCATACATCACAGTCTGGAGGTCTGCTACACATCTCTTCAGACTCTAAGTATCTGGCGTACATCACAGTCTGGAGGTATGGTACACACCTCTTCAGACTTCAAGTATCTAGCATACATCACAGTCTAGAGGTCTGGCACACACCTCTTCAGACTCCAAGTATCTAGCATATATCACAGTCTAGACGTCTGGTACACATCTCTTCAAACTCTAAGTATCTGGCATGCATCACAGTCTAGAGCTCTGGTATTCATCTCTTTATAGTGTTTAAGACTCAGATAGAGAATAATAGCTCTACTTCAGTTATACAGCCCTAGTGAGAGGTTAATATTTTAATCTTACAGTATCGCACAAGAATATTCCTTCCTTTGTAAACGCTAATAGTTATACTGACTAGTTGTCTTGACACTGCAAAGAAGGATGGATGGGCTCACGGTTGTTCTTTTAGCACTCGAATTAATGTCAACGGTATGGGCAAATACATCCTGATGGTTTGATCAGGTTTACAGTCTGATGAAGTACAGTACTCAACTCATCCTGCTGGCTGTAATTATAATTGTGTCTAACAATTCAACTTGGAGAGTAAGATAATATTTTAGTGTTACATTCGTGTAAAGCTATACAGCTAAGAATAGTCACTTTACACATCCTGTGTTAGAATAGATAACCCTAAATGTAATGACCCAGTGCGGGATTTGTCCTGAAGGATTTTTAAAATTTCAATGAGTTTTAGGATTATCTTAATAAAAAATGTCTTCGTTTATTAAAATGATATTTTCAATATAAGTAAATCATTTGTAGTATTTTATGGTGTTGCCAGGAACCTCTTAACCTTGCTTCTCATCGCGTGTGGACACAAAAACACGGTCGCACAAAAACATTGTCTATCCTCTAGTGTTGCAGTAAATGAAATACAAAATTTGTAGATGTTTGATTTGCTTTTCTTATTTGAAAAATTATGATTTCGGGCGCAGCAAAGGGCGCCGAGTAAAGCTACTAAACTAGTACTAGTGATATTGTATTACATTATAAACAACCTATATAAATCTAAGATGTCAGACAATGTCCCTTGTCTAACCAAACTTTGATATTTCAAACTACTCCATAATTTAAATTTTACTATTTCCCACTAGATTCAATATATCAAGGTGTAACTGTAATTCATAATTGTAACTAATTCCATTTTGTAGAATATTTATATTAGAAAATCTATTAAAAAAAAAATATTAAGACCTCGTTTTGAATTTACCTCGTTTACTGAACAGTTTTTGTAGACAATTTGGGAATTCAATAATTCGTAGAAGTCTTGGATGTATGAGTATAGTTAATTGTGAATTACTCTATTTGAACATATTACTAAATATCAAAATATGTAAGAAAATTAAACAAATTAATTACAAAAAAATGTTTTTCAAAAAAAGCTATTCGATAAATAATTGTTTACAGCACTATTTTTCAATATATTTTTAATTCCTATATAAGCCTTTTTTACTAGAACATAAATTAAAACTTATCAACCAAGGTTACTTTCAGATTTAAAAATAAACACTCGTTTAAATTGAAATGATAATAATTTTATTTCAAATAAAAAATTCATTGAAATAGGATTACTTTATAGTATGTATTTTAAAAAATACTTTAGATAAATTTAGAAAACAGTATTACAATTTTTTTTTTTTTAATTACAGTCTTAAAATGACAGTCTTTATACAAAATAAATCATAAATCTTGTAACTATATCCTTTCTTTAAGAGGTAAGTTTTCTATATCATTGAAGTTGTCATCACCTGTTTCCATTTCATTACCTGGATTCTTATGTATGTCATTTGTAGCAAATGCATCCTCCTCATCACCATTATCACTATCACTGTCAAAGAGTTTATTAAACAAATGCAGTATTTGGGAATTGATACTCTTGCTATTCTTATCTTTCTGTATTACCAATTCTGCAATGCCTAAGCTCACTTTCATTCTTTATTTCTGTCAATTAATTCGTGTAAAAAAATTAACACATATGTACAGTTGGACCAATTAAAACACAAACAAAACGTTTTTCAAAATATACACTCCCACAACAAGGTCTCACACAGACGTTAGCTTACAGTATGAACATAACATCGCACATGGAAGTAACAACCAGCCCTTCACAGAAACTGAGTTCAACTAAAGAAACCAAAGGAAAAATAAAGAAGTTACTTGATGTAATCATCTTCAATTCACTGATTAAACTATATAAAAAGAGTACTTAACTAAGTGAATTCAAGTAGAGGATTAGCTACGTAAAAAAAACAAATCTTTTGAAATACGTCAGCAAGTAAGCCATTACGTATTCAATTAGTTGAATACTTTTTGTAGTACACAAAATCACTCAATTACAAAGTGGCAGTTTGTAATTCCGAGAAAGGGTCTTGGCAAATAGGCCGAAGTACAGACCTTAAGCTCTAGAAAAAAACAGTTTTGTTATTGAAAAATTAAGCTGCCTGGAGGTATCATCCGCGATGCGTCCTCTCAGAAGTTAACAGCAAAGTAATAATAACAGACCTATATTTAATTTATGAAAGCAATGATAAATCATTCACCACATTCAAGCCACTAATATTTTTTTAAAAGATGACCACATAATATAGTATATTTGCAGTTTTTGTGTTGTACAACTTGAGGTTTTTCAATTTAAACTTCTAGTATTAACTTGGCAAAACAACCACTACTTACTGATATTTTTCAGCAGATGCGTTTCACGCTAGGTCACCACATTATTCAATACTGTGAATGACGGACAAGACGGTTGCCCAGTGTGTTGTGTTAGTGTGAGTCTGTGGTGTGATATTGTTCATAAAGTAGTTGTTAATTTTGTGTTCAAATATAGTATTTGATTGGGAGTGTGTTTTGTCATTTAGAATGTGTTGTGGATAGTATTTGTTATGTTTGTATACCTTATAGTTTTCTGTTGTGTTAAGTTTGTTGCTTTTTTTGATGTAGTGTAGGATTTTTAGATTGGTATCTATGTTAGTGTGAGTATAGTGTGTTTTGAATGTGTGGCAAAATTTGATTATGTTTGTCTTTTTTTGTGTTCTTTGTATCTTGCGGTAATTGTTCTCCCTGTTTGTCCTATGTAAAAGCTGGGGCAGTTGTTGCATGTAATCTTGTGTACTCCTGCCCTGTCATGTTTATTGTGGTGTGTCTTTGAGCTGTGTTGGTGTTTTTAACTGTGTTTGATGTTTTAAATGCTACTTTGTATTTAAGTTTGTGGAAGAAGAAAGCTAATTTGTGTGTTGTGTTGTGATATGCAAGTGTTATGTATTTTTGTGTTTGTGTGTTATTGTTTTCTGTTGTTATGTGTGTGTTTTTTTGCCCATTATGTTGTGTACCAAGGTGTGTTTGTATCTGTTTTTATGGGCTATTTGTTTTATTTTATTGAGTTTGTTTATTTTGTCTTCATTCTTCGTGTGTATGTTGATTAATCTGTGTAATAGGCTGTTAAAAAAAGACACTACGTAAAACAACAAGTTCTATAGTAATCAAGAATTTAGAAACAAATAAAACACAGAAATCGCACCTCTGTATTGATCCACCACCATTCCTGCCCTAAAATAATAATAAAAATATATACTCACATTTGATAAGCATGAACTGACAATATCGTTTTGAAATGCTTTTTTAATCTGGGTTATTAGTGTTTGAACTCTATTAAGTGTTCTTTCACCCTGAAAAAACACAATTTTACAATAAAAATAATTTCTTACTATATAAATAATATATGTAATCTTTGATATTTATAATTTTACAAAAGAGTAATGGCCTACACATCTTGACTATTTAGGTTGTTTCAATCCTTATGCAGTATAAATTGTACTTGACCTAAATAATGAACATTTTCATCCATAAAACTATTAAAGATTAATCTATCTGATAAGCAACAATAAAATGTCCTTGTCATTAATGCCGATAAGATGTCTGAAATTCAACTTCGGAACCTGAGATAGTTATGAATATACCTAGGCATGACCTCAACCCCACTGAAACTGGTTAACCTCTTTTGGTAAAACTAAAAATATGTGACCAATTTGAGAAAAAGACAAATTACGGAAGACGTAAAATTAACATGTAATTGTAGGTAAACATAACAAATACATACGTAAATAATGTAATGTAATTAATCTTGTACTTACATGATTTGTGTCGCCCGAAAAACTCAACAACACTATAAAAACATGAATAGCCTGCAGTATAGTTTGTAATTACAAATATGGTGTTACTCTATTTTCATAATAGACATAAAAAACACATTGCAGTACCTTTTAAGAACAATAAGAAAAATAGAGCGGCGGAGAACCTACGAATAAGGGCATCCTGTCCTGAATGTTCACTTCAGCAAGTAAGCCAAGCATACGAATCGTAAGGTGGTACGATTCGTTTTGAAAATGGAGTTACTCAGAAAGGAGTCAACAGAGAATATTGAAACGTTAGGAATGGTAGAAAACTACTCAAACAGAAATGAAGATGAGTATATTAATAATTTTAATCATTGCCGATTCGAATTATTAAATCTATCTAAATATTACTATTATCTAAAATCCGAACTACTACCACAAATTTAGTACTAAACCCTTAAACTAGATAATTTAAAATTAAAGAAAAACAGTTTTTTAAATAAAAAAAAATACATACTAGCATTACAATAGAATGATTAAATTAAAGAAATTATAAATTTAAATAACTAGAGTATAATGAAGTTTTATTAAATCTATTAAGAGGGCGTGAGAAGGTGTTATGACGTCAATATTGATAATCCACCTTCAAACCTCCTAGGACATAGTAACGTTCATAAACCTCGGCTAAATCATCATACGTAGCAGAACATGCATGACTGTGATGGTGCCTCCACAAAGCTGGTCACATTCAGGTAAAAATTAGCAAGTGGCCTGAATCGTAATTCGGAACCTGTAACTCTACTTGCCGAAGTAAATGAATCGCTGGGCTTCTATGAAAAACCTTTCGATATTTAGATCTTTGGATTAGTTTATCCCAGTGAAAGGATTCTTTGAAGACGCCTCAGTCTAATGACCGTTTATTAGGATAACTTATGAGACTAAATTTAATAAAAAATTTTTTAAATGAATTTGCAAATTATTAAAACGTTTGTTTTTATTTCTAAAACATATATTACTATGTATTACATATATTAATGTAACCTGCAAATGGCATTGTTTCCTGGTACCTCGACAGCTCCTCTGATACCCTCTGTGGTTCGCCTTTATGTTAAATAACATCCATAAAGCTGGACCATAGGGGGCATCTGGGTAGTTTCAGCACACGTTTCTCATCTGGGTAGCTCCTGGTAACCCATTTGCTCATTGCCAACATGGTGAGGCGGAGGTATTATTTGGTAACATAACGAATTTAACATAACCTTTTATTTGTGTTATCAAATTCCTTCTATAGTTCACGCTCTCCTTATACATACTGTATCTTAAAATTTTTAATCGTATATAAAATACTTTCTATCAACTTAAATTCAAATAAATTTGTTTTCTTGTAGTGGATGATAATTGATCTGAATACATTTTTTCAAATAATAATCTAATAATAAAATTTAATTAATCAAATTTAGTTTTATATGGTAGAAAAACTTTTCCCAAAAGGGGCATGTTATGCAATATAGTTATTTCGTCCCATTTTGCTTAAAATAAGTGATAACATGATTTCTTAAAGCAGTTGATTTTACGTTATAGGTTATGTGGTAGAAAGGCTGTTTTAAAGCTTAGGGTGTTACTTTATTTATATTAATTGTAAGTATTTAATAACAAGTTTCTAAAATAAATTTTGTTGTTGTTGATATAAATAGAAATTGACTTCAAACAATTTTTGTTTATATTACTCGTTTATTTATTACTTCGTCAATATAAAGGATTAATCATCCCTTAATTAATTAGAATTTAGGGGGTGTCTCCTACGTAGTTCTAATTTTGTAGTTTAATATGATTATAAATTTATTTTTCACCTTGACTAGTTTTCCTAGCTTTGTACTAAGCCAATTTTATATTACAATTCCTTTTACAAGGTTATTTATGAAATTATTTTCATAAGCTTTTACTTTCTAAAACGTTCCTTCAGGGTTATATTGTGAGTAGCATCCAGTCCGCCCTATTGTCCGACCTCCCCTAGCTACCTCCGAGATACTCCCCCAGGATTATTTCTGTATGATCTATCAAGAGGAAATGAATGACGTCACATCCGCACAGCGATGTACCCCTGATCACACCATAGCTATCTTCAGGTTCACCCAGAGGTCCAGGTTTATGTTATATAGTCTTCATAAAGCTGGGCCACAGGAGGGATCTGGATAGACACAAAGCTCTTAGTAAACGTGGAATACTTGCACACAAGGCACCAGGTATAAACCTTACAATAATGAATGCAATAATTATATCCAGTTTTTAAAAGAATTTAACGCGCTGAGTAGAAAGTAGTTTTCATATTATATTTGAATTACCTTGACTATTATTTGCAGCTATTTAATATATAAGTTAATTTTTGTTGAATTAGACGGTTGAAGACAGTTGAATTATATAAACAATCTCCTATTATAACAACTTGAAGCAACTGTGGCGTAAATGTTTATATTAAATAAAACAACCTCTTACCGCAAATTCAACAATTTTTATTTTAACCTTATGTACATTTCGATTACAAAGTAATCATCTTCAGAGGTGTTTTACAAAAAAAAAAAAATGTAAAATACCTTTGAAGATGATTACTTTGTAATCGAAATGTACATAAGGTTAAAATAAAAATTGTTGAATTTGCGGTAAGGGGTTGTTTTATTTAATATAAATCTCCTATTATTATTTTAAATATTTACTACAGTGGACCAACATATTTTGATAAATGGTGCATTTAAAAGTAATTATGAAATATTAAACACGTTTCAAATAAAACTTGGTTTTAGTTCCTTCTCATTTGCTTTATTTCATGCACATTTAATTGAAAATTATTTTTTTTTAAATTCAAGTTTATTATATCAAACAAAATTGTTTTAAGAATTTTATTTTTCTATCTCAACAACAGGTTATTATTTCACAAAATTTGTAAATAATCAAAATATGTCCTTTGTAAATCTATTTTCCCTAACAAGGAATATAATAAAAACATGCGTGTTCTACCCAGCATTGTACCATTGCGGTCAGTTTTGGCAAACATTTGTTACATAATGTTTCGACAAAATGATTTCCTTTTTTACATGTTTCACGTTATTGTTGTATAAGTGGATTTTGTTTTAGAAAAATTGTTTTCTTGTTCCTTGGAATCTAAATAAGGATTTTTCACAGTGTACTAGTTAATATGGAAATTTTCCTAATGCGAATCTTATTTCAAAATAGCGTTGGCAAAGATCTTGGCAATCTCGTTGTTTTAGACGAACTTGTAAGCTTACTAAGCCATTGTTAAAATGGCGCTCTTAGCAATACTTTTCAAAATAACTATAACAAACTAAATATAACTTTAAAATAATTTTATATTTTAGTATTTTACTATGGAAACAAAAAATTACCACGGTAACATTGAGACAAGACATTTTGTTTTGCTGTCGTTCAAACATTTCAAGGCAAAACCTATCATCTGGATTGACTAGTATGAAAAAGCGTTTGGAAATGTTTCGTAGTTTGATATCTCTTTATGGTATTGTAATTTGTGACAGTGAAAAACTAGTTTTTGCTTTTAAAACCGGTCTTCCAGGCCTTTAATCTGATTTATAATAAATACCACTCTAATATGTACTCAAATTTAATATCCAATTGAGTAGACTACCTTTTAAATATAAAATGTATTTAAATTAAGAACAAATTTAATTCGCTTATGTGATCAACTTGTGTCTAATATTAAACATAAAGTAGGGTTTATATTTTGCAATTTTGCTTTAGGGGTATAATTAGCTCCCAGTCTCTCAGAAATATCCAAAACATACCCCTTCCCATAGTTGAATGGGCTAGTTATGCTTATATCCTTGTAAAAATCACTGTAACGATAGATTGCAAACTTTCAAGACTGTGGTTAGCAATGGCTGGTGGTGCCTAAAACCTACGAGGGTTGCAGACCGTAAAGTGTTACGTCTTTTTAGTGTTAAAGGCAAATAAATCGTAAAACCTGAAAGGGCTCTTATAGGGGAAAATAGATAGATACGGCTTAATACTTTGTGAGTTATTCTATTGAAGGAAATATATTGGATATTTTTATTTTATTTTTTCTTATTTAAGACACCAGATCTCAAGTCTGATCTAATTATTAACAAACCAATATTAATTCATTCTCAACCGTAAATGTTAGCAAACTCTGAGTGGAGCGGAAATTCGTCTCTTCTGACGGAGCCGATCTTAAATGGACACTCTCAAGGTTGCAGGCTGTTTGCATCTTGAATGAGCCTTACGGAGCTGCCTTACTGTTTTAGTCGGTCTAGTCTTCAATGCTTTATTCCATTAGGAGTAATTTCACTGGGTGTTGCAGGTTTCCCTGCAACCAAGCCGAACGATACTGTATGCGACTGAGGGAAACTGTCACACGATCGCTGTGCTTCTAACGTGTTTATTGATTACAATGATGGATCATGTTATAAGATGAATAATAGCTAGCAACAATGTACATAAATCTTGCATAATAAATAAATTTAATTTCTTTTTGTCATGATCTCTGGTTTGGGGGTTGCGATACCGTGGAACATGGCACACGAGCCGCCACTGGTTATTAGAATAAAACATCGTCAACGGGTTTAAATTGTTCTTTGTTTTTCCAAATATTTTATGTGGAAATTTGTAAAATGTATGTTACCAGGAGAGCAGAACATTTTTAACTAAACATAGCAATATTTTCAGGATGAAATTTATTATGTCTGAATGGCCCTTCATAGGCCCTCGGTGTCCTGGCTTTATGGTTTGATAAGTTACATTAAGCTTGTATATCAGGGGCATATGACTGGGCCGTCATGCAGCAAAATCTGAACCAATACTGCTTGAAGCATATGTTGAATTACAATTACAATTACATTGTTATAAGAGGTTTTTTGCAACAATAAGGTCAAGAGGAAGTTTACTGTGTCTGAATGACCCTTCATAGCCCCTCGGTGTCCAGGCTTTATGGTCTGACTCCTTACATAAAGCTTGTATATCAGGGTCATATGACTGGTCCCCCACCATGGGCCCATGCAGCTCAATCTGAACCAATTCTGCTGGAGCATATGCTGAATTACGATCTAAATATAAAATAGTGTTACTGAATCTGATTTATAAGTAATTATTACGTAAATTATTAAATCCTTTTGAACTTACCTGTTTATACGCGTTACGAAAGAATTTCACGGTCACTCTACTGCCGGCGATCGCTCAAGGTTGCTGGACGTATAGTTTATGAGGTGGAGAGGGTTTGGGTTAAGAGGGTTGTGTAATATATAATGGAATTCGAAGTGTGTGTGGTTTTAAGACATATTGTTTTTGTCTTGTGTAATATTTGAATATTTCAAAATTTTCTCTAGTGGTTAATTTTTTACAATGGTTTAATATGTGGAAAATAATTAACTTAGTATGGACATTTGTATATGTGTTGAGTAGCTGGGTATTGGATTTATGTTTTTTATGTCGTTGATAAGTTTATTGAATCTTGTGTTAAAAGATCTACCGGTTTAGAAGCTGGGGGAGATTTTTACATGTTATTTTGTATGCTATATACTAGATAGATAGTACTTGTCAGTTTGTTGTTGATAGAGTTGTATGTGTTGTCTTATAGTGTTCGTTGTTTTGTATGGTATTTGGTAATTGAGTTTTCTGAAATAGACAATTTCGTGTGTGTTGTAGTATGTGATGGCATTGTATTTGTTTCTTTGTGCGACTTGTCAGTGTGGGTGTTAGTGTTGTTTATGTTTAACTTTCTTGAACATTACAAGAAAATGTTGAAATTCCAGAAACTAAATATCTTAAATGACCACACACTTAGAATCTAACACCATATTTAGTAAACGACCCGCTTAACTCAAGCCCCCTTCCACTCATAAATCATACCTCCAGCGACCTTGACCGATCGTCACTAGTAGCAGGCAGGCTTCGTCAATAAAACCATTGTTTCGAAACGCGTCAGCAAGTAAGTTTAAAAGTGTTCACTCATTTACGCAATTATTACTTATAATTTGATCAGTGAATTCAAGATTATTAATAATGTATTTACTTCAAAAGTTAGTTTCTACGATAGATATATTGCCATCTTTTGCACCATAGTCAAGATGCTTGACCTTGAAAGGCCGATTATATACCCTCAGTGTTTAGCCATTATAGCGTAATAAATTGTATAATGCTGAACACTAAGGATGTACGATCGGGTTACGACTCTGCTCGCGATCGATTACCAAGGCACATGTGTTGATTCTACACCTTAGTACGGCTAAGCTCATAGGTCCCAGTGAGGGAAGCGTAAGAATAGTGTCCGTCATGCAAACATTACGCTCTATTTGTCCAACGATACTCTGTGATCGCCTTAGCACTTGACGAGGTAATGGAACTTCTGCAAAAAGCTTTTTTAGTTTTAGCCTATGTACAGTTTCAGGTGGATTTTTCATGTTTCTAAAGTTAGCAAAGACAATATTTTTGACCAAAGGTAGTACAGGTTTTATTGGGCGCTCGGACGCCAACTACATTAGATCCAACTATCCGGAATTTAGGAAAGGGTAAGTCAACTTATTTCTATGAAAGGTTTAGTGTTTAAAATGTTTTTAGTACTGTTTAGCAATATTTTCAGGATAAATTTTATTATGTTTGAATGACCCTTCAAATGCCCTCGGTGTTCAGACTTTATGGTTTGATAAGTTACATAAAGCTTGTATATCAGGGGAATATGACTGGGCCCCCACCACCATCGTCATGCAGCCAAATCTGAACCAATACAGCTTGAAGCATGTGTTGAATTACAATTACAATTGGATTGTTATGAAGTTTTTCTAACAATAAGATCAAGATGAAGTTTACTGGGTCTGAATGGCCCTTCATATGTCCTCGGGGTTCAGGCTTTATGGTCTGATAAGTTACATAAAGCCTGTATGTCAGGGACATATGATTGGCCCTTACTTTACCAAATGTAGCAGAAGAATTACTGAAGACGCAGAGGACTGTCTCGATTAAATCTGAATCTAAAAGGCGTAAGTAAATTTATTTAATATAAAGTTAGTTTTTAATAGATTTATATTTTTAAGAAATATTTTTCAACCTTATCAAAATGTAATTTATTGTTCTAAGAGTAATTTATTAGACAACATAAAATTTGGTTGTCTGTGATATATATTGTTGGTCTCACTCTATGATATAAAGCTTAATATTGAACTAATGGACAAGATTTCACAAAAATGTTAATACAGATAAGTAAATTAATTTATTGAAAAAGTCTAGTTTTTTATGAAATTTTCATTGATATATTTACCATAATTGTCGACATGGAGTTTATTGTATCCAAGTGGCCTTTCACATATCCTTGTTTCTTAAGCTTCATGGTTTAAAACTACATGAAGTTTAAAATCTAGGAATACATGATTGGTCCACGTCAAAGCTTACGACATACTCCTCAGTCTAAAGAAATTCTGAAGTATATGATCAAATCGATTTCGTGTTATTACGAATTGCTGAAGTAATGTTTGCAACATTGTGAAGATGAACTTACGCCCCTCTGCGCTTTTCGTATACCCTCGGTGTTCAGTCAGGCTTATGCTCGAGTACGTCCTTATAGCTTGATATCAGGGACATATGAATGTGTCAAAACACTACTATCGACGTTCCGTTTACATTCTGAAGCAAGGTTATGTTGTCCTTGGCGACATACAGAAGTGCATCATGACAGTAAGTGAACTTGTTTACTGAAAATTTCTAAAACGTTTAAATTGTTACAGAAATGTTTTGCAAAACTGTGAAGATGAGGTTAATTGTACCTGGATGGCCCTTCACACAACCTCGGTGTTCAGGCTTTATGGTGTAGTAACTGGCATAAAGCTTGAATATTAGGGTCGTATGATTGGGTCCTTTCTTCGCCTACGACAGTTCAAACCACTCAAGCAGCATATGGTTAGTTACGATCTCATGTAAATCTAAATGCCAAAATAAGTTTAAAATGTCTTCAATAAGTTTATTTAGAATTAAAAGTTGGTTTTTATAAGATATAAGTTGTAATGTTTTGCAGAGTTTTCAGGATTATGTCAATTGAACCAGAATGCCCATTAACGTACCCTCGGTGTTCAGGCTTTATGCTCTATTTCTATTGATAAAGCTTGGATATCAGGGGTACATGATTTGAAGGCAACCCGATTAGGCCACTGTTTCGTAAGTAAGCAATTCTTCATTCTCAAGAAATTCTGAAAAAGCGATATGAAGATATTATGCAAGGTAATTTATTTTTAAATGCTGTAATTGTAAGTAGAATTATTTACAAAAATACTTGGTTTTTATGTGTTTTAAATTGTCATGTTTAGCAACGTATTCAAGATGTATTATTTTTGTTCCTTATGGTCTATCGCTTACCCTGTTCCGGCTTTATGCTCTAATAACTTGGATACCAGGGGTACATTCTCATGTGATACTGAAAAAGCGATAGGATGATTTTATTTATGTTATTTTAAATTATATTTCTGTAAGTAGATTAATTTACTAAAGAGCTTAGTTTTTTTGTGATTTATATTGTTGTAGTTTGTCACGTTTTCAAAATGTAGTTTATTGTACCTGATGGCCCTTTAACTCGCTCTAATAAATTGCATAACGCTTGGATACCAGGGATATATGATTAGGCCATGACTTCGCCTTTGATACGAAACTCTACATTCTCAAGAAATATTAAAAAGAGATTTGAAGATCTTATTTATGTTAATTTAAATTTAAAGTGCCGTAACTAGATTAATTTGGTAAAGAACTTTATTTTTATGATATTTCAATTGTTGTATTTTGTCACGTTTTCAAGGTGTAGTTTATTGTACATGGCGGCCTTTCGCTTACCCTCTGTGTTCAGGCTTTATGCTCTAATAACTTGCATAACGCTTGGATTCCAGGGGTAAATGATTAGGCCACAACCTCGTCTGTCTATAAAACCCTCCATTCTCAAGAAATGCTGACAAAACTGATGAATCTACCTCAAGTCGTCATACTCTAACAGCATAAATTGAGTTACCTCGTGAGGTAAGTTTATTTACAGCTTCCTCTGAAATCGTGTGAGATTAAAATTCTTAAGTTTTAAAAGTGTTATCAAGGTATTGGTTTTTATTGACAAATGTAGGTCTAGTTTGTAACACCTAGTGGCGGCTTTACAATACACACATTTCGCTGTACACTAACACATTTATCTTCCCCTAATTAAAGTAGCGTTTTTTTCGTATCTACCTAAATCTTCATTCTTCTATAGTGTGGAGCTGTTATAAGCATAGAGCGACCTCACACCCGGTGAAGATAAAACCATACTCTCCATCAAGGAAGAGTCCGCTGTACACTAACACATTTATCTTCCCCTACTTGTAGTAGCGTTAATTCGTATCTACCTAAATCTTCATTCTTCTATAGTGTGGAGCTGTTATTAGCATAGAGCGACCTCACACCCGGTGAAGATAAAACCTTACTCTCCACCAAGGAAGAGAACGCTGTACACTAACACATTTATCTTCCCCTACTTGAAGTAGCGTTTGTTTCGTATCTACCTAGATATCTTCAATCTTCTATAATGTGGGGCTGTTATTAGCATAGAGCGACTTCACACCCGGTGAAGATGAAACCATACTACACCAAGGAAGAGTCTGCTGTACACTAACACATTTACCTTCTCATGTACGAAGAAGCGTTGTTTCGTATCTAAGTAAATCTTCATTCTTCTTTAGTTTGGCTGTTATTAGCATAGAGCGACCTCACACCCGGTGAAGATAAAACCATACTCTCCACCAAGGAAGAGTCCGCTGTACACTAACACCTTATCTTCTCATGTACGAAGAAGCGTTGTTTCGTATCTAAGTAAATCTTCATTCTTCTATAGTGTGGCTGTTATTAGCATAGAGCGACCTCACGCCCGGTGAAGATAAAACCAACTCTCCACCAAGGAAGAGTCCGCTGTACACTAACACATTTACCTTAACCCTATTCGAAGTATCGTTGTTTCGTATCTACCTAAATCTTCATTCTTCTATAGTGTGGCTGTTATTAGCATAGAGCGACCTAACAACCGGTGAAGATAAAACCATACTCTCCACCAAGGAAGAGTCCGCTGTACACTAACACATTATCTTCTCATGTACGAAGAAGCGTTGTTTCGTATCTAAGTAAATATTCATTCTTCTATAGTTTAGCTGTTGTTAGCATAGAGCGACTTCGCACCCGGTGAAGATAAAAAATACACTCCACCAAGGAATAGTTCGCTGTACACTAACACATTTAACTTCCCCCTATTCGAAGTAGCGTTGTTTCGTATCTAAGTAAATCTTCATTCTTCTATAGTGTGGCTGTTTTTAGCATAGAGCGACCTTACACCCGGTGAAGATGAAACAATACTCTCCACCAAGGAAGAGTCCGCTGTACACTAACACATTATCTTCTCATGTACGAAGAAGCGTTGTTTCGTATCTAAGTAAATCTTCATTATTCTATAGTGTGGCTGTTATTAGCATAGAGCGACCTCACACCCGGTGAAGATAAAACCATACTCTCCACCAAGGAAGAGTCCGCTGTACACTAACACATTATCTTCTCATGTGCGAAGAAGCGTTGTTTCGTATCTTAGTAAATCTTCATTCTTCTATAGTTTGGCTGTTATTAGCATAGAGTGACCTCACACCCGGTGAAGATAAAACCATACTCTCCACCAAGGAATAGTTCGCTGTACAGTAACACATTTACCTTCCCCCTATTCGAAGTATCGTTGTTTCGTATCTACCTAAATCTTCATTCTTCTATAGTGTGGCTGTTATTAGCATAGAGCGACCTAACACCCGGTGAAGATAAAACCATACTCTCCACCAAGGAAGAGTCCGCTGTACACTAACTCATTATCTTCTCATGTACGAAGAAGCGTTGTTTCGTATCTAAGTAAATCTTCATTCTTCTATAGTGTAGCTGTTATTAGCATAGAGCGTCCTCACACCCGGTGAAGATAAAACCATACTCTCCAGCAAGGAAGAGTCCGCTGTACACTAACACATTATCTTCTCATGTACGAAAAAGCGTTGTTTCGTATCTAAGTAAATCTTCATTCTTCTATAGTTTGGCTGTTATTAGCATAGAGCGACCTCACACCCGGTGAAGATAAAACCATACTCTCCATCAAGGAAGAGTCCGCTGTACACTAACACATTTATCTTCCCCTACTTGTAGTAGCGTTAATTCGTATCTACCTAAATCTTCATTCTTCTATAGTGTGGAGCTGTTATTAGCATAGAGCGACCTCACACCCGGTGAAGATAAAACCTTACTCTCCACCAAGGAAGAGAACGCTGTACACTAACACATTTATCTTCTCATGTACGAAGAAGCGTTGTTTCGTATCTACCTAAATTTTCATTCTTCTATAGTGTGGTTGTTATTAGCATAGAGTGACCTCACACCCGGTGAAGATAAAACCATACTCTCCACCAAGGAAGAGTCCGCTGTACACTAACACATTTACCTTCCCCCTATTCGAAGTAGCGTTGTTTCGTATCTACCTAAATCTTCATTCTTCTATAGTGTGGCTGTTTTTAGCATAGAGCGACCTTACACCCGGTGAAGATAAAACCATACTCTCCACCAAGGAAGAGTCCGCTGTACACTAACACATTATCTTCTCATGTACGAAGAAGCGTTGTTTCGTATCTAAGTAAATCTTCATTCTTCTATAGTTTGGCTGTTATTAGCATAGAGCGACCTCACACCCGGTGAAGATAAAACCATACTCTCCACCAAGGAATAGTTCGCTGTACAGTAACACATTTACCTTCCCCCTATTCGAAGTATCGTTGTTTCGTATCTACCTAAATCTTCATTCTTCTATAGTGTGGCTGTTATTAGCATAGAGCGACCTAACACCCGGTGAAGATAAAACCATACTCTCCACCAAGGAAGAGTCCGCTGTACACTAACACATTATCTTCTCATGTACGAAGAAGCGTTGTTTCGTATCTAAGTAAATCTTCATTCTTCTATAGTTTAGCTGTTGTTAGCATAGAGCGACTTCGCACCCGGTGAAGATAAAAAATACACTCCACCAAGGAATAGTTCGTTGTACACTAACACATTATCTTCTCATGTACGAAGAAGCGTTGTTTCGTTTCTAAGTAAATCTTCAGTCTACTATAGTTTGGCTGTTATTAGCATAGAGCGACCTCACACCCGGTGAAGATAAAAAAATACACTCCATCAAGGAATAGTTCGCTGTACACTAACACATTTAACTTCCCCCTATTCGAAGTAGCGTTGTTTCGTATCTAAGTAAATCTTCATTCTTCTATAGTTTGGCTGTTATTAGCATAGAGCAACCTCACACCCGGTGAAGATAAAACCATACTCTCCACCAAGGAAGAGTCCGCTCTACACTAACACATTATCTTCTCATGTACGAAGAAGCGTTGTTTCGTATCTAAGTAAATCTTCATTCTTCTATAGTTTGGCTGTTATTTGCATAGAGCGACCTCACACCCGGTGAAGATAATACCATACTCTCCACCAAGGAAGAGACCGCTGTACACTAACACATTATCTTCTCATGTACGAAGAAGCGTTGTTTCGTATCTAAGTAAATCTTCATTCTTCTATAGTTTGGCTGTTATTAGCATAGAGCGACCTCACACCCGGTGAAGATAAAACCATACTCTCCACCAAGGAAGAGTCCGCTGTACACTAACACATTATCTTCTCATGTACGAAGAAGCGTTGTTTCGTATCTAAGTAAATCTTCATTCTTCTATAGTTTGGCTGTTATTAGCATAGAACGACCTCACACCCGGTGAAGATAAAACCATACTCTCCACCAAGGAAGAGTCCGCTGTACACTAACACATTATCTTCTCATGTACGAAGAAGCGTTGTTTCGTATCTAAGTAAATCTTCATTCTTCTATAGTGTAGCTGTTATTAGCATAGAGCGTCCTCACACCCGGTGAAGATAAAACCATACTCTCCACCAAGGAAGAGTCCGCTGTACACTAACACATTATCTTCTCATGTATGAAGAAGCGTTGTTTCGTATCTAAGTAAATCTTCATTCTTCTATAGTTTGGCTGTTATTAGCATAGAGCGACCTCACACCCGGTGAAGATAAAACCATACTCTCCACCAAGGAATAGTTCGCTGTACAGTAACACATTTACCTTCCCCCTATTCGAAGTATCGTTGTTTCGTATCTACCTAAATCTTCATTCTTCTATAGTGTGGCTGTTATTAGCATAGAGCGACCTAACACCCGGTGAAGATAAAACCATACTCTCCACCAAGGAAGAGTCCGCTGTACACTAACACATTTATCTTCCCCTACTTGAAGTAGCGTCGTTTTGTATCTAAGTAAATCTTCATTCTTCTATAGTGTAGCTGTTATTAGCATAGAGCGACCTCACACCCGGTGAAGATAATACCATACTCTCCACCAAGGAAGAGTCCGCTGTACACTAACACATTATCTTCTCATGTACGAAGAAGCGTTGTTTCGTATCTAAGTAAATCTTCATTCTTCTATAGTTTGGCTGTTATTAGCATAGAGCGACCTCACACCCGGTGAAGATAAAACCATACTCTCCACCAAGGAATAGTTCGCTGTACGGTAACACATTTACCTTCCCCCTACTCGAAGTATCGTTGTTTCGTATCTACCTAAATCTTCATTCTTCTATAGTGTGGCTGTTATTAGCATAGAGCGACCTAACACCCGGTGAAGATAAAACCATACTCTCCACCAAGGAATAGTTCGCTGTACGGTAACACATTTACCTTCCCCCTACTCGAAGTATCGTTGTTTCGTATCTACCTAAATCTTCATTCTTCTATAGTGTGGCTGTTATTAGCATAGAGCGACCTAACACCCGGTGAAGATAATGGCATAATGCTGGGAATAATCCCCACGAATATTCCTTGTTGCTTGTAGAGCGTTGCATCCTGATGTCTTGACATAACCTTTATAAAGATCTGTCTGTTACACTCTCTTGGTACAAGAATACAGGAAATGTAGATGGATTTACGTTGAACTACTGTACGTAAGTAGCATAATGCTGGGAATAATCCCCACGAATATTCCTTGTTGCTTGTAGAGCGTTGCATCCTGATGTCTTGACATAACCTTTATAAAGATCTGTCTGTTACACTCTCTTGGTACAAGAATACAGGAAATGTAGATGGATTTACGTTGAACTACTGTACGTAAGTAGCATAATGCTGGGAATAATCCCCACGAATATTCCTTGTTGCTTGTAGAGCGTTGCATCCTGATGTCTTGACATAACCTTTATAAAGATCTGTCTGTTACACTCTCTTGGTACAAGAATACAGGAAATGTAGATGGATTTATGTTGAACTACTGTACGTAAGTAGCATAATGCTGGGAATAATCCCCACGAATATTCCTTGTTGCTTGTAGAGCGTTGCATCCTGATGTCTTGACATAACCTTTATAAAGATCTGTCTGTTACACTCTCTTGGTACAAGAATACAGGAAATGTAGATGGATTTACGTTGAACTACTGTACGTAAGTAGCATAATGCTGGGAATAATCCCCACGAATATTCCTTGTTGCTTGTAGAGCGTTGCATCCTGATGTCTTGACATAACCTTTATAAAGATGTGTCTGTTACACTCTCTTACTACAAGAATACTGGAAATGTAGATGGATTTACGTTGAGTACGGAAGTAGCATAATGCTGGGAATAATCCCCACGAATATTCCTTGTTGCTTGTAGAGCGTTGCATCCTGATGTCTTGACATAACCTTTATAAAGATCTGTCTGTTACACTCTCTTGGTACAAGAATACAGGAAATGTAGATGGATTTACGTTGAGTACGTAAGTAGCATAATGCTGGGAATAATCCCCACGAATATTCCTTGTTGCTTGTAGAGCGTTGCATCCTGATGTCTTGACATAACCTTTATAAAGATCTGTCTGTTACACTCTCTTACTACAAGAATACTGGAAATGTAGATGGATTTACGTTGAGTACGGAAGTAGCATAATGCTGGGAATAATCCCCACGAATATTCCTTGTTGCTTGTAGAGCGTTGCATCCTGATGTCTTGACATAACCTTTATAAAGATCTGTCTGTTACACTCTCTTACTACAAGAATACTGGAAATGTAGATGGATTTACGTTGAGTACGGAAGTAGCATAATGCTGGGAATAATCCCCACGAATATTCCTTGTTGCTTGTAGAGCGTTGCATCCTGATGTCTTGACATAACCTTTATAAAGATCTGTCTGTTACACTCTCTTACTACAAGAATACTGGAAATGTAGATGGATTTACGTTGAGTACGGAAGTAGCATAATGCTGGGAATAATCCCCACGAATATTCCTTGTTGCTTGTAGAGCGTTGCATCCTGATGTCTTGACATAACCTTTATAAAGATCTGTCTGTTACACTCTCTTACTACAAGAATACTGGAAATGTAGATGGATTTACGTTGAGTACGGAAGTAGCATAATGCTGGGAATAATCCCCACGAATATTCCTTGTTGCTTGTAGAGCGTTGCATCCTGATGTCTTGACATAACCTTTATAAAGATCTGTCTGTTACACTCTCTTACTACAAGAATACTGGAAATGTAGATGGATTTACGTTGAGTACGGAAGTAGCATAATGCTGGGAATAATCCCCACGAATATTCCTTGTTGCTTGTAGAGCGTTGCATCCTGATGTCTTGACATAACCTTTATAAAGATCTGTCTGTTACACTCTCTTACTACAAGAATACTGGAAATGTAGATGGATTTACGTTGAGTACGGAAGTAGCATAATGCTGGGAATAATCCCCACGAATATTCCTTGTTGCTTGTAGAGCGTTGCATCCTGATGTCTTGACATAACCTTTATAAAGATCTGTCTGTTACACTCTCTTGGTACAAGAATACAGGAAATGTAGATGGATTTACGTTGAACTACTGTACGTAAGTAGCATAATGCTGGGAATAATCCCCACGAATATTCCTTGTTGCTTGTAGAGCGTTGCATCCTGATGTCTTGACATAACCTTTATAAAGATGTGTCTGTTACACTCTCTTACTACAAGAATACTGGAAATGTAGATGGATTTACGTTGAGTACGTAAGTAGCATAATGCTGGGAATAATCCCCACGAATATTCCTTGTTGCTTGTAGAGCGTTGCATCCTGATGTCTTGACATAACCTTTATAAAGATCTGTCTGTTACACTCTCTTGGTACAAGAATACAGGAAATGTAGATGGATTTACGTTGAGTACGGAAGTAGCATAATGCTGGGAATAATCCCCACGAATATTCCTTGTTGCTTGTAGAGCGTTGCATCCTGATGTCTTGACATAACCTTTATAAAGATGTGTCTGTTACACTCTCTTGGTACAAGAATACAGGAAATGTAGATGGATTTACGTTGAGTACGGAAGTAGCATAATGCTGGGAATAATCCCCACGAATATTCCTTGTTGCTTGTAGAGCGTTGCATCCTGATGTCTTGACATAACCTTTATAAAGATCTGTCTGTTACACTCTCTTGGTACAAGAATACAGGAAATGTAGATGGATTTACGTTGAACTACTGTACGTAAGTAGCATAATGCTGGGAATAATCCCCACGAATATTCCTTGTTGCTTGTAGAGCGTTGCATCCTGATGTCTTGACATAACCTTTATAAAGATGTGTCTGTTACACTCTCTTACTACAAGAATACTGGAAATGTAGATGGATTTACGTTGAGTACGGAAGTAGCATAATGCTGGGAATAATCCCCACGAATATTCCTTGTTGCTTGTAGAGCGTTGCATCCTGATGTCTTGACATAACCTTTATAAAGATCTGTCTGTTACACTCTCTTACTACAAGAATACTGGAAATGTAGATGGATTTACGTTGAGTACGGAAGTAGCATAATGCTGGGAATAATCCCCACGAATATTCCTTGTTGCTTGTAGAGCGTTGCATCCTGATGTCTTGACATAACCTTTATAAAGATCTGTCTGTTACACTCTCTTACTACAAGAATACTGGAAATGTAGATGGATTTACGTTGAGTACGGAAGTAGCATAATGCTGGGAATAATCCCCACGAATATTCCTTGTTGCTTGTAGAGCGTTGCATCCTGATGTCTTGACATAACCTTTATAAAGATCTGTCTGTTACACTCTCTTACTACAAGAATACTGGAAATGTAGATGGATTTACGTTGAGTACGGAAGTAGCATAATGCTGGGAATAATCCCCACGAATATTCCTTGTTGCTTGTAGAGCGTTGCATCCTGATGTCTTGACATAACCTTTATAAAGATCTGTCTGTTATACTCTCTTACTACAAGAATACTGGAAATGTAGATGGATTTACGTTGAGTACGGAAGTAGCATAATGCTGGGAATAATCCCCACGAATATTCCTTGTTGCTTGTAGAGCGTTGCATCCTGATGTCTTGACATAACCTTTATAAAGATCTGTCTGTTACACTCTCTTGGTACAAGAATACAGGAAATGTAGATGGATTTACGTTGAACTACTGTACGTAAGTAGCATAATGCTGGGAATAATCCCCACGAATATTCCTTGTTGCTTGTAGAGCGTTGCATCCTGATGTCTTGACATAACCTTTATAAAGATGTGTCTGTTACACTCTCTTACTACAAGAATACTGGAAATGTAGATGGATTTACGTTGAGTACGTAAGTAGCATAATGCTGGGAATAATCCCCACGAATATTCCTTGTTGCTTGTAGAGCGTTGCATCCTGATGTCTTGACATAACCTTTATAAAGATCTGTCTGTTACACTCTCTTGGTACAAGAATACAGGAAATGTAGATGGATTTACGTTGAGTACGGAAGTAGCATAATGCTGGGAATAATCCCCACGAATATTCCTTGTTGCTTGTAGAGCGTTGCATCCTGATGTCTTGACATAACCTTTATAAAGATCTGTCTGTTACACTCTCTTGGTACAAGAATACAGGAAATGTAGATGGATTTACGTTGAACTACTGTACGTAAGTAGCATAATGCTGGGAATAATCCCCACGAATATTCCTTGTTGCTTGTAGAGCGTTGCATCCTGATGTCTTGACATAACCTTTATAAAGATGTGTCTGTTACACTCTCTTGGTACAAGAATACAGGAAATGTAGATGGATTTACGTTGAGTACGGAAGTAGCATAATGCTGGGAATAATCCCCACGAATATTCCTTGTTGCTTGTAGAGCGTTGCATCCTGATGTCTTGACATAACCTTTATAAAGATCTGTCTGTTACACTCTCTTGGTACAAGAATACAGGAAATGTAGATGGATTTACGTTGAACTACTGTACGTAAGTAGCATAATGCTGGGAATAATCCCCACGAATATTCCTTGTTGCTTGTAGAGCGTTGCATCCTGATGTCTTGACATAACCTTTATAAAGATCTGTCTGTTACACTCTCTTGGTACAAGAATACAGGAAATGTAGATGGATTTACGTTGAGTACGGAAGTAGCATAATGCTGGGAATAATCCCCACGAATATTCCTTGTTGCTTGTAGAGCGTTGCATCCTGATGTCTTGACATAACCTTTATAAAGATCTGTCTGTTACACTCTCTTGGTACAAGAATACAGGAAATGTAGATGGATTTATGTTGAGTACGGAAGTAGCATAATGCTGGGAATAATCCCCACGAATATTCCTTGTTGCTTGTAGAGCGTTGCATCCTGATGTCTTGACATAACCTTTATAAAGATCTGTCTGTTACACTCTCTTGGTACAAGAATACAGGAAATGTAGATTGATTTATGTTGAACTACTGGACTAACATAATGGTATAAATTACCAAATATCCATATAGCCAACCTAATGTTTACCAGACATGATTACCAACACTACAACAATCAAATGAGCAAAATGGACTAACATAATGGTATAAATTACCAAATATCCATATAGCCAACCTAATGTTTACCAGACATGATTACCAACACTACAACAACCAAATGAGCAAAATGGACTAACATAATGGTATAAATTACCAAATATCCATATAGCCAACCTAATGTTTACCAGACATTATTCCCAACACTACAACAATGAAATGAGCAAAATGGACTAACATAATGGTATAAATTACCAAATATCCATATAGCCAACCTAATGTTTACCAGACATGATTACCAACACTACAACAATCAAATGAGCAAAATGGACTAACATAATGGTATAAATTACCAAATATCCATATAGCCAACCTAATGTTTACCAGACATGATTACCAACACTACAACAATCAAATGAGCAAAATGGACTAACATAATGGTATAAATTACCAAATATCCATATAGCCAACCTAATGTTTACCAGACATTATTCCCAACACTACAACAATGAAATGAGCAAAATGGACTAACATAATGGTATAAATTACCAAATATCCATATAGCCAACCTAATGTTTACCAGACATGATTACCAACACTACAACAATCAAATGAGCAAAATGGACTAACATAATGGTATAAATTACCAAATATCCATATAGCCAACCTAATGTTTACCAGACATGATTACCAACACTACAACAATCAAATGAGCAAAATGGACTAACATAATGGTATAAATTACCAAATATCCATATAGCCAACCTAATGTTTACCAGACATGATTACCAACACTACAACAATCAAATGAGCAAAATGGACTAACATAATGGTATAAATTAGCAAATATCCATATAGCCAACCTAATGTTTACCAGACATGATTACCAACACTACAAATTCAAATGAGCAAAATGGATTAACATAATTCTATAAATTACCAAATATCCGTTTTGTGAAGAAATCTCTAATCCCATATATTTATTGTTTTAAACATAATAGTAGATATTCACTGGGTCATAGATGATAAAATATTAGATACAAATAACCTAATTTAAAAAAGAAATGTTTCTTGATACAGGTAAAGAACCTGAAGAGATTGAAACAAATTTCTCCAAAAAAAGGAATTAAAGAGATTAAAACACTAAGAGATATATCTGCTAAAAATGAAGATGAAATTTCCAAACGTAGAAGTTTGTCTAACTCATCACAGAATGCAACAAAAGACAAGGCAACAACAATAAAAACACAAAATAAATGTGTTGACAGTAAGATATTAAGTGAAATTCCAAATAATAATCCATCTACTAAGGCAATCAAAAAAGCTGATTCCAAAGGTAAAGAAAATATTGAGAATGTCGGAAAAAGAAAATCAGTTTTAAACAGAAATAACAAGGAAACTATGTTGCTTGAAGAAGCCAAAACAAAGAAAAAAACAACTGCAACGAACGTAAGTATAACTGCAAACACAACAATAAAGCTCACGATACTTAGAATAGAACATCTACACAGACAAAAAAAAAACATCTATAGACATTGATATTTGCATAGAAATTCATTTTGCAAATTTTCATATAACACGTCTTAGTCCACACAGTTATAAACCTATAGTGTTCACAACAATTTGTGAATTATCACTCTTAAAATTAGTAAAATCTCAACCCTTTATGCATGTAAAATAATATTTGGGTTACACAAAATACTAAAAGCTCTAGGATTCTCTTTCGTTTTCATAACTGATGTTATTTTCAAAACAATCATTTTGGCAATAAAAACATTAATAATTTTGAGATTATAACAATTTGTTTATATTATACACCACATAAATATTTGATTAGTTTTTTTTATAGAATATAAATAATTTTTTATACATACAAATTTAAATGTAGTACCAATTTAAAGAGTTTGAAGAAATAGAATTTTTCAAATTAATATATTTTTCATTTAGTGCTTTTCAACAGTTTAATACCTGTTTTCTTATAGTTATAAGCAATACATCAATACATTTTAATATTTATTCATTTATAGGTGGAAAAACCAAAACAAAAGTTAAAGAATATAGATGATTTGAATGAAACCTCACAGGAAGAATCAACATCAAGTGAGTAAGAGATAGTTTTTATACCAATTACCTATCTCCTTAACCTCTTCAGGTGATTGTCTGCCGGTCAATTAACCTCTGTGCCAATTACAACACTTACAGTAATTGTAAGAGAAATAAAAAACGGCTGTCTTGCGAGTCAGGTATAATATTTTATTCTGCTATGGTGATGTTTTGATAACTAGATCGTTATTATCGTCAGGCTTATCTTTTTTAAAATTTTTTCTAATGTTTTTTTCTTGTAATATAGTATTGTTCTTTGCCTCGCTTAAAACAGGCCAAAATTCTGTAAAATAATAAAAAAAAGATAAGCCTGATGATGATAATCTAGCTATCGAAATGTCGCTGTAGTAGAATAAAATATTATATTTAACTCGCAAAACACCTGTCTTTTATTTCTATTATTAATTCTGTGTGAGTGTAAAATGAATTACTCACACTAATTGTAATTGACACCTATTTTAATTAATGTATTTAGTTAATTAAGGTGAGTAGCAATTAAATTTGTTCTTTCATGTAGCTCAGTGGGGCACCAGTCAACATATTCTGTTGAGAATCTTGAATTATCTTTATTAATAATTAGGGTCTTGGAATAAAAAAAGTTTGTCTAGAGATTAAATTTAATTGTTAACTATAGATTTCAAGTACTACAAAAATCATAAATTCAATATTTGACTAGCAAAATTTAAAATCAACATTAGGTGAGCACGTTTTTACCAAACAAAATATTTATTTATAAACATTAAATCAGTTTCAGGGCAATGGTGGTTGCTAACACTGCAAATTAGTTTCATTTAACTTTGATAGTAAACACTTTGCCTTTCTAGTTACTTAATGATTTTTTAAATAGAGATAATGTACATAAGTTTAAGATTTTATTTATTAAATTTTAATATTTAAATAATTTATATAAATTTAATTGGTTAATTTTACTAAAAGAAATGTCTACGTGTATGATTTTCCCCCTTTGTTTTCATTGTGTATGTACTGATGACCGTGTTATGCAATGACTATGTGGATAGAGGCTCTTTATAATTTTGATGCACAGATGATGCTGATGTCTCCATTAAATGCTTGTTGCTCTGTGATAAAAACTTTTTGCACTAATTTTTATGCTTTGACAAATTATTTCTTGTGGATATCGTCCTTTTTGGTGGTTTTGAACAATTTTCCAAAATATCGTAGGTGGCTGAAATACCAAAACATCAACGTTAACTAACCCTTAACCACACTCAAAGATGTATTACAATCGCGCACATACCTATTTTTAGCCGCAAAACTACTTACCAGGACCAAACAATCTCTTACAGACACTATTTCACGCATGAAACAATTACAGACACTATTTCACGCACAAAAATTATTATTCGCACAAATTACTTAAATAATTATTATTATACAAAAATTACTCGCACAAAAACATCTAACCGGACACAGAACACTTGTACGGTTTTCCAATAATTAAGAAACAGACGGAAACTAAATAATTAATATATCTTCAATTAACTTTGCACAGCAACCTTAAAAATTCAAAATATAAACAATGAGTACTTCTTTTATAACACAGTTAAATTTTGTAATTTTTAAACATGGAAGTAAAGTTAGAAGTAAATTGGAATATTCACACAACTAATATTTTTGGCACTATGATACTTATAGTTACGCCAATAATTAAAAATAGTCGAACCTTTATCTTCAGTTAGTATTACACAACTACCGTTGAGATTGGAAACCTTAATACGGAATACCTCTATTACAATACAGTAAAACACTAACCTTTAACCATGGTGTAAAATAAATGATTTTATTTTATAGCTTACTTCGATTCACATTCATTCGATTCATTTTTGATATATCGCTAGTACAATATAAAGCATTACTATTCTTTTATCAACTTATAACAATATGAAGTATTATGTTTTCAATACTCGTTGTTTATGTTTTCAATTTTGAAGGTAGTTGTGTAATACTAACTGAAGATAAAAGTCCGTCTATTTTTAAATATTGGCGTAATTATATGTACAATTATAAGTATCATAGTGCGAAAAATATTACTTTACAAGGTTGGCTACACCTTATTTTAGCGGCAGAATCCTATATTTGTAGGACATTGGGAATCAGATGTGTATAGATTTTAAGTGCAATATTTTCTGTTTTGTGCATGAAATAGTGTCTGTAAGTGATTGTTTTGTGCTTGAAATAGTGTCTGTAAGTGTTTGTTTGGTCCTTGTAAGTAGTTTTACGGCTATAAATAGGTTTGTGCGCGCTGGTTTTTTAATAAATCTTTGTGTGTGGTGGAGGGTTAGTTAATGTTGATGTTTTGGTAGTTTGACCACCTACGATATTTTGGGAAATTGTTCAAAAACCACCAAAACAAACGATATCCACAAGAAATAATTTATCAAAACATAAGAATGAGTGAAAATGTTTTTTCTCGGAGTCACAAGGAAGGTGTGAATGTAGAGTTGGTGTGACGTCACGAAACGTTTGTATCACTCCACACCCATTCACAACTTATGCCTCTGCTGAGAATTTTCTATCCTACTTTAAGTTGAAAAAAAGTAACTTTCCTCAAAAAAAAAAAAAATACTTGTGGATATCGTCCTTCTACGTGGTTTTGAACAATTTTCCACTCCTAAATTTTTACCTCGATTTTTTCAAAATTAGTAATTTGTTGAGACTCAACAACATGTTTAATTACATTTCTAGGCATTTTGCGAATTACTATGTCAAAAAATAAAGCCAAATCGTTGAATTAGTAACATTTTACATGTATTCAATATTAAATATTCAGTCATTAGTAATAAAATAATAATTTATGTGCAAATTTCCTATAAGAGAATCATAAAAAAAGAAATCCATCGAGGGTAAAGGTCTTGATGCATAAGCTGGCACTTGGACTTTGGGCCGCATTATAGGAGCGGGAGGGGAATGAATACTTGGCAAAGACTGTTCTGCAGATGTAGACACACATCACTTACAGCATTTCGTATTTATCTACTGGAGCTCCTACACAAAGTCCAGGAGGCCAATTGACACAACCCTCATGACGGCAGAAAATGTTTTTTTTTTATCTAGTCTAGTACAGAATTTCTAACGAATGGTCAAGTGCCAGCTTACGAGTAAACACCTATAATATTGAAAGGCAAATATCTATAATCTCAAGACTTCACTGATTCTAGTCTTAGACACTACTGATTCATTTTATGTGTAGTGGGGGGAGGGAAAATAATTATGTAATTAGTACTTTTTCACTTTAGAGTCTTGCTGTGACAGCATTTTCTGCCTCTCTTAGGCTATGTACACAAGAGAGTGTTGTAAAGCGTACATAGCCTTGACTTTGGAAACTCTAACGTGTGTTCCACGACTAAACTTCGAGATGCATGTTACGATGCGCCTTCAGTTGAAATTGCATGTGTACATAGACGTTTGTTTTGTAGTACTTCAAAACGCACGTTGCAACGCTCTCATGTGTACATAGCCTTAGACAACATGTAAATCACGTAGTAAGGGCGATAAAATAAGATATTTTCAAAATGAGGATGACTATTTTGGGAGATAAGTTTTGTTATTAACTAGGGTGGTCTTAATTTTTAATTGGATACATATCTTCTGGACTGTCCTTGCCTTCTGAGGCAAAACCTGTTATTATAGGCAAGTGTTTAAATTTTAATTTATGTTAATGTTTAAGTGAAAATATTAATAGTTCAAATTGAAGATAGAAAAAACAATTTAACTTTGTTTGCTTTTAGTTGAATTAGATGAAGAACCAGAAAATATCCCAGGAGAGTTGAATGCACTGGACAAGAGAAGAATGAAATTAATAAAATGTAAACAAAATAAAGAAGAAGTAGTGCAAAAAAATAAAAAGACTGCAAATCGACATGCAGTAAACTCTCCTCTCAGTTGCCCATTCAAAAAGAGCAAATCAAAAAGAGTAATAAGATCCACAAACTTAGTAACAGAAAATACCGTGGTAAGTTGTTTTCTATTTGCTCTTCTTTTTATTTGCTTGAATAATTATAACAATATAAATCTTTAATTTTAATATTGGTTTCAGAAATATTTTAAAAATTAGGTTCAGTATATTTTTGAAGTATTGTAAAATTGTTAGAAATTAAGAGTCAAATTAGTTTAGGTAAAACCTATTCTTGAATTTTAAAATATTTTTTGATTTTGAACCTTCGCAAGGATTCTCAAAACTTTTCAAGCCTTTTTTATTAAGTTTGAGTTTGAGAAAATATTTTCATAAAATAATTCACATAACATCATTCAATATGATTTAAAAATTTTCTTGGCTCAGTTGAAAGTTACACCATTTATAGCATGCAAGTAATCCTAGCAGATATGTTTTCAGTTGGATCTGTGGATCCTCAGAATGCCACTACCATTATTTTTTTCACTTAAATGCTTGAACATATATTGATGTCACACATGCCCATAGTAATAATTATTTATTTTTGTTGTTTATTGATGTCAGCTGTTCCGGGAGATATACCATACTGTCAACTAGATTGTAACTGACTTCTTCAGAATCTGAACGATCAGTTATGGTCTGAGTTAACAATTGGATACATCTTCTGAAATGGTCATCTTCAATGAACAAAAAAAGTAAGTGTTACTATAGGCAATTGTGACATGTCAATGTATGTTCAAATGTTAAACTAATAGCTCAAGTCAAAGTTGAAATAATTTCAGCTTTTATTTCAATTCCTAATGAAGTACAGAACATCTGGAATTTTCACTTTTGTTTATTACCGCATTATTAAACAAAAATTGTTTGGTATAAATTAAAAAGTATAATAACTTAAATGTTAATATAAATTAATGTATTAATTACACAAAAAAGTTAGTATGTAGTATTTAGCTTTTACTAGTTTTACTTTCAAATGTGAAAGCAAATTTTATAAAAAGGTCTGTAAGAAAGTTTTTTTTTGTAAAGAAAAATATTGGAGTAACATTAGTTGAAGTGTTTTGTACAAATATTTAAAATTGAATTATAGTAGAACCTCTAATTCGTCACATTCGGGACCAAGGGCATGATGAATTTGAGAAAAAGATGAATTACAGAAGCCATGAAATTAACAATGTAACTGTGGGTAAACATAGCATGTAAATATGTATATCATGTAATTAATGTTGAACTTAGATGAGTTATGTCGAGCAAAAAGCTCAACAACACTGTTGAGTAATAACAACACTATAAAATCATTAGTAGTCTGCAGTATAGTTTGTAATTACAACCAGATAAACATCTAATTACCATGTTAAGACAATTCCCCTTTATATAACCACTGTTGGAAACAATTATAAAATGAAGAAAGGGAACAAAAACTGAACTGTTGAATACAATTTGTATAAACTACAATGTAACTTATAATGCAACTCAACGCTGTCTACTATACTGTAGTTAGTTGATTACTGAAATTTGACTATATTTTATAGCGGGTATCAGATGTGTGGTTGAGAGAGTTTCACTGTAATCGAATACTCATGTCTGGCATCGGCCTTATCTGATGGCTAGTGCCTATACTACTTGACAGTGCAGAAGATGTTTATTATTACTGTGGCGAATTAGAGAGGTTCTACTTTATACATTAGTTTTAATAGAAATTGGTAATCTTCATGACATCAGTTTGTAAGTAAACTTGCTTGTAATCATCTTGAATTCACTGAATAAATCTTGAGTAATTAATGAGTGAAAACTAGGGATGGGCCGATTCCTAAAATTTTCGATTTCGATTCTAAAATTTTCTGTTCGATTCTCGATTCTTTAGTCAATTCTCGATTCTTTCAAGTTATATTAGCTTACATGCTAGTTCTCTAATAATTAATTTAGTTAACATCTTGGTCATATTGCAAAACCTTTTAAAAGATCTGTTTTAATGTAATAGGCTACACAAAACCTTCAACCTTGATTTATCAATAGGAATTTTTTAAAGCATAAAAACATATCACATAAAAGTAATGACTTATTTTAAAGTTAAAAATGTGAACTTTACACTATTTTATGATTTTTGAAAAAATACCTAAGTCTATTTACATTGTCTCTTAAAACAAAACAACCATTAAAAACAAACGAACAACATAAAAAGTAAAAAATTAATACAAATAGGATAGTTTTTAATATTTAAAAGTTTGGCAGGTAATGTACATTTCTGTTCAAAAACACAAGCATTTGAACACGTTGTGGGTCAAGCTAGTTTCATCGCTTGTCATATATAACTCATGAAGTTGAGAAAGGTTTTTCAGAAAACACTGTCGCAAGTGGACAGACAGGTATTTCATTTCCATTGCATTTAAAGGAGGGTATTTGGCACTTTGTAATGCCCAACATCACAATCTGGACTGGCTAATGGTTCCCCCAGATAATTATTTACTTCTTCTTCTACTGTCAATTCCCCTGGGGTACCTTCTTCCTCAACATTCTGGATTAGTGGGGCATACCTTCTCTACATCTGGTGGGACCTTTTTTCTGGAGGTATCTAGAACAAGTGCAACTGATTCAGGCCTATTTTGTATTTATTACTCAATCCCAGTTAATTTTTAACCGGCTATCACTTGTAGGTCCTGTGTCTTGAGGATAAAGTTTCTTCAAGTATAGATCTTTTTTGTTGATAAATTTGGGCAAAATGAATGTTGTTAAGTGCTTTTTCATATTTGATATATTATGTGGTTTTCCACCGTCAGTTTCTGTTAACCGTCATCGAATTGACGCGACGGCCAGTACCCTGAACCGAATACCGTCGGGCCTCTTAACGCTTTATGTTTATTAGTACTACTCAGCTGGTGTTGCTACTTTTGGAAAAATTAAGGCACAGTATTTAACAACAAGCTTCACACTACTTACAGACGTAATTAAGATGGTTTTTGTTTGAAAGATAAACGCCGATGGGATTAAAAATATGATGTTATTCTAAGAGCTTTTTGTCCGTAGTTACGGGCCGACACACATATTTGTTATAACGTATTGTAATGATTTTCACTACTGTTTTCAAAATTTCACAAAACCTTAAAAGTAAGTTGGAAATATTGACTAAATATTTAGTTGTAAAATAATCCTTAAAAACGAACTTTGGGAAAGATAAGTAAAAACATTGATACACTTAGAAGGAGGAATCTCATTCTTACTAGGAAGTAAATTATAACGTAAATTCCTTAACAAGTAAATTATTTGGTGTTAAAACTTTTACTTAATATGAATCTTGGATAGTATTTACTAGACCTGTAGCATTACTTATCAGAGAGAGAATATATTACACTTTAGTTCTATATTCAAAATATTTATAAACTCACAAATCAATCACATGTGACACGTTTACGTGTCTTAGTGATAGGCGCCAAAACACTTTTATGACCAGTCAGTTTATTATTTGGGTAACCGGGACATGAAATTATGGTTTTGTTGTTTCTTGCTAACACAAAAAATATCAAAACAGTGTTGCACAGATAATAAAATTTAATTAAATAAAAAACAATGTCGGGTAAATTGGTCCGACGGAGTTTATTTACGTTTCATTTACGGTAGGAAAAAACTATGTTGGGCCAGTTGGTCCGACACGTATTTTTATAAATATTTGGAATCGTGTGGAATCGGAATCGACACTTTTATGATGAAGAATCGAGTATCGACGATATACTATGTCCCGAGACATCTGGGAGGTTAGCCCAGTTGCTCGAGTTGTGCAATCTCCATGCCGCCAGCCTCGCCTCTCCCCTAAGGACAAGCTCAAGGGGAGGGAGGTTAAGCATTACTTCCATTGCTGCACCTGGTGTAGTTGACATCGCTCCCAGTGTGCACAGACAGGCCAATCTCTGGATAGAGCTCAGTTTAGCTCTTGTCTGTGCCTGGTTGGCCTTTGTCCACCACACCAGAGCTCCATAGGTAATCATAGGTCTTATCACCCTCAGATACATCCAGTGCATCATTGATGGCTTCAGTCCCCATTTCTTACCCACCATTCTTCTCACAGTCATCAGTGCCCTTTTGGCCCTGTTAACTGTCCTCTCAAGATGTGGGTTCCAGGTGAGTTTCCTGTCCAGAGTAACTCCCAGGTACTTCACCTCCCCCACAAACTCAAGTATTCACCAAACAAGCGGGGCATCCTGGTCGTCAGATCTTTTCGCTGTCTGGTGAAGTTAATGAGAGCAGTCTTTTTTGGCTTTACCCTAAGGTTCTCCTTTTTACACCACTCTTCAATCAGTCGTAGAGGATGATGACGGTTAATCGAGTTTTTACTGTAATCAATTAAATTTAGAAATGGGCCAATACCTAACATTTTCGATTCCGACTCTCACATTTTTTTTTTTTATTCTCGATTCTTTAAACTTATATAGGCCTACTTGATATTCTCTAATAATCAATTTAGTTATATGGTCACATCTGGGTCATATGATGAAGTCTTTTAAAGTTCCATTTTCATGTAATAGGGTACACAAAACGTACAACCTTGGTTTACAAATAGGAATTTCTGTAAGGATATCAAACATATTATATAAAAGTAATGATTTATTTAAAATTACATTTATGAACTTCAGTTTATAATTACAATATAATATTCAGTAATAGCTATTTCAGTTTGTATAACTGTAGAAATTGGAACTACCTTTTCTTTGTGTTTTGCTTTGACATACATGAAGTGGTGGTGGAGTACTGGTAGCCACAGACGTGGAAAGAGAGAGTGAGACAGTAGAGCGAGAGCGGTGACAAACAGACTAGAAATGCTTCCCATCATCTATATTGTTGCGTCTTAAATAATACTAATATGTTTGTGATCTCAAATAGACATTTGCTTTAATAGTGTAATTCATTCAAAACAACTAATACTTGAATAAGAAATAGTTGATAATTAATTATATATTTTTTTACATCACATACGTATTTCAAAAGTTAAAAAAAAACAAGAATCGGAATCGGGACTTCAATTAATGAAGGCAATTCCTCAATACCATTAGAATCGGAATCGACCCATTCCTAATTAAATTTACAATTTAATTTTAATAATTATTATGAGTAATAAATGCCTAATTTAATAAAGTATTTAATATTTAATTATACCTTTTAATACTTTATAATACTGAAATCTTGTTGCTGATTGTTAATTCTTATTACACTTTTGCTATTACTTGCGACCAGACTTTTTGTTAACCAAAAGTTGTTAAATTGTTAACTTACACTTGGAGGAAACATTTTTGTCTTACGACTTCTTCAGCCTCGTATTTTTGCCGCTAGGAATGCTGCAGTAGCGCTTCCTCGGTACCATTATTTTGAAAGTTAGAAGTGATGTGATCGAAGAGTTTGTGTGATCTGTGCCGTGTTTGTTCATTTAAGATGTCATTTTTATGTGTGTTGCTATGTCTATATATTTCATACTGTTCTAGTGTGTTTAATTTATGGCCTTTGTTGCATGTATGGAGGATGCTCATGTTATTTTCCATACTTTTGCATGAGTGTTTAGTGTCCATAAGGTGATTTGCGAAGGTGGATTCAATAGTAAGTAGTGTGCAGTGCGCTTTTGTGCTCTTTATATCTTTCGGCAAAAGATCTACCTGTTTGTCCAATATAGAACTTATTGCAGTTGTTGCATTTTAGTTTGTATACTACTGGGTTATTGTATGTGTTGGTATTGTTATTAATGCTGTGCCTGATAGCCGTTTGGCTTTTGTTTGTTGTTCTATAACCTACATTGTATCCTGCATTTTTGAATTGGTGTGCTATTTTGTTTTTGAGTTTGTTTATGTATGTGAGGGTGATGAATTTGTTTGTGCTTGTGTTGTTGCTACCGTTCTTGTTGCATATTTTTCTGTGTAGTTTGTCTATTAAATAATTTTCATATCCATTTTTGTGAGCTAAATATTTGTGTTTAGTTCCTGTGTAGTTAGTTATAAGGACATAGGCATTTTATTTAGTCTGTGTAGTAAATGTTTAAATGCTGCGTGTTTATGTTGTATTGGGTGGTTCGATGATTTGTGTATCAGTGTGTCTGTCATGGTTGGCTTGCAGTATATGTTGAATTCATGTTTATTTTGATTTTTTGTTATGGCGATGTCTAAGAAATTCAATGTTTTGTCGTTTTCAAACTCTGCAGTGAACTGGATATTTTTGTGTATTTTGTTTATATATGTTTGGAGTTGTTGGCATTGTCTTATGTTTCCTCGGTATAGTATTATAATGTCATCTACATATCTGTGCCAGTATATTATCTTATCTGCGTGTTTGTTGTTATTTATGATTTTATTCTGTTCTATGTGTTGTAGGAATACTTCTGCAAGAATGCTTGAAATCGGTGAACCGATTGGTAGGCCTTGTTTCTGTGTATAATATTTGTTGTTGTGAGTGAAGTAGTTCTGTTGTGTAATGGTGTTCAAAATGTAATAGCAAAAGTGTAATAAGATTTATAATACTATTATTTATATTACTTATAAAATTAGCAATGTTGGTATTCAACACAAATCATTCAATTATTTTAACCACTGAGTTAAAATTCATTTGGTTATGCTGGGTCACTTGGAATATAAATAATTTAATCTACAATGGGTTAAATGTAACTTTTTTTTAGTTTTACTTGTTAGATGGATGTAGTAATTAATAATGGACATTTACAATTGATAATTTATTTACTCAAATGCTTTTTGATAATAATGTGGCCATTGTCAGTGAATTATAACTACTACAAATTTGAAATTACAATTATTTAGTATGCATTGTAAATTATAGTTCATTAAATATTTTTGTATCTATTAGAAAAATAAGTTAATTTCACTTTCATTATATTTAACAGTTTCCTTAGGGTTTACATTTATCTCAGCTCCAATATGATACTAAACCTATATTTTTGTTCATTAAAAAAAAAAAATTATTAACAATATGTATAAATTATATGTGCTAGGTAAAATTATATTACATCTGGTATGTGATATTTTTGTATGTGCAAATATGACCCAGAATCTTAAAATCTATTTCGGTTGTTAGACTATTGAAGCTATTTGTTTGGATGTTTTCCAAGTCTAATACAAATCAAATTTTGTGGTGGATCTATTAAAAGAATTTTTGTTTTATTAGAAGTTTAAAGTATCTTGAAGTCATATTTCAATTGTATTTGGCTCCATCAGCATATAATTTACTAAAATGTATTATTAAAAAATTTTTATAATTTTTAGTAATAATTCTAATAAGAATATTTGAAATTGGTTGGGTATGGTAAGAATGGCAGACTCACATGCTTATTAATCCTAAAAGCATTTTCGTAATATACACAGGAAAGAAAAAATCTTGATATTTATGTGTGAGTGCTTGTGCACATGTTCTGAGAAGTATCACTTGAATTTGCAACCTGAGAAGTAGCAGATGTAAACAGAACATATTCTCTTTCATGTTAAGCTCTCACATTCAAGCTATTTGAGTTCATTGCTACTACACATGAACAAAGATGTTGTGAGTTGATGAAAGTCCATATGCGTTATTTTCATAAATATACTAAAGTTACTGTATTGGATAAAAATGTTTTGTCCTTAATGATTGAACCCTTATGGCGCAATAACAGTAACCACCACACCACTCTAAGCCTATATCAGAAAATATTGTGTTTATTAATTTGGTATATAATGTAAAAGCTAATGTACATTGAATTTTTCATAAATAATTTGTTGCAGCCACAGTTAAAACGTAAAGTAATCACAACTCAACAACGTTCACAAAGCCAATCTCAAAGTGAAAAATTAATCAAGACAAAGTGTGTTGAAGAAGAACAATACATTGAGAGGTTAAGGTAATAACTTTATCTTTTATTTTTAGACACAAAATTTCAAATTATATGTATATAACGTTTTCCCACTATAGTATGAATATATATATATATATATATATATATATATATATATATATATATAGATTTTTTGGACTAGGAGACTGACAGACATACCTTGGTAAGAGTCCACACTGTAGTCTTGAAATAGAAACACATAAAAGCACTTAAACAATGATATATTTCAACCACACAGTGGTCTTTGTCAATCGAAGAGAAAACACAAAAAGAAATATGAGAGAATGAAATAAAATAAATATAAGTTGTAAACACAGATTGTGTAGAGAAGAAATCAGATGACACAGATGCACAGATTAAAGTTATATATATATATATATATATATATATATATATATATATATATATATAGATATATATATTGTTTCCATGAGTATATGAGTGATTATAGTTTATATAAGTCTGTCAGGGGAAAAGAGATAAGGCTATTAGGAGAAACAAAAAAAAAAAAAAAAAAAAAAAAAAAAAAATGAATGGATTTATCTGATGTTGAGGTTAGGGGATTCTCTGGACTTGGTATACCACTGGTATGATAGTTCCCACCTTCTCAGTTCTGAGGGATTGCAATCAGGGGGGAGTGATTTAATTATTTTTGTGGTATAGCAGTCATCAAAAGTTGTGATGTTGTGACTCGCAGCATGTTGAGCTGTTGGTCTATCCATATTCATAATTTTAACATCATGTCTGTGGCCATTCATTCTGATATTCAGACCATCCGTGGTCAGGCCTATGTACTGTGCTGAGCAAAGTTTACATTGTAGCTGGTATATGACATTTTTCGATGTACAATTATGATGACCCTGTATTTTACCTGCCGACAAACCACCTCTTGTTTGTGACAAACCTAGCCTAAGTTCTCTCTTCAAGATACCAGTACCCTGTGGTACATAAGTTATTCCTTTTATGTTGTATCCTGTGTATGTGAATGTAGCCCATTTTGTTGTTTGTGGTTCGATTTTAGGTTGTTTTAATTTATTTAATATTTTAAATTCTAATTTATCTATAGTTTTTTTTTATTGTATCCATTTTTTTGGGCTATTTGATATATTACAAAAGAGAAACAAATAATATATCAAATAGCCCAAAAAAATGGATACAATAAAAAAAACTATAGATAAATTAGAATTTAAAATATTAAATAAATTAAAACAACCTAAAATCGAACCACAAACAACAATATGGGCTACATTCACATACACAGGATACAACATAAAAGGAATAACTAAAACACTAAAAAATAATAATATTTTCATAGCTTACAAAAACACAGGAAACATAATCAACAAAATAAACCAACCACAAGAAATATGTCCCACACTTAATAACGGAATATACAAAATCGAATGCCCAGACTGTAATAAAATATACATAGGCCAAACAAAAAAGAATTTAAAAGACAGATATCAAGAACACCTCAATGCACACATCAAACCAGAAATTTATAACTCAAACTTAGCCACACACGCAATCAAAAACAAACACACATTCCCCACATTAAAAAACGTACACCTAGTAAAAAAGGTCCAAAAAGGCCTCAAAATGACAATCTGGGAACAACTAGAAATTTATAAAAATAAAAATAACATCATTAACGAACAAATACAAATAAAATCAAAAACCGATAAATTATTCAATCTATTAGACAATATTAACCCCATAACGAACGGTAAAAACTCGCAAAGTGCAGTGAATCTAAAAATAGAAGTTAACAGTACACCAAGGTCAACGGCAAATTCTATGCAGCTCGCAGTCCAAAACTTGTTCAGTATGCCCGAGGATGGAGACACTAACCAGTCTTTGAAAGTGATATATATATATATATATATATATATATATATATATATATATAGATTTTTTGGACTAGGAGACTGACAGACATACCTTGGTAAGAGTCCACACTGTAGTCTTGAAATAGAAACACTAATGTTTGGATAAAGTATGTGAAAAATAGATCGAACCATTCCGTGGAATATTTCTATGCTTTGAACGCATTGACAATTTTAGAGTGGATTTCTAGAGAATATTTTTGAGACAATAGAGCGGCCGCAACACAATAAAGAACCGCACCTATCGCCAATTTTAGACTATATTGCTAGAGTTTATATCCCACACAATAGAATGGTTTTTCCCTTTACCTGGAAGGAATTGATTTGAATTGTTCACTACCTCCTCAGCCTGAGAACAAATGTAGCGACAACCCTGGGTCTGTAGACACGTGCGTTGGTTAGAACCGTTACGCTGACCGCATAACTTAATCCTTATAAAAACCTAATTTTGGGGTAAAAATATTACAGTACTGTAACACTTAGCGAAGTTGAAACTATTTTTTTGTTAATACAATTTCTAAGTAAAGTTTGCCATGCGCTTAGGAAGGATTTTATTTTGGAAACCTTTGTTAAAAGGGGGAGGTGTGTCACATTGCCGCACCCAAATAAACACAAGTTCTAAGTTTGTATACAGTAGGCACTCTCTAATTCATCACGTTCTAAGGGGAAGATTGCCCTATTCGAAGAGGGGGTATGTTGGAGGCACGGTTTTAGCGTCGTTTTCACTACCTTGCGGCTCACGGTACTTTTGTAAATTTTAAACAATTTCTCACGATTTTTTCTTCAGTATAGACCTATGTGTTTGTAGTAAAACCGTTATTATTACCTTAACCGGAGGGTCTCAGATTATAAGTAGATGAGTTTGTTTACTTCAATCTAATTATTCCCATTTGTTTTTACATGCTTCAGAACAGACTTATTGAATATAACAGACTAAACCGTAAAAGGGAAAAGTGAATAATGTCACATTTTCTGTAGGTATTTATGACTAAAAACTTAAGCCATAGAAATACTGTAGTAGAATGCTCCCACTATTACGGCAATTCTAAAACGTGAAGATTTATTGAGCGTTTACTGTATACGTAGTTATTAATCTTATTATGTAGTTTATTTATTTTTTTTGTTGTTTAATGTGCTTTACACTGCATCCTTGAAACTTGATATTTTTACATTAAATACTCGTATAAGTATTTGCTGACCATGGCATGCAACTTGCAACTAACTGTTTTGAAGATTAATTATGCCCAAACTGCTAATCACATAAACATGGTCCATTTACAAGTTCTGTCAAGTTACATTCTCTCTTTGGATATAGCATAATTGTAAATATTGTAGAAATATAGTCGCAACCACTTAGTATGGTCATGCTTAATGTTTTCATTCGGTTATTATCATTTCACTTAAAGACAGACTCGGAATCATATAAATACATTGTAACGAAGTCGCTTATTGTTCCATTTAATTATGGTGACTGACATCCTGTTATCAAAAATATTGATATGATTCATTATCCATATGTCATTCATATCAGGTTTGACTTTACTAAAACACTCATAAAATGTATTTAGTAGTTGTTTGTCCATCTAGACATTTGTTCACATGACTACTGCACTGCTTATTTCTTTATTTACATATATGTTTATGATTTCAGTGTGATATTACATAATTTAATTTTGGAAGATCTTTTTTTCGTCTGTTTTGTGAGGTTTGGTGTCACTTGACGTTTCAAGTGTAGAAAGATGTCTGAATCTTAAAATGGTGTGGTTTGCCTTATTTACATATTAGGCCTAAACGGGATAAAAATGGTTGTCTGATTTATGAACTCGATAAATAACTCCTCAGTTGTTCTCCAAGTGTATTCTGTGAGGTATGTATCTATATTAGGAGAAGATATTTTACCGATTCTTCGCCTTATGTCCCTTTTTATTTTAGCCCAGTTTGATTCAATTCCCTTAGTGTGTATGCTACGATCATTAGGATTCAAGAAGTTACTTAGGTTTAATGATTCACATTAAAATGCTCAAATCCAGCCAAAAGTAATACTCGTGCATTATATGCTTTCCAACTATCAGTAATTATTGTTGTACCGGGCTCAACATATTCAGTAATCAAGTTTTTTAATGTGTGTGCATCTCTTTTTGCAACTACTTTGAGAAAACCTTTTTTTTGTTTCTTTCAATACCGCCTACAAATAACTCATCTTGTTTTTGTTACTCGCCCTCTGTTATATTTTCGACGTCCAAAAGCACTTTCATCAATTTCAACGACGCTGTTGACCCCACCCAACTTAGTACTCGTTTCAATCAACCAAACCGTTAGTAAATCCCAAAAATCGTTCACAAGCCGTCTTTTAATTTAACCCCGTTTCTCTAACTATGGTATTTTTTGAGTACTTTAGAAGCCAACCCACTAAAACTAATACAATTTTAGACATTGAAATTGTATAGCTTGCAAAAATGGTTCCATTTCGAATCGAATCTTTCCTCCGGCAGATTCTAAGTACCTAGAAGCATCTGGATGAGGGCTAACGCTTCATTACACAAAGGTTGACAGTAGTGTTTTATTACCTGTGAAAGGGTCGTACAGTTTTATTGTTTTCTGTAGAACCTTACTTGCCCCCATTCAGATACCGTTTACCCATATATATATATATATATATATATATATATATATATATGGACATGTTATTCTAAAAATCGGTATATTGAGTAAATCTTAAGAGTATATCTTAAGAGTAAATCTTAAGGGTAAAACGTAGATTGACAGACCCCTAATAGTAAAAGACAAGTATTCTTCTGTGATTATCATACATTTCGAACTGTTACCACCACACAGTCGGTAAATTCTTGGTTATACATCAGAGGTATAGTCACCGGCACACAAGAAGAGCCCTGGCCCAAGGCAGGTCAAAACTATAAGGCCATTCCCAAAAACATTTTCTAACACAAAACTTCACATTTACAGAAAATTAAAATGCAGAAACGGGATCATATATAATTTATTTTGTGCACCCTTTCTTATTAAAATTAGTACTTTTACCTGTCTGTTATTACTTATATTACTTACTAAAATATAACCTCTAAAAAACTAGCGTACCGTTAGGTAATGTTTGTAGGTCAGAAATATATCGACAACACATGCGCACAACTGAAAACCGAGCGTGGCTCATTTCTACAACAGGGATCTTCTCTTGCGCCGGTGACAATACTTAGTAACTGCTACCTAACCTAAGGTGACCATCCGTCCCGCCTTTGGCGGGACAGTTCCGCTTTTTAGGTTAGTGTCCCGCTGTCCCCAGATTTACTCGAAACTATTATGTCCCGCTTTGGCAGGATAAAGATAAACAAATAAACGTCCCGCTTTAAATATTATTTAATATTATATCAGTAGATGTCAAAACCACAGTTTCTCCCCAAACAGGTGGTTTTGATGAAAAATACGTTACTTTTCCGTTAAAAACGGTTAGGTGGGGTATGAGGGGTTGGTTTCAGCGATTATTGGAGGGTGACGTGAATGGTAGGAGGTATGGAATGTGCGCGGTTGTGCGCGGTTGTGCGTAGGTGTAGGTGGCAGGTGTTTTTTTTAGAAATACGTTAATTTTCCGTTAAAGACCGTTAGGTGAGGTAGTATGGGTTGGTTGGTGATATGCGTGTTCGCTGTTGTGTGATGTAATTAGAAGCATGTTCGGACATGTTGGGGGGTAATGTAAAAACCGTTGTTTACCTAGAGAATGTGTGTATTATATTCTGTACCCAGTTCGTTGCTGACCTATATTTTTACTATAACGTCGCGTGTGTACGGTTGAAATCCGTTACGAGGTGATGGGATTATTTTCGCTATAAATGTGTCAGTCGGAAAGACTGAACGGTGACTTCTCTGTTTGTTCTCCAGATCTTTACTGGTTAAAAAATGTAAAAGCATGTTAATTTATTGATATAGGTTCCTCGCTCGTGAGCTAATGTGTTTACACATCGTTGTGCTAGCGCTTGTTTGTTGTAACAGGTATTTGGCCTGAATAAATTGTTTTTAAAAACCTACCTCTAGAGAATGACGTCATTTTGACATGTGTTTTTGTAAAGGAACGTGTGTATTATATCTCGTACCCAGTTCGTTGCTGAGTGTGACGTAATTAGAAGCATGTTCGGACATGTTGGGGGTAATGTAAAAACCGTTGTTTACCTAGAGAATGTGTGTATTATATTCTGTACCCAGTTCGTTGCTGACCTATATTTTTACTATAACGTCGCGTGTGTGTACGGTTGAAGTATTTTTTTAAAACCGTTGAAATCCGTTACGAGGTGATGGGATTATTTTCGCTATAAATGTGTCAGTCGCAAAGACTGAACGGTGACTTCTCTGTTTGTTCTCCAGATCTTTACTGGTTAAAAAATGTAAAAGCATGTTAATTTATTAATATAGGTTCCTCGCTCGTGAGCTAATGTGTTAACATATCGTTGTGCTAGCGCTTGTTTGTTGTAACAGGTATTTGGCCTGAATAAATTGTTTTTAAAAACCTACCTCTGTTTCGAGTTATAAACATGTTCGGACCATTGAAAAGTGTTTTTAAGACTTTACCTGCGCGCTTGTACGTGCGAGTGCTCACGATTGTGTGACGTAATTAAAAACATGTTCGGACATCTTGTGGGCAATGTAAAACGTCATTGGGAACTTGTATAGATGATGACGACGACATACTTGTGTTATAGTTGTGGGATAAGTAGTTGGTTAGTAGGTCAAGGTCATAGGAAGATGTTTTTAAAAAGAGTCGCAAGCAGAAGTGCTTGCGACATTAATATTAATTTTTTTATTTATTTATTTATTATTTTTTTAATTTTTTTTTCTTTACACAAATACAATAGCATCTTATAATTACATCGCTATATTATAACAAAAATACAATTTTTTTTGTAGACTAATACAGCTACTGATGTAAAGTCAGTTCGGTGGACCCACATCCGGACGGTCCGTTGGAGACTATGTGAAATTTGCCGGCACCCACCTCATCCAAATCCATGTTCGCCAACAGCGTGATGAAGCGTCTAGGTAGGAATATCTGGAATTTCGGGTCTTCTCCTTCCTTGTATGGGAAACCTACGAGCGCAGCAACAACTGCTTCCCCGTAGGTAGTGTCGACTTTTCTGAGGTAGTGCACCGAATACTTTTTACCTTCCTTCAGTTCTGAACATTTCTTTATGGGCAACCCGTCAGCTTTAGACTTTGAGTTGAACTGTTGAATTATTGACTGTAAAGTTGCTTCGCGGTTCATAGTTACGGAGGAGAAGTAACTGTATCGTGTAGCTCTGCCTGAGGTCTATAAGGAAATGATGTCTAACCACCGCTCTCTTTGGTTTATATAATGCGTTTCCCCCTCCCTTATTATTGTAGTCATAGTCTTAAGACTGTCGCGACTTTCATCGCACGTAGAAGCGCGCAATTCGTTTCTTTGTGTTGCGGGTCTATAACGCTTTTACAAACGTTCTGGATTCCTCTCAGGAAGGTCCATTCTCTTGAGGAACCGATATCGATAACTTCAGCAGAAGTGAAACCACGAATCCATTTCGCCTTTTCGTCACCCGTTGTAAATATCAGATCGAACTGTTTCACGTAGTGTAACATGACGTTACGAAGCTCTACGTAATCGGTGAACCTTTCCTCCCACGATATGTGATGATAATTCTTACTCAACCAATTGTTGGTTTTCTTGTATTTATTGCTCAAGGTAGAGTATTCGAAAGGCGGTTTAAACAGGAACGTGTAGGTAGCGTTTGTTTGTAGGTCCAATAATACGAGTTCCTTCACTATAAACGCGTTACACTCTCCTTTAAAACATTGCATCTCTAACACGCAAGCAGATCGTTCCATTATTTCCTTTTCCTTGTCCTCTATTCTCCAAAACGTCCGGACGCAGACTGCAAATAGGTCTCGATCCTTTTCGCCTTTTATACCTCTTCCTGCTTAGGAAGAATGCTCGTAGCGTTCTCATCTTCCCCCGACATTATCGGTTCAACGTTCTTGATATCTTCCTCCTCGTCTTCGACGCTCGTTTCTTGATCCAGCATAAGCAACAGCTGTCTATTGAGTTCAACCTCTTGTGGCAACCGGTTGTATATGCTATAATCAATGTACCCGTACTCTGGTGGCTCACCAATCCCACCTTTTAAACAAGCCTCTACATAGTCTCTAATACTTTCCTCAGACAACTTCAACTGTTCCAAGTACCTTTCAACGGCAGGAACCACACCATTTAGTACGTAAAATTCTCTAGGCGTCAACATAACCTTTTGCCCGTTCCGATGATAATCTTTAATACGAACGTAGTGTTTACCGTATATCTTTACGGTGTCAACTTCGATATCTGTTCCGGGTAATATCAAACGTGTCTTCTTTCCGCTTTCTCGACAGGCTAGGAAGGTTTCAAAAACGTTCAAGTAGCCGACAAAGGTCTTGAACGAATCCGCTGTAAATAATATGTATCTTTTGGAGTGGTTGATGAGCACTCCTGGCGAAAGAGACAGAGACTCAAAAACCCCTACTGTCACGTTCTTTCCCATGCACGCAGTTAGTGGGTACACAGCACGGAGATAGGCACCGATAAACATATCGCTTATGTCGTCTTCAAGATCGTCTTCCCTGTTCGTTTTCATTTCCGTTAGACGTATTGCGTTGTTATAGAGCGAGGTTAGAGCGTTGTCAACGTCTTTAAACTCTGGTATTAAAACACGAGTTTCTTTTGAATTTTCATTAGAAACCGTATCATCCACGTTTTCGTCCAACACCACCCGCTAAAGGTGCGTCCGTCTCACTACATGTGTTCATTATGTGCGTTCAAGGTCCTTTCTAACTATGAATGTCTGGAAAGTGATCTTGACTGGCCGAGATCAAAGTTTTAAATGAAAACAACTCCATCCGACTTTCTTATATACATCGCCACCCCCTCCCACTGATCAAAACAAAACACCTCTACGACACTCTCTTTACACTCCCTGTGAGAGGCGTATAAGTTACTATCGTATCGTGTAAAATCAAACAGTAAGCAGCCGTTTTGTCAGGAATATTTTCTGCTGTCTCAAATTCTAACCTGATATCAACTGTTGAGCTCTTCACAGATTCGTTCTGTTTCGAACAATCAATAACCACTATTGGTGAATATTCCTCATACGAATCCGGAGAAAACAGAGGCACGTTCTTACGCCCGTAATACGATGATTGAAACTTAGCGTACATCTCGTACAGCATTGAATAACGTTTTTTTCAAAAAATCGGCGCTAACGTTGTCGTACGGGAAAAACTGCGAGTTTAGGAACAGTTTTACGTTTTTAAGATTGCAATGATCGAAATTAGTTGAATATCTTGTAATGACGTGCTTCCTGTTAGTCTGAAATGCAAAAATTACAAATCTTGGTTTCTCCATTTGGTTCGACGTTTTTATCGTCCATGAATGTCTCTGAGTTTGCGGCAGTACGGGGTATTCGTGCAACTCCCAACTCCGAAATGGTACCACGATCTCGTGGTCATCGTTTAGCTCTCTCAAAAGCCTGACCTTGTGTTCATCAGACAATCTCACGTGCGGCACCCGCCATACTATCTTTTCCAAAACGCATTTCCAATCCAATGTGGCATCGGTTGCACCGGTAGCTCCTATTATGCAATCGTTGTCTGAAGAAGATCTTATTAGAACCAACTCTTGACGGACGTTCATTACTATTCTACGGTAATCCTCTGCTAACCCCAACAACAATTGAAGCGGAATACAAAAGTCAAAATTCCCTGTTGAGTTTGGTTTTTCATTAACATCGGTAGGAAACAACCAACCGGACATTCTTATAATGTTGCGATCTGGAGCCGAAAGAGATACTAGGCCTTTTAGAGTGCTGGTTATTCCCACGCGTTTCACGGAATCAACCGTAACACCGGAAATTTCATATCTAATCTCCTCGAACAGATACGACATCGCGTTATTCACAAACGGGACTTCCGTTCCCAAAGTCCCATCTTTTTTCGTCACCTTTCCTTCGATGTACAGGTAGCTCTCCGACGGCAGAGTGTACGCATCTTGCGATTGAATAGGAATACGGATTTCGTCGTTATTTCCTAATCTGGATGAAGCGTAAGGGTTGTGGCTGTGATACTCCTTCTCCCAAATCGTTTCGTCGAACACCGGACCGTGGCCTATGTCTAATATATCCATTGTTAAGAACTGTGAAACCTATTCTTTCTAGAAACGTCTTGTTCTCACTTGTTATCCTTTCTATCTGTTCACAAGAACTGAATTTCGTTCCACCAAGAGTATCGTTAATAAAGTCTAACCCCATACTCATACGCGTTTTATATGCAACCTGATGCTTATAGTTTCTCCTCTAAAATCAACTGGATCCCCGTTTTGATCAAGCACTCTCACTACGACTTCTGAAATCAAACTGAATTTTATGGGCAAGTAAACCAGATTTTGTGGTACTTCTATTATTTTATATCCCGGCGGAACCGATGAAAAAAACGAATGTATAATATGTTCCCTCTTTCCGTTTTTGTAAGAACCGTCTATGATGTTACAGGAAATTTCGATGTTGTTTACCTTTATAATATTGACCTCTTCATCGCCTAAATGAGGTTTCTTTTCTTCGTTCGGTGCGAGGTTTCTTTTAAACCCCAACAGCGATCCTATAGAATGTGGTTGATCGAAATGTATGTTGAATTTAGTAACTATTTCGCATCGAAGGAGGCTGTTATTTGCCGTAAGCGAAAAGTTGCTGTAACCTATGGACCTCTGTAACACTCTGTTCACTTCGTCAATTTCGTAAGACCCTGTAGGCAATTCTATCTCGTATATTTTATTGTTTTTTACGTCACCCGCTTTGCTGTAGTGTAATTTGTTGTTAATGCCTTTGGTGACGTTTGGTATGGAATTGTATGTAGTGAATTCTAATAGAGCCGCTTCCCACTGGCTTTCTTCGTGCAGCCTTAAAGGTGGAAACAGCACGCTCCTCAGTATAGACTCGTCCCCAGTAAGGGATACCGTGTACGAAGACATCTTAAATGACACTGACTTTATTTGCCAGGAATTCTAAACATAAATGGCCGCAAATTAACGAGTCTTCCGGTTGTCTTCTTTCATAATTGTATAGAATTGTTTTTGCCGATCGTAAATACTGATTCAATTCCGATGGTGGTGGCAAGTTGCCGAAACTATCGAAGTAAAACACTGTGCTTCCTAATTTTTTGTAACAGACCCAATGCGTTCCCGACCCGACGGTGCTGTCCAAGTTCACTATAGCTGATTCGTTTACACGAGGTTTTGACGGAAGATTGTCTCTCATAAAGACGCCTCTGAAATTCGGTATAGAAAGGCAGTATGCGTAACGTTCGAGCTCTTCATTCGTCAATGCCTTGTTCGGTAATACGAGTTTTCTACTACTATTTAATACACATTTCTGTACGGTCGCAGGTACAACCCCCTCCCGTTTTTTGAACCATTGTTCCTACGTCTTCTCCTGTACTTACTGTCTGTCCTCTTTCGACCAACTCTTCTGACAGGCACCCTTTTACGTCTTTTTCTTATTCTCCTTTTCATCCGTCCACCTCCGATTGCACTTTTTGCCTTCATCGCTCCGGCCACCGCTAAAGCAGCCGCTCTTTCACCAATACTAGCGTCACTAGACTTAGCCCTTTGCCAAGCTTTTTCTGCTAAAACCCTGTCTGCTACAGAACGTGATGCTGAATCAGAATATCGGGAATAAACTATGTCGTGGACCTTACAGGCTTCGTCTAACTTATTTATACCCCGATCTCCTCGTGCCAAACGTTTTTTCAACTTTGTACCTGGTCCGCAATATCTATACCCACCCGGTATGTGTAATTCCACCGGTAAAGCGTCGATAGCCCTGTTGACTACGGCACTAACTGGAATAATACCGACTGCTTTTTTCGCAAGTCTTACAAGTGATGATGATAAACCACTTCCTTCTCTTACAAACTTCTTTCCGTTACTAAATGTTTTACCGTTTAACATATTAAATATATATGTATCTATTATTTATCTACACGGTTACTTCATATAGAATGTCCATTTGTTGTAGAAACTTGTTACTTTATAATAACGAACCACTTCATACCAAGTTTTTTTAAAATAAAGAAATACCTCTATCACATCCAAATGCTTGTAATAATTATTTCTTGTTTTATTTTGTTTATTATTTTTTTATATTTTTTTTGTAGCATATATTTAATAATTGTTATTCTTTTTACAACAATAATTACTAACACATGTATCACATTAACTTTTTATTGAACAAAAAAATAATATTTACATTGTATTACACTTAACTAAATAGTAAATGGAAGTAACAGCTCTTCTCCGATCAATTCCCCTCCTCCGCAATACCGTCAACGGCTGGTTTTTCCGCTTCTGGAGGATAAGATATTGGTGACGTTCCACGAGCGTCGGTAGTATCCTTTCCATAGTTCGAGGCGCCGACTGTACCTCTCATGCTGAATCCTTGATCCAATAGCTTATTCATCTCGGTTGAGAAAACGTTAACAGCATCTTTTTGTTCGATGCGTAGCGGATAATACTCTATATATCTAGCGGTCAAAGCCATCTTGTAAGTTTATGACGGATGTTTCCTCTTCAAGAAGTAAATTTGAAATATGTATTATTTTTAGTTTCGCTCTCTATATAACAATATATTACATTAGCCTTGTACAATAAAGGCGTTGCTTATCCCTGTTTCCTCTTCTTTGCGGGATGTATTGGTATTGGGTATGCGTAAACCGTCATCCTACGCATAGCATGACATCGTGCTCCAAAATCCTCACCCTTTACTAATTTTAAATAACCGCACCTCGGAAACCATCCACCATGTTCGATCCATGGAAATTCATGTGCTTCCCAATCCTTTAAACCACCACCACAGTAAAAGCATATAACGCCATCAGGTGGAGAGTGAAAGAAAAAACCGGCTTCTGCAAATTGCCAAGCATAAGGGCGGGAGTATACAAATCTGGTGTTGTTGAACGATTCCAGCCTACTTCCAGGTGTACTGTATTTCGGGTATGCAACCATATCTCCTATATTATAAACTGAAATATTTTCTTGAATATATACTATCTATTTGCAGACTAGGTGCAACTCTCCACTTCCTTCGTGCGTGTGTACTCTGCATCTTGTGTTATCGTATCTATTTATATTATCCGTTGTATCCCCTCCACTGCTCAATTTTCGATTTTCTCCTTCAGAAAAGTCGTTCTTATATGTTTTCCCAGGTTGTGCTATAGCTTTCGGTTGTCTGACTGAATCCTGCTTCTGTCTCTTGTTTGCGACTGGTTCCTCTTTTGGAATAAACTTTAACTTTGTACCACCAAAGATGTCCGTTGTATCCCCTCCACTGCTCAATTTTCGATTTTCTCCTTCAGAAAAGTCGTTCTTATATGTTTTCCCAGGTTCTGCTATAACTTTCGGTTGTCTGACTGAATCCTGCTTCTGTCTCTTGTTTGCGACTGGTTCCTCTTTTGGAATAAACTTTAACTTTGTACCACCAAAGATGTACTTCCAGTTTAAATAGGTACGTCCATCTACACCCGGTAAAGCTACTCTTCTCCCGTCTCCAGTATGCATGTAATGGAAGAGTGAAGACGCGAACCTTTCTAGAGTTTCTATGTTTACGGCATCCAACTGTTCTATAGGGTTACCAACTCCGCTCAAACGTTTGTTGTAGAACTCGAAACCATCTTTCGATAATAACGGTGTCACAGACCTGACGTATTCCAATGTAGCAGCATCGTTTGATGACACAGGCCTACCAACATTTTCGATAATTTTGTTTTGCATATCGTAATTTCCGTTTCTAGTGAGTTTAAATTCTACGCCTGAAGGTCCTTTGGGACCCCGTTCACCTGGCTGAGCTCTAACAGCGATTTTACTCTTGGAGATTTGATGACGACCAAACTTGTCCACGCTCATCTTTATAAATGAAGTTAAGCAATAACGTTTCTTCGTTTTAATTCTTCTGTCAACGACACTACCTCGTTCTCTAGCCCCGTGTGTCCTGCAGACATAGAGTCATATAACAAACGCAGACGATTCACTAACTCGTTTGAATTATTGTAATAAACAACGTTGGTATGCTGAGTGTCTTTTAAATTCACACCAGCTCCTGATTTGCTCTTGTCTTCTCTCGGAGGAAATAGATGTGCTATAATTCTTTTATATTTCTTTGACCTGTTCCTGTACACAGGTGCGTTAGAACTGTATCCCTTTCTATGAGCGTTGGTCAGTTGGCAAATGCGTTTAAAATTTTTGAGATCTCTTTTTGTATATTTCTCTGGAATATAATTGAAGATTAGCTCGAACAGACCGCGCGTACCTCGAAAAGTTTTATTCTTTACCAGTATGTTATCTTTGTTGGTGATCTCCAATTTCGCGTCACCTATATCCAATGTCCCGTCTTTAGCCAACCGAGCGCCGAACGTATGGTATTGTTTCTTCCTGCTTGTATCAGACATTGAATCTAACATCTTTAATAAATACTTTTTACCCATAGGACCTTTACTCGATATATTGTCGCTCAATATACTGACGTCTTTAGTTGACTCGTGAACAGACGTTCTTCCATCATCTTCATCCGTTACATAGTCTGCTGATGTGTCCGTCAACTCAGCGCCCGACTCATGTTTAAAGGGTATTATGTCTTGCGCGTCACCATCAATCCATGCGTTTTCACTGAGTTTTTCAGATATCTTCTTTAACGGTTCTACTATCGGTTTGAAAGTGGTCTCCAAGTATTTATCCCTTTCGCTTATGCCTAATTTCAAGGCTTCATTTTTTTTCTGATGGTATCGCTCAACACTTTTATTTCGTTTACCAACTTCCTTTGTTTCTCCATGTATTTACTTAGAGCTTGTTATCCAGTTGAATAGCTGTATCGTAATGTTAACATTGTAAATCGCTCTGCGAGTTTATTACAACGTATCTGTCAAATCCCAGTCTGTATCGACCTTCATCGATGTTACGCTCCTTATCGACGACTAGGAATCCGAAATGATCGTTCCACGCTGTATAACATATCTGTTTAAATCTGTTGTATTCCATATCAGCACCTACGTGATCGTTGTATACGTGTCTCGTGTTAGTCTCATCCTGCTTGAACATGATAATGAGATTGGCGTTATCTCGTAATAGCTGCTTAGGGATTTTGCTATAGGTTTGCCCTATGTAAATACAATCTATCATGTTATGTCGCCCCATGGCAAAGTACGTGGTTATGTGATGATGTCTTTCCGAGCTAACGTCATCGAATAAAAATACAGAATACGGTCGAGCTTTACTTGGTCCCATGATTTCTTCGTTTACATCAAATTTGAACCAATTGACGCCTGGCACCTCGGATATAACCTTTTCCAAAAGTAGATACTTTGGTTGGTTGAGCGACTTGGAAAATATGTATACATTATTGAATCGCAGTCCGTTAGCTTGCGTGAGCAGGTTAAACACTACGTTTGTTTTCCCGCAGTTTGATGGCCCCGAGACTATGCATCTTACAGTGTCAGGAAGTAATGCACCGTGTTTCCCTTCACTGTGGGTGGTTTTATCAGCAGTCAGAAGATCTATATTTTTAACAACAAATTTATCCTTTTGCTCTAATATTTCCATTTCTTGCCTGCTTACAGACTCATATTATACTGTACATCCGTTATTAGATTAAATCTTTTTTATTTATCCACGTATCCTGGCTGCGGTCGAAACCTAACCAACGCACAAGAACTTTATCGCCCTTTCTGCGGAGTATTTTCTCAACTAAATATACGTTTCCAACTGTAGACGGTGATAGCTCGTGCCCGTAGAAACCACCTTGTATGATATCCCCTTTGTGATCTTTCAAAAGATAAGTCTCAGGAAACGTCGGTTGTATCCTGTAAACTGTAAACACTTCATTCGAAAAATTAGGAAGGTATCCTTTGGTAAAAATGCGCTTGTGTTTGCTAATACGCACTTGATCACCGAGGAAAACCCTTTTCGGCGTTCGTTTTTCCGTATGCGGTTTTGTTTGCCGGACTATACGATCAAACACCTTTCGTTCGTTCTTTTTATTAACGTCTACAGGTTTCACGCCGATAGTCCTGTGTACCGTATTATTGTATTCGTTTATCAAAACAGGTAATACGTCATGCCAGACGTATGATCCTCTTTTTGAGAAAACCTTGTACATCTTACTCTTTAGCGTTCTATTGAAACGTTCTATTATTGCAACTTTAATTTCGCTCTTGCTAGAGTAATGGTTGATACGATATTTCTTCATTAATTGTTTGAATGGATTATTGAAAAATTCTTTACCGTCATCCGTCTGGAGTTTCTTAATCCTCTCTTGAAGCAATAGCCCCTCTACAGCATTAGCAACGTTTTCCGAAGACTTGTTTTTTAATGGAATAGCGTGCGCAATTTTAGTAAAACAATCTATAAGTGTAAGTATGTAATTAAAACCTTTATTATCCTTAGCGTATGGTCTCATCTCTACAAGATCAGCTTGGAAAAATTTATCGTCTAGTCCTTTTAAGATAGTATTTCGTCTAGGAAATTTTCTTCTTGCTGGTGCGTGTAATTCGCGTACAATCTTTTCCCTTAACTCCATCGTTACCGTTAGTGACTATAGGAAACAAATAATAGAATTTAGATTTTTTTATATATAACTGTTGTTACGTTAACATTCGGATATATCTCGCAAGGAATAGTGCCCGTACGGTAACGTGTTTATGCAGTCTGAAAGTATTTTTCTTTTGTCGTCTCTTGTTGATAGTGATCTTTTGCGTTGTAACATGGTGTAAAGCTCATGACCGAAGCTACGAATTGTGTTGAAAGTAGCCTTGTACTCTACGTTTTCGAACAGACATTTCCTGTAGTGTTCAAACATAATAGATTTCTTCAAGTAGCTCTTTTTTATTCCTTTAGCCTTTTTTATTACTCCTTCCTCCTCTTCACAGTTGTGTCCACCTACGGCGGTAGTCATAGCGTACATCTTCGGCATCAACGCTATGAGTTCGATGATTGGGATGCTGTTTAGCTCGTCCTTAAATTTACCTAGAACCTTTTTATTAACGCCTCCGTCGTAAGTGGGATGGTGCGGTGGGTATTCGGAGAAATCAAAATCGTTTTTATGTTGAAATGTTTTGAGGTCTTCGTAAAGATCATTTGTTCGAATCCAGTAGAGAAACGCGTCTGTATCCATATACGATATTCCGATTTTATCTCTTCCGTAATGACGTACCATCTTTTCGTAGTGGAAGTCGTACATGTGCGTCTTGGAGATGTCTAAGATGGACATACCGATATAAAGTGGTCTGTCGAGAACTATCTTAGTCTTATTCATACAAACCAATACCAGATCTTTATTTATAATAATAGACGTATTAAAGTTGTCTCGCTTCACAAGTTTCATTAGTTTCTTTTCGTCTGTAACAAGCCTAACATCTATATGTTTTCGTTTGTTTTCCAGAGTTTTTCCGAAAATTGCGTTGTTCATTAATTTGAAGAAATCTCTCTGGAAAGCAGATTTAGCGGCGGATCTCCTAGCAGTGTTCGAATCGATGTACGGCTTTAACCAATATGATTGTGCAAAACGTATGACTCTATGAACTTTGGTAATACGAAGTCCTAGTTGTATGGCTTGTTGCACGGTCCAATAGTGAGCGACGTAATGATCTTTCGATTCAACAGTCATCAAAAGCTTTTTGTATTTACCTCCAGGCGGTACTTCGCTTTTTGGTAGAAGAGGGAGATCGTAGTGATGATCATGGAGCGCCTCCGGGTATTCAAAGTCGAACTCCAAAATATACCCGAAACAACCGTAACGAGGGATATGTTGAATTTCTTCTATCGTAGTTGGATCTACCCATTCGAATCCTCCAGATGGCAAGGGCATCGACATGGCCCACCCGTAAAGGTTGTTTGCGTCGAAGTACCCCAGGTAGACAGACTCTTTCTCACTATCAAAGTCAGGCAAATGCTTGTTGTTGGCTCTAACATGTTTCCTAACGCACTGCGTTAGACCGCCTCGGACGCCCGACTCTACCATGAGGATCATATCGACATCCATCATCAATTCCAAAGTGCATCCTGTTTCTCTCAACATAGCCTGCCACGCCAGTCCTGGTGAGGTGTAAGAATGGAGAGGATCAAGCCCGTAAGCGTCCATACAGGTGTTTCTAAATTCCTCCATAACATCGCAAAGAAGGGTCACGTCGAGTTGTACATAAAAATCACTGTACTCTCCCAAAGTCTTAAACTCCATTCCGTTCCATACGTTACATGCGTGTTGGTATTCTTCATCACTAATTCCGCATTCATTTAGCTTGCTGTAAAAACATTCTATGGGAGGAAGCGAAGTTTCGTTGAACCTATCTGCATCGTCTATATAATCGTAAGGGAAAACACCTTTTCTTAACACTAGTTCAAGCTTCCCTTCAGGTACAAGTTTCTTCGTCTCCAGCAGATCGTCCCGTGATAGATTTTCGCTAAGTTTCATAAGGCTTGAAGGTAAAAACCTATAAGAGTCGATGAATCTCAATTTTAGTTTACCGACCTTTTTCGAAAAACTTATAAACTTTTCTTTCGACGAGGCTAACACATCGATTTGTCCTTTCCATAAGTTCAATTCATGTATTATAAAATGTGAATCGTATCCACTTAAATTGTGCAGCACGACAGGTATAAAACTAGGTAGCTTATAATTTATGTTGCACGAGTTACAAGCCGATCCTCTATACTTTCCTGTGAGATGGTCATGGTCACGGACTTTATGATTTATGTCTGTAAAAGATTTTTTACACAAGTAACAAGTAGTTGCGGATGTGTATGCAAGTATTTCGTCATCACTCATCTCTAACATGGGAACAATATTTGAGTACATCCCTTCAACTTTCTCGGCAACAAGTTTCAGCTGTTGTAGAAAGTTCTTTACCGCATCACACACCCTGTAAACAAGCGGTTTTGATGTTAACCCATACCTCGTGAGATGGTTTTCGTCTAAAGTAGACTTTACCATCATGCAGTAGCTATTAGGCTCGTGTTTTTGGTATAAATGTTTGGTGACGTCTTCAGGATCTTCCATAACCGTTTTAATAGGTATCAAAGTAGATTCAAAGTCGGCGTATATCACTATAGGTACACTGTATAGCTGATTCGTTTTGTTGAAAGAAACAAACCGTTTATCACGATGAGGTAATTCCATTTTAACGGGGGCATGTACTCCGCATAAGCGGTTGTGTTCGGTCAACCACCGTCGCCCTCCGAGTTCCATTGAAAGAGATTTGAAAGCAAAACATTTCTTACATACCGTCACGCTACTATCATATCTTTTCATTTGCCCACTTACCAATCTGTTAAAATTCCTAATGTAGACGTAATGCGAGACATCACCATCGTGTAGTAGTAGTAAGTCTGTGTGGCGAATATTTTCCGTTTCTACTACTCTCAGCGGATAAACATTATGACTTTCGTCGAGACTAAAAACGTTCACGGATACTCCAGGATTTCGTTTTTCAAAGAGTTTTATATCCTCAACTGAGACCGGATATTGCAATCCAGCAAAGTTATACTTATTGCCAACTTTGCAATTTGTAGTCAACTCTATATGCGTGTTTTGGATCAACATGTTTTGCTAGCATTGCGTATCGAAAACATTTATTGTCGGAGTTCTGGACATTAATGCAAGACAAGGTGGATGCTATCGTCTTAGGTAACGGGATATAACTACTTCCACGATTACCATACCCGTGTTTATGTACTCTTACAACCATACTCTTAACTTTACCTAATGTCCATCCAGACCCCCGACTTTCGAGTTCGGTTATTTTCAAAACAATCTCCTGCATACATTCCCTGACTACGTTTTCCAGGTCTGATGCAAAAGTAATTTTTCTGTTCCTAGTTATAAATGCTCTCTGAGATATTTCTCCTTCCACATTTACAAATTCGGACTCCATCACAAGTCCAAACTTTATAAAATTTAAACGAATGAGCTCCTCTTTCAACAGCTCCACTACAACATCGCTCGCTTCAATTATGTAATCGTCCAAATAGAGTTCGGTTACGTTCCTTATAAGGAAATGTTTAACATATGACCTAGGTAACGCTTGAGATAGAAGTTCGTGTTTCAACTTTTGTCTTGGGGGAGCGTAATGTATGACTGTTGCTCTGTCAGCTACTGATTCCTTTCTAGTTTCCGGCAAGTCTGGTAAGCTGTATAATTCGTTGTTTTCTTGATCGAGAAAAGGTGTATGGAATATCTCAACATGCGACAACAGGAGTAAGCGGTCGTTGAATTCTTCTCCACAAATCTCGCACGAGAATAAGCTATTCCTTTCTGTGTTCCTTTCTCCATCAGCTGGAATAGTTCCTTCATAGTCGGGAATTGTGTAAACTTCTCTGTCTTCATTTTCCTGTGTGCAGACTCTGTGAAATAACTCAAAATGCATCAGATACAGTAACTCATCTTTGAATTCATCTCTACAAATTTCACAGCAGAAAACATTGTTAGATTCCATTTTTTAGTATATTTGTTCTACTCAAATTCAAGTTAAAAACTAAAATGATACTAAAATCATGCATGTCTTATATATATCATGAACTACATCCCCCCACCACTATATATTTTAAAAAAAGCATTATCCTTGTTACCCCCCCCCCCTTCTATCACTGTCCTTTCAAAAAGTTATTGCGCACGTATAAAAGAGCAAAAACTGCAAACAAGCGAATTATAATTGTTCAAACCTAACTATAATTAACATTGCTCCTCTGAATATAGAACAACCTATTCATTGTATAGAATGGTCGTGGATAGCCACTTTATCAGAGGAAGAAGTTGAACAAGTTTTTGCTGTTTTCACGGCTGTCGATATACAAAACATGACAACCGTAATGAATACCTCGTTGGAAGACTTTTTACAAACTACTGTAGACTCACTTGAGGACGATGAAGATCCTTCGTTGAAGGAAAATGTAGTGTCTTATGCTGAAGATGCAACAGATTCATATGATGGGCAACCGCAGGCTACTAGCACACCGATAAGTAGCAATCCTCGGCGTGACGGTGTATGCTCAGCAAGAAGACGACTTTCGTTCGAAGACAGTGATCAAAGCTCTCAGTAATAACCCAAAGTACTGAAAATTTCAAAACCTTTTCCAAACCAATCCTCTCAATATCACCCATCCCTCTATCCCTCGCTTCCTTCCCTTCCCAAGAATAGAGCAGCTGATGGGAGAACCCATCAGCTGATCTATTCTATTAACTATATATAACCTTGACATACTGACCTAGTGCCTAGAACTGTGTTACGTTATTCAGTATGTTTATATCTTTAAGGGTTTGAGTAAAGTTACCCGCTTTAGCTGGAACTATCATTAAGTGTCTGCTGTTGCTATTGCTGTATCGCATCCCTGATCCGTAGTATGTTGTGGGAAACATTTGAGCTAATACAGTCCTATATTTAAAGGAATTTACTTGGCGATTAATCCTGTTGTTTCGCAAATATCCAATCCTATGAGCGTTGGTCTTGACTAATATATCTTTATAGGCTGCGATATCATTCTCGTCATAGACGTCATCATCAGGTATTCTCTTGAAAAGAAGCTCATACAATCCTTTAGTCGGATTGTAAACGGTATCACCCAATCGCAGACCATCATCTTCTTCGAACAACAATTGCGTGTCACCAACAAAGATGTTATCTTTCTCCAAACGTGGACCGTATGTATGATCAATACTCTTTTTATTACCGGCAGCGTCATTCATGAATTTCTTCATGTAAGATTTAGTGAGCGGATTAACGATAGTCTCCTCTAACCACTCTGTTGCTACGTCATAAGCACCCGGAGTTGATATAACTTCGCCGACACTGGGTTCTGGGGGATCGGATGTCTCAGCTATTACATTTAAGTCTGTAAATTCAGGATATAACAAGGAGGCATGGTCTGTTTTCACCCTTTCTAACACTGTGTCGTCCGTCAAAGAGTGGGTCGTAGGAGATGACACCGCTTTAGGAATAAAACTATACTTTGCAAAACGTTCTCCCGAATCACACGCGGTTAGCGTTTTGGATTTATACAAAGCTTTTTCAGATAGTATTTTATCTAAAGCGGTTTTAATCAACTCTCTGATAGGTTCTATAATATAATGTAAACGTTTTTGTACTCTACTTTCGCTCTCAATTTTCCTATCTTAAACCGATTATACTTTGACTTTATCAATTTCCTAAGCGAGGTTATTTCATTGAGAAGGTTTTCCTCAGACATATTCCCACACCTGTAAACAAAATAATACTGAGAATTCAGATAGTGAGTTTATAATATAATATGAAGTTGCATAAATAGATAAAAAGCTATTGTTCTATACATGCTGCTGCTCTTGTGTAGTAGCCTTGGTAAATATGTGTCAAGGTCGTTTATAATAAAGAGAATAGAGCAGCTGATGGGCGAACCCATCAGCTGCTCTATTCTTGGAAAGGAAAGCAAAGGAAGGAAAGGAGGGTGTGTATGAGGAAACAGTTGCTGAGAAGATGAATCGTATTATTTTTTAACCCAATGTAGAAGCTTCTTTTTGGAGTTGTGATCTGCAAACTTTACTTCAAGATACCATCCGTCTTTAAGAGGTTGTTTTTTAAACTTCTTAAAAGGGAAATGTATGATGAAGGCACCTTTTGTAGTTCCCACGATGGCCTCATCATCGTTCAAGTATGATAGAAGTCGATATTTGGTGTTAGTTTTGAGTCTGGATATTTTTATTTTCGGCAAAATATTTTTTGAAGACTTATTTGTGGAAGATTTTGTTTCTTTCAGGCCTGTTGTATTACGCTCACGATGACGGCTGCACAGTATAACACCATCACCTGCAATACGAGCGTTGCATATTCCGTCTCTCTTTATCCCTTTCGAAAATCTGTATGTACAAAGTCGGAATTGCTTTTGGGAATTGGAGGGTAGAGTAGGTAAAAACTCAAGTTTTTTGGCTGCAGTAGGTTTCGGAGAAATAGTCGAGGATTTGTTTTTACAATTTTTAACAGGACTATCTGTTAGCAGTAGGTCCTTAACCAGGTTGTTGAAATGATAGGCTGCGGTATTTGAAGTGCTTGCGGTTTCAGTTCTCCTATGTATGGTGGACATTTTTAGAGGAGCTGTAGAAATCCTGACGGTTGGATCCATTCTTCAGCTATAACATTGAGAAGCAAAATGATGATGTTATCGCGAGTCTATGCTATTTATACGATTTAAAACGAAGGAGGGGTTATACTGTATCACTAGGAAGGGAGGGGGAGAATGACGTTTTGGATGTGAAGAGGTAAGTGAGGTTTAACATAGTAGAATAGTTGAGTAAAGAAGATATCGGGGGGAGGTGGAAGGAATTGAAGTGTTCCAAATCACAAATTGAAGTAACTCTGCGGGGGGAATTGAACTTATTATTATTTTTTTTCGGGGGAGGAGATAACAGAATGTATTATAACTTTATACAAGCTTTGGAAAATGTGTGAAGCATTTTCTTCCAGCTAAAAAGTGGGTCAAGGTCGTTTGAATATTAAAAATTTTTTTCCTTAAAACTATGGGAAAGAATAGGAAGGAGTGACTCTAAGCAGAATGTACTGAATATCCTCCTTGTAACACTCTGCACAAAGGGATCCCTAGGCGCTCTACTAGACAGGAACGCAATTCTTCACGTCACCAGCCGAATAGACCAACGGCAACCTAGAGGGATTGGGGTGTAAGTGAATAATAGACATACGCTGAATTCGTTCTTGCTGTATGACTATTGGAAGCCGGGTGACGCAACGAATGACGCGAAATTCATCTCTCCAATCATCCGCTACGTTTACTCACCTCGGGGAAAAGACAAAAAAGGTGGGTGGGGTGGGGGGGTTGGATATCAAGCTCCCAGTGAACAGAAACAATGATGTCCAGGAGAACACGCTTTGCCCGGGTTGCCCCAGACAAACTATCCGGAGATAGCCTTAGCGTGCGTGAAAGAGGAAGGAGTATTAGGGATATTAATGATGTAAACCTGGAAGTAAGAAACATATATTATTTTACCTGAAAAGTAAACAATAAAAAAATGTTATTAAATTCCCCCCCAAATATGTGATTTTCGGTATTTTGAATAACAATTTATGTATTCCACAAGACTAAATCAACAATAATTTTACGAAATTGATTTTCACCTCATGAGATACCCCATTCTGTTCCAACTACATATATAGCACGTGCTTATGTGTAATATACTCCAGACATGGGCTTGAAGTAATTAAAAGATACCCAATAAAAATCACATTAGAGGGGGATTGATCAAAATCAGAAACAATCAAGATTCCTGAGGTAAACCTGAAAGTAGGAGTAATATTGTTTATAATACCTGAAAAATAAACAAGAATAAATATTGGTATTATTTATATAAAACCTGAAATAAATAAAGATATAATTATTTTAACCTGAAAAAACTGCTGAAACAAGAATAAATATTGGTATTATTTATATAAACCTGGAAGAAATACATATATATAATTATTTTAACCTGAAAAACATGCTGTGTTTATGCTATAATTATAAAAATAAAATTTAACATGCAACCACAAAATACATCTAAACATTTAGTCTAACATGCACAAAAAAATTAAATAATACAATATAATGTCAACCAAAGTGAGCTATATAAAATACAACAAGGAATAAACATATATTATAATTGTATTTCTTAACAAGCTAACAAAAACTCACAATACAGAGATGTTATCTCAAATTATATGCTTTGGAAATAAGATATGACCAAGATATGCGAACAATATTCAACTGACATGGTCATCAAATGATATTTTCGCAGATTTTTTGGGTTTCAAGCATGGATACTTATTTTGAACCGCAAAAAACCGTTATCTCTGGGTGCATACCTTCTTTACAAAGCATAAAACCAAAGTAACCTATATAAAATACAAGGGAAAAAAATATATTAAAACATTGAAATATCTTAAAAGCTAACAAGAACATAGTATTCACTCTATAAAGTCATGCATAGAAGTGAACAGTCTCTAAACGTTTTGCTCGTTTATATAGAGCTAATCCTACATGCAGTGCAACACCTGCCCCCCTATGAGTTCATCAAACCTAGTTTTACCCGTCCCCCACAACACCTGTCTTAACACCTGTCAGTGTGAGTTTTATTAATCCTAACGTAATTGCATTGTATTTCAAAACAAACACACACACACACAAGTATGTCGTGGATATCAACTATGCCCAACACTTGTGTGTGTGTGTGTGTGTGTGTGTGTGTGTGTATTGTTTGATGTTTGAATATTAATAAAATAGAGGATTTTTAGTTGAGCAAAGGTGTAAAATGACTTAAGCTTGGTCAAAGCAAACACAAAATTACATTTTTTCTACAAGACGTAATATATATTTTTTAAATAATAAGTTACAATAATTATACTATTAAAAAGAAATATTGTTGTTAAACAAAAAATTATTACAAATGTTAGGAAAGATAAATTCTCATAATAGAGTCAACAGTTTCTCTGCAAATTCCGCAAGTTTTGCAGGCTAATCCGCAAAGCAAACAAGCAATAACGTGTCTGCAGGGTAAATAAACCACTTGAACTTATTCTGATAGACAGATTTTACATTCTGCACGAAGTATATCTGCTGCCAATGAGGTCTTCCTAGTAACTAAAGCCTTCTCCCTGAAACTGTCAACGGGAACGAATGCCTTGCTTTTTCCCATTTGTACGATGTCCATCGCTAGTCAATCTGAACGGCAAATGTTACTTTTTTGATAGCTATTGCAGTTTATATACGCTACTCTTTTAATTACGTCACACAATCGTGAGCACTCGCACGTACAAGCGCGCAGGTAAAGTCTTAAAAACACTTTTCAATGGTCCGAACATGTTTATAACTCGAAACAGAGGTAGGTTTTTAAAAACAATTTATTCAGGCCAAATACCTGTTACAACAAACAAGCGCTAGCACAACGATATGTTAACACATTAGCACACGAGCGAGGAACCTATATTAATAAATTAACATGCTTTTACATTTTTTAACCAGTAAAGATCTGGAGAACAAACAGAGAAGTCACCGTTCAGTCTTTGCGACTGACACATTTATAGCGAAAATAATCCCATCACCTCGTAACGGATTTCAACGGTTTTAAAAAAATACTTCAACCGTACACACACGCGACGTTATAGTAAAAATATAGGTCAGCAACGAACTGGGTACAGAATATAATACACACATTCTCTAGATAAACAACGGTTTTTACATTACCCCCAACATGTCCGAACATGCTTCTAATTACGTCACACTCAGCAACGAACTGGGTACGAGATATAATACACACGTTCCTTTACAAAAACACATGTCAAAATGACGTCATTCTCTAGAGGTAGGTTTTTAAAAACAATTTATTCAGGCCAAATACCTGTTACAACAAACAAGCGCTAGCACAACGATGTGTAAACACATTAGCTCACGAGCGAGGAACCTATATCAATAAATTAACATGCTTTTACATTTTTTAACCAGTAAAGATCTGGAGAACAAACAGAGAAGTCACCGTTCAGTCTTTGCGACTGACACATTTATAGCGAAAATAATCCCATCACCTCGTAACGGATTTCAACCGTACACACGCGACGTTATAGTAAAAATATAGGTCAGCAACGAACTGGGTACAGAATATAATACACACATTCTCTAGGTAAACAACGGTTTTTACATTACCCCCCAACATGTCCGAACATGCTTCTAATTACATCACACAACAGCGAACACGCATATCACCAACCAACCCATACTACCTCACCTAACGGTCTTTAACGGAAAATTAACGTATTTCTAAAAAAAACACCTGCCACCTACACCTACGCACAACCGCGCACAACCGCGCACATTCCATACCTCCTACCATTCACGTCACCCTCCAATAATCGCTGAAACCAACCCCTCATACCCCACCTAACCGTTTTTAACGGAAAAGTAACGTATTTTTCATCAAAACCACCTGTTTGGGGAGAAACTGTGGTTTTGACATCTACTTATATCCCAAAATAAAATGTTCTTGACTGACTCTTTCACAATATAAAAGCAAAGTTGTAACTTTAAGAGCAATGCTTATGCAGAAGTACAATGTTGGACTAACTTGTGATAAGTTTCATGACAAAATAAATGGAGAACCAGCTCTCCTTAAAGACATACTTTACTCTTGTTTTTATATTTAAAAATGTTGAGATTACATTGACAATTTAAACGTTACCAATTTGCCAATTAACCTGTTCACCTGTTTTAATAAATGATTTTTTAAATCTTTTTGTAAATTTATAAATAAATGATTATTCATTTATATTTTGTTTTGTAGATCGTTTATTGCAGTAAACTTATAAAACACATATTATGACCTCTTTCTGGCTATACTTAAATAGACAATTTTAAAATTTGGTAACACTTTGAAGTACTTTCATGAATTAAAAATTATCAAGAGTAAAAAAAAATTGGCATTTTCAGTGGGACATCAAGGGAAATCAAACTTCTACCATTCATAAATTTTATAACTGTGAGTTATCTACAATCATGCTATAGAACTTTGCAAAATATTCTTGAATTTTGTAGTCCATTACGTTTGGTGAATCTTATTAATCACTTAAACAATAGTTTATGACTATCCGAACTTTAAATTTAGTAAATTTATTAAAACTTACTGAGACAGAACGTTTTCGATCTTCATCAGTGTCTTCTGCTTGGAGATGTTGGGTCATTAGGTGACGGTTTTAAAGGTAGGTTTTCGATAGTATCAAATAGTATGTGATTTGTATTGTGTTTGTTCGTTTAATATGTTTGTACTTTGTGTTTTTGTGTGGTAAATTTCATATTGTTCTAGATGTTGTGCTTTTTTGTTGATGTGTAGGATTTCTAGGTTATGGTAAATGTCTGTGTATTTGTGTCCTGTTTCTTTAATGTGATTGTAAAATGTTGAGTTGGTGTTATGTTTGTGTTTCTTGACTCTTTGTTTAAAGCTGCGACCTGTTTGTCCAATGTAGAATTTGTTACATTCGCCGCAGTTCAATTTTTATACGCCTGGTGCTTGTAGTTTATCTTTGTTGTTGATGTTGTGTTATATTTTGTATTGTAACTTGTTATTAGTTTTGTATGCTATTTTGTATCCTATTTTTTGAAATTTGCTGGCTATTTTTTTATGTTTTGTTTATGTATGGTAATGTGATGTATTTATTTTCCCTGTCTGTAGTGTTAATTGTAGTGGTTTTGTTTTTACATTTGTTGATTCCATCTTCGCGTGAGCTACTAGTAATCACTTACAACTTTTTTAAAATGTTTTAACTTGCCTATAGTAGCACTTACTTTTCTTGTTGAGGACGGCCGTTTCGGGAGATGTGTCCCTTTGTCAACCAGACCGTAAGTGATCTCAAGGTTTACGTAGGTTAGGGTGGGGTGGGATATTTTGGTGGTGTGGGTGTACTTAATAACTCCTAATACACACAAAATACAGTCTCTGTATTACAATTATACAGGTAAGTTTATGGTAGGGTGTTTTTTTGATTGGTGATTTTTTAAATTTGTTATTGATCCTTTAAACGACATATTCTGACCACATTGTTCACATTTTGCAATTTTTTTTCGAAATCTATGCCACTAAAATAATTCCAAATTGGACTAACCTTTCTTTTATCCATGGTATAAAATGAAATTTTAAATATACTTTATGTAAAACTAATTTAACACTATTTACTTTATCTAAAACTGCTATTAGAACAAAAACTTTTAAACACTAAGACGTAACTTAAAACTTTCTAACAGTTGAAACAAAACACAGACTTGTGAATAGTACTTTACCGCGTAGCAAACACTGAAGACTCAAGACTGACTGACTGACTGACGATACGAGGATAAACAGGATATGATAGGATGGGAATGGCTAATCTAATAGTGCAGGCGCCGAAGGAAGTTGAGTATGCATTATGCCAAATATGAGGACCAGCAACTATGATCAAATTCCTTTACCCGAGACACCAAACAAACAAAAAAACCCATCTTGCCAGCAGCTTTACTGGTCCCTTAGAGCTACAGATAACGATTTCTATGAAGAAACATTATGCGGAAAAGACTAAAGCCATATTACAGCTATAGTGATATATCAATAAAAAAACAATTAAGCTATAGTAAATTGTATCAAAGTGAAGTCTGATGCAAAACTGAACGAATTTGAATAAAAAATTTAAACTGTTAAGAAATTCATTATTTCGAAGGAAGTATGGAACCGTTAATAGTTATTACCAAATTATATGGAAAGAAGTTATTTATTGAAACGGCCATATGTATATATAAAATACGTTTTCTTGTTTAATAATTTAAAATAACAGGTTATTCAAATACAAAAATATTTATTAATTTATATTCAAAGCTTTTCGTTAGTAAACAGTACCAACGAATATAAATTAATAAATATTCTTGTATTTGAATAACCTATGTTGTTTTAAAATATATATTTTCTCAATACATATTAAAGATATGATTATTGTATATTTACCTGTGAATTTGCATCACACAATTATTAACACGTTTTTAATCTGAAATGAAAAAGAATAATTGCAACATAAGAAATAGGTTTTTAGGAAAATTCGTCAAGGGAATTTCCAACATATATTACTCATTGTATTCCTGTGTAGGTAGCAATTGGAGATCATACATCTGCAAATGAGGAAAAAGATTCTTAAAAGAACAAAAATTACTTCAAAAAAAGAACCCGAATATATAATTTTTACTAACGAAAAAGTAAAAAAATTATTTTCCAATAACCAGAATATAATTACCATGAGCTTACTACTCACAAAAGTTTGAACCCGGTACCGCAATCATACCTTGTATTTGCTAATCCATCAAATTTATTCTAGACATTTCGGAAACAATCACCCTTTTTATTACTTGATTTCCCATGGTTAGTTATAGTTAACCATAGCGTCATCTCAGGAAACCAAAATTTCATGAGTTCGACATTATGATAGTATGCGGGACAATAGTTCTCGAAAAATACCATACAGTATTAGATTTTGTCCGATAAAAAATATGTGATTGCATACGTTTCGTACATATTGTTCAGATATACAGCTTGTCAACAATTCAACCCTCTTTGAATAATTTACGCGAGATGGAATGTGATTATGGTAGTGCTTAAAAATATAACAGATATCTCCCTAATTATAAAATAAGTTTTGTCATAATATTTTTCACGTTCAGATTGTAAATATGAGTTTAAGTACATTTTTGTAGGTAATAAGCTTATGATAAATTATGTTTTCGTTATTGGAAAATTATTATTTTTTTTTAGTAAGTAAACATTTTATATTACGGGTTTTTTTCTTTGAAATTGGTTGTATTTTTTAAAATTATTTAATATATTTTTTTATGTTGCAATGAAACAATTTAAATGGATCCGTCTGAAGCATTTTACCGCCTAAAATAATACGGACATTATACTCGTAAATATCAATTATAGACTGACATAAATGATAACATATAAGGAATTATTAATTAGGTCTGTAATCAATAGCAACGTCCCTCTTGCAGAGTTATTAGACATTAGGACTTTCCTACACATCAGGTTGGCCGAAAGCAACTGTTGAATCACATTAGTTTGTTACACAGTACACACCAGGTTAGCAGGAAACAACTGATGCGCACGCATTAGTCTGCTACACATTAGGTTAGCATAAAACAACCTCTTAATTTAGCTAAACCCAACGGTACATGGTTAATTCCCCAGGCTATATCGGCTGCTGGATTTCCCATAGTAACAAGCCTTGGACCTTTGTCTATTTGCCGGACTCCACTTATAAACTTCCTGGAAATGAATAAATTAATGTAATTACTTGTACTTTTTATTGAAACTAAGTTTTCAATAGTTAAATAGAAGCTAGCAGGGGAAACGGGTTTTTTGTTTTAATTATTATTAATAATAATATGTAATAGAATAATATGTAAATAATTAAGGGAAACACGCATTTTTTATATATAAATATTTAAGTTCTAAGTCACGTTTTACAACTTACCAATTTTTAAAATAATTTTCTCGAAAAAATACCCTGGTCTACATATTTATTTTGTATAGGTACTTATTAAAATATATTTTATATATTTTTAAATGTTAAAATGGAATACCTAACTATGTAAGTCTAATTATAAATATTTCAGGGTAATTGTTTTACCTTAAGTAAATAAGTAAGTCTTAAATAAAATGAGTGTTATCTAAGTCTAATTATAAATATTTCAGGGTAATTGTTTTTACCTTAAGTACCCTCGGCATACCTTCGTAAACGTCTAAACGTTTTAACAACAGATAGCGCTAGTGAAGCTTAGTCTCCAACATATGATTTTCAATACGTAATTTTGCAAGCGTAATATTCGCAGTTGACTCCGGGATTGTTCGTGTTGGAATAATAACTACTTATATAAATTAATAAACCATTTTTATAATAATAGCTTATTATGAAATTAATAATATTCTCTAGCCATAAGTGTTATCGAAACTGGAATAATTATTTATTAAAAAGTCTAATTTGCTACGAATCTTTATCACGTTACCGATTTCTAACGCAAGTGTAGAAAGAACTTTTTCTATGTATGTTTACATACACGCACGCGCGCGCTCGCGCGCGCGTACACTCACACATATATATTATATATATATATATATATATATATATATATATATATATATATATAGGCCTATATATGTATATATATATATATATATATATATATAGTCTATATATATAAATATATAGTCTATATATATATATATATATATATATATATATATATATAATGCATCGATCGCCCCCCCCCAAAGCAAGTCGCTGGATACGCGCCTGGCAAACGTTATTTAAACTTTTTTTAAATGAATTATGACTCTATTTGTTGATTCCATATTCACGTGAGCTACTACTTTTCACTAAACACTTGTGTACTTATATTTTGAGCTTGTCTATAGTAGCAATTACTTATATTTGTTGAGGACGGCCGTTTCGGGAGATGTGTTACATTGTCAACTCAGACCGTAACTCAAATATAAATACACAAGTGTTTAGTGAAACTATTAAAAATAGTCCTACGAGAACAACTATTATCCTTTTTTGGAATTGGTTAAGATATATACTCATATAAATAGTGGCCATTAACTCTTTAGTTCTTGTCTGGACATAGTCAATTTCTTGTATTTGATTAGAACTAACACAACACAGCACTAGGCTATACTAACTTAAATGTTTTGGTTGCCTTCAATCTTCTAACCAGGCACTGGTTTAGTTGCCTTCAATCTTCTAACCAGGCACTGGTTTGGTTGCCTTCAATCTTCTAACCAGGCACTGGTTTGGTTGCCTTCAATCTTCTAACCTGGCACTGGTTTGGTTGCCTTCAATCTTCTAACCAGGCACTGGTTTAGTTGCCTTCAATTTTCTAACCAGGTACTGGTTTGGTTGCCTTCAATCTTCTAACCAGGCACTGGTTTGGTTGCCTTCAATCTTCTAACCAGGCACTGGTTTGGTTGCCTTCAATCTTCTAACCGGGCACTGGTTTGGTTGCCTTCAATCTTCTAACCAGGCACTGGTTTGGTTGCCTTCAATCTTCTAACCAGGTACTGGTTTGGTTGCCTTCAATCTTCTAACCAGGCACTGGTTTGGTTACCTTCAATCTTCTAACCAGGCACTGGTTTGGTTGCCTTCATTCTTCTAACTATGCACTGGTTTGGTTGTCTTCAATCTTCTAACCAAACACTGGTTATCGAGAACTTGAAGAGCTACTGCATTTGGATAAAGATGAAGTCTTATCATTTTTTTGGTCATCTTCTTTAGTTCTTCTGTTATCTGGGATATCCAGATCTCGTTGAATATCTTTGTTTCATAGACCGAAAGGCGCATTTCTCATACCTTATATTGGAACATTTGAAGATTTTCTATATTAGATTCCTTTGTAAATTCCTACAGTTGGCTGTCGTACAGCCAAAATGGTTTCAAGGTCTGATTGAATATTTTTATATTATAACTTAATAAGAGGTTTGGTTTCTACCCAAGAGGCAATAGTGCTTACGGTATTTTATATTTATGTCCTCCTCTTGATGTGGTGTTTTCATCTTAGTTTAGCATCTAGGTTCATACCTAGATATTCATCATGATTTTCAAAATGGAAGATAATTCTGTTAACATTCAATAGTGAAGGATCTTTCAGTACCTTATTTGTGAAGTTGATGTGGACTGACTTCATTCAGTTTGATTTTCCATTTATCATTCCATTCTAGGAGTTTGTTTGTTGCTTTCTGGACTTTGTCCGTAGATGTATATATGTCTTTGTCAGTTGCTAATAATGCTATCATCTGCAAAGATTACCGTGGTTACTACTAGGGTGGTTGGAATATCACAGGTGTAAAGTAGGCAGAGTATGATAACTTGCCAGCAGCTTTACTGGTCCCTTAGAGCTACAGATAACGATTTCCATGAAGAAACATTATGCGGAAAAGACTAGAACCATATTACAGCTATAGTGATATATCAATAAAAAAACAATTAAGCTATAGTAAATTGTATCAAAGTGAAGTCTGATGCAAAACTGAACGAATTTGAATAAAAACTTTTAAACTGTTAAGAAATTCATTATTTCCAAGGAAGTATGGAACCGTTAATAGTTATTACCAAATTATATGGAAAGAAGTTATTTATTGAAACGGACATATGTATATATATATATATATATATATATATATATATATATATTATAACATAAAGTACGAGGCTTTAGATTGAATTAGGCTAGTTGCGAAATAAATCATCTATAATATTTTAGCAAAGAAATACAAATAGTTTTCTAGTGCGGATAAAGCAGGTACCCAAGGCAGGTCATTATTCTTTCCAGGAAGTTTATAAGTGGAGTCCGGCAAATAGACAAAGGTCCAAGGCTACTACACATGAACAAAGATGTTGTGAGTTGATGAAAGTCCATATGCGTTATTTTCATAAATATACTAAAGTTACTGTATTGGATAAAAATGTTTTGTCCTTAATGATTGAACCCTTATGGCGCAATAACAGTAACCACCACACCACTCTAAGCCTATATCAGAAAATATTGTGTTTATTAATTTGGTATATAATGTAAAAGCTAATGTACATTGAATTTTTCATAAATAATTTGTTGCAGCCACAGTTAAAACGTAAAGTAATCACAACTCAACTACGTTCACAAAGCCAATCTCAAAGTGAAAAATTAATGAAGACAAAGTGTGTTGAAGAAGAACAAATCATTGAGAGGTTAAGGTAATAACTTTATCTTTTATTTTTAGACACAAAATTTCAAATTATATGTATATAACGTTTTCCCACTATAGTATGAATATATATATATATATATATATATATATATATATATATATATATATATATATATATATATATATATATATATATATATATAGATTTTTTGGACTAGGAGACTGACAGACATACCTTGGTAAGAGTCCACACTGTAGTCTTGAAATAGAAACACATAAAAGCACTTAAACAATGATATATTTCAACCACACAGTGGTCTTTCTCAATCGAAGAGAAAACACAAAAAGAAATATGAGAGAATGAAATAAAATAAATATAAGTTGTAAACACAGATTGTGTAGAGTAGAAATCAGATGACACAGATGCACAGATTAAAGTTATATATATATATA